>JAFEMH010000036.1:127500-1350266 GCA_022495995.1 Adenophora triphylla var. japonica | reverse complement strand
CATTTTGATCATAAGATGTCATTGTGTAAAGTATTCTACTTTAATCTAGGTTAAAGAGATTTCATTTTTTTTTTGATTTCTAGTTTGAATAGGTTTAAACGGCTCTAAAGTTGGTTGAATGTCGCCGAGACCGGGGCACGACTCGTGCCCCTTTGGCTTTTTCCAGAATCATGCGTCCCTTGGCAAGCACGGCTCGTTCTTTCCACGAGGCACGACTGGGTGCCAATTCACCCATAAGTTGATCGAAACGATTCGAAACCACAGCATTCCACGAGGTAAGCCTTCATATCCGGGATACAGCCACATTTAGGCACGACTGCGTGCCGATGGGCACGACTCGTGCCGTGGAGCTGCACGAGCTCGTGCCACGCGGCGAAAATAGGCACCAGCAGTGACTCTGAGTCCACTATTTCAAGAAAACCCAAAATCCACCCCAAGCTTTCTCTAAATTGTGAACATAAAGGGTTGCCTAACTTCACGAATATCATGCTTAAGCATTCCTAATCACATAAGATAGCTTTGTCTATTTAATTCTTGGTTGTTTTACTCATTAAACTACCACGTTTCACCTTTAACCTTTCTATTCCCATTTAAACCATACTTCTTTCTTCTTTAACACCCTCCATGAAAATCATTCTTATATCTAGGTCATTAATCTCATCTCTCCACTCCAAGGAAGAGAGTGTTCCGTCATTCAAACACCATTTATAACAACAATAGTAACATCAATTATAACACGTAGAACATTTATTTGAAGGAAAGTCATAATAACTCGCGCCCAGAATTATAGGATGAAATGAGGATCTTCTTAGCTTGATAAACTCCCTTGGTTGCCCCAAACACAAAAGAAGATAATTTGATTGGAAAATGGAGAATGATTTATCTTGGAAATAATTTGGAAGGAAGGTTTCTAGAAGAGAGCTTCCATGGATGGAATGAAGGAGAAAGGAAGAAGAAAATGATAAAGGGGAAGAATGAGGAGGATAGTGGAGGGAGAGTACTAGGAGATGTTGACTAAAGGGAAGGAAGGGTGAGGGAATTAAGGGGGAAGCATGGCCCCCTTGCACTACCTTAGTTGAAGTCACTCCTGAAAAGGCTATTAGGTCCTCCAAGTTTTAAAGTAGTGAAGGCAACTAAACCCCTTACTACAATTTCTTTGCCTCCCACGATTTAACTTTGATTTCATACTTTATTTATTTTCATTATTTTTATATTTCCCCCAAGATGCTTTATTTAGTTTCCTTTGAAGAATCCTAATGTTTTAAAATTATTTCCCACCACATTTTTTCATCTTGTAGCATAAAAAATTAAAGACACAAAATAAACACGTAAAGTTAACGACAATATTAAAAGCATATGTGGAGGAGTACTAAAATTAGTGCCTAGGGTTGAGGTTGTTACAACTCACTCCCCGCCCAAAGAAGTCTGGCGTCCCGAATTTTAAAAAGACTTTACTTGGATGCTCAAACAACCAAGGGTATTTCGGCTCTCTCATTTCCGCCCCTCTAGCTCCCACGTGGCTTCCTCAATGGGCGTATGATTCTTCCCATGGGGACGCTTCGCTCTCAGAATACTCTTAGTCCTCAACTCGCTCACCTTTTTGGAACTCTGAGACTGTCAATGGTTCTTTTCACATACGACATATCCACTTTTGAATGCACCGTGGAGAGCTCAAAATATGAGAAGGGTCAAGCGACAATGCTTCCTCGACACATAGAAACATGAAGCTCACGTCGTAATTAAAGAAAAGATGGAGGTAACGCCTTTGGTAAGCCAGTCTTAATCTTTTCTTAATTTGAAACGGACCAACGAACCCCACTTAGGAGCCAATTTACCCTTATTGCCAAACCTTTTAATTCAGTCACTCGGAGAAACTCCAAAAGCTCTGAAGTCGCTGCCACTTTGAGAAAAGATAAGTCCCTCCTTGACAATTGTCGGCGTAGCTTTCTGCACTTCTCGGGTAGTCTTCAATCTATCACGAAGATCCTTTTGTGATCGCTTCTCAGTAGAATCTCTGACCAAATCCGGGCCCCCAAAGCCTTGCTTGACCTAAATCGTCCAAACACATCGGAGATCTACGCTTTCTACCATGACGCCTCATACGGAGCCGTCTCGATGCTAGGCCCGATAAGCTGTTGTTGTGGGCAAACTCGACTAGCGGTAGATGATCTTTACGAGGCAGGTTGGAAATCAATCACATGGCAGTAACATATCCTCAAGTATCACAGTGAATGGTTCTCTCCATGTGGATTACACAGCCGTCGGTTTGAGGATGAAACGCCGTGCTAAAACATAATTTAGAAGACAAGGCTTCACTAATGTAATGCTCTCCAAAATCTAGAAGTGGATCACGGATCTGTCGGAAACAATGCTAACTGGAATCCCGTGATGCTTCTAACAATCTCTCTTGTATCTCATATACAACCTGGCTAACTTCTCCATCGAGAACTTGGTTGACACCTGGAAGAAAATGAGCCGACGTTTTGTCAATTTATCACACAATAACCTGGGCAAATAACATCCATCTTCTTCGCGGTAAAGAGGCAAATCAAACAAGAAGATCCAAGCCGAGATTCCTTCCACATTTCCATTTCGGAATATCCACCACATAGTTGAAATGTAACCCCGCCGGAATCTACGATGTTCGACCTTAATTTGTTGACAAGTTAAACACTTAGTAGACATAATCCTACAATTTCCCTTTTCATACCATTCCACCAATACCCACTCTTCCAAGTCTTGATACATTTTGGTACTACCCGGATGAATCGCAAACTTGGGACTTATGCGACCATCCTCTAAAACACGCCTCTTGATTTCCCGGTGATAAAGGAACGCAAATTCTCCCTTGGAAGGTTAAAATCCCATCTCTATTCAATGCAAATTCCCCGGCTTTCCCATCTTGCACTTGTCCAAAATTTTCTTTAACTCCGGATCACTTTGTTGAGCTTCCTTTAAATCTCCATACAATGTAGGAACGACTCGCACATTCACAAGTAATTCTTCACTCCTCAACTCTTGGGTACTCAAAGCCGTCACATAAGCCTTTCGGCTAATCGCATCCGCCACAACATTGGCCTTCCCCGGATGATAAGAAATTACACAATCAAAATCCTTCAAGAACTCTAGCCATCTCCTTTGCCTATTCAACACCTTTTGGGTAAACAAATATTTCAAACTCTTATGGTCGTTGAATATCTCAAATTTCGCCCCGTAAAGGTAATGCTTCCACTTATGCAATGCAAACATAATCGCCTCAATTCCATGTCATGAGTAGGGTAATCGTTCCGCCGGTGATAACTTCCCAGAGGCATACACAATCACTTTCCCATTTTGCATTAGTACACATCCCAATCCCGCCTTCGAGGCATCACTATAGATAACAAAAATTCTCACAACCATCCGGGAGAGTAAGAATAGGAGCCGTTGTCAACCTCTTCTTCAACTAATTGAAACTTGCTTCACACTTGGAATCCCATACGAATGGCACATCTTTCCGAGTAAACCTAGTCAACGGAGTCGCAATTCGAGAAAACCCTTCAATGAACCTTCGATAATACCCCGCCAAACCAAGAAAACTACGAACCTCGCCACGTCGAAGGTTGCTTCCAATTAACCACGGCTTCAATTTTTGAAGGATTCACTGAAATTCCCGAACTCGACACTACATGCCCCAAGAAAGAAAATCTGCTCAAGCCAAAACTCGCACTTGCCGAACTTGGCGTACAACCGCTTCTCACGAAGAACCGACAAAACAATCCTCAAATGCTTTTCATGCTCCTCTCGGGACTTATAATAAACAAGGATGTCATCTATGAATACCACCACAAAGTATCAAGATAAGGCTTGAAAATACGGTTCATCATATCCATGAATACGGCCTGGTGCATTAGTCAACCCGAAAGGCATCACAACAAACTCATAATGACCATATCTCGTTCGGAAAGTCGTCTTGGCCACATCATCCGGCCTCAATCTTCAATCGGTGGTATCCGCTCCTCAAATCAAGTTTAGAGTAGATAACGGAATCCTTGAAGTTGGTCGAACAAATCATCTATATGCGAAGAGGATATTTATTCTTTATGGTGGCTTGTTCAACAAACGATAATCAATACATAATCGTAAGGTACCATCCTTCTTCCTAACAAATAAAACCGGTGCTCCCCACTGAGACACACTTGGGCGAATAAAACCCCTGGCCTAGCAATTCTTGCAATTGGACCTTCAACTCTTTTAACTCGGCCTGAGTCATTCTATAGGGTGCTTTAGAGATAGGTGCGATACCGGGCACTAGGTCAATGCAGAACTCTACCTCACGATCCGGAGGCATAGAGTACTCACTAGAAAACACATCACTAAATTCATTAACAACCGGGACATGAGCTAACTCGGGGGACTTCTTATTGGAATCTACCACATAAGCCAAGTACCCCGCACACCCCTTTAGATAGCATTTTCCTAGCCTTTAAAGTAGAAATAACATGTAAACCGAACATAGATTTGTCCGCATCAAATATAAAAGTAGGCACATCAGGCATGACAAATGAGACTCGCTTTCTACGACAGTCTACCAAAACATGAAACTAACTCAACCAATCCATCCTAAGGATCATATCAAAGTCACGGATTGGTAACTCGACCAAATCTACCAGCAATACATGCCCACATATGGTCACATCACAACCACGATATATCAAAGAAGATGCGAGGCACTCTCCCATAGGAGTAGAGACCTCCAACACATAAGGTATAGATTCAGGCAATTTATGCAATGAAAATGCAAAATGAGATGCCACAAATGAATGGGAAGACCCGGGATCTATAAGAATGCGGGCCTTAACTCCTGAGACAGGGACTATACCTCTAATGACAGCATTGGGAGCGACCTCTCCTCTACCCAAGGCGAACACTCGACCTTGCACTCTATCCTTGGGTTTCCCGTCAATATCTCTCTTCAAACCACTACCTTGTCCCCCTTGACCACTACCCGAAGCTTGCTTCCTTTGCCACTTCGGACAATTCTTCCGGAAATGGCCTGTTGCACCACACTCCAAAAATTTTGCCTTGCTTGCTCCAACACTTATCCTCTGAATGACCTGGCTTCTTACAATATCCACATAATGTCCCAAACTGACCTGGAGTCAAACGATTTGCCGGAGCCGCCACATTTCCTCCTCTACCTGCTCCCGAAGCTGATGTCCTTGGCTGCCCTCTATTCTGCCCAGAACCTTGACCTTGGAATCTATTTCTGCTTCCACCCTAAAATTTACCACGATGCTCCTCTATATCATTCTCAATCTGATACGCCATATTCATGGCTGCCTGGAAGTTGGCGAAGTCATGCGTCAGTAACTGCTTCCGGAACTCCACCCTTAAGCTTTTCACGAACCAGTAGATCCGCCTCTCTTCCTCCGGTACCAAATGGGGACAATATCGGGCTAACTCCGTAAAATTGGCTGAATATTGTGCTATAGTCATTGTCCCTTGCTCCAGTTTCAGAAACTCAACCTCCTTCTTATCTCTAGTAACCATCGGAACGAAATGATCCCGGAACTTGCGTGTGAAATTTTCCCAAGTCTGCGGTGTCAAATCCCGATCCCAACTATCCTTCACTACCTGCCACCAGTGCTCTGCGGGTCCTTCCAACTTGAAAATGGCGCACCTTACCTTTTCTGCATCCGAGCTCTCCATTGCCGCGAAAATCTTATTCATACCTTCAAGCCATCATTCCGCCTTCGTCGGATCCGGATCTCCGTTGAAACTAGGAGGAGACATCTTCACAAATTTCTCTAAACCATGGTGCCCTTGCCTACCTTCGGGTTGTTGTCCCCTACCTTGATTCTGATTTGCCATATTCTGAAGAAACACTCGGAACATATCCATCATTTCGGCATTCGGATTACCAACATTTCCCAAAGCCCGATCCTGATCTCCATCATTACCCGCCATTAGTACAAACTCCTGCATTAAACACTCGACGTCAGTTATCACACACTCTCACTCAGCTAGACTCTACCCGAGAACTCTAACCGAGCTCTGATACCAACTGTGAGGACCCCGACCCGGAACCTAACGCGTGTCCCGAGTTGGAGCGTCCCCAAACTAACTCAAACCACCTAAACTTTTTAAAACTTTGATTTAACTTTCAAACATAACACAATTAACATAACCATTTCAAAACAACTCCACTCCTCTCCACATTGGAGGAAGAGTGGACCAACTTTGAAAGTATTCATCTGTTTTAGTTACAAAAGATTGTGGTTATAACGTAGAAATTAAAGTTTATAATTACAAAATCCATAAAGGAATTATACCAAAATACACATTCTACGCCAACCTATACATACCCCGACAATCCCCAAAATCACTTCCAAACTCCTCTCCGCCCTTACTTGGCTCTGGCCCACCTGTCTCAGGATCTAAAAACATTAAAGGGAGAGGGGTGAGAATAAATCTCAGCAAGCTATTATGAATGCAGCAATATGCCAAATAAGATGCAACACATAACACGTTGCATATAACACCTTAGAAAAGCTGTAAACACTTTACATTACCTCGGTTTACCTTTTCTTGTCTGAACAATAGTCATACAACATTGGATATAATATTCCAATCTTAGGTGAGCTGCTTAAGCAATACTCACATCTTATAAGACCCATTTCTCAGGGAACCATATAAGATAGTAGCAACTCTGTAAGGCTTTTGGCTCAATACAGATGCTATAACCCCGACCTGTGGCCACAGGAGGGGACGGTCACAGATATAACATAATCCGATCACATTAGGTCACACTTCCATAATTGATCGTATTATGTTATACCCCTAACATCAGCTGATTAACACATTATCAAGCACATAATAGTTACTTGAAATATAATCCACAAAGGGATAAGCAATATAGCCACATGGTAAAATATACTCATGTTCAACCAATATCATAGTGCAACATTTATTCAAAACACTATGCATAATATAATCAATGAATATGAACTCACGTAAGGCCATAAGGTATCATCAACCCACCCTACATAGTCATCATACAACAATACATGGTCCCTATAAAGGTCCAAGTTAAATATACCAAGTTAGGATCACATTGTTCAAGTTGTCAAACTAGGCTGCCAAGCATTTTCTAAGCAATATTTAAGGTACTTCCCCAATTCCATTTTGATCACTTAAGATGTCATTGTGTAGCCAAAGTATTCTACTTTAATCTAGGTTAAAGAGATTTCATTTTGGTTCTAGTTTGAATAGGTTTAAACAGCTCTAAAGTTGGTTCAATGTCACCAGGCCAGGGCACGACTCGTGCCCCAGGGCACGTGCCCCTTTGGCCTTTCCCAGAATCATGCGTCCCTTGGCAAGCACGACTCGTTCGTTCCACAGGGCACGACTCGTGCCTGAGGGCACGACTCGTGCCAATTTACCCTTAAGTTGATCAGAACGATTGGACTCCCATTCCACGAGTCGTATCCACGAGTTGGCCATGGGCACGACTCGTCCCACGGCCAGAAACAGGCACCAACAGCAGCTCTAAGTTCCTATTTCAAGAAAACCCAAAATCCACCCCAAGCTTTCTCTAAATTGTGAACATAAAGGGGTTGCCTAACTTCACCAATATCATACTTAAGCATTCCTAATCACATAAGATAGCTTTAATCTATTTAATTCTTGGTTGTTTTACTCATTAAACTACCCATTTCACCTTTAACCTTTCTATTCCCATTTAAACCATACTTCTTTCTTCTTTAACACCCTCCATGAACATCATTCTTATATCTAGGTCATTAATCATCTCTCCACTCCAAGAAAGTGTTCAAATCATTCAAACACCATTTATAACAACAATATTAACATCAATTATAACATGAACATTTATTTGAAGGAAAGTCATAATAACTCACCTTAGAATTATAGGATGAAATGAGGATCTTTTTAGCTTGATAAACTCCCTTAGTTGCCCCAAACACAAAAGTACAATTGGATTGGAAAATGGAGAAGGATTTAACTTGGAAATAATTTGGAAGGAATGTTTCTAGAAGAGAGCTTCCATGGATGGAATGAAGGAGAAAGGAAGAAGAAAATGATAAGGGACGAATGAGGAGGATGGAGGAGGTATGGGAGATGTTGACTAAAGGGAAGGAAGGGTGAGGGAATTAAGGGGGAAGCATGGCCCCCCTTACCACCTTAATTGAAGTCACTCCACAAAAGGCTATTAGGTCCTCCAAGTTTTTAAAGTAGTGAAACTAAACCCCTTAATCTAATTTCTTTGCCCCCCACAATTTAACCTCATTTCATACTTTATTTATTTTCTATTTTTCTATTTCCCCCAAGATGCTTTATTTAGTTTCCTTTGCAATCCTAATGTTTTAAAATTATTTCCCACCCATTTCATCTTAACATAAGAAATTAAAGACATAAAATAAACACATAAAGTTAACATTAATATTAAAAGCATATAATATGATACTAAAATTAGTGCCTAGGGTTAGGATCGTTACAATACGAGTGGAAGTGGCTTTAGGACTCCTTCTTCTACATTACAAGCAGAGTTCCTCCCCCCTTCTCCGATCCGACTGCTCAATGGGCGGAAGAGATGATTAGAAGAGGGTCTCAGCATCGGAATCCGACGATACCGTACACCCCATCTTTCTACGATAAGAGGTAGCGAGTTCACTTTTTTTTTATTAGAATGTAATGAAACTTTGTACTATTAGTTTAGTTTTTATTTTGATGTGTTTATTTGTAATAACTGAAACTTTGTACTACACATTTATGTATATGTATATGTTATTTGGTTTGGTTTTGGTTGTTATGGTATATTGTACAGGTTTAGTTTTTATTTGGATATTGTACAGGTTTAGTGTTATTTGGATGTTTTATGTTTGATTTGGTTGTTTACAGCAAGTTGTTTGGTTTGATGGTTTGTTGTTTGCAGCAGATTTTGGTTTTGGTTTGGTTGTTTGTTTGCAGGTGGGATTGCTGAAGACTGTTGATGCTGTGGTCTTCTGTTTATGTGAACTCGCTACACGGTGTAGCAATTTCACTAAACTCGCTACACGGTGTAGCGAGTTTAGTGAAATCGCTACACGGTGTAGCGAGTTCACTTGAACTTTTTTTTTTTGCTTCTGCTCTCGACATTGCAAGAGGTCACCTCATGTGACCGCATCCATTCCCCCATTTTGTTTTTTTTTGTTTGATATCTCAGGAGGCCACATCATGTGACCGCTTGCATTGTTTAAATCGCTACACCGTATAGCGATTTTAGTGAAATCGCTACACGGTGTAGCGAGTTCACTAAAACATGGACTCGTGCACACGAGTCGTGACTTGGCATCCCACTCTTGCTGATTGATGTTGTGCCCAATTTCCTTGATTTGTTCACTAACTTCCCTGACCCAGCCTAACAAACTAAAACTTAAAACTTAACTGGAAAACTAACTGTTTGTTTTCTTTCTTGACTCAATTTCCTTGGATTTTTTCATTAACCTATTTTTCATTTCTTTTTTAGTGAATTTTGTTAAATAATTTAATTTAATTAGTATAATTTAAATACAATTATTATTGATATACCACTATAAATAATATCAATTATAATTTTTAAAGTAATTTTTAAAAATTGGTTAAAATTCAATCAAAAATCAAAATTAAAACTACAACGGATAAAAAGAATAAATATGCACCAAACACATGAATTTATTACGAACTCACTCCAAATTACATCAACTCTTCAAGTTTAATGAAAATTACATAAAATGAAATTGCAACTGAAACTGAATCCAATTCAAACCAAAGATAAATTACATGAAAAACATTCTGCTACTCCCTAATGTTTGGGCATCTACGACGATTGTGCCCTTCTTGATGGCATGATGAACACAGAGTCTTCCGTTTATCTGCTTGAAAGTCCATAGAAATATGGAAGCATCTTGATCTAGGTCGTCCGGACTTCGTAGAACGTCGAAGTAGGGGATTAGGGAAAAAACTGGGCACCAAACCATCCACACCCTAATAGTCCTCATGCTCGATTGGTTCGAATGTCCCCTTCCATGTCTTGTAGTATTCCCCAATGGTGTAAAATTGAGAAACAAAATCTCGACCATCAAGATGTTGTGCAGAACAACATGCAAGAAGATGGGAACAAGGTATGTGATAGGCAACCCATTTACCACATGTGCAGGTACGCTCATTAAGTCAGAAAATATGTATATTTCCTCCGTGATCACCCTGACGTGCGGTTGTCACTTGATACACCCCCATTTCGTGATTGTTGAACCTCCTGACCTGATGTGTTGCCCCTTTCGCGGTGTTCTTCAAGTAGTGATAATTGACTTTACATTTGAATTGGTGTAGGGATTGATGTTAGGGTTATTAGGATTACATCCTAAGGCATTAAGTGAAAATCCATGCCTTACTTGAAAGTACTCCACACAACGGTAGAAGGCAGTTTCAACAATTGCTGTGATTGGCATCCCACGGGCTCCCTTCATCACACCATTGAAAACCTCAGACATGTTGGTAGTCATGATGCCATACCTGTAACCACCATCATGTGCCAATGTCCATTTTTTGGCATCCAAATTCTGAAACCATGCAATTGCCTCGGGCTTAATTCCACGGATACTCTCTAAGATAGATTTCAATTTTCTATCTTGAGTTGCTCTACCCGCTCTCCAAAACAGATACTTCAACCCTTCCCCTCTATGCTTATCCAAGAAATTTGCTCGCATATGTCTCAAGCAAAATCGATGATGCACGTTTGGCCACCATGTATCTTCAGCTACAGTCTTCAGAATGCCCAGATGATGGTCAGATATCAAGCATACTTCACGACTCTTGATAATATGCTTGCAAACCGGATATAATAACCAACGCCAGTTCGACCAGTCCTCCTTTTCAAAAACGGAAAATGCAAGCGGAAGTATACTGTCCAGGGCATCAACACCCATGGCAATCAGTATTACCCCTTTATATCTACCATGCATAAATGTTCCATCCACAGAAATGACATGCCGACAATGAGAGAAAGCTTCAATGCAAGGCCCAAATGCCCAAAATACCTGTCGAAACATGTGTAACTCACTGACAGGAGGGGGAGGTATAGAGTACTCAACAATTGTCCTCGGGTTATATTTTTGAATGGCTGCTAGGATGCGGGGTAACCTTATATAAGATTCTTCCCAATCTCCAAAAACCTCTGCAATGCCCTTCTGCTTTCCACACCATGCCTTCTTGTAAGTAATTACCTTGTTGAACCTACTAGAGATGTGTGCAATAATTGTTAATGTTAAGATCATGTGTTGCCATAAATGTCATCCCAAGTGTTGCAAACCAGTGTTGCCACTGGTGTTGCCAAAAGTGTTGCCATTTGGAATTGGCGACACTGAGTTAGTTACTGTATTTTTCACAAATATTAATGGGTAAATTAATGTTTATATAACAGTAGTTAGTCACCTTAAAATGAGCTTGAAATCAGCAATAGAATATGCCCAGGCGAGAATTACGAAGAGGAGGAATTAACAAATAAACATGTGTTTATTTGTTTAATTTATGACCAAGCAAAGAGATATTTTATTCAGCTATTACGGGGAGAACAAGTCAGGAGTACAAGGCAATCAAAGCTAAGAGGTACAAGCATGAGAAGCAAGAGAAGACTAGGTCTCCTAAAATGAAGGCGAGAAGGCTAAAGGAGGAAACAAACTCAAGGCGTTGGTGATCATTTGAGTAGGCTCCAAGACTTTGTGGCCTATAAATAGTGCGGTGGATCTTCATTGAAGATCATCCAATTCGAAAACGCAAATTTGCACAAGAAAGTAGAATTACGCTCTCAAGTGTTGCCATTACTGTGTCGGCAACACTTTGTCCAACACTCGAATATTTCATATATATTTTTATATTTTTGTGAGGTTTTTGAGTGTTTATTTTTGAGAGAATTCGTGTATGTTGTTCCTTATATCAGGGTTCGTTTATCATTAAGGAACTTCTTCGACCTTGTATTGAATTCATATTATTAATAGAAAGGTCTTGCCTTATTGGCACCCATCAAGTTATATATTTATATAACTTGATAAAAATTATATTCTTGTGTATTGCTTTAATATTTCCGCTGCAAATTATATTTATTTCTATTGATTTGTGCTTTTTCTAGAATTGGTGAAAGTGTCGTCGTTAGTGTCATTAACACTAAGGACAACACCCGTGAGTTTCATCTCACCTTGTGAGTTTCGTCTCATAAGTTCTTAGCCATAGACAATCTCAATTGGTATCAGAGCCTAGCACTTGATATACTAAGTGTTTAGATCCTTTTGTCATGGCTTATGATCCTAAACCCTAATCAAAAGAGATTACCGGTTTTAGACGGATCTAATTATGCTTATTGGAAGATTCGTCTACGCTCGCATATCAAATCAATTGATCTTCGGGCTTGGCGATCTATTCTTAATGGTTATTCTGTTCCAATGCTTCCTTCGGATGACGATGGTGACGTTCAAGTCAAACCTGAATTCGAGTGGACAATTGAAGAGAATAATCTTGCTAGTTACAATGAAAAGGCATTGAATGCCATCTATGAATGGGTTGACATGCATATGTTCAAACTCATTCAAAATAGTCCCTCTGCAAAAGATGCTTGGGATACTTTACAAAGATTTTGTGAAGGAGATGGCAGTGTCCGAGAAACAAAGCTTAGAGGTCTCACTAGTAGGTTTGAAAGATTAAGAATGGGTGAAAACGAAGACATCTCGTCTTATTTTGAAAAGTTGATTGATATTTCAAATGCTTGTCAAGTATTAGGGAGCCTTTTACAAATAAACAACTTGTTTCAAAAGCTATTCGTACTCTTCCCGAACGTTTTAATATTAAAGTTTCGGCTATTGAAGAGGCCCATAATCTTTCAACAATGGACATCAACTCCTTAATGAGTATTTTGAAAAACTTTGAGTTGAATCTCAATGAACAAACGGAGGCTTCTAAAGGCAAGAATATTGCCTTAAAAGTTGAATCTTCGGACACATGTGTGGATGATGAAGATGAAGTCTTCGAGGAGTTAGATGAAAATACTAGTGTAGCTTTACTTGCAAAGAGATATAATTCTATGGTTAGAAAATTTAACAAAGTGCAGGTGAAGGCTAAGGACCAAACGGCCAAAACCTCCAGTTTTGTGCCAAGAAGAGGTCCTCCTCCAAATCAAAAGAATACCCCACCTAGGCGTGCATCCTCGGAAAAGATCCGGTCCGATCCTAAGTACATTGAATCTATTCAATGTCATGCTTGTTCCGGTTGGGGTCACTATGCCAATGAATGTGCAAACACCTTAAGAAAGGCGGGCAAAAACTTGTGGGTATCTCTTAGTGATGGAGAGGAGGAAGGAACGGAGAAAGAAGAAAAGTCAGAGCAAGTGGTCATGATGGCCACGGTAGAGGAGCTACCTTCGACTGAGAGTGTTACTTCAAGTGTCGTTACAGATTTGACAACACTTGACACAACATTGGTGACTTCTTCAGAAAGTGTTGCCCCAAGTGTCGTCCAGGAAATGGCAACACTTGGCACAACACTCAGCAGGTATGATTCTTTAAATGATCTTAATTTGCATGGTTCTACTGATTTAAATTCAGAGGAGTTTATAGAGGATGACCTTGATAAAGATGAGCTCATTTTTGAATTAAAAAACCTCTATAAATCTCTACTCGTGGAATGGAAAAAGGAGAATAAGATGGTGGTTTTCTTGAAAAAGGAAAATCAGGATCTTAAGAACTCCTTGACTCGGCTAGAAGCTCAACTCAGTAGGAGAGACTTGGATCTTGATAAAATCAAGGCCAAACTCAACCTAGCCGAATCCACCTTCAAAAAACTCAACACGAGTTCATCCAAACTGGATGAAATACTCAAGTTGAGTAAGCCTCTGAAAGCTGGTCTTGGGTTCCAAGAATCACTTGAAAGTATTACCTCTTCCTTGTTTGATGTTGAAACTAAAAATTGTTTTGTAAAAGAGCGTGTCAAGGAAAAGGGTAGCACTCCTAGTGATTCTTCTGATCAATCCAATAAGTGTGGATCTTGTCACAAAGCTGGACATTTAAAATCGGATTGCATTTTCCTTCAAAAGAAAATGTCCAGTCTTCAAGTGTCGCCTCAAGTGTCGCCAATTTCTCGGGGCAACACTCATGGCAACAACGGTGAGCAGAAATCAGATTTTCAAAAAGAGGTTGGTTACCCAAGGAAAAACTGAAATGCTATGTTGTTTATACAGCTTTAAGGACTAACATTGCAGGAACTTGGTACTTTGATAGTGGTTGTTCATGTCATATGACGGGAACAAAATCATTCCTAACAGAGTACCAACCTATTCAAGGAGGCTCAGTGACTTATGGTGGTGGAGGCAAGAGTGAAATAGTTGGTAAAGGAACACTGGATATTGTTGGTTTTCCTCCTTTGAAAAATGTCTTGCACGTAGATGGTTTACTTGCTAATTTAATTAGCATTAGCCAACTATGTGATGACAATTTGGAGGTAAAATTCAATAAAAATACATGTGAAGTGTTTGATAACACTAACTTTTGTGTCATGACTGGAATAAGATCAAGTGATAATTGCTATCTGGTTGGTAATAAATCAGTGTGCAATTTGACAAAACTTGATGACATTAGGTTATGGCATCAAAAGTTAGGTCATTCTCATTATAGAAATCTTGAGAAGATTATCAAACATAATGCCGTCAAAGGTGTTCCTAAACTAGACCTCAAAGACACAGTGATGTGTGGTATTTGTCAAAAGGGTAAGCAAACTCGTGTTGCTCACGGTGTTGAACAACACCATGAGCAACACTCGGGAACAACACATTGTTTTCGGCTTCTACATATGGACTTGATGGGTCCTATTGAGGTAGAAAGCTTGGGAGGTAAGAAGTATGTTTATGTGATAGTTGATGATTTTTCTAGGTTTACATGGGTGTATTTCTTAAGAGAAAAATCTGAAACTTTTGATAAATTTACTCACTTAGTCTCTAAAATCAAAAACATGTTTTGTTCTCCTATTTTTCGAATAAGGTCAGATCATGATAGAGAATTTGAAAACATCTCCTTTTCTACTTTTTGTAGTAAAAAGGGATACACCATGAATTTTCGGCACCCAAAACACCACAACAAAATGGTGTTCTTTGAAAGGAAAAATAGGACTTTAATGGAAATGGCTCGTGTTATGCTAATTGCTAGAAATATTTCTAAAGGTTTTGGGCCGAAGCATTAAACACGGCTTGTCACACTACGAATAGAGTTTTCTTAAGACCCGGTACAACTATGACACCCTATGAGATTTTAAATGGAAAGAAACCTACGGTTCACTATTTTCATGTGTTTGGGTGTTTGTGCTACATTTTAAATGACCGGGAATACTTAGGAAAACTTGATTCTAAGAGTGACAAAGCCATCTTTCTTGGCTACTCTCAAAACAGTCATGCTTATCGAGTCTATAATCTGAGGTTAAAAGTGATCCAAGTATCGGTGAATATTGAATTTAACGATTACTTGAGTGCCGAGGAGAACCGGTGATGATATACCTCGACTCTGTTAGAAGAAGTCGAACAGAGGGTGGAGCAGAATACGATTCAGCCATTGCGGCCACAGATTCAAGTGTTGCTCCAAGTGTTGCCCCTGAAATGGCAACACACGAGGCAACACAGGAGAAACAGAACGATGGCTGGAAATTCGAGAGCGGTGACTCGAAGGAGAAGATGGATTGGTGTACCATCAAGGCGGGAGAGATCCCCGGCTCGAATTAGAAATTATCATCCCATTACTCAAGTAATTGGTGATGTTAATGAAGGGGTTAGAACAAGGAACAAGGAGCCGAGTTGATTACGAGAGATATGGTTAGGTATGTGTGTATGTCCTCCACATACTCTCGGGTAAAACACTCTGTTTCGTTTCCTCTCTTGAACCAAAAAATGTGATTGAGGCCTTAAATGATAAATTCTGGATTCAAGCTATGCAAGAAGAGCTTGAACAATTTACCCGTAACGAGGTTTGGTGTTTAGTTCCACGTCCTTTAAATACTAACATTATTGGAACTAAATGGATTTACAAAAAAAATCTGATGAATTGGGTAATATTGTTCGTAATAAAGCTCGTCTTGTGGCTCAAGGCTATACACAAGTGGAAGGAATCGACTTTGACGAGACCTTTGCACCTGTGGCTAGAATTGAGTCAATAAGACTTCTTCTTGCTATAGCCTGTTATCTCAAAATCACATTGCACCAAATGGATGTCAAAGTGGCTTTCTTGAATGGGTACTTAGATAAAGAGATCTATGTTGAGCAACCCAAAGGGTTTGAAGACCCATTCCACCCAGACCATGTATACAGACTTGATAAGGCCTTGTATGGCTTGAAACAAGCTCCTCGTGCATGGTATGGGCGTCTAACAAGCTTCCTTCTTGAATATGGATTTGTTAGAGGAGAAGACGATAGGACATTATTTATTCTTAGGGAAAATAAAGAGCTTGTCATTGCTCAAATCTATGTTGATGACATAGTTTATGGTTCCACATCTAAAACATGTTTACAAAATTTTGTGGAAGCTATGACATCTACATTTGAGATGAGCATGATAGGAGAACTTAATTATTTCCTAGGATTGCAGGTGAAACAATCGAATGATGGAATCTTTATCACACAGTGCAAGTATGCTAAGAGTGCGGTGAAAAGATTTGGATTGGAGAGTGCAAAGTGCTCAAAAATACCTATGGGATCATCTCTTAAGGTAACCAAAGATCAGGCAGGGGAAGATATAGACCCAACTCTGTATAGATCCATGATAGGTAGTCTTCTTTATCTTACTGCCAGTCGTCCCGATATAATGTTCAGCGTAGGTATTTGTGCTAGATATCAATCTGCTCCTAAAATTTCTCACCTAAATCTTTGTCAAGAAAATCATCAAGTATGTGTAGGACAAGTGATTTGGGAATCTGGTTCACCAAAGACACTAATATCAACTTAGTTGGTTTTAGTGACTACGATTGGGCGGGGATATAGATGACAGAAAGAGTACTAGTGGGGGTTGTTTTCTTGGGTAATAATCTAGTGTCATGGTACGATCGCAAGCAAAACTGTGTTTCTCTCTCGGCCGCTGAATGCGAATATGTGGCGGCGGGAGTTGTTGTTCACAACTAATATGGTTGAAACACATGCTTGACGACTATGGTCTTGATAGTAATATCTTGACCATGTATTGTGACAATCTGAGTGCTATAAATATTTCCAAAAATCCTGTACAACACTCACGCACTAAGCACATTGATATCCGCCATCATTTTTTAAGAGATTTTGTAGAAAAGGAATTGATCCAAATAGAGCATATTGATACAAAACATCAACTTGCTGATATTTTGACCAAAGCCTTGGACCATGAGAGATTTTCAAGTTTGAAAAAATCTCTTGGTTTATGTTTTCTATAAATCTGTTAGTGTCGCCGTCAGTGTTGCCAACACTGTCAGCAACACTTTGTATGAGTTGTATATTATTTTATATATAAAAAAAAAAAATTAGTTAGTTTAATCCCAAATGGGGGGCATTTACTGACCTTTTTGTTCTAGTATGTGTACATTCTTAAGGTTAACATTTTTTTATAAAATACCCCTTTGTGCTAAAAAGTGACAAAGTCACTCATATTGTTGTTGATATTAAAAAAAAAAAAGAGGCAAAGCTTGTGAAAATTCCCAAAGGGAATATAATGTAGTGTTTTACACTAAGTATTAGGGACATGGAGCTCGCTACTACAGTGTACCCTACTTGAAAGGTATAAAACTTACTAATTGTAGCTTTACACTTTAATAAAAAACTCGGGGCACGGAGCTCGCTACTACGATGCTTCCTTGTAAATAAAGAAAGTGTAAAGTGTGCTTAAAAATTGCCTAAGAAAGTATAGATATGTATGTTGAAAAAATATCAAGGGGATTTTATTTAAAAATGTTGCCTTGAGTGTCACGCAACATTGCTAGTAACACATTAGTAGATGCTACATTATTTTTTCTTGTTTTTGTTTTTGTTAATTAAATATTAAATTTCCAAAAGTCTATTTTCTTATATTTAGAGTTTGTGAAATTTAAAAGGTTTTTAGCAAAAATTTTTATTTTGTTAAACTAAGTGTAATTTTGTAATATCTATTTTTAAAATTCATCTCTTTGAATTTTGAAAAACTCAATTTTATGGATATTACTAAAATTATGTTTAGTTATTATTAAAAAATTAAAAATTAAAAAAATTAAAAAAAAAAAAAAGGATTTTTTTAAATGGGCGGATAACAGTTGAGTTTTGTTGGGATTTTTGAGAGATAAGTGGAGATTTAATTAATTTGACATTGTCAAATCAATTAAATCCTACCACTATTCACTCATTAAAACCCTCTCCTAAAACCCTCTCTCTCTCTCTCTCTCTCTCACCGTGTTCTCTCTCTCTCTCTAGGCGGAAACTCAAACCCTTCCCCTGTTCTCTTTGTCTTCCTCGTTCTTCTTCAAATCTCCATGGCAAGCACCAAAAATTCTCCCCAAATTTCATCTCCCATGGAGATTTCGCCTCTAGCTCCCTCTAGTGTCGCCTCAAATGTCGCAGTTCCCATGGAAATCTCACCAGCGACACTTTCGGCCACACCCTCAACCTCACCATCCTTAGACATTGTTGTCTATGATCCTTCTCAAATTCCCATTCCCATCAATCTTCCTGAAGCTACCCCATCCACAGAGCTCACCTTCGCCCCTCAGAAGAAGACCAAGAAGCGAAAGGCGGTTGATGCCTCTAGCTCTTTTAGGGGTGGAGTGCGTAGACAATCAGAGAGGATCAAAACTCTGTTCAGGTCGAAGATACCATCTAATACAGCTGATGATCCGGTAAATGTGGATGATTCTTCAAGCTCTTCGCTCAACATTTCGTCCGAGGAAGGTTCGGACCCTGCTTTTAAAGAGACTAAGGAGCCCTCATCATCTTCTGATGAGGATGAAGATGCTTGGTTGGAAGAGGAGGAAACCCTTGCTGAAGCTCAGTCCAAGATCAAGAAGAAACAGAAAATTTCTGATGGTGTCGCCCCAAGTGTTGCCGATGCAATGGCAACACCTGAAGCAACACCTGCTGCCAAGACCAAAGCACAATCAAGTTCTCCTTCGTATTCTCCTATTTCATGGCCTGAGGTACACTCTCCTAATCCCTCTCAAGATGAAAAATCAGATTATGAGTCTTTTGGATTTTATGAACGTCCATTTCTTTCTGAGGAATTTTATAGTGATGCAAGTCTTCATAATTTTGTTGAAGATTCTGAGAAGAAAATTCTGAATGAAAAGAATATTTATGTGACTCAATTCAAGGAGTTAGGTGTGTATCAGTTTTTGGAGGATAGGATGTTTTTGCCTACGGTGACTAAAGTGTCATCGTACATTGAAAGTGTGGTTAGGAATTTCTATGCTCATCTTAGGGATAATATTGATGATAGGAATACCCCTCATTATGGAAAGATCTTTGTTAGGGGCATTATCTATGATTTTAATCCTTTAATCATCAATAGAACCTTCGGCCTCCCAAATGTCGAAGATGAGAGTTTGGAGTATGACCCTAATTCCTTGGCCACCTTTTTAACTGGAGGGAGAATTACCATTTGGTCTGATCATTTTAAGTCTACCTATCTCACTTCTTTGTTTAGCGTGCTACACAAGATATGTATAACGAATTGGCTTCCCACGGCAAATGAGAATACCGTAACTTTTGAGCAAGCCAATTTGTTGTATAAACTAGGAAAGAAACAAAGAGTGAATTTTGGGAGACTTGTATTCAATCACCTTGCTGCATGGGCTAAGAAGAAAAAGACCTCCTCCTTCATTTTTCCTTCCCTTATTTTCCAAGTCCTAATGTACCAAAACCTTAAACCTTGGAATGCTGATACTATCTCTGAGAGGCCTGTTTACTACAGAATTACCAAGCATTTTACTGAAGGTGATAGGCACAGGGATTTACCTTGGGTTTTGGTTACAAATGCTCCTCCAATTGCTGCCCCTGCTTCCAGTGTCGCCCCAAGTGTCGCCCCTGAAACTGGCAACACTTCTGGCAACACTGCTCCTGTTATGGTTGATGCTGCTATGATTCTAAATTTTTTCAATGGTCAAGTGAAGCACATTGACTCAGTAATTCAGGGATGGTTGGATATGCGCACTGACATGATGAAAATGGTGGATTTAATTTCTTCCAAAATAGGGGGAGATAAGCCACCAAGGCGTGATGATGATGATGGAGCTGGAAATGGAGCTGGAAATGGTGCTGGGCCTAGTGGTACAGCAGAGGGAGGTGAAGGAGCTGGAAATGCAGTTTAAAGATGGTTGGTTTGAATGGTGGTTGATTTTGGTGGTTTGGAACATAAACAATTTTATTTGTTTTATTTTGGTTTGTAATGCTTAAACAAATTTTATTTCTGTTTTTTGTTTTTCTTTGTTTCAGCTGGAATTTTCTTCAAAACATGATGGATGGTTTTTGTTTAATGGTTGGTTGGTTGTTTAGAATTTAATAAATTAGTTTATTTAGTTATTAAATTTCGTATTAAGGGGGAGATTTTTGTAAAGATTTTGATACTTCATTTGCTTAATGGTTGATGTTTTGGATTGAAAAATATTTCAAAACATTGCCTGAAGGTTGATGTTGCCTCTATCAAAATCTCGTGGGATTTTGTGGTTGTAGTTAAGTTTGACTAACTGTTTTTTTTTTTAAAAGATCATCACATTGGTATTTTGTGAAGAAATCAGTAACTATGGGGGAGATTGTTAATGTTAAGATCATGTGTTGCCATGAATGTCATCCCAAGTGTTGCAAACCAGTGTTGCCACTGGTGTTGCCAAAAGTGTTGCCATTTGGAATTGGCGACACTGAGTTAGTTACTGTATTTTTCACAAATATTAATGGGTAAATTAATGTTTATATAACAGTAGTTAGTCACCTTAAAATGAGCTTGAAATCAGCAACAGAATATGCCCAGACGAGAATTACGAAGAGGAGGAATTAACAAATAAACATGTGTTTATTTGTTTAATTTATGACCAAGCAAAGAGATATTTTATTCAGCTATTCTGGGGGAGAACAAGTCAGAGTACAAGGCAATCAAATCTAAGAGGTACAAGCATAAGAAGCAAGAGAAGACTAGGTCTCCTAAAATGAAGGCGAGAAGGCTAAAAAGGAGGAAACAAACTCAAGACTGTTAGCTGATCATTTGAGTAGGCTCCAAGACTTTGTGGCCTATAAATAGTGCAGTGGATCTTCATTGAAGATCATCCAATTCAGAAAACGCAAATTTGCACAAGAAAGTAGAATTCTGCTCTCAAGTGTTGCCATTCTGTGTCGGCAACACTTTGTCCAACACTCGAATATTTCATATAGATTTTTATATTTTTGTGAGGTTTTTGAGTGTTTATTTTCAGAGAGAATTCTGTATGTTGTTCCTTATATCAGGGTTCGTTTATCATTAAGGAACTTCTTCGACCTTGTATTGAATTCATATTATTAATAGAAAGGTCTTGCCTTATTGGCACCCATCAAGTTATATATTTATATAACTTGATAAAAATTATATTCTTGTGTATTGCTTTAATATTTCTGCTGCAAATTATATTTATTTCTATTGATTTGTGCTTTTTCTAGAATTGGTGAAAGTGTCGTCGTTAGTGTCATTAACACTAAGGACAACACCCGTGAGTTTCATCTCACCTTGTGAGTTTCGTCTCATAAGTTCTTAGCCATAGACAATCTCAATAATGACTCCAACCTTGACATCTGAATCGGCCTTAATAAAACCAACAACTTCCCGACCGATAAACTTGGCATCTAGGTTGGGGTGATCTTGACTTGCTCCAGAATATAAGCAGCAGTGAGGAGCCTTATACTTGGTCAGTTCCCAATAGCCAAACTTCTTTCTACTCACACGAACATAAAAATTGCATGGATAATTTTTCAATAGACACTCAATTACCCATGTGTGAGGTGTGCTCTTTCTTACCCTGAACCTGTGATTGGTGTGAATATGGAACCTTTTTATATCAAATTGTGCCTCGTTCTTGCCAGGAAAGCGTATCCCTTTAGCAATCGCCTGTTTTTTCGGATCCCAAACTGAAAAACTATGTGCATGATCGTAATCAATCAAGCCTTGATCTTGTCGAGCAGAAGTCAAAATCACTGTAAAAGGGATAATCCGCTCTCTCACATCTTCGATTTTCCAGCACTTCATAATGAACAAGAGGTGCTTCCACATCATCATCAATCGGCCCATCATCACCGGCTCCCAAATCGACATCAAAATCACTACTACCCTCCTCATATTCATCATCATCATCCTCTAGCATTGCATCTACATCACATCAGTGTGTACTTCCTCTTCTTCATAATCAACATCATCTTCCAAACTGACCTCATTAACATGATCATTATGCCCAAATGCCTGATCATCATTAACATTATAATTATGCCCAAATGCCCCATCATCATAATTTGGTGTTTGGGTTGATACAAGAGTTTGGGAACTTAGACCAACCCCTGCATCACGGTTACCAGTTGGTGAATACCCATAAATGGTCTCTGTGTGTCGTGTTTCAAACTCTGGATTGGGTCAATTTTCAATCAATTTTACAACCACATACAGCTGCAAATTTCCACCCCCCCCCCCCAAATTTAGCAAACTGATCGAACATTACATCCATACACGCATCATCTTCAATACGGAAAGGAAAGTACTCACCAATCCCTCTATCAAAAGAATGAGGGCATCTGTAAATGACTTTCAAATCAAATTGAGACCGATCTAAGTTCGCCTTTTTATATAACTCATCAATCAACTCATTGTATCTCCCTCGGCAATTACCCCTTATTGCACATTTTGGCCCTTTTTTGAAATGAGGACCATCAAACGGTTGTTCATCATCACCTCCCCAATAACACATGAAAATGATTGGACCCCCTTTCATCTTTAATTCTACATTACGAAATCAAAGTGTTAAAACCTACATAACAAAACTCTAATATTTATATCTACAATATACTAAAACACAGTTAAATATTTAAATTTTATATCTAAACACAAGTGAAAACAATGATTAAGATGATGTTAATTTACCTTGATTCTTGATCTTCAACAATTCTGATGAAATAAAATGATGTGAAGAAGATTTAGGTTATTTTTATTTTGAGAGATACGGGTTTTGATATTAGTGTTTGTCTGAGAGAAAGAGAGACAGGTGACTGAAAGAAAGAGAGAAAGGTAACTGAGAGAAAGAGAGAAAGGTAATGAATGAATGACATTCACGGGTTTTGATTATTTTTATGCTGGCTGAAAACTGAACTTTGTAGCTGGAAAGTGGCATTCTCTGACTTAAATTCGCTACACCGTGTAGCGAGTTTTATTAAAGTTGAATTAAACTCGCTACACCGTGTAGCGATTTCAACTTTAATGAAACTCGCTACACGGTGTAGCGAGTTTAAGCCAGAGATTGTCCCCCAATAATTTCTTCCTTCGATTCAACATTTCTTATTTCCATTTTTTTTCGTTTGCGAAGGTATTTTGAGCAATAAATATAGGTTAATTTAGTTATCATAATTAATATCTAAAAATTGTTACTTGTAGTACATATAATGGTGTATCAATAACAACTTTTAAATTTTAATTTGGATCATTAAATCAACTTCAAATTATTGATCAAAATACCTTCGTAATAACATCAAATTTTTTTTACATGTGTTAAAAAAATAATGACATGTTGCTAAATTATATTTTTGTTTAAATTTTTTTTTACATGTGTTAAAATAAATGATGACATGTTGCTGAATTATGTCAGAGTTTGTCCACTCCAATAATTTCCTTCGATTCAACATTTCTTATTTTCATTTTTTTTTCGTTTGCGAAGGTATTTTGAGCAATAAATATAGGTTAATTTAGTTATCATAATTAATATCTAAAAATTGTTATTTGTAGTACATATATAATGGTGTATCAATAACAATTTTTAAATTTTAATTTGGATAATTAAATTAACTTCAAATTATTGCTCAAAATACCTTCGTCGTGCTAACATAAAAAAAGATAGGATTCTTGAAGTGGGACGGAGGTATTAATATATTCAACTCTTCTTCATAAATTATGTTTATGTTTAAAACTTTTTTTATATGTGTTAAAAAAATTATGTCATGAATAATTGTAACAAAACCAAACACAAACTGTACAAAATAATTTTAAAAAACTAAAATAACATCAAAACATAAATATTATCAAGTTAGTGGCTACATCCCGGCCACATAGGAAATCTTACATTAATTCATTAAAATATTTAGGAAATTCATATAAACCAAATGAACTTAGAAGTCACTTAACTTCACTACTTCACTATCCTTAGGAAATACCTGCAAAACAAATGAATTTAACATTATTTACTATATGATTCCAACAATTCAGCAAAAATAAGAAATTATGTACCTTGAACACATTAGGGAGTGCGATGTTAAGATAACGTGCTGATGATGATGGGATGGGGTGCCAAACAACAACTTAAATATTTCAAAACAAACAATTAGATGAAAGTATTAATGATGATTGCAAATTCACTAATTAATATATCATACCTTCTGAAGTATTAGAACAGAACCAACATATATATCTTTTCCAAATTCACTCTCAGTCACTTTATGATGAATGGAAGCTTCTATGGTATCCATAGGATCCTAGTAATTTTATCTCAGTTAGTAACTCAAAAGACATTTCACCCATGATAGAAAGCATACTAAGCTCATATCATAACCTCATCCAGAGATCACCAAACTCATTTCGTGTGCAGGACTTGATAACAACAACAACCTAATAAAACATTCATAAATGTAAAAAATCAATCAAATTTACACACATTTAACTATAATTAATCTTGATATTATACCTGATCCACCCTGTCAATAGTATGGCATTTCTTCTTGATAGAGCTTAACGGATAATATGTACCGGCTTCAGTGAGAAATTCCATTGCAGAGAGACAAGGTTTGTCTTGGAAAGCTTCATCCTTCACCGGATCTTCAATCGCTCTCCGTATATATTCTTGGGTTGCAATCGGTGTTTGTTGTGAAGATAAGTTCTGACGGTCGAGATTTCTCTGGCGCATGGCGGACTATACGGCACCGGCGGGACCAGGAATAACACGCGATAAAGAGGAGCCTTCACCGCGGAAAAAAAACGCTGATCGTTAGGATCCATTTTTTTGGGTTTAATAGAATTTGGATTGAGAAGATTGAGTGATGGTTGCTAGGGGGATATGAGAGAGAGAGAATGAATGAACAAGGAAGGAGAGGAAGAGAGGACGATAAATGAATCTGAAAAACTTAGATGGGCCTTTTATAAAAGTAAAACTCGCTACACGGTGTAGCGAGTTTGACTTGGGCTGGTCAAACTCGCTACACGGTGTAGTGAGTTAATCTTAATTAATTGCCCTAATTAAAATTGAAAATGTCCATCTTAATTACACAAAACTCGCTACACGGTGTAGCGAGTTTGACCAGCCCAAGTCAAACTCGCTACACGGTGTAGCGAGTTTCAAAAAAGGGACATTTTGGGCAAAAATTTGAACAGTAAGTCATTTTTGGAATTAAAAAGTAAAAAGGTATTATTTGAGAAAAAATTCCCCCTCCCCTCTCTCTCCTCCGACCACCCTCCCCTCTCTGACCTACGAAAGCTCTTCCTATCTTCAATCTAGCTGCCGACGACTCTTCTCTCTCCGATGAACTACCTGAACATACCCCGTATGAAAATTTTTGAGTTTAAGGAAAATGGGATGGGAGATATGTAAAAGTGCAAGAAAGGAGTCGCCAAGCCATGTTTTAAGAGGTACACTTTGAAAAACCTTTTGAAATCAGAGAGAGGGTTTGGGGGTCAGGTTACGTGTTGGGAAGAATCGAGAGTTCACCCAACACGCCTCGTAAATGAGTCTTTCTATAAAATAACATCCAAATCATTCAAATGTGTGTGCAAATCTGTGAGACAATATATGATAAATGTGCTTTGCTTTTATTGATAAACTGAGGAAATACAACTTGTGAGCCACTTGGTACAGGGGGCCACATCCCAATTACAACGAACGAAACAGATTTACAATTGAAATGAACATACTGCAAGTGGCTATGTATGTCGCATGACTCAGGACACCATATGGCAAGGTGTGTCGCGTGACACTAAGAGCAACCTTGCAGAGGTTTTACAGGGCTCAATTACAGAAACAACAAATAGCAATAATATCAAATTACATCATATATGTATGCTAGAGATCACATAGATCAGTATTTAATCATTCAAGAGGGTGTGAATATGAGGGATCCACCCTCATCTTGATGAACAAGCAAAACAATATTAAAACGATTCAACCACAAGCAATAATATAAGAACAGCTACAGATTCAAAGCATGTGAAATGATAACATGTATATTAAGATCAGAATTCAACAACAATTATATCATATTTAGTGTAATTATCAGATCTAAGCATGATTGCATGAATAAGAGGCATAAGAGAGAGAGAGAGAGAGAATGGAAGAAGGATCGTTACCCTTGATGTCCACGAATCCTATATCAAGTTAGATATAGGAGCCTTCGAATATCAGCTTCAGCTACTGATATTAAGCTCAGATGAATTCAGCTTATAGACTTCAATATGTGTGTATGAAGTGTGTGATGTATTGTGTGTAAGAGAGAGATAGAGAGAGAGAGGGAGAGAGAGAGAATTGATAGAGGATTAGTGTGTGTTTGTGTGTGTTTACTGTATGTCTGGCGTAATTTAGGCAGAGTAACAGTAGGGTCGAAAAAGGATCCTGAAATGAGAGGCAGAAGGTCCAATTTATAGGCTGCATGGAGCTGGCCAAGAGTGTCGCACGACGCAACAATCATCTTTTTCGTGGCTCGTTTAGCCGCACGACATAGCAATCCATAACCGCTTTCCTTCTAGAAACATGCAAGGTGGCGAATTCTGGACCCTTCCTAGATAATTCCTTATAGGTCCAAACAGGATTAATACCCCAAAGGTCCTTCTGCATGGAAAAAAGACCAAAAGGTATTTCCTTAGCAAGAAACTTATAAAAAGTTCCCAGAAGCCTCGAAATGGATCGGAAATTTACCAAAATGCTCCCTAGCACACTTTTATTGAGTAAAAGGCACTTTTATTGGGTCGCGAGTTGGATTGGGGTACTCACAGAGCCCCTCAGCAACGTCACTTATGGAAGAAGTGAGGTTGTCGACAAGAAAGGATCCCAATCTTGACGAGCGAACGATGGGAAAGATAGACCAGAATGGTCGAATTGGCTGGACCTGCTGGGGATACGGCAAATGCAAGAAATGATTGATGTGGTTAGATGGATGTACCTCTCGAGAAAGGATTCCTACGTATCCCTAAAAGGGAATCAAGCCTGATCGTAGTTCGAAGAAGTGAGAACTTGCGGTGCCTCAAACCGAAGAAAGATCGAAGCGGTCAAATGGCTGGACCTTTGGAGAAAGGATTCCTATGTATCCCTAGGATGGAATCAAGCTGGATCGTAGTTCAAAGAAATGAGAACGTGTGGTGCCTCAAATCAAAGAAAGACCGAAGCGGTCAAATGGCTGGACCTTTGGAGAAAGGATTCCTACGTATCCCTAGGAGGGAATCAAGCCGGATCATAGTTTGAAGAAATGAGAACGTGTGGTGCCTCAAACCAAAGAAAGATCAAAGCGGTCAAATGGCTGGACCTTTGGAGAAAGGATTCCTACGTATCCCTAGGAGGGAATCAAGTCGGATTGTAGTTCAAACTTGTGAGCCACTTAGTACGGGAGGTCACATCCCGAAGAGAGACCGAAGTGGTCTGGATGACTATTGAGGGGAAGTCGCCCGATATTGACTATAGAGGGGAAGTCGCCCAGAGATTTGACTGGTAGGGGAGTCACCTGAAATTTGACTGTAAGGGGAGTCACCCGAGATTTGACTGTAAGGGGAGTCACCCGAGATTTAACTGTAAGGGAAGTCACCCGAGATTTGACTGTAAGGGGAGTGACCCGAGATTTGAGTGTAAGGGGGGTCACTCGAGATTTTACTGTAAGGAGAGTCACCCAAGATTTGGCTGTAAGGGGAGTCACCCGGAGATTTGACTGTAAGGGGAGTCACCCGGAATTTGACTGTAAGGGGAGTCACCCGAAATTTGACTGTAAGGGGAGTCACCCGAGATTTGACTGTAAGGGAGTCACCCAGGATTTGACTGTAAGGGGAGTCACTCGAGATTTGACTGTAAGGGGAGTCACCCGAGATTTGACTATAAGGGGGGTCACCCGAGATTTGACTGTAAGGGGAGTCACCCGGAGATTTGACTGTAAGGGGAGTCACCCGAAATTTGACTGTAAGGGGAGTCACCCAGAATTTGAATGTAAGGGGAGTCACTCGAGATTTGAATGTAAGGGGAGTCACCCAGAATTTGACTGTAAGGGGAGTCACCCGAAATTTGACTGTAAGGGGAGTCACCCGAGATTTGACTGTAAGGGGGGTCACCCGAGATTTAACTATAAGGGGAGTCACCCGGCTGAAACATAGTATTGAAAATGCCAGGGGCAAAAATAATAAAATGAGCCACAGGGGTAAAATGGGAACACAGGCCATAGTGGCAAAAGGGTGAATAGGCCACAGGGAAAAATTGTGAAACATGCCACAGGGGCAAAATTGGAAAATCAGCTACAGAGGCAAGATCTGTCGCACGACTTACTCAGCCATGCAGACAGATTTAATTAAATTGAGCAGTTCGGCACTTTGAAACAAAGCACTAGAGCCAACGCCGAGAGAAAGAGGAGAAAACGAGAGAAATCGAGGGTTTCAACAAGATATTTGATTCAAAATACATTGCTAATCTTTGAAATCATGCCTCCCCGACGAAGAAGGCACAACAACAAGCTGAGCTAGCGGACCGAAGAAAGAAGATAAAGAGGAATTATCGGCCGTTTGTTCTTCAAGTTCCGCGAGGACAGTTCTATCCACAGGAGGACAGACACACCTCGGTTGGTAGAAAAGCCGCGGTAAGAATCTTGCTAAACTTGCTATTCATTGATTTGAATTTTTGAATTTTCGGAAAAAATTGCATGCTTAGGATAATTGCCAAGAAAAATGAAATTGCAATGAATATGCTGATAAAATACATGAATTGAATCTAAGAATTAAGCTAATTTTTGTAAAGAAAATGGGACGGGCCCGATACGAAAGTCATTGATTTTGTAAAGAAAAGTGGGACGGACCCAAGATTTTTGTAAAGAGTGGGACAGACCCAAAGGTTTTGAACACTTGGGACGGACCCAGAGATTTTTGAACACTTGGGACGGACCCATAGATTTTGAACACTTGGGACGGACCGAAAGATTTTGAACACTTGGGACGGACCCAGAGATTTTTGAACACTTGGGACGGACCCAGAGATTTTTGAACACTTGGGACGGACCCAGAGATTTTGAACACTTGGGACGGACCCAAAGATTTTGAACACTTGGGACGGACCCAAAGATTTTGAACACTTGGGACTGACCCAAAGATTACAATGATTTGTTTTGTGAAAATGGGACTGACCTAAGGAAAATAACACTGATTGCTTTCAAAACATCATGATATGTAATTGACTGAGATATATTTTGATACCTGTGATGTGTTTACCTGCAGGGGTTGCACACGAGGGGATCATCCGAGGTGATTGGGTAACTTTGGAGGAGCTTGTCCGGTAGCGCAGCTGAGGCTCACTCGCCCAAGGGCTTAGTTTATGCTTCTGGATTCGGATCCTTTTTTGACATGGGGGAGGCCATTGGGAACACGAAGCAGAGCGTGGAGTTGATGAAAGTTTTCCGTGAGTTTTGGTGGGAGACCACCCATTCCTTTCACTTCACTTGGGGCGAGGCTACAGTCACCCCATACGATTTTGCGGTCATCACAGGTTTGCCGTTCACGGACCAGCCCATTTTTGCGGTTGAGCATGTTGTTGAGCCCGAGCCCCTTGATGAGGATGAGATGCTGGGGTTGGTCGGTTTTGCTCTCCGAGATAGGAAGGGCAATGGGTATGAGCTAGGGGGGATCCACGGAGTGATATATAGAGGCACAGAGCCGAGCTTACCCTCCCATTTTTGATGACTCTGATGATAGCCGGCTTAGGGCTGAGAGGCTGGCCAGGGCCTTTGTCTGGGCTAGATTTTTTGACATGTTATTCCCCAATGGGGCTTCCACCGCTCTTACTTCCCTCCTGGAGCTTCTGAGGAACTGGGGGACTGTGGGCAATTTGTCTTGGGGAGAGGCCGGACTTGCAGAGATGTACCTAGCCTTGGATGATATTAGTAGGGAAGAGGCGAAGTCGTTTGACTGTTGCCAGATGGCTTTTGAGGTAGCTTTTCCACCCTTACTTTTCTTTGCACATGCATCTGCATCATTAGTTATTATCTTCGTTTCTGAACTTGCCTGATTTGTCTTTTGCGGGCTTGGGCCTATGAGGTGTTTAGCTGTTACCCTTGGAGAATCAGGGATGAGTTTCCAGCTGATACCTATCCCGCTCTCAGACGCTGGACCAAAGATGCTCGAAAACAGACTCGGGTATCTGGAGCGAGGGGCAGGACGACTGCCTCATATGCTGACACGATGCCGCTGCTGAGAGGAGCACCTCATAACCTCTCCTTGTTTCCGTGGGCTGATAGATATCTTGATGAGGACTTGGATTATGTTACTCATTTGATCGGGTGCCGCAAGCTTCTGGTGGGCTTGACCGGAGATGCTTTGTATTTAGCAGAGAGGGTATACAGATAGCATGGGCCCAATAGGCATGCTTTAGTCCCCGATGATCCTCTGGCTAGGATGTGGTTGCCTCGCCAGCTGGAGAATGTGGATGATTTGATTGTGGGTGTGGCGGCACATCATTTTGCACAGGAGGGAGATTATACATTGTATGTGGCTAGGAGGCTGCAATCTCCCCAGGTCAGAGCATGTAATGACGCTCAGGGTGCGGGGCCCTCAACCGGACACGTGGCTAGACCTCCTCTACCCCCGACATACATTGACTATCAGGGTGGCGGCCATGTACGGCGAGCTCACATTGATATGACCCAGACTCACCCTCGTCTGCAGCTTCCACGGGGCTCGAGATCAGTAAGTACTGCTTGCTGCCTCTTTTTGATTGCTTGCATTCCTTTCTGTTATCAAGAATTGTATTCTGACACCTCTTGTGTCCGTTTGTAACAGGTATCGGCCCAGGCTTAAAGGCACCTGACTCGGGCTTTCACCGGCGCCGTGGGTATGATCGGCAAACTGCAGAAAGGCATGAGTTACTGGAAGAATCAGTGCCGATCACAGGATTCGGTAAATATCTCCCCACCCGGTCAACCAAGGAGGAAAAAGGGCGCTTTAATGATGTGAGCACTAGTGGACCGAGGCCTCGGACAAAGAATCCATCTGTGCCTCTTCCTAGGTTCCCGCTCGAGGTTTAGAGTACGAAAAAGAAGGCTTATCCTCTTCCAACCATTCTTAGGACTTAAAAGCCATTGATTTCTACTTGAACATAAATAAAATGCTTGCACAAGTCCGTCTCATTTCCCATTCTTCACTCTCCCATACCTTCTCAAGGTTCTTTCCTCTACCACCTTACACACCTCTTTACCTCTATAGCTACGGCAAGTTGGTTGCGTGCTCCTATTCCCGGTGATCGTTTGGTCTGTATTCTCGAGATGGAGGCAGTTCAAGTGTTCGAGTGGTCCTTATTTGATTCAGAATCTGAGATGTCTGGTGCAGAGAATGTGTTGGCTAACTGGTCTGGAGGTTCCCCTGCTTTGGGTCAGCCGGGTTTGAATGATTTGTCTGTGGAAGAATTGAGGGTTACTCTTGAGGCCATTTTGGTTCGTGAGCGTGAGGCTCAATTGCTCGCCCAAGATGCACTGGCTCGAGAACAAGCTGCTAAGGCTAGAGAGGATGAAGTGCATGCTAGGTTTGAGGAAGCAATGCGCAACCAAGGTATTGCTGTGATTCATCGTGTAGATGGTTCTTATGAGGAAATCACTGATGCTAATGATAGTGACCTAGGAGCCGGGAATGTTTCTCTCCCTCTCCAGCCTGCCTATAATTCTACACCTCCTACCCTCACTTTTGTTTCTTCTCCCGTCTGCATGCAAATGCATGGGATGAATGTGAATGCACAAGGCAAAATTCCCTCTCCAATGTCTCAACCCATCCAAACTCAGGTTCAGGGTGCACTGTTCAATAACACTCAGAGTCAGGGATTACAGTTGAACTCTCAAGTTGGTGAACATACCCCGTATGAAAATTTTTGAGTTTAAGGAAAATGGGACGGGAGATATGTAAAAGTGCAAGAAAGGAGTCGCCACGCCTTGTTTTAAGAGGTACACTTTGAAAAACCTTTTGAAATCAGAGAGAGGGTTCGGGGGTCAGGTTACGTGTTGGAAAGAACTGAGAGTTCACCCAACACGCCTCATAAACGAGTCTTTCTATAAAATAACATCCAAATCATTCAAATGTGTGTGCAAATGTGTAAAACAATATATGATAAATGTGTTTGCTTTTATTGATAAACTGAGGAAATATAACTTGTGAGCCACTAGGTACAGGGGCCACATCCCGATTACAACGAACGAAACAGATTTACAATTGAAATGAACCTGCTGCAAGTAGCTATGTATGTCGCACGACTTAGGACACCATATGGCAAGGTGTGTCGCGTGACACTAAGAGCCACCTTGCAAAGGTTTTACAAGGCTCAATTACAGAAACAACAAATAGCAATAATATCAAATTACATCATATATGTATGCTAGAGATCACATAGATCAGTATTTAATCATTCAAGTGGGTGTGAATATGAGGGATCCACCCTCATCTTGATGAACAAGCAAAACAATATTAAAACGATTCAACCACAAGCAATAATATAAGAACATCTACAGATTTAAAGCATGTGAAATGATAACAAGGATATTAAGATCAGAATTCAACAACAATTATATCATATTTAGTGTAATTATCAGATCTAAGCATGATTGCATGAATAAGAGGCGTAAGAGAGAGAGAGAGAGAGGAGGGAAGAAGGATCGTTACCCTTGATGTCCACGACTCCTATATCAAGTTAGATATAGGAGCCTTCGAATATCAGCTTCAGCTACTGATATTAAGCTTAGATGAATTTAGCTTATAGACTTCAATATGTGTGTATGAAGTGTGTGTTGAATTGTGTGAGAGAGAGAGAGAATTGATAGAGGATTAGTGTGTGTTTGTGTGTGTTAACTGTATGTCTGGCGTAATTTAGGCAGAGTAACAGTAGGGTCAAAAAAGGATCCTGAAATGAGAGGCAGATGGTCCAATTTATAGGCTGCATGGAGCTGGCCAAGAGTGTCGCACGACGCAACGATCAGCTTTTCCGTGGCTCGTTTAGTCGTACGACATAGCAAGCCATAACCGATTTTCTTCTAGAAACATGCAAGGTGGTGAATTCTGGACCCTTCCTGGATAATTCCTTATTGGTCCAAACAGGATTAATACCCCAAAGGTCCTTCTGCATGGAAAAAAGACCTAAAGGTATTTCCTTAGCAAGAAACTTATAAAAAGTTCCCGGAAGCCTCGGAATGGACCGGAAATTTACCAAAATGCTCCCTAGCGCACTTTTATTGAGTAAAAGGCACTTTTATTGGGTCGCAAGTTGGATTGGGGTACTCACACTGCCACTTCTCTTTCTCGACCAAATCTACAACTTCAACGACCTATCCATACAGGCGATGATTTACCTGCACAAACCCCAAATCTAGCCCTCTTCTCCGGAAATTCCAAATCTCTGGCGCTTGCCTTTAAATTCTGGCATCTAGCTGCTACAAAAGCGCTGATCTCTCTACATCTCCGGCTGCCTCTCGACCAACTATCTCTCTGCCGGCTCCCATCACGCCATCTGCTTCTCCTGCTCCACCCACCTCCGCCACACCTCCTTCATCTTATCTCTTGTCTCCCCCTCCTCCGACAGGTACAATGCCTTCTCCGTCCTTGACTGGTCGGATTCCTCCTACGCTGGGTCGATTAACGCCTCTACTAGCCCCTAGGGGTTCTACTCCCTCACCGCCTTCTAACTCATCAGATTCAAATGGGGACGAAAATGGGATATCGGTAGGAATTGTGGTCGGGATTGCAATCGGAGGAGTGGTGCTCTAGTTGTGTTGAGTTTTTTCTTAGTTTGTTGTAAGAAGAAAAGAAGAAGACACCATGGACCTGCTGATTAATATCCTCCCCCACCCCCTGCCCCTAAATGATTCATACTCACACCATTATACTCTTCTTCTATGCATTTGATTAACTATATAAATTCACACACACACACAAAGAGGCTTCTATTATAATTCAAGGATTTCTTGATTTTCTGGGCTATGATTCCAGATACTAAATTTCGGAGTTCTTCAACAAATAAAAAAAATAAAAAATTATGTACCTACTGTAATTGGGCATTATGTTGGAGAATTATGATGATCTAGAAACCGTAAAGGATTTGGTTTATAAGTAGATTGGTAATCTCAAAAATTGTAGATTTTCAAATTGATGAATTTGTGCTTTCTGTGTTGAGATGGGAGACGTTATAAAAGATAATTCAGGACTCCTACATGTATTTAGTTGACAACTGAGAACTTACTGATAAGTTCTCAATTGTTTGATTGTCTGAGTTAATCGTGTTTTTAGTAGTTTTGTTGACAAGTGAGAACTTACTAATAAGTTCTCAGTTGTTTGGTCGCCGGAGTTGATCGTGTTCTTAGTAGTTTAGTTGACAACTGAGAACTTACTGATAAGTTCTCAGTTGTTTAGTCGCCGGAGTTGGTGATCGCCGAAGTTGATCGTGTTTTTATTAGTTTAGTTGACAAATGAGAACTTACTGATAAGTTATGTTCTCAGTTCTTTGGTCGCCGGAGAGGTCGCCGAAGTTGGTGGTCGCCGGAGTTGGTGGTCTTCGGAGTTAATTGTGTTCTTAGTAGTTTAGTTGACAACTGAGAACTTATTGATAAGTTAAGCTCTCAATTGTTTGATCGCCGGAGTTGGTGGTCGCCGGAGTTGATCGTGTTCTTAGTAGTTTAGTTGACAACTGAGAACTTACTGATAAGTTCAGTTCTCAGTTGTATGATCGCCGGAGTTGGTAATCGCCGGGGAGGTCACCGAAGTTGATCGTGTTCTTAGTATAGTAGTTAAGTTGACAATTGAGAACTTACTGATAAGTTAAGTTCTCAGTTTTTTGGTCACCGAAGAGGTTGCCGGGGAGGTCGCCGGAGTTGATCGTGTTTTTAGTAGTTTAGTTGACAACTGAGAACTTACTGATAGGTTCTTAGTTCTTTGGTCGCCGGAGTTGATCGTGTTATTAGTAGTTTAGTTGACAACTAAGAATCTAAAGATAAGGTTTTCAATTGTTTGGTCGCCGGAGTTGGTGGTCGCCGAAGTTGATCGTGTTCTTAGTAGTTTAGTTGACAACTGAGAACTTACTGATAAGTTATGTTCTTAGTTGTTTGGTCACCGGAGTTGGTGTTCGTCGGAGTTAATTGTCTTCTTAGTAGTTTAGTTAACAACTGAGAACTTACTGATAAGTTAAGTTCTCAGTTGTTTGGACGCCGGAGAGGTCGCCGGCAAAAAAAAAAAAGTTGCCGGAGTTTTTCGCCTGAGTTGGTCACCGAAGTTAATGGTTGTCGGATGTGTTGACGGGAGAAGATGGGGAGGGGGTGACCTAAGGTGATGGTGGTTGGAGAGAAATTAAATTGATAAAGAGAATGGACTTAGTAAAATGATAGGAGGGTGAACTTAGTAAAATGCTGGAAGGGTGTGCTTATTAAGCTAGGGATTATATGGTTAAGCAAAATACAACTTGTCCTAGAAGGTAGTATTGCTTTGTTAAAGGGATTATATGGTAAATGTCTCATTAATAAATGTAATCCTTTTCGTCCCCATGCTAAGAATAATTTTTAAAATAAATATTTAAAATCTCCAATAATCACCTGTATCTTCTCTAATGTTTTGGAGCTAATAGCATATACGATTTCTCTATTGTGCAGATAATCTCCTCAGCTTTTATAACAAGCGCATAAACCTTTTCTACTTTAAATACGTTGCAAACATATACTCTCTTCGTCTCATTTATAAGTTCACTTATTTTTCAAAAGGTTGTTTCGTGTAAAGATTCGTTTTTTCTACTCAACTATCTACACTTACAACACATCACTTTGAAAGTTTCGTGTAGCTAGGAAATCAAGTCAACTCAACATAACACAAATGTGAATACAGATATGAGATACAACTGTCCACACATCCAAGAATATGCAGCGAAATAAAATAAAATAACTCAAAGATATAAACGTTTACTGGTTCGAAACCCAGTAAACAAGACTTTAAGCCCAAAAAGCTTTTCACTATAAAATTGTTTTACAAAAACAATATCGAATAAGTGAAAATAAAAAGATTAAAATACTAAACAAGTTCTTACCACCATTTATGCTAAGAATAGTCTCCCTTTCCCAAGTAGATCCTATCCAGAAGTAAAACAGAACTTTGATTAAAAACTAGATGTGAATTCGGATGTAAGACACAACCTTCACTCACAACCTAAAAGACTATTTTGAACCGTGAAGGAAAACTATGAATTGTCTTCCAAATTATTCTCTAAAGCCATATCTTCTCAATGTGTTGAAGTCTTGTATTTATAGGCACTTTGAGAAGATCTTCACGTCAATCGAACTCTTCCTTAAGTGAGATTCCAATTCCTACAAGGAAACATAAAGTACACTCACAAGGAAAGAGATTTGTTAGTAGGTTAGTCCTAGTCTAAATATAAGTACATAAGTAAAAGATATTTACATATTAACGATGTCCTTTTCAAAGTAGGACAATATAAATCTTTCCAAGAAAGTCATAAAATCAACTTACAAAATATTAGGGGTGGAAATGGTTCGGTTTAGCTCGGTTTTGACAAATTTAGAAGTCAAACCGCTAGCATCGGTTTGGAGAAATTTCAAACCGAGCTAAACCATAAAAAATTCAGACCGAGCTAAATCAAACCGCTATGGTTCGTTCTAAACTGCGGTTTGATTTACGGTTCAGACCACGGTCCAAACTGCGATCTAGACCACGGTCCAAACTACATTTCAAACCATAATCTTTTTTTGTTAACTATGACTAATGAGAAGAAATATTTCAGTCTTTACCACGCCTGTGAAAACTCAAACATCGTCAGCTGTATTATATGTTTCAATCCTCCACTAACTCCAAGTATATCATCAACTAACAATAGCAGTTAAACATGAAAAGATCATCACGTTGTCCCTGTAAATACTTGGGCTGTCTAGGTGATTAGTTAAAGTAAAAAATATGCTAGAGGCTGGATTACCAGGCAAAAGCACATATATTCACACTTGAACTTGTAATTTTCAATATTAATCTGGAATGTAAGCATATATATTGTGTTATAGTACTACCAGGAAAAAGCACAAACATCAGATTTTGAACAATAGTTAAGATGAATTATCAGATTATTCAAACTTCGGTTTCACGGTTTCAAACCGCGGTTCGATCCTAAACGGTTCGGCTCGGTTTGACTCGGTTCGGTCTAGGAGTGCCAAACCCCAAGCTGAGCTGAACCACATGGTTTGTTAATTTCTCAAACCGAGCTAAACCACTTATATTTAAAAATCGAACCAAACCACATGGTTTGGCTCGGTTCGACTCCAAACCGCGGTTTGAGCCAAACCATTTCCACCCCTACAAAATATATCAATTTGATTCGAAATAGGGAAGTAAAATATTCCCTAAAATCTTACTCTTTTAATCTCCCCCTATTTTGGACTTTCTGGTCAAAACTAAAGATTTATGATGTGATTACTATGACCAACATTATCAGATTTGAAAACTTCCCCTGAATGGATGTGTGTGCAGATGTGGCAACACATCCACACAAAATTGCATAGAATATGTTAGTACTAAAAATTGCAGGTCAACAAATATAAACTAAAGTAACCATTCAGCAAATGTATTTAGGGATTACAGACCAAGTCTTAAAATAACAAATATTAAAATCAAAACAAACAAATATTAAAAGCAAACCTGATGATGTTTCATTCACCAGTAAGAACAAACAGTAGAACTCCTCCTGAGTTTAAGCATCCTAACTTCCCCATTCTGAAGCATCAGCAGCAGCAACAAAGACATCATCAACATCATCCTCATCCTTTTCTTCTTCTCCCCCTTTTTGACTAGAAAGTGTAGCCTACCATTTCTGGAGATCCACCTTCAAAGCCTTAAGATTCTTGGCATGTGTCTGGGAGGCAATCAGTTGAGCATTGAGAGCAGTGGAGAGGGCATCAGCTACAGCAATTTCTTCATCTAGGGCTTCCATTTGATCATCAAAAAAAGTTGCAGATGTGTGACTAGATGTGGCCACATCCTGACCCACATCCACAACTTTAGCTCCATTGATTTTGCAGATTGGTCAGACAGAGAGAGAGAAATATATAGTGTGTGTGAGAGAGAGAAATTACGAGGAGAGGGAACAAGAATTACAGTGAGTTTAAGGAGATGTGGCAAGGGTTGTGCCACATAAATACTTACAACTCCCCCTTTCCTACTCAAACAAGAATTCCTTCCTCAAACAGGACTCAGAATTGCAGCAAATACAGAAAGAGTCCACAATGGATATAAAACCCTTGAAGTATCCACACACATCAAATCACAAAAAAATAAGGATTAAGATTTATCAAAAAATTGCATACCTTTTATGGTAAAAAAAAAATCTTCAGCCATATCCTTTTCCACAGAAACCCTTTTGACTTTGTCCTTCCTTTTCATAAGAGGATTTTGATACACACCTTTCTTTTTCATGAGAGATATTGGAAATCAAAAACATGTTAAATCAAAGAATAAATTAAGAAAGAAAATAAGCTAGAGAATATTTACAAAGCACCCTATAGGTCCTAATATGCAGTATGTCTAGCATGATGCATCACACAGGTGAAGGAAAAAATCTCAGTTTCAAATGTGGCATAGGATGTGAGTCACATTTTGAGACACATCCAGATCACAGAAAGTCAATGGGCAATAATTTAATTTGCACATCCTCTAGGATGCATCCACCCATTTTTTTAATATGGATAATTTGCAAATTGAGTAGCTTTCACTTTTATTTTGACCCAAAGATAGCCCTTTCGTCCAGTGATATTTTCAAGTTTGATTTTAAATTTTATCTTAAGAATCACATGATCACACTGGACATGGCTTCATACAAATGGAAGAAGCAGCTATTTCTCTTGATTAAGACTGTGAGATATCTAGGAAGATTGTATCAAGTTATTAAAAGACAACATGAACAAGAAATGCACACAATTCAGTAATCAGACATGTCAATTATGTAAGACAAACAAGTGACCACACTGAGATTTTCGTGTTAATGCATGATATATATATATATATATATATATATATATATATATATATATATATATATATATATATATATATATATATATATATTGATTAGATAATATACAGATGTGTCAATGGATGTGTGCACATTTGTGCTCATATCCTCAAATATCACACAAGCCAATAGACTTCCTCAATGAGGAAAATCTCTCAAGACCTAATGCCTTTGTAAATATATCAGCAAGTTGATTTTCAGTCCCAAAAATTCCAGACACACAGTTTTTTGTTCTACAAGATCCCTAATGAAATGGTGTCGAATATCAATATGCTTAGTTCTGAAATGTTGGACAGGGTTTTTAGATATGTCTAAGGCTCTTTTGTTATCACAAAAAGCAGTCAAGATTTTGCTATTTAACCCATAGTCTTTTAGCATTTGATTCATCCACAACAGTTGTGTGCAACAACTTTCAAGCGCTACAAGGAGACATCGAAAATTGTCTACCCAATCTAAGTCACTGTATCCCACTATGTTAGACACAAAGCAGTAACAACCAGTGTTCTAAAAGACCCCGCCTAAGGGCGCCTAGGCCCCACCTAGGCGCTAGGCCCCTCTCCAACGCCTAGTTTTAAGCCCCTCCTAGGTCCCGACTAGTCCCCGCCAAGGCGCTAGGCCCGGCTATGCCGCCTAGCATCCCCTAGCTATTTTTAGAACCTTGGTAACAACATAACTTGGAGTATAAGGATGTATGACTCCATAAAACATCCAAATAAATGTGATTTACCTTCTCATTCCTTCTGGTTTAACTTTGATCATGCATTTCACTAACCACTTGAGAAGTGGGGTGATCTTTCTGAATTCTGGACAAAATGTCATCTGATCTATCAATAGACCCAACATGGTCTCTTTCAGAAATAGCATCTCCCTCTGAATCTGAAGATCTGACTTCAGACTCAGTTCTTTGTGTGAATGTGTGTTCAGATGTGGGAACTGTTGTGTACACATCTACAGATACATCCTTCTGCTCATCTGGACTCATATCTGCCTGTATTTTCTTTGCAGTGCTTTTCGTATCTCTAGCTCCTGTATTAACAGATTTCCACTCGAGACGATAACCTAAAACATCATTCTTGGCAGTTTTGAGGTTAAAATCAAGTGTATCATCAAATACAGCATCAAAAAAACTTAAACAAGACAAATTGTCACAAAACTTGTAACAATTGTCAGATGATCTTTTTTTTTTGTATTTTTGTCTCTCTCTTTTCTTTTTTTATTTTTTTTTTCTTGAGAGAGAATTTCAGTTAGTCCCCAGGATGGATCATTGCCTTCCGTCGTTCTTGCGCTTGGAGACGGTCAATCTTCTTTTGCATCACGGGAGCTTCAAGGATAGTCCCTCTTCTTCTTGAGATGGTTAAACGGGTTTCAAATACGCCGATCTTGAAATGAAGGGGTATTGTTTAGTGAGGGTGAGGTAATGGCTTTCCTATGGGTGAAGGTTTCAACCACAGTCCCTACCGGATGATCCGAACGAGATCAAGTCTTCACTGCTTGCTTTAAGCTTACTTCGCGGAAGATCCATGCAAATTCATCGAGCAACGAGATAGCGAAGACGAAGGAAAGTATGTGAGCATATGGGAATCGAGGTGGTAAATTGGTAAGCCCCACTTTGTGAAGGATATCAGTCGATTTTCTCACTCCGATCAATTTAAACATTAGCCATTTCAAAGCGTTGGTCGGTGAGCAGCACAAGTGATCAGTTGGAATAAGACCATTTCAATCGAGTGTAACGCAGGTGTGCTAGTAATGTCTTGAGTCTAGCAAGAAGAGAATCAAAGATTTTATCACTGCAAAGCAAAATTGGTCCAACTTGGACTCGACAGACTCATGTCCGATAGTGGACATTCTAGACCCTACGAGGACTGATCGACTGCTTCAACATTGGATGGACGGAAGAGCATCGTTGCCATCGGTGCAGTGAGGACCCTTCTCCATCTTTCTGTTCTTCATAAGTCGCCCTCCTTATCTTTAGCAATCTGAGCAAACAACCGTGCCTCTCGCTTGTGAGGAAGAATATTTTCAAGTGTAGCTTGCAACTTTTCGATGGACGCACCATTTGCACTCTGCTGACCCATGGGCTACGAACCTCCAGACTGGTGGGCCATAATCTTTTCTTCACCGAGCGTTTTGGATTCCGCATCAGATGGACGACTGCTCGGGCACTTGAACTGCTTCCGCCTCAGGAATATGGACCAATGAGCACCGGGAACGAGAGCGCCCACCCAACTTGCCGTAGCCTTGCAAAGGTGAAGAGGTGAGAGCGTGTATAAGTTGGAGGATAGGGAATTTCGAGGAGGTACGGGAGAGGGAAGAACGGGAAAGGAGACGGACTCGTGCAACATCTTATTAGTCTTCAAGTAGAAATCGGTGTCTTTTAAGTCCTAGAGCCGGTTGGAAAAGGATAAGCCTTTATTCACGCAGTCTAGACCTCGGGGGAACCTATCGACACATCATCCAAAAATACACCAAATGCGTTGAGTCAAAATTAATAATAGGCGATAATACCTAAACAAAACCAAAGCATTTATGGGACGAACGAGCAGCCCCAATTTCTGGAGAAATTTGGGCAGCATAACGGATATTCCTGAAGAATTTCAAGGAAAAATCCGGCATGACCTCTCGTCGGTGCACGTTGACAAAGCGACATGATCTCTCGTTAGAACATGCCGTGGGAACGACATGTCCTCTCGTGAAACCATGTTGCGATGGCAACATGCCCACACATGCTAGGGTTTGGGGTAGGTACGAAAGTCCATTAGAAATTTTGAAAAAAATCATTTTAGTGTATTTGAAAAATGTCGCGTCAAAAACCAACCGTTTTGGGTAAGGTTGAAAGTGTGGCGCCACCTATAATGCGCTAGGGGGATAGGTTTGATATTAGGCGCTCAAGCGTAGGCGACGTACATCACCGTCCGCGATGCCGTCAATCGCACCCGAGGGTTCTAGATCTACGTGATGTAGTGTGCGGGATGGCTATGTTCCTTTATTTTGCGAAAAAAAAGATTTTTTTTTATATTTTTTTTTTGTAAAGGGGTGATAAAGGAAAAATAACACACACACGCCCCACAGAGATACAGTAATCAGATGATCAAGATATAATCCCAAGGAATGCCCCACAATCACAAATTGTATCAAAATTCGAAGCCCTGCAGAATGGCACCTTCTGTCGCGGGACACAGGACATGAAGGTCAGTTGTGTCGCGTGACAGAAGGAAGCAAATATCCAGAATCTAAAGCAGCAACAGCCCCAGTCTCCAAGCACTATGCAACAGATCAACACCAAGCCCCAGCACAGCACAACATCAACAAGGATGGGACACAAGGGGGGAAAGGAATAAAGCAAAGCACATAAAATGCATTTATACACATAAAATGTCACACAACGAAGCACACACAAATGAATGGAATGAATGTTGAACAAGCACGAAAGTCTGACCCACTTTTTGAAAAACAAGTTTCAAGTCCCCAGCAGAGTCGCAACTGAATGTGCGCTCGCCGAAAAAATAAAGGAGTCGCCACGCCGTTTTAAGAGGAAACATTGAAAACCTTTTTAGAGAGAAAATGGGTTCGGGGGTCAGGTTACGTGTTGGGAAGAACCGAGTGTTCACCCAACACGCCTCGTCCATAGACGAGTCTTTCAATTGTTCAACATTCAATTCATTTAAAAGTATGTGCAAAGCGTGTATGACAAGATATGTATAAAAATGCATGAAAGTGCTTTGTTTTATTACTCAACAAAGGGGAATACAACTTTGTAGGCCGTTGACTCTGGGAGGCCACATCCCACTTTACATCGAGGACAAACAGATTACAATTGGAAATATGACTTCTGCATACTGACAACTAGTGTCGCGTGACACAGGATCTACAGTGCAAATTGTGTCGCGTGACACTAAATATCATATGCAGAAACCTTGCAACAATAAGCACAGAACCAACTGATATATCCAATCACTCAAATGAGTGTGGATATTAAAGATCCACACCCTAATTTGAGTGACAAAGGGGATGGGGGAACAAACTTACAACTGAAATTGATCAGCTGCAGACAGGTTACATGTGTCGCGTGACACAGGACCTTGGATGGTCAGTTGTGTCGCGTGACACATCGATGCCAATCTGCAGGTACCTTACAATTCGAAATCAGGAACAACAGAAATTAAATCAAGTCCCAACAACAACAATCAAAAAATTCAGAAACCAACGAATTTATAATGGATTAGCCAAAGGAGACATGGATATAGGGGATCCACATTCCCTTGGCCAATAAACAACAAATCCCAAACAATCACATTATGGATATCAACAATACCAAGCTAAACAATTAAACAGAGAGATCGGCAGTTGGGACTTGATAATTGGGGACAGATAGAGTCTAATTATCAAGTCCGGGGAATAAATTGCAATGAGGCAAATAAGCAGTAAATAAATGAGAGAGATAGAAAACGGATCGTTACCCTCGTAGTCCACAAATTCGATACCACGTTAGGTATCGAATTCTTCAATCAGCTTCACGGGACAAGTTCAGATTCCAGGTTGAGCAGCTTGGGCAATTTCCAGTACGCAGGCGTGTGTTGAACGGAATTGGACTGGAACAGGGGAGATGGTGTTGTAGTCGGACCTTGGGGAAATTGAGAGAACAGGTGGAGGCGACTGTGGATTTGGCCAGAGGAGGTGATGGTTCCGTTCAATTGAAGCTGAGGGAGAGAACGGGAAGAGGTTTGGTTGAAGGAATCGTTTGTTGTTTGGTTGAGAGGGAGCTTGGTTAGGGAGGAGGTTGAGATCGGTGAGGGTGGATTGCTGTTACCGGCGAATGGGCTTTGTGAGGGAGAGAACGGTTGTTGCCGGAGGTAGAGAGCGGTAGTGGGCGATTGGTTTGCGGTTTGAGGGAGGAACTAGGTGGAGGTTTGGCCGGAGAGCTCGCCGGTGAGGGATTTGGTGAGGAAGGTTGGGAAGGAGTAGATTGGGAAGCTTGGATTGAGGTGAAGGTTGAGGCGGCAATGGAGAGGTCGGATTGAGGAAGAAGACGCAGGGAGAGGGAGCAATGGAATTTCCGGATAGAGAGAGAGAGAGAGAAGAGAGAGAAAGTGAATCTGAGTGTGTGTGACTGTGTGAAGAATGTGAGAGCTCCCCCTTTGACAAAATGAAGGCATTAGATATTTATACGTAAATTGGGAAATTGGATTAGTTGGTCGCACGACCCAACGTATCCAATTTCCATGCTTCAAGTTGTCGCACGACTGGGAACGCCAATAACCGATTCTGGCGCCAAAACCAGATTCTGGAACAATCTGGGCTAATTCCCAAGAGGTCCAAACTGATTAATTCCTTTTAGGTCCTTTTATCCGGGAAAAATACTAAAATACACTTCCTTCGCGAGAAACATATAAAATATTTCTGGAAGTCTCGGAACGGACCAGGAATTTACCAAAACGCCCTTTAGTGCGATTTTATCATTTAAAATGCACCTAAAAAGGATCGCGAATTGGATTGGCGTACTTACAGAGCCCCTCGGCAACGTCACTTTTGAAAAAAGTGGGGTTGTCGATACAATAAGACCCAATCCCAATGAGCATCAAGGGACAAGGTAACGGGTTAGAGGGTGAATCGGGGAGTCTGATGGCTGGACCTTTCTGAGAAAGGATTCCTACGTATCCATTTAAGAAGGGAATCAAGCCAAATCGTAGTTCAGAAATTACTAACTACAAGCAAGAAAGGGGTAGAAATGTGTCTTCATACCTTTGCTGTGCTTACCTGTGACTTCTTTCGGGGTCGGTACTACTGCGGTTGGCTAGTAGCTGTCTTTAGTGCCAGGTTGTAGCTGCCGGAGGGTCTCATGCTGCAACTGGTCTTTGCGAGTAGCTGTCGGAGGGTCTCATGCTATCGTTGTCGACGGGTTGTAGCTGCCGAAGGGTCTCATGCTGCAACGGGTCTTTCGTGGATGCCGGAGGGTCTCATACCACTTCTTCTGGTGCAGGGTAGTTGCCAGAGGGTCTCACACTACTGCTGCTGACGAGTTGTAGCTGCCGGAGGGTCTCATGCTGCAACGGGTCTTTGTGGATGTCGGAGGGTCTCATACCACTTCTTCTGGTGCAGGGTAGTTTCCGGAGGGTCTCACACTACTGCTGCTGACGAGTTGTAGCTGCCGGAGGGTCTCATGCTGCAACTGGTCTTTGTGGATGCCGGAGGGTCTCATACCACTTCTTCTGGTGCAGGGTAGTTGCCGGAGGGTCTCACACTACTGCTGCTGACGAGTTGTAGCTGCCGGAGGGTCTCATGCTGCAACTGGTCTTTGTGGATGCCGGAGGGACTCATACGACTTCTCCTTCTGCTCTGCTGGGGATAAGTGTAGCTGCCAGGGGTCTCACGCTACTTCCGTTTCTGCTCTTTTTGTTGTTCTTTTGCCGGTTTTGTTTCTGGACGGTCTTTGTTGATTGTTCGCCTTTCTTTTGTGCCCTTAGCCTTGCTTGGGAAGCTGGGGACTCTGCTTTTGTCTGGGAAATTAGCTTCTTTCTCGCTTGGTAAGCCGAGGACTCTGCATTTCTGGGGAGTCGGCTTCTTTCCTCTTGGTTCGGTAAGCCGGGGACTCTGCATTCCTGGGGAGTCGGCTTCTTTCTTTTCCTTTTGGGGCCGTGGATTCTGTTGGGCTCTGCTTGGGAGGTAGTTCTTTCTTGGTGTGCTCTGTTTGGGAGGCTGTTCTTCTTGGTTGTGCTCTGTTTGGGAGGCTGTTCTTCTTGGCTGTGCTCTGCTCGGGAGGCTATTTTTTTCTTGGGTGTGCTCTGCTTGGGAGGCTATTCTTTCTTGGGTGTGCTCTGCTTGGGAGGCTAACATGGATACGGACTTTTTGTCTCGGTTCTGCTTGGGAGCCATACTTTTCCCCAGCAGAGTCGCCACTGAATGTGCGCTCGCCGAAAAAATAAAGGAGTCGCCACGCCGTTTTAAGAGGAAACATTGAAAACCTTTTGTTTAAGAGAAAATGGGTTCGGGGGTCAAGTTACGTGTTGGGAAGAACCGAGAGTTCACCCAACACGCCTCATCTGTAGACAAGTCTTTCAATTGTTCAACATTCAATTCATCCAAACGTGTGTGCGAAGTGTGCATGACAAGATATGTATTAAAATGCAAATCAATGATTTGTTTTATTACTCAACAAAAGGGGAAATACAACTTGTGAGCCATTTGCCATGGGAGGCCACATCCCATTTACAACTGAGAGGAACAATACTTACAACTGAAATTGGTCGGCTGCAGATTGGTTACATGTGTCGCGTGACACAGGACCTTGGATGGTCAGTTGTGTCGCGTGACACATCGATGCCAGTTTGCAGGGACCTTACAACTTGAAATCAGGAACAACAGAAATTAATCAAATCCCAACACAAACACCAAACGATTCAGAAATCAATGAATTCACAACAGATTGACCAAGGGGATGTGGATATAAGGAGATCCACACTCCCTTGGCCAATAGGCAACAAATCCAACAAGCTCACATCATTAATATCAACAATACCAAGCAAAGCTAATTAAACAGAGAGATCGGCAGTTGGGACTTGATAATTGGGGACAGATAGAGTCTAATTATCAAGTCCGGGGAATAGATTGCAACGAGACAAATAAATAGTAAATAAGAGATGAAAGTGAGGAAATCGTTACCCTCGTAGTCCACAAATTCGATACCAAGTTAGGTATCGAATTCTTCAATTCAGCTTCACGGAACAAACTCAACAATCAGATCGGAGTTGTTTGACACTTCCAGTACGTGCGCCAGCCTTGGCTTCCAGAACAGAACAGGGGAACGGCAATGGAGTTTGGGGTTGCTGTTGGTGAGTTCAATCGAGGTAGGGAAAGAGAACGGTGAGGGTTGGTTGTTGAGTTGCCGGAGTAGGTGGTGGTGCACGACTTAGGGGTTGTAATTGGCGTTGAGGAGCGGCGGTGTGGTTGACGGCTTAGATGCAGGGGAAGCGGTTGTGGTTGTTGTTGGGTTTGGGTAGTCACCGGTGGTGTTCTGGACAGGGGAGATCGGTATTGGTATTGGTTGAGGGGGAATTGGGAGAAGATTTTGTCGGAGCTAGGTGAAGGTCGGTTGTTGGCGATTGGAATTGGGGAGAGGGAGAGTTGGAGGTCACCGGTGAATGGTTTGGAGGAGGAGCTCGGTGAGGGATTTAGAGGAGGAACTCGGTGGAGGTTTGGATTGGAGAAGAGGTTTGAGGGAGAGCTTGGGTTGAGGTTGCCGATTGGGATGGAATTGGTTTGGGGGAGAAGCTCAGTGGAGATTTGGATCGAAGGAAGGTGTTTAGGAAGGAGGTTAGGGAAGCTTGGCGATGGTTGGCGATGGAGGTTGCGTTGCTGCGTATAGAGAGAGAGAGAGAAGTTAACGGGTAGAGAGAGAAAGGGTGAGATTTGTGCGTTCTGTGTGTGTGAATTGTGTGTGGATTATGTGAGAGCTCCCCTTTGACAAAATGAAGGCATTAGATATTTATACGTAAATTGGGAAATTGGATTAGTTGGTCGCACGACCCAACGTATCCAATTTCCATGCCTCAAGTTGTCGCACGACTGGGAACGTCAATAACCGATTCTGGCGCCAAAACCAGATTTTGGAACATTCCGGGCTAATTCCCAGGGGGTCCAAACTGATTAATTCCTTTTAGGTCCTTTTGTCCGGGAAAAATACTAAAATACACTTCCTTCGCGAGAAACATATAAAATATTTCCGGAAGTCTCGGAACGGACTGGGAATTTACCAAAACGCCCCTTAGTGCAATTTTATCATTTAAAATGCACCTAAAAAGGGATTGCGAATTGGATTGGCGTACTTACAATGGGCTACTACTGGATCTCCATGGAGGCAGACTGCATCCACTTTGTCCGAAGCTGCGACAAGTGTCAATGGTTCTCCAACCTCAATCATCTACCTCCTCACTATCTCTATTGCATGACTACGCTCTGGCCCTTCGCCATGTGGGGAATCGACGTCATCGGGAAAATCGCTCCGCCAGGTAGCAACGGCCTAGAGTTCATCTTGGTAGCCATCGACTACTTCACAAAATGGGTCAAAGCCAAGTCCTACAAGGTGCTCACCTCCAAGAAAGTCACACATTTCCTCAAAGAAAACATCATATGCCGATACGGCATCCCGAACGAGGTCATATCAGACAACGGCTCCCATTTCGAAGGAGAATGCGACAGACTGCTGGCGGAATTCAAGATCACACGCCACAAGTCTTCTCCCTACCGGCCACAAACAAACGGCGCCGTAGAAGCAGCAAACAAGACCCTCGAACGGATCATCCGAAAAATGACCACCCGAGGACGTGATTGGCCCGAAAAGCTGCACCTTGCACTTTGGGGCTACCGAACATCAGTCAGAACAGCCACGGGAGAAACTCCATTCGCCATGACATACGGGATGGAAGCAGTACTACCCGTAGAATTGGAAATTCCCTCACTTCGAGTGTTGCTGGAAAACGAAATCAACGAAGTCGAATGGCTCCGAAGCCGACATGACGAACTGGCTCTGCTAGACGAGCGACGACTAAAGGCCATGGAACACGTCTGAGCCTACCAAAGCAGAATGGCTAGAGCTTTCGACAAGAAAGTCAAGTCCCGAGACATCAGGGAAAGTGATCTGGTACTCAAAGAAAAGCCTCCCACTCGAACCAACCCACTGGGAAAATGGGAACCAACATGGATCGGCCCTTTCGTGGTTCAAAAGATCTTCTTCGGAGGTGCCATGAAGCTGACAGACCTAGACGGCAATCCCTTCATGAATCCAGTCAACGGAAGCAAACTTCGCAGATACTTCGCCTAAAGAAGACCAACTGTGCATCTCTTGGCACTCCTTGTAGTGTCGAACTACGCAGACCTGAGCCCTCTAGTCCGAGGGAACATAGGCAACCTTAATTGGTCTGGTCTAAAAACACACAAAAAAGTCAAAAGTTTGAATGTCAACCAAGACATCCATCAAACTACATACTTTCCAAGAGCATGCCCCCAACATTACCTTGACCAAGTCAAACGATGGCGGCAACATCAAAGGACATCCGAAGGTCACTCAGCGTCAAAAGACTGACCCATGTCAACTTCCAAGCTAGGGGCTTGTCTTCGCCCTCACTCGCTTCAAAAAAAAAAAGCTCAAGCAGAAGCTACAAAAAAAGAGGTCAAGAGCCCGACGCCAGCAAAAAAGAGGCAAGGAGGCCACAGAAAAGACCGTCAAAATGACTTGTCAAGGCAGCATCCAACCTCCCATCCAAACACAAAACCCAAGCAAAAAGGGATTGTCGTCAAGGCCCAGGCTGCTTCAGTCCGCAAATACAACAGAAGGGTCCAAAGCTGGACGCCATCAAGGCTCACAAAAGAAACAAAAGGCGAACAAGAGATCTTGCATCTCGACAAAGCTATAAAAGTAAATCACAAATCACTAACGATTACAACATTTCTTGATGAGTTCAAGCACGGTCTACTCTCAAGTTCACAACATGCTAAAAGACAGCTTAATACATTTAACAAATAATGTGTCTGCAATGCAATGAATGGATACCTAGGAGGTCATTCCGCGCCATCTGCGCTTGTCCCCTCGCCATTCTTCCCTTTCTTCCCTCGTCCCCGACGAGTCTTCTTTCGCTCCACGCGAGCCAGCTCTGTCTCTCTCAATCCAAGATTAGGGGTCCTCCCCGTAGAGTCAAACAATCCAGTAGCTTGCAGAGCTTCATTCGCTCGTGCTTCAGCTCGGATCTCCTCCCTGCGAGTCTGCAAAAGAGGACCTCTCTCCATCAGTCGGTCAACTCTGGTCTCATAATCAAACAAAGCATCTCCCGTAACATCCTGAGGGTCAGACCAAGCTTCGGCACTCCTAAGGCAATAGCTGTGACGGCAATCAGGCCCCAGAATCGCTTCACGCCTGCTCCCCAAAACCACTTGGGACTGCCCAACACGCTACTCGTACCAATCCAGGTACTCGGTGGTCAATACAACGCTCTCCCGACGTCGAAGGAGCACCACAGGAGGGAAAGCGAAATACTTCCATACCCTCAGAAAATACAAAAGAGCACCTGGAGCTGCCATACAAAGAGGAGTTACCTCCGCAGTGGCAAGGTCATCCCAGCCCAGCAAAGGCTCCTGCCTCATCCCGAACTGCTGGGAAACAAGCGATGGAATGTAGAAGGAGGACCAAGACAAACCAGGAACTCTGACACCATAAGACCCTTTCTGAAAGGCCCTCCTAGTCTCAATCCCCCAGTGCGGAACCCACCAACAGATCCGATGCGTGCCGAGCTGTGCCATCCATCTCTCCCAGACGGACTGATCCATATCCAATACAAGAGGACGCTGAGCAAACGTCCACGGGCTAAACGACGCCAGAGCCTCACGCATAGCTTGAAGTCTCTCTCGCAACCACAAAGTGAGCAAAGCGGGGCTTCCCCCTCTCATAAACCTATCTCTAGTCGCCAGACGATCAATGCCGTGAACCCCAGCACCAATGGCACAATATCCTCTTCGGTCCTGCAATGCCCTACCACATCCAGCAAAGCGCCGTCGCATACCCCAAGGGAGCTAACCATGAAAAGCGTCACTATCACGCACAAGGCAAATGCATCCCACGATACGTCACTCTCTTCATCGCTCATAAACTGCTCCGGCAGCGCAGAAATGTCAATGTGACCCGAATCAAAGGTCATACACTGCACTTCTTCCAACGAAGTCTGAAGAAAGCATGCAAGCTTCACGCTCACGGCAACACCACCAATCATAGGAAGCGAGATGGCCTCCACCTCCGGCCCTCCCATCAAAGCCCGAAATCCTCAAAAGTGAGCGTCACTTCATTATAGGAGAAGCTATACACATGCCTCCTAATGTCCCAAAACTTCGCGGTAGCCCGCAATAATTCTTAATCAGGAACCAACTCCTTAAGGGATCAAACCGAGCAGAGCCGAAACCGAGCAGAGCCGAAACCTCACCTCGAAAGCCCGCCTATGGTGCCTCATACGGTGGCGCATCCACATTTCAGCCACTCAAGGAAGTTTGCTTGCCGCTCCTTCGAAAGCCTCGGCAAAACTCTTGGAACGTACGAAGAATCCATGGCAAAAATGGAGGTTCCTAGAGAAAATGGGGAAGAAAGCTCGAAATGACTGCAAATGGGAAGTGGAGAAAGTTCAGACATCCTGAAAACACTTATCCCTTCCCCAAAAGCAAAGATGATTCGTACGGACCTATTTAAATCCTAGGTGGTCCGTACGGACCTTCTTGCACCTTGGTCCCACATTTTCAGCAAACAGTACAACAGCCACTGTTCCCAGCAGGACCTTGCTCCAAACTGCTCAAATTCTGGCCAAAGCCATTTCCGAAAAGCATACACTACCCACAAACGCACTCCCAGCTCACGTGGCATGCACAAATAATAAACTAGCAACAATTCCTAGGACAATCCCCGGAAATCACAAAATACGACATTACATCTTAAAATAAAATACTTTGCTATGCAAATACAAGTGTTTTATTACAGGTACCGAAATGTCTGTTTCTAAAAAAAACAAACAACAAAATGGAAAGAGGGAAAGCAAATGGGCCCTACTCCGACTCATCATCATCAACCTCATCGAACGAGAAGTCAGGCATCTCGGCAAACTTGCCAGCCACGCCCTCGTCATCCGAATACTGGACCCCCTCCTGAGGAGAGTACTCGAAGTACTCCGAAGGGTCAAACCCGGTGAAAGGATCAAAGAAGGGAGGCGCCGACGAACCCTCTCCTTGAGCCTGTTGCGCAGGCAAGAACTGGTGAAAAATCAGCGGTCTCTGGGCCCCCACAGACGTCCCTGCATCCGTACTATGCCGCCCCCGAACGGGTCCTGTTGTAGCCCTGGCTCAGCCCTCGACAAAGGAACGTCCACAGAATGCTTCGAAAGAATCGACTCCTACGCCGGCACACGCCGCGAAGACCTGCAAGACAGCTTCCCCGCCATCTTCTTTGCAAAGGACCGTATCTCTACAAAACGGCGGGTCAATGTGTCAAAGGATCTCCCCGAGACCTGCACAAGCAAACAACCAAAGAAATTCTCAGCTAAAGAGATACAGTCATACTCAACAAAAATAGAAATATACAGAAAAGATGCCAAGATGGAAAAGAGTAAGCACACTCACCGGAGCATCCGGCTCAACCCGATAGGCAGTCAGAGCCTGCTCAGGGACAGGTACCGACACCCTCCGCCTCGACGAATCCCTGCGTACATATGTGAAGTCCGGCTCAGGCACCGGAACATCTGGGGGACGTGGTGGGCCATCCCGCCTCTCCCACGCCAACACCTGTGGCGTCCTCAGCTTCCTCCTGATGAAGTCCCCGTACTCCTCGCCATACAAAATAAACTCCTCGGCACTCACGCCGCCCAGGTACCTGTCGTACTCCAGCACGTCCATATCACGGGGATGCATCATCCCAAAGGGCGGATCCCTCGGAGCCATAGGGGGCAGACCTGGACCATGCTGCCAGAAGACCCTCTCCCCCAAGTACATGATATCACAAGTCAGGCCCCGCAACATCTTCCTTTGCTGCGTCACCACGGGACCACGCTCGAGCTCGTCGCCGCCATACCGAGCCCAGGGATACAGCTCAAACTTCGCCGGGCTGTCTCTCTCCAAGAACTCTTGCACATCCCGATAAGTGATGGTGAGCTTCCTCCTGACCGTCCTCCTCCTCCTCAACGGACGGGCCCAGCCCAGCATAGCAGGATAGGCCCCCATAGCCTCAGCATCCCGATCCCACGGAAAATACCGGAAGATCTCATAAAACCACACCTTCAACAAAAGCAGATAAAGCTCATGGCAAAAGAAGACGGAGAAATGACAAACTGCTAAATCACAAACAACAATAAACTCATACCTCCAACGCAAAATCGAAGCATCCCAGGGAACTGGCCACACCTCGGGTAAACCGGTCCAAGGAAAATTAGAGCTCGGCCAAGCCTGCCTCGCCCCAAGCAATTGTTAGTGTTATGCCCTAAGCCTATGATTGATAGACTTATCTGTTGACATTATTTATTATTATATGAGATGTTTATCATTTGATTATTATATGTTTTGTATATTTGTTTATAATAATCTCCGTCCCTAATTATTAAGAGAATAATTAGTATAATTGTCAATGGATAATCATACGATGATTATATGCATAGAGATGCACATTGAAATTATGGGTACTTGTTAGAGAACAAGTGACTGGACTTGACCCGCATGAGATTTATGTCATGGTCAAATGTCATAATTAAATCTCATAAGGTTACTTCATTTAGTCCCTAGACCTGAGATTATCATGACCTTACATATGATGAAAGTCATGTTTTGATTTTAGTCAAATGGTATCTTAACACGATATCTATAAAGGCTATCTTTGGCATGATCGGATTCATGATGGAAAGGATGATAAGTCAAGATGGAATTTGTCCCTCGGAAGAGAGATGTTTTGCTTGGGCCCCTCGATGAGTGATAATGATGAAAGTGTATGGCCGTACCCCAATACGATTGGAATTATCATTATACTCAAGAATCGAGAAAGCATTGAACAAAGAAAAGTTGACAAGGACCATGACTTGTGTTCAATATAACATCGTGAGACAAAGGGAGAAATGGAAGTGTACCATTGGAAACGTGAACTCTTACGTTATATTATTTGGGTAGACATAATGGCTTGCTAGAGTCCGCTTATGTCTTATGGGATTCGATATGATCGAACTCATTGCCAACATAATATAATCCTATTGGGTCACACACAACAAGAATGAATTGGTTAAACCAAAGGAAGAATGATTGAGAGTGTCTGTATGTGGCAGACTATACCGCACGACATATCTGGCCATATGGCAGACTATACCGCGCGACATATCTGGTCACCAGACGTGGTTGACAGCCTGGTCTCCTAATTCGATTAGGAAACATATTCATACTAAAGTAGTATAAATATAAGAGGTCTGTCAACCCTAATAGCCTAGCCGAAATTTTCAAGCAAAATTCATAACAAAATACTCTCAATATTCTTCAAGGTTTTGATCTAGCAATCATCAAGAAATCGTTCTTGAATTCATTCAAAGGTGTGGATACCGAAAGAGGGTCTTCGCTCGTTCATCGATCAAGGCCTAGAGTTCAAGCAAGTTGAAGAACGAAGTTTGTGATTCGAAATCACATAATCAAATCGTTCGATAGCTCAAGAACGGAAAGCGTTCAAGGTTGGTAAAATTCTATCTCATAGGAATTTAAATTAATTGTATAGAACGGATCCTAGGGCTTCTTGGGTTTTATGTTTTTAATGCTTAATTCCGCTGCGCATGGACCCGTAAAACCCAACAGTGGTATCAGAGCCCCGTTCGTATGGTTAAGTTTGAATTAACATGCTAGATTTGAGATATAAATTGTTTATATGCTTATTGCATGTTTTTGTATGCGATAGAATTTTGGTTGTTTATGTGAAACAATATGAAAATCGTTTTCTAATCATGATGAATTAAATATGTAAAAGGGTTGTTTTATATGATTTAATTGCCATGTGATCTGAATTGATTGAATCTGGAAATCCTGTGAACTGGCTAACTACGTCGTGCGACATAGTAAGCCACATGTGGAAATCTGGTAATCTGGCAATGTATGTCACGCGACAAATCTAGCCATATGGCTGATGTTGTCACGCGACATAATATACCAAATCAGGGCAGAATCAGTATGTTTAATTTTCTGCTAATTTGTGATTGTGTTTACAATCTGATATGTTTTGTGTTAATCTGGATGCTATAAAGTTAAGTTTATAGGGCTATGCTAGATTGATTCATTATTTATGCATGCTTAATTGATTAAAATATGATTTTAATGATTTTTTGCGATGCATGTTTTACTTGTTCTTATGTGCTAAGAAATTTTATGTTTAGTTGAAACATTGCATTATAGTTTCCTAATATGTTTAGATTTAGACATTATAAATTTTGGATTTTATGATTGTTTATAGAAACAAGTCATAATTACGCGAAATTTAAAAGGAAACTGATTGTTTATAAAAGGTAGTGATTATGTTGCCAAATCAGAGCTGATTTCTGATTGTGCATGTCTAGGAGAGTTCTGTCTAAGGAAGAGTTGGTACTTAAGTAGTCCTTGTGGCTCACCTATCTTCCTGGGAACTTACCTGGTGCACGATTATGACTATCTTTGCTGATATGCTTATAATTTACCTTAAAGAACCTTAATTTAACTTTTAAGTTCTTTATGCCAATTCATGATTAAAACACTTGAGACCATTCGGATAGTTTTGGGTGGGCTTTCCATAGCAAGGTGCTTTGATTCTATTCGAATGCGAGCAAGATGAGGAAATGGTGGTTCCTATACGTTTAAAGTGAATGAACTTAATTGGGTTATCAAAATGGTTTTGGATCCAAGGCATAAGATGAGATTAAAATATGCCTAGACATATGATGTCTTGAATGAATCTCATAAAAGATCTAAGAGTCATATATGTGATATGATTGATGTTTTCTACCTAATTAATTTAATTTTGAGCGGTTTGGCATAGCAAACTTGAAATTGAATTAAAGTTGGATCTTAGCCCATTAAATATATATTATGCTAATTTGCATTGGAAGGTGTATAATTTAGTGGGAGCATTTATTTTATGTAAATGCATTGTACCTCTCATATAATATGTTTACTCATATGTGTTCATATTTTATGTATATCTTTTTGTAGAATAAATGGCATCAAACAATAATCACTTTTCACTGCGATCTGTCCTTGAGAAGGAAAAGTTGGAAGAGAATGGTACAAACTATATGGATTGGATCCGTAGTTTGAGAATTATTCTCAAGCAAGAAGAAAAATTGTACGTCCTCGAGGAACCTATTCCACCTGAACCTGCTGCCAATGCTACTAGGGCAGTAAGGGATCAATATCTGAAGCACAAGCGTGACTCTACAGATGTTGGTTGCCTTATGCTCTCCGCCATGTGCAAGAACCTTCAGAAGGATCTTGAGCACTTGGGGACAGTTGACTTAAACAATCGACTGATGGAAATGTTCCAAGTACAAGCTAGGCAAGAAAGGTACAACACAGTTACGGTCTTGACCTCATGCAAGATGAGTGAAGGACAAGCTGTTGGTCCTCATGCTCTTAAGTTGAAGGGCCACATTGAGCATCTTGAAAGGCTCGGTTTTCCAATTAGCCAAGAGTTGGCTACCGACATAATATTGAATTCATTACCCAAAAGTTTTAGTAATTTCATAATGCACTATAACATGGGTGGAATGAATAAAAACCTTTCCGAGTTAGTTCAAATGTTGAACACTGCGGAAACCAATATTGTCGAGAAGAAAACCGACCAAGTGCTAATGGTTAACAAGGGGAAGGGTTTCAAGGGTAAAGGAAAGGCAAAGGTTGCTAATCCTAAGGCAAAAGTTGCCAAACCCAAAGAGGCTCCCAAGCCTAAAGAGGCTAAGCCTAAGTCCCCAGAGGACGCATTCTGCTTCCATTGCAATGAGATTGGACATTGGAGGAGAAACTGCGCAAAATACAAGGAAGCACTGAAGAAGAGCAAAGGAGTTGCTTCGACTTCAGGTATCTTTGTTATAGATATATTCCTATCTGCTTCTAGTTCTTGGGTATTGGATACTGGATGTGGAACTCACATTTGTTTAAATGTGCAGGGTTTAAAGAACAGAAGGATGCTTAAGGAAGGTGAAGTGGACCTACGTGTGGGGAATGGAGCAAGAGTTGCTGCATTAGCCTTAGGAAATTATGAAGTTACTTTACCTAGTGGACTAATACTTGTTTTGAACAATTGTTATTACGTTCCAGCTTTAAGTAGGAATATTATTTCGATTTCATGTTTGGATAATGAAGGTTTTAATTTTCTTATATGTGATAAGAAATTTTCTATTTACAAGAGTGATATGCATTATTGTACTGCTGTTTCATTCAACGGCCTTTATATTCTTGATGTTGAAAATCGTGATAATGATATCTATAACATTTACAAGAGATCTAAACCCAATGATGTAAACCACACTTACTTATGGCATTGTCGTCTTGGCCATATAAACGAGAAACGCATTTCTAAACTCCACAAAGATGGATTTTTGGACTCACATGATTATGAATCTTATGAGACATGCGAATCTTGTTTACTTGGCAAGATGACCAAGGACCCATTTACCAAAACCGGTGAAAGGGTGGGCGACTTATTAGGACTCATACATACCAATGTATGTGGGCCTATGAGTAGCGATGCTCGGGAAGGATTTCGGTACTTCATAACATTCACTGATGATTATAGTAGATTTGGATATGTTTATCTAATGAAACATAAAAGTGAATCGTTTGAGATATTTCGAATATTTCAAAATGAGGTGCAAAATCAACTTGGCAAAACTATTAAGGTACTTCGATCCGATCGAGGTGGTGAATATTTGAGCCAAGAATTTGACAGTCATCTTAAGAGTTGTGAAATCGTTTCAGAACTCTCTCCACCCGGAACACCACAATGGAATGGTGTGTCTGAAAGGAGGAATAGAACTTTGTTGGACATGGTTCGTTCTATGATGAGTCAAGTTGAGCTTCCTTTATCCTTTTGGGGACATGCACTAGAAACTGCTGCTTTCACTATAAACAGAGTTCCTACCAAATCGGTTCAAAAGACCCCATATGAGATGTGGCATGGAAGAAAACCTAGTTTGTCTTTCATGAAGATTTGGGGTTGCGATGCATATGTCAAGAAGTTAGCTTCTGACAAGCTAGCACCTAAGTCTGATAAATATGTTTTCGTGGGTTATCCTAAGGAAACCAAAGGATACTATTTTTACAACCGAAACGAGAACAAAGTGTTTGTTGCTCGAAATGGTACTTTCTTAGAAAAGGAATTTCTTCGCAAAGGAACCAGTGGGAGTAAAATAGATCTCGAAGAAATTAGAGAACCCGAAAACAACATTGAACCAATGGTAGAGACTGAACCAAGTTCACAAAGAGTTGTGGAACCGGTTCAAGATGCACAAGTTCTTCGCCGAAGTGGTAGGTCACGATCCGAACCCAAGAGATATGGATTTCTCGTTACGGAAAGTGATGAAGTAGAGTTAATCGAAAACGATGAACCTACTTGCTATCAAGAGGCGATGTCTGCTCCTGATTCGGAAAAATGGCAAGAGGCCATGAAGTCCGAATTACAATCCATGGCTGATAATCAAGTTTGGAACTTGATTGATCCACCCGAAGGTGTAAAAACCATAGGGTGCAAATGGGTCTTCAAGAAGAAGACCGACATGGATGGGAAGGTGCACACCTATAAGGCTAGGCTTGTAGCTAAGGGATATAGACAGATTCATGGCATCGACTATGATGACACCTTTTCGCCTGTAGCTATGCTTAAGTCTATTAGAATTTTAATTGCCATAGCCGCATATTATGACTATGAGATATGGCAAATGGATGTCAAAACAGCTTTCCTTAATGGGAATTTACTTGAGGATGTATACATGGTACAACCTGAAGGTTTTGTCAGTCCAGAAAATTCTAACAAGGTGTGTAAGTTGCAGAAATCCATTTATGGATTGAAGCAAGCTTCTAGGAGTTGGAATCTACGTTTTGATGAAGCAATCAAGGAGTTTGGCTTTATCAAAAACGAAGATGAACCTTGTGTATACAAGAAAATTAGTGGGAGCGTAGCATTATTTTTAGTGTTGTATGTCGACAATATCTTACTCATTGGAAATGACGTTTCTGCACTACAGACTGTTAAGTCTTGGTTGGGAAAGTGTTTTTCAATGAAAGATATGGGTGAAGCCGCATATATCCTTGGTATCATGATCTATAGAGATAGATCCAAGTGGATGATTGGTTTAAGTCAAAGTACTTACATTGACAAGGTTCTTAGAAGATTCCAAATGGAAAATTCTAAAAGGGGAAACTTGCCAATGTTACATGGTATATCTCTTAGCAAGAATCAAAGTCCTAAGACTAATGATGAGCAAAAAAGAATGAATGGTATTCCATATGCTTCGGCAATTGGGTCTATCATGTATGATATATTATGTACTAGACCCGATGTCTCGTGTGCTCTAAGTATGACGAGTAGGTACCAATCGGATCCCGGCGAACCACATTGGATAGCAGTCAAGAATATCCTTAAGTACTTACGAATAACTAAGGATGTATTCTTGGTCTTTGGAGGAATGGAAGAAGATCTTGTAGTAAAAGGCTACACAGATGCTAGCTTCCAAACCGACAAAGATGATTTCAGATCGCAGTCTGGATTTTTGTTTACGCTTAATGGAGGCACTGTGAGTTGTAAAAGTTCCAAGAAAAGTACCGTCGCTGATTCTACAACCGAAGCTGAGCACATAGCGGCATCCGATGCAGCTAAGGAAGCAGTTTGGATCAAAAAGTTCATTGGTGATTTGGAAGTCGTTCCAAGCATCAGAGACCCTATTGAACTTTACTGTGACAACAATGGTGCCATTGCACAAGCAAAGGAACCAAGGTCACACCAGAGATCCAAACACATACTTCGACGTTTCCACATTATCCGAGAGATATGTGAAAGGGAAGACGTAAAGATATGCAGAGTAGACACTGATGACAACGTGGCGGACCCATTAACTAAGGCTCTCCCGCAAGCTAAGCATGATGGCCATGTTAGGTCCATGGGTATTCGATACATGGTAGATTGGGCCTAGTGCAAGTGGGAGACTGTTTGTGTTATGCCCTAGGCCTATGATTGATAGACTTATGTGTTGAAATTATTTATTATTATATGAGATGTTTATCATTTGATTATTATATGTTTTGTATATTTGTTTATAATAATCTCCGTCCCTAATTATTAAGAGAATAATTAGTATAATTGTCAATGGATAATCATACGATGATTATATGCATAGAGATGCACATTGAAATTATGGGTACTTGTTAGAGAACAAGTGACTGGACTTGACCCGCATGAGATTTATGTCATGGTCAAATGTCATAATTAAATCTCATAAGGTTACTTCATTTAGTCTCTTGACCTGAGATTATCATGACCTTACATATGATGAAAGTCATGTTTTGATTTTAGTCAAACGGTATCTTAACACGATGTCTATAAAGGCTATCTTTGGCATGATCGGATTCATGATGGGAAGGATGATAAGTCAAGATGGAATTTGTCCCTCGGAAGAGAGATGTTTTGCTTGGGCCCCTCAATGAGTGATAATGATGAAAGTGTATGGCCGTACCCCAATATGATTGGAATTATCATTATACTCAAGAATCGAGAAAGCATTCAACAAAGACAAGTTGACAAGGACCATGAATTGTGTTCAATATAACATCATGAGACAAAGGGAGAAATGGAAGTGTACCATTGGAAACGTGAACTCTTACGTTATATTATTTGGGTAGACATAATGGCTTGCTAGAGTCCGCTTATGTCTTATAGGATTCGATATGATCGAACTCATTGCCAACATAATATAATCCTATTGGGTCACACACAACTAGAATGAATTGGTTAAACCAAAGGAAGAATGATTGAGAGTTTCTGTATGTGGCAGACTATACCGCGCGACATATCTGGCCATATGGCAGACTATACCGCGCGACATATCTGGTCACCAGACGTGGTTGACAGCCTGGTCTCCTAATTCGATTAGGAAACATATTCATACTAAAGTAGTATAAATATAAGAGGTCTGTCAACCCTAATAGCCTAGCCGAAATTTTCAAGCAAAATTCATAACAAAATACTCTCAATATTCTTCAAGGTTTTGATCTAGCAATCATCAAGAAATCGTTCTTGAATTCATTCAAAGGTGTGGATACCGAAAGAGGGTCTTCGCTCGTTCATCGATCAAGGCCTAGAGTTCAAGCAAGTTGAAGAACGAAGTTTGTGATTCGAAATCACATAATCAAATCGTTCGATAGCTCAAGAACGGAAAGCGTTCAAGGTTGGTAAAATTCTATCTCATAGGAATTTAAATTCATTGTATAGAACGGATCCTAGGGCTTCTTGGGTTTTATGTTTTTTAATGCTTAATTCCGTTGCGCATGGACCCGTAAAACCCAACAGCAATCTCACCAACTCTCCCCAAATCCACCAAGCTCTCCAGTAGAGGAAAAGGAGCTGAGGAAGAGTGATTCGAGAACAAAGTCTCGGAAAGAGCGAACCACAAGAAAGAGCGTGCCAGCTGCTCAGCCGTCACCAAGCTAGTGCCCCGGCGATAGGCCCCAATGTTGGCCGTAATCTGCGCCTCTACATCTCCATATAACATGCCCAGGCCCCTACGAGGAGAAGGCGCGAAGCCTAGCAGCTCCGCCAGCGTCCCATCAGACATCCTGTCTAGCCATCTCACTTGCCTCCTTTGAAGGAAAGCCCAGTAATCGCCGCAAATTCGGTGGGAGTCACCGTCACCTCTCCCCATCTCAGATGGAAGGTATGCGTGGTGTCCCACCAATAATCAGACAAGGCCAGGAAGATGCTCTTGTTCTTCCTCGTCTCTGCGATCCCGGCAAGGTTCTCAACGAACGCGCCCAAACCAGAACCAAAGACCAGCCTCTTAGGACTCGGTCTACCCTCCCTGGAGATGTCCGGTAAATGCTGCCACAACTCAACTACAACCTCGAGCGACCCCCGAGACTTCATCTTCTTTGCCTTTTCGGACAAAGGCCCCTCATCCTGCAGGTAAACACAGCAAAGGTACATCAATCAAAGTACTCAATGCAAAATACCAAAAGGAAACGAAAGCATAAAAAGTCCATCCCAACACGGCAAAGTATAAAAATTCCATCCCAACATGGCAAAGCATAAAATGTCCATCCCAACACGGCAAAGCATAAAAGTCTGTCCCAACACGGCAAAGCATAAAAAGTCCGTCCCAACACGGCAAAGCATAAAAGTCCGTCCCAACACGGCAAAGCATAAAAAGTTTGTCCCAACACGGCAAAGCATAAAAGTCCGTTCCAACACGGCAAAAGCATAAAAAGTCCGTCCCAACACGGCAAAAGCATAAAAAGTCCATCCCAACACGGCAAAGCATAAAAAGTCCGTCCCAATACGGCAAAGCATAAAAAGTCCGTCCCAACACGGCAAAACAAAAAAAAAATCTGTCACAAAACACGGCACACGTTGCACATAATTTTCCCCATGTAGTCCATCACAAAACATGGCACACACTATACAAATTTTCTCAAAAGAGGGATTAGGCCCTACACGACACATTTTCAAAAAACCCGTCACAAAACACGGCGCACATTGCACATAAACTTCCCACAAAGTCCGTCACAAAAATACGACACACACTACATGACACGTTTTCCAAAAGTCCGTCCCTACACGGCACACACTTTCAGACAAAACTCGTCACAAAACACGGCACACGTCACACTCTTTACACAAAGTCCGTTCCTACGCGGCAATTTTTCACAATGTATACACAGAAATAACATAAGGTACAAAACACCAAAGCATGCATTTCAAAGAGAGGCACTTTATTTTCACAAATAAGAGCTAATCTCCACATTTTTGCACAAAAATCACATACCCACAATTCTTACATGCTCAATTTCAACAATTCATCACGAATTTCACAAAAAAACATGGCAATAACAAAAACCCCAAATATGCGAAAAACTAAAACCTAGTTCTAGCATACAACAATTCGAATAAGAATCAAGACAAAATTTATTTCTTACCTCCCCGGCGGTCCTATCTCGCATATTGTGCACCTCCGGATCCGGATACAACACATCCGGATTCCTTGACGAAGGCGTAAAGGAAGTGCAATTCCTTTGAAGGTACGACCTCCGTTCAATCGCCTCTGGGCCCCTTTGACGACGACCTCTTCTCGCTCTTTCTGCCATAACGAGCAATTCAAGCAAATACGGAGGATTTACTTAGGAAATTTTGGTCAAAAACCAATGTTTTCTCTCCTTCTCTCTCTGTTTTTCACGAACTGGAAGGGGGAACAATGGGGGATGCCTCGTTGCTGATGCTGGTCAAAGCCTGGGAAATTAAAATCCCACAAAGGTCCGTACGGACCTCTTTGCAAACAAAGAAGATCCGTGCGGACCTCTTTGCATTATTTGGCCAAATTACTCCTTTGCCCTTATAATCTTTGCCCCTGGCTGTCCAAAGGCCTTTTTCAGCAGATTCAATGCAGTTTGGTTCTTAACCCAACAAAATAAACCCCGGCCGTCATCGTAAGTCCGAATTTCGCCCACCAAACGGCAAAACCAAACCTCGACCGTCATCGTAAGCCCGAACCTTGCCCACTAAACGGTAAAACAAACACAAAAGGCGCAAATGCCTCCAAACACAAATCCCAAGGCACAAAATGCCTCCAAAACACAAAACGGTGAACCAAACACCAGCCATCAAAGTAAGCCCGAAATCCCCTCCTCCACGGACAAAACTCAAACGGGAACTCTTGAAAGCCCATACGAGACTACGCGTCCCCAACAGATGAACACCGGCAGTCATCGTAAGTCCAACCTTTCCCCAACGAACAAAATACGAGGCAATCATGCCTCTCAAAATCAAAACATGCGGCAATCACACCTCTCAAAATCAAAACACGAGGCAATCACGCCTCTCAAAATAAAAACACGAGGCAATCACGCCTCTCAAAATCAAAACACGAGGCAATCAAGCCTCTCACAATCAAGCACAAGGCAATCACGCCTCCCAAAACCACAGTCAGAGGACACAACACATCCTCACGCACGACACAACCATAGTCAGAGGACACAACACATCCTCATGCACGACACAACTACAGTCAGAGGACACAACACATTCTCACGCATGACACAACCACAGTCAGAGGACACAACACATCCTCACGCACGACACAACCATAGTCAGAGGACACAACACATCCTCACGCATGACACAACCACAGTCAGAGGACACAACACATCCTCACCCACGACACAACCACATTCAGAGGACACAACACATCCTCACGCACGACACAACCACAATTCAGAGGGCATAACACGTCCTCACCAATATCCGCAGCCCTGAAGGCTTTAAACCACTCGGTCTGGGAGACCGCATAAATCAGCCAAATCGCTATCCGCAGCCCGGAAGGCTCTAAACCACTCGGTCCGAAAGACCTTATAAACCTCCTAAATCATTATCTCCAGCCCGAAAGGCTTTAAATTACTCGATTCGGAAAATCGTAAAATTTCCACTCCAGGATACCACCACGTCCTCACAGTCGACCTCAGCGGTCATGACACTTCAGGGCACCACCACGCCCGCATACACTCACAATTTCACGACGTCGGAACTACGATCAGGCTTGATTCCCGCTAGGGATACGTAGGAATCCTATCACAGGGTCCAGTCAACCAACCTATACGATCACACAGGACGTCACCACATTCTCACAACCGACCTATACGGTCACACAGGATGCCACCACGTCCTCACAACTGACCTATACGGTCACACAGGATGCCACCACATCCACACAACCAACCTATACGGTCACACAGGACACCACCACTTCCTCACAACCGACCTAAACGGTCACCCATAGGACACTGACACGTCCACACACAGAGTCTCAGTTAAAGGACATCACACGTCCTCGTACATGACAACACTTACCCCACACATGAACTACGATCAGGATTGATTCCCATACGGGATACGTAGGAATCCTATCACAGGGTCCAACCAACTGACCTAAATGGTCACACAACAGGATACTGCCACGTCCTCACGAACCGACCTACACGGTCACCTCCTCTCTCATGCACGCGATCCAGATCAGGACCCTTATCTTATCGACGACCCCACTTCCTCCGTAAGTGACGTCGTCGAGGGGCTTCTGTAAGTATCCCTATCTGGATCACTCTCTACCAAATGCCCGGGAAACACCGCAGACACTCGTAAATGCAGTCTCGAACACCCGTAACCCTCAAAAAACCCTCAAAAACCCTCAAAAACCCTCAAAAACCCAAAAACCCTCAAAAACCCAAAAACCCACCAACCAAACCAAGGGGGGCCTTTCTGGGACAAAAAAAACACAAAAGGACTTTTTAGGAATTTTGCAAAGTTTGGAAAAGCACAGAAGGTCCGTACGAACCTCTTTGCATGCTAGTATGTCCGTACGGACCTCTTTGCAACCAGACATAAGTATGACAAAATCCTCTTAAATTCCACATTATTCCCTCAAACCTGGGAAAACTAAATTTTTAGTTTTCATGGAAGGTCCGTACGGACCTTCTTGCACGTTTTTGAAAACTATAAATAGAGGGCTCCCCCTCCCTCATTTCACACATCTCCCTCTTCTCCTCTCTCCCTAAGCCTTCAGGCTCCCCTTCTAAGACCCCTCGGGGCACTCCCGGTCCCTTTCGGTTCCTTCCGGGGCCTTCCGAGCTCCCTCGCAGTGCTCCAAAGCCCTATCGAACGCTCCCGAGACGCTCCCGCGCTACCCCGAGGCACTCTCGAGGTATTCTGAGGCCCCTCGTGGTACTCCGAAGCCTTGCCTGGTCTTTCTCGAGGCGTCCTGGCCCTTTTCGAGCCAAACCGACGATCCCGACGCACGTCGAACCTCTGCCCGAACGCAACCGACGATCCCGATGCACGCCGAACCTCTGCCCGAATCCAGCTAACGATCCCTGCGATCCCAACGCACGCCGAAACTCTGCCTTAGTGCACACTTGACAATCCTGAGGCACGCCGAAGCTGTGTCCACAGACAACCGGCACATCCCGAAGCAATCCCGGTCCATCCCGAAACACTATTCCATCCTCAAATACTATTCTCCAGCGGAAGACAGACACGAACCAATATTGGTAAGGCTTCCTTCCATTACTATTTCAATACATCTCAATACGTAGTGTACAATGTAGACATCCGATACAACATGCATTTTTAAAAGTACATACACACACACAACATTTAAAGAAAGAATGGGTACCGAAAGACTCCTTTTTACGAGACGACTCGGGTGAGCTCTAATATTCTAATATTCTAATATTCTCTTCCAGAGGAGTAACCTGACCTCCGAACTCAAAAATCTCATCACACAAAAACAGTTTTTAAACTGATGCCTTTTCTCAATGTTTTGGGCTTAATCAAAACGGCGTGGCGACTCTACAAAGCAAAAACACAGCGAGACACCTCCATCGACCAACGCAAAACGGAATGCCAGATGCCGGGGCGCAATAGCTGCGCCTCTCGTATTCGGGTAATTTCACCAGTAGATAAACACCGATCGTCATCGTAAGTCCGCATCTCGCCCACTAAATGGCAAAACAAACACCGGCCGTCATCGTAAGCCCGGATCTCGCCCACTAAACGGTAAAACAAACACCGGCCATCATCGTAAGGTCGGATCTCACCCACTAAAAAGCAAAACAAACACCGGCCGTCATCGTAAGTCTGAATCTCGCCCACTAAATGGCAAAACAAACACCGACCGTCATCGTAAGTCCAGACCCCAAGGCGTAAATGCCTTCGAACATACACCCAAGGCATAAATGCCCTCGAAACAAACAAGTCATTTCCCCGGCAACCATTGTAAGCCTGAGCTTTTCCCCAGCGGACAAAACACAAGGCAAGCATGTCTCCCAAAATCAAAACATAGGGCAATCATGCCTCCCAAAATCAAAACACAAAGGCAAGAACGCCTCCCAAAATCAAAGCACAAGTCAAGCACGCCTCCCAAAATCAAAACACTTGAGCACGAGCGCCTTCCTCTCAAGGTACAAACACTTTAATCCCCACCTTGGGATACCGACACGTCCACGTACAAAATCTCAGTCAGAGGACACCACCACGTCCTCCCACACGACAAACACACCTCTTCGTAAGATTGCCCAATCTTTCGAACTACGATCAGGCTTGATTCCCATTCGGGTTACGTAGGAATCCTACTAAAGGGTCCATCCAGCCGACCCAAGCGGTCACACCACAGGACACCACCACGTCCACAGCTATTCGACCTTAGCGGTCACACCACAAGACACTACCACATCCACAGCTATTCGACCCAAGCGATCACACCACAGGACACCACCACGTCCTCACAGCTGACCCAAGTTGTCACACCACAGGACTCCACCACATCCACAGCTATCCGACCCAAGCGGTCACACTACAGGACACCACCACGTCCTCACAGCCGACCCAAGCGGTCACACCACATGACACCAACACGTCAACTCACCACTTCACCAGGACACCGACACGTCCACCTCACATTAGGACACCGACACGTCCACCACACACCAGGACACCGACATGTCCACTTCACCAGGACACCGTCACGTCCACACAACATATCACATCAGGACACCTGAACATACCCCGTATGAAAAATTATAGGTTTTATGGTTTTGGAAAAAAGATGGGAGATATGTAAAAGTGAATGGAAAGGAGTCGCTACGCCGTTTTTAATGGAAAACAATGAAAAACCAATTTGAAACCAAAGAGAGGGTTTGGGGGTCAGGTTACGTGTTGGGAAGAACCGAAAGTTCACCCAACACGCCTCATAAGCGAGTCTTTCAATAACAAACATCCAATGTATTCATAAGTGTGTGCAAACGTGTAAGAAGAGAAACGAGATAAATGTATTTTATTGATAAAATGAAACGGATACAACTCGTGAACCACTTGGTACAAAGGGGGGCCATATCCCAGTTACAGGACTAAGAATAGATTACAATTGGAAAAGGAATTTTTGCAGAGTGGCAAGATATGTCGCGTGACACAGGATCTGCCTAGCTAAGTGTGTCGCGTGAAACAGGATGCCAATCGTAGAAACCATACAAATTGAAACGCAGAATGAACCAAGGCCTATCCAAATCAACTTATATAAGAGATTTAACTCAGAAAACACATGAATCAACATCCAATCGACCAAGGAGGTTTGGATATGGGGTAATCCCCACTCCCTTGATGAGCAAGCCACAATTACATTCAAATTAGACCATAAGCATGAAATGATACCAAACAAACAGAGAGATTGCGATTGTAATTTAACAACTAGAGCAGATGGAGCCTAATTATCAAATCATGAATAGGAATTGCATGTAAATTATATAAAAGAGCAAATAGAAGAGAGATAAGGAAGGAGGGAGTTTGTTACCCTTGTAGATCCACAATCCTTATACCAAGTCAGGTATAAGGATCTTCAACTTTCAGCTACAGAACCGAATTGAACTCAGCAAGGATAGGAGATCAAGGATCTAAGTGATGGTGTATGAATTTGGGTTAAATTGAGAGAGGAAAGGAGAGAGTGGTGTATGAGAGAGAGAGAGAGAGAGAATTGTGTGTGTTACGTCAATATTTGGGCAGAGTAACAATAGGTCAAAAAAGGGATCCAGAAATGAGAGGGGGGACTTATTTATAACCTGCTGGTGAGTGGCTAGTTACGTCGCACGACCTAACGCTATGACTTTCCGTGGCTCATTGTGTCGCACGACTGGACGAGCCAATAACTGTTTTTGGCGCCAACAAGCTGTTCTGGAACATTTCGGTATAATTCCTCCTAGGTCCAAAACGAATAATTTTCTATAGGTCCTTTTTGTATGGAAAAAAGACTTAAAAGTACTTCTTTCGCGAGAAACTTATAAAAAGTTTTCGAAAGTCTCGGAATGGATCGGAAATTTACAAAAATGCCCCTAGTGCAATTTTATTATATTAGAAGACACTTATAAAGGGTCGCGAATTGGATTGGGGTACTCACAGAGCCCCTCGGCAACGTCACTTATTGAAGAAGTGAGGTTTTCGATAAGAAGGATCCCAAGCCTAATGAGCGTTGGTGGGAAAGATAGACCAGAGTGGTCAAATTGTCGAACCTGCTAGGGATATGGCAGATGAAGGAAAATGATTGATGTGGTTGGATGGCTGGACCTTTTTTGGGAAAGGATTCCTACGTATCCCTAGGAGGGAATCAAGCTGGGTCGTAGTTCAAAGATTGACTATTTGGTTGTCAACCGGGGTTTTGGGTGAAATATACTCAAAGAAGATAATCTACAGCTGTTTGAGATATGTTTTAATACTTGCGTTGTGCTTACCTGTGGCTTTGATAAAGACTTGTCGTGTGGAACGGGCCTGGATGAAGATTTGCCATGGAACCGGACTTTGATGAAGATCTGTCGTGCAAATGGGCTTTGGTGAAGACGTGCCGTGCAAACGGGCTTTGATGAAGATCTGCCATGCAAACGGGCTTTGATGAAGGCCGTGCCGTGCAAACGGGCTTTGATGAAGACGTGCCGTGTAAACGGGCTTTGATGAAGATCTGTCATGCAAATGGGCTTTGATGAAGATCTGTCGTGCAAACGGGCTTTGATGAAGGACGTGCCGTGCAAACGGGCTTTGATGAAAGTGTGCTGTGTAAACGGGCTTTGATGAAGACGTACCGTGCAAACAGGCTTTGATGAAGACGTGCTGTGCAAACGGGCTTTGATGAAGATGAAATGAGGCAGAAAACACCACCTGTAGGGTTTGAATTCTTTTGTCCGAAATTTGGTTTGAGGGACAGTCCTCATGATCCAATTGTGCTCATTTGATTATTGTACCCTGTGGGGAGAAAACACAACACTCCAGGCACTTTATTTGACTATGCTACTTTGTTAGCACATTTTGCACAAGTTTGAACTAGGTTATTTGTTATCTTGATTGCACGAGTCCATCCGCTTTAAAAAAGAATGGGATGATGATTCTATGAAGAAGAAGGAAAGATGATGATTGTATTGGATGATTGGCTTTGTCGGATTTGTATATGAGATGATGTGTTGAATCTGTATCGGGTTAGTGTGTATAGGGATGTATGTGGTGAATTAAATCCTCTCCCATTTATTTACATTTTGGTATATGGGGTGAATATATTTGAATATGTGTGTATGGGAGGTGTATTGCAGCAACAGCGAGTCGGGGAGCGCCCTGGGAAGGCAGGTTTGCAGCAACTTTGCTAATGCCTGATGTTGGCAAAGTATGTCGCCCGACATGTCCTGCCAGCCTGGCAAGTTGTGTCGCACGACTAAAGGAAGCTCATAACAGACCTTTTTTACCCAGCTCCGAATTCATTTAAAGACACTGCCTTTTCAAAATAAAAATCCCAGCAGCCCCAGTTTGAGTGATAAGCGATTTCTTTGACAAAGATTGAAACTTTCAACTGCAATGGAGCATTACAACAGAGATGTAGCTTCCCGGGAGTATCAATTTCACCAAGACTTCGTTGAAATTTCGCGTTTTCACCAAAAGCAACATAGGAAACTCATTGATAAGAGATATAGCACGCCATGTATTTGGTCTTTGAAAGATTGGAAGATTGATTGGGATTTGCTCTGAGCTGCTTTATGCTTTTGGGATTCGGAGCGACATGTGTTCACCTTGTCGTACAATGATTTGACACCGACAATGGAAGATTTCAGAGCATTGACAGGCCTGAGTGAGATGAAGACCGTAGCATTTCCACGAGACGAATGGTCGATTACGGAGTAGTTATCGGGCTTCTTGAGCTTACCAGCTGATCAGGTAGCACCCATGATTCTTGATGATAGGATTATAAATTTGACCCGAATGGCCAGATTGCGTCTATCCAGTCCTTAGTTGTTCAATCTTTCTACATCTCTGGATATATTTATGCTGCTTACCCTGTTGGCCCATTATTTCTGTGGATATATCAGAGTTTGCCTGAGTACAGTGCTGGAGATTGTTAGACAACTCAGGGGTGATCGAGGTGTGGACCTTTGCCAAATCTAGTCTGGACAGGGAGAGATGGATATTGTACCACTTCTGCTGGCTGAGACATACCATGGCATTGATAGGCTGGCAGGAGGATCTGAGTTCATGGGTGCATGCAGCCCCAGTTTACTATCCTTATAGCTTTCTAAGAGGTTGCGCTTGATCATGCCACTACAAGAGGGGAAGACAGCGATACCTTGGGTGACTAAGGCAACGGAAGATGTTGAGGGATGCAGCTGATGATAGCTGGCAGATGAGATTGATGCGATATGGGACTGCTAATCTGAGCTTTTGGATTCCGGCATGGAGGCTACAGACCATGAGGGACATTCAGGATGGGTCGGTGGTAGTCAGGCTGCCAGGGTTGCATGTATCCTCTTTTTGTATCCCATCATGAGTGAGCAGACAGTACACGTACCCGCAGTAGATTGTCAGGACCTTGAGAGAGAGACTGTTGACTGATACTGCTCCGATGAGTATGACTGAGCCCCAGACTATGCAGCTTTTCAGTAGATCTTTTCTGGAGGGTTTTCTGCCTACACGAACACTTCTCCGCCAGACCTGAGGTATTACATTGCCAGACCCAATATATTACATTCTTGACCACAGAATATCTGATCTTTTATGAGGAGCAACGGGGTCCCGTGCAGTTGATGATAGAGGCTCATCGTCGGGAATACCTTGGGGTAGACTATCCTACCAGTCGATCTTTCAGAGATGTGGAGGTCCAGGGGAACCCAGATGATATCACTGGTGATGTTGCAGAGGACTATCGGAGGCAAGAGCTTCGGAGGGCTGCTCTGAGAAATGATCCCGAGGTGATAGCTCGCAGAGAGGCCTTAAGGCAGGAGAGGATAGCTAGGACAGATTTGAGAGAGGCTGGGCTGATCGACCCACCAGCTTACACTGTACCTGAGCTAGGACGAGCTCAAACTGACCTTTTCGACATTCCTAGGCCAAAGACCTCCCGGGGACCGAGGAAGAGAAAGAGTTGAGATTCAAGTTTGGGAGCGGGAACGAACTCCTAGATGCTTTATTGAGAGATAGGAGACACTTTTATTTGTGTATTTTTTTATTTTTGAGAAAAAGATTATTGTATGGAACATGAGTATCCCCAAGTGCTTATTGCAAACACAAATAGATGTTAGGATTTTGAAAAATTTTCATTGCTTTTTATTCGCAGCATGTTATATGAGTCGAAAGCAGGCCGTGCTTGAACTCATAAAAAAGAATATTAACTTGTAATGAATCTTTGAATAGCTTTGAAGTTGTAATCAAAACACAATTTAGCTATTTGAAAGCACCATTTATTTGACAAGATTTGAGATTTTGCAGCATTTTAGACCGAACCACAAGTGGTTGCCTACGTTTCCCTTTTACAAAGAGAACTAAGGGGCTCAGGTCTCCGTAGTTCGACTCAATTAACTTTGGTTTTTAAGAAAGGGGAGATAGAAGAGGGACATGGTGCAACCCTATTTTTTACCTAGACTGCCCATTTTTAGGGTTTTCAGTCTAGTTGGGTGAAATTACCCGGATTTCGCGCGCGGCAAAAGCGTTTGTCTTTCCCGGGGTGTTGGTGTCTGAGACCCGCTTTCGGGAAGGAGAGGAGTCGCCACGCAGTTTTTGTATTTTGAGCCCAAACGTTGAAAAACGGCTTTTGGTTGAAAACGGTGTCGTTTTTATTGGTAGCAAAAACTTAGGAAAAAGCTTTGAAAACGGGGTGTCATTTTTATTGGTAGAAAAAACGAGTAAAAAGCTTTTTTTTGAGTACCAGAGATTGTTAGGTTCGGAGGTCACGTTACGTTTTGGGAAGAGTATTTTGAAATCACCCGAAACGCCTCGTATGACGAGTCTTTCTACCTTTCTCGAATATGTGTGCGTGTGTGTGTGTGTTTGCATTTTGAAATGGGGGCTTGAATGACAAGCCTAATCTTGGTTTGAATGTCAAACGTTGATTATGTGATTCTGTTTGAAAAGGCGAGCATTTGAATGACAAACGTCGATTTTGGAGTTTTTTAGGAAAAGTGGCGTGAATGCTGATTTTAATTGTTTAACTTAAGTGTCAAATGTTCACTTTTAAGAAAAGAGCGTTCGAATGTCAAACGTCGGATTTTGAGTTTGAAGATGATCGTTTTGATGCCAAACGTCATTTCGCGCGTTTTTGAAAGAGAGTTCGAATGTCGAACTCCGGTTTTGAACCGGGCATTACATTGTTAGCGATTTTACGGGAAAAAGGCATTAAATGATTTTGAGTGTCAAAAGTCGGATTTTAAGTTTGAAGATGATCGTTTGAATTCCAAACGTCATTTCGCGCGTTTTTTGAAAGAGAGTTCGAATGTCGAACTCCGGTTTTGAACCGGGCATTACATTATTAGCGATTTTACGGGAAAAAGGCATTAAATGATATGCGATCAACGAATCGTTTTTGCGACTCGGACTTTGAAAAGTAAATACTATCACGAGCCAAGTGGCTCGGACTAGTAAATGACAGTATTTAAAGTGCGGTATCGACGAAATCAAACTATCCGGAATTGTAAAGTACGATCGACGAGCCAAACAGCTCGGAATTGTAAAGTTGCGTAAAAGTAAATGACGGATTGACGGATCAAATGATCCGGAATTGTAAATGACATTAAAGTAAATGGCGTTCGACGGATCAAACGATCCGAAATTGTAAATGACATAAAAGTAAATGGAATGGGGCCGGAATGCCGTTTTAACCCGAGATTACTTCTTTTACGGGAAGAGAAGAGGATCAGGGACTAAAACGTATCGGACCCCATTAGACGGTGACGTCTACATTTCAACAACGTTCATCCGAAATGGTTGTAGCGATTAGCGCATAAACCGAGACGGAACGAGAGTTTAGGGAGAGAGAGCACTACTTATGGCTAGAGTCGGCTCCTTTGGCTCGGTGGGCGTATACGGGATATGAAAAGGTGTTTAGAACGGTGTTTCGAGGTGGTGGGGGTTGTATTTGGTTGAAATATGGAGTTTTCACGCGAATCGAGGCAAAATGGGGGCTCGAGAGAGGGTGAAACCAGTTTGGGCCATGGCTTGAGAGGGAAAGGGAGTGTTTTTGTTGTTGTTAAAATGTTTGACATAGTTCTGTATTTATAGGTGAAATTTGTAAAAGAGTCCGGACGGACTTAGGCTGAAAACCAGGGGGTTTTGTGAAACTTTGGAAATTGGAGGGACTTGCTGGCAATTCTGGATTGTCTGCAAAAGAGTCCAGCCGGACTTGGATTGCATACCAGGGGTATTTTAGTCTTTTTACACTGAAATGTGATTGAGGTTGACAAGGGAACTGTGGCATGCGTGCCATGTGTCCTGTGACTCACCTAGGGCATGGAATATCGTGCCATTATCCCCGGTTTTGTCCGTTTTTAAAATAACTGTCCGAAAAATGTCCGAAACGCCCCCGAAAAGTGCCAGAAAGTGTGTTTTTTAGGGAAAGATGTACTTTTATGTGCGACGACGTGTGTTGAGTATGCTTTGACGTTGGGATGCACGGGGCAGTCCCGAGACGTCTTGTTGGCTTGAGAACGGGGAGCTTAATGGGTTTCGGTTAACCTGGAGCGGGCCAGTTAATGGATTTCGGTTAACTTCAAACGGATTTTGGCGATCCGGATTTGGGTACTTACAGTTAGCCCCTCAGCAACGTCACTTCCGAAGGAAGTGGGGTCGTTGAAAAAAGATAAGGATCCAAATTGGGGGATGCCTTACTTTGAAAGAGACCTGGGCGGTCAGCTGGCTGGACCCTTAGCGAAATGATTCCTACGTATCCCGAGCGGGAATTAAGCCGATCGTAGTTCGTAGGTGCAAGGAGCCGCGCGTGGGGATCTTGACCTAAGCGAGACTGTTGTGAGGCGTCTAAACCTGAATGGAGACTATTGTGAGGCGTCTGAACCTGGGATTTCTGAAACCTTCGAGGGCGTGTGGCGCCTCAGACCGGAGTTGCTGGAACATACGAGGGCGTGTGGCGCCTCAGACCGGAATTGCTGGAACATACGAGGGCGTGTGGCGCCTCAGACCGGGATTACGAGGATGCGTTTATCCTGAGATGAAGGCGTTCGTGCCTTGAGTGCTGGACTTATGATGATGGCCAGGTTTTTTTGCCGGGGATAGGGTGGCAATGATGGGAATGGTTGTGTTAAACTGGCTTTATTAACAACACGGAAGGATTGACGTTCTAATGACGGGGTTAGGAACGGGATGTGGTCTCGGGAGAGACTGACACATTGCTGGGGAAAAGCGTCCAGAGTTCTGACGGGGGGGATCAGTTAGAAACTGAAAGGGTTGATTGACGTTTCTTCTTAGACTGATGGTCTTAGGATCCTGCTGGGGAGGGATGTTCGGGCTTACAGCGATGGCCAAAGAGGGATTATTGTGCGAGCTTACCTTGATGGCCGCTGAGGTGGGACGATCGGACTTACGACTGGCGGCCGAAGAGGGATTGTTGTGCGGGATTATCTTGATGGCCGCTGAAGTGGGACGATCGGGCTTACGACTGGCGGCCGGGGAACTGAATGTTGGTGAAAACCAATGGAAATTTTGACGTCGCGAGACAGAGTTGTGACTTGATGTCCAAAGACAGGACTGAGCGTTTGAATGTCAAACGTCGGTTTGAGATGAAAGTGAGCATTTGAATGTCAAACGTCGACTTGGGATGTAAATGAGTGTTTGAATGTCAAACGTCGACTTGAGACGGAAGTGAGCGTTTGAATGTCAAATGTCGACTTGGGATGTAAATGAGCGTTTGAATGTCAAACGTCGACTTGAGATTTAACGTCTGGAGATGAACGTTAGTGAAAAACTAACTGAGAATTTAACGTCTGGAGACGAACGTTAGTGAAAACTAACTGAGAATTTAACGTCTGGAGACGAGCGTTAGCGAGGAACTAACTGGGAATTTAACGTCTGGAGACGAGCGTTAGTGAGGAACTAACTGGGAATTTAACGTCTGGAGACGAGCGTTAGCGAGGAACTAACTGAGAATTTAACGTCTGGAGACGAGTGTTAGTGAAAACTAACTGAGAATTTAAAGTCTGGAGACAAGTGTTAGTGAAAACTAACTGGGAATTTAACGTCTGGAGACGAGCGTTAGTGAAAACTAACTAAGAATTTAACGTCTGGAGACGAGCGTTAGTGAGGAACTAACTGGGAATTTAACGTCTGGAGACGAACATTAGTGAAAACTAACTGAGAATTTAACGTCTGGAGACGAGCGTTAGTGAGGAACTAACTGGGAATTTAACGTCTGGAGACGAACGTTAGTGAAAAAATAACTGAGAATTTAACGTCTGGAGACGAGCGTTAGTGAAAACTAACTGAGAATTTAACGTCTGGAGACGAGCGTTAGTGAGGAACTAACTGGGAATTTAACATCTGGAGACGAGCGTTAGCGAGGAACTAACTGAGAATTTAACGTCTGGAGACGAGTGTTAGTGAAAACTAACTGAGAATTTAACAACTGGAGACGAGCGTTAGTGAGGAACTAACTGGGAATTTAACGTCTGGAGACGAACGTTAGTGAAAAACTAACTGAGAATTTAACGTCTGGAGACGAGCGTTAGTGAAAACTAACTGAGAATTTAACGTCTGGAGACGAGCGTTAGTGAGGAACTAACTGGGAATTTAACGTCTGGAGACGAGCGTTAGTGAGGAACTAACTGGGACTTGACCTCGACGGAGTTTTCGAAATGTTTTGAAAGTTCCGAATTCGACGGAGTTTTCGTAATGCTTTGAAAGTTCCGGATTCGACGGAGTTTTCGAAATGTTTTGAAAGTTCCGAATTCGACGGAGTTTTCGAAATGTTTTGAAAGTTTGGGATTTTGGACCGTTAATACTCCAACCGGGATGGACATATTTTAGGAAAAATGAGAACTATATCTGTGTTGCATCATTTTGACATGCGTTTGTGCACTCTGTTGATGTCGCTTCTGTACTTAAAGTATTCTTGCCTTGTTCACCTGCAGGGGCGAGGGATAGTTGACGTTCACAACTTGAAGAGCAGGGGAGCCTTCGAGGCAGTTCGAGCGCTGTGGGAGATACTCCCAGACAAGGCTCGGGACGGAGAGAGGAGTCCACGGCAGCTTGTGGTTGACTCCGGTTTGGCTGGATTCATCAGCGCAGTAGCTGCGGTGGCTTCGACGCAGAGGGCGAGGTCCTTGTATGTTGCCTTGAGCGAGTATTGGTGGGACACGACCCACACTTTTCACTTCAGGTGGGGGGAGGCAACTGTGACTCCCACTGACTTTGCGGCGATCACTGGGTTGCCATTCAGGGGCAACATGCTGGTGTGGGTGGACGGCTATACCCCGGGGCAGTTGTCGGATCTGCTGGGTTTTGATATCACCGATGCCAGGGGCTTGGGTATTCGGTACAGGCCGATGGAGAATCATCTGAGGAGAGGTATTATTGCTTATGGGGAGGGGTCTTCGAGGATGACCGCAGAGCGTCTGGCTCGAGGGTTCATATGGTTTGCCTTGTCAGCGACCCTGTTTCCTACTTCTGACACATCCTGTCACTTCCCTTTGCTCGGCTCGCTGACTGATCTGGACGCCATGAGGGGGTTCGCATGGGGGGAGCTGGACTGGCCGAGCTCTACCACGCCTTGGATAGGTTCTCGCGGGGAGAGGAGAACACCTTGTGCTGCTTTTCGTTTGCTTTGGATGTAAGTTCCGGTCTTTTTCTCTTCCTTGTCTCATTTCTGTACTCGTATGTATCTGCTTTGTAGCTGACACAACTTTCCATGTGCTTGACAGGTGTGGGCCTTGTAGGTGTTCCACCCGCAGAGATGGGAGACCAAGGAGGCGTACGCGTCCTTGTTCCCTGCCATGTTGATTTGGCAGAAGGAGGCGAAGAAGCTGGTGTCATCGAGGGAGGGTACTCGGCTGACTTACGAGGAGGTGTCTCTGGCCCTGAGCCGAGAGTTTTCCGAGCGGATCCAGTTGACTTGGTAGAACCGAATTACTATCGGTGTGGTCCAGGTTGCTAGAGAGGTCACACGTCGGCGGAAGCTGCTGGTGGGACTTTACTGTGACGCGATATATCTGGGGGAGAGGGTGACCTATCAGCATGGTTCGGGGTCCCTTCCTATGGTGTCGGTGGATCCGTTCCACACATGCAGCATCCTTTGTCGATAACGATGGAGGAGCTGGAGCGGTATAGACAGGGCGTGTTCTATACCGAGTTTATCATAGAGGGCACCGACTATGACATCTTCTTGAGGACGAGGCTGAGGAGCCCGCAGGTGCTGCATAGGGAGGGCGAGGGCCCTGGATATTCCTGAGACTACCCGCTCCCTCGCGCTAGGCTGGCGTATGAGGGGCTGGATGGTTCTCGTAAGCGGTTGGTGATCCCTATTCCGGAGGAGACGAGGCCTCAGTACAGAGTGGACCCCAATACTTCGGTGAGTGCTTTAATTTGATTTCCTGCATTTGATAGTAGCATTCTGCAAATGTTACATATGTACTGTCTGTTTATCCTTTGATGACTTTCCTGGTTTGCAGGTGTCTGGCCGTACGTACAACCAGGCTCTGAGACAGTTGGACGGGTGGGCCAACTACGCCAGGAGACTCGTGGAGTTCCTGCAGCGCAATTCCTGGAGGAGTGCGGCTGTACATGAGCCGAGGCCATCTAGGCCATCTGCAGCGAGAGGTTCGTCTGCCTCCACGGCTGGTGGGGGAGACTTTACGCAGGGATTTGGCCAGTTCTCTGGCGGGACGGCGGGGTTCGGAGCTCGTCACCCTTCGTACTCGGGGCACGAACAGGGAGAGTCCTCGGGGTCGCAGGCGCAGAGGCAGCCTTTCTCGTATTCCCGCTTGGAGGAATTTGGAGATTACCTGTTCTCGACAGATTTGACTGCTGCGGGGCAGTACATTGAGTGCTCGGATAATTAGCAGGCCTCTGAGTAGTCCTCTTTTGTTGTTTTTTTTAGAAAAAATGCGTGTATTGTCCAAATGATTTGACTTGTACTTGAAAAGGCGCCCTAGAGGTGGAACCTGTATTTTGCACATCTATTTAGTGATTACCTTCTTTTATTTTCGGCAAATAAGGAAGTAGGTTGATCAAAAATAAATGAAAATGAAACATGCCTAAAATTTTAACTGGTCAAATTTATGCCTATATGCACTGTTATTTAATTAATTACACTGTTGCACGAGCCCGGGGCGGAAGTGGTGTTGGCAGTGGTTGATTGAAACCATGGGAGCACGCAGTTTCAAGGAGGCTTGAACAGGGCTTGGTTTGGAAATGATTCCAAATTTGAAAGCAGTTGGCTGCAAAGTTGACCCAGTCAACTTGAAAAAGAGTCCGGCCGGACTTGGACTCAATTTCCAGAATCTTTTAAATTGCAGTTCAGCTTTTGCAATTGTAAAAATCTGCACGTTTTCTTCGATCAATTAGCTGAATTTTCTCTCAAATTCTTGAAGGTTTTCTTTGCTTTTCCATGTCTCCATTTCCTAGGCTATCGTCTCAGATGCAAGAGCGATACTTGGACAATTTCCAGTCGTGGGTACGGAACCACACGAGGCAAAACAAGGGTTTTTTCGAGGATTGTTACGGGATGAAATCTGTTTGGGCTTTGAAGGAGCTCATGCCAGATTGGGATCTTTTGAGAGCTGCGGCTCGTTTCTGGGACGTACGGAGGCATGTGTATAACTTTTCGTACAACAAAATCACTCCCACGTTTGAAGATTTTCGGGCCATTTTAGGAGGACCTGAGACGGAACAGCTAGTTCTTCCTTATGCGGGTGGCATGGCCACTGTTGAGAAGTTAGTGTCTCTGCTTGGTATCTCGGCTGAAGAAGCATGCGGGATGCTAATACTGAACACAGATTATGTCGACATTTCGGGGCTGCCCGATAAATTTGCCGGTGTTGAGGGGAGCATTTTTACGTGGGACGCGTTTGCTCTGTGCGCGATTGCTACTTTGTTCACATTCACATCCCTGGGTGTGTGCCATCACAGTGTACTGGACCTGGTGAGGCAGTACCGGAACGGGGGAGACATCGTGCCTTTGGTCCTGGGCAAGACGTTCCTGGGCATAGGTTGGATGGTGATCGGCAACCGATACATGTGGGGAGGGAGTCCCGCTATGCTCACTATGTGGTTGAGGGAGAGATTGCAGATGATGCCCGAGGTGCCAGTGTCTTGTGACCCTTAGTCCTTTTCTCGACATCCTCTGGTGATAGGGGGCGATCAGGCTGAACTGGAGCTCTGGATGGCCAGACTCCGCACGCATCACTTGTGATGGTGGGTTCCTCATTGGAAGTTACAGACTTTTTGGACCGCTCAGGAGGGTCTTTTGGTTGTCAGAGTGCCGGGGCTGTCCCAGACTGCTTTCTACATTCCATCCTTGGTGCTGCAACAGTATGAGCTAGAGCAGGTGCCATTGAAGGGTTTGGGTCATGCTGCTACCTTCGAGGTGGGATCCCTGCTGATGGAAGATCCTTCGATGCTATTGCTTCTCACGCGGTTGTGGCAGTACACGTCCTTTCCTGCCAGGGTTCTCTTTCACCGGAGAGGGGGCATTGTTCTATCTACGCAGTATCTGAACTGGTACGAAGAGTGTATGGGGGAGACACAGATGGCCATCTTGTGGAGACGGAGGGAGTTGTTGGGTCTTGACTACCCTGACAGCTAGACTTTGAGGAGGGCTGAAGCGGTGGCTAACCCTCAGAATTGTACTGGGGACGACATGACTGACTATGAGGCCAATGCTGATCGGGCGGCCGACCAAAGCACGGTCATGATGGCTCGAAGAGAGGCGGCTCAAGATAGAGCTAGGGAAAGGGCTGCGTTGGCAGCTGCCGGTTTGACGGAGGCGTCGGGAAGGGTCCCTGAGCCAGGTAGAAGGACTACGGGAATATTCCCTGTGAAGGTGAAGAATACTCGCCGCGGAAAAGGGAAGGGGAAGAAGGATGAAGGACCAAGTACGGGAGACTAGGTTGACCTTGCTGTCCGGAGTATCCACCCACTGTCATTGCAGACACATTAACTGATTAATGTTTTATTGTAGTTTTGCTAGCGTGTAGCGAGTCAAGAGTTGACCGTGCTTGAACTCATCAAAGATTGTTTTAACCGTAATGAATTTGTAGGTTAATTGAAAAAAGTTTTTTCGAAACACAAGCAATTGATTCTTATTTGTTTTTTTTTTGAGACCGAACCAATGATGGCTGCCTACGTTCCCCTTTTACAATTGAACTAAGGGGCTCAGGTCACCGTAGTTCGATACTTTAGGAGAATTTAAGAAAAACAAAGACAAAAGAAGTGCAACCCTATTTTTTACCTGGATCATTATCGGGAATGTATCCAGTTGGGTATTACTCTTTTAGCACATTAATTTTACTGAGGGGTGGTGTATGGGGAAGGAGAGTTGACTCGTGCTCTTCCTCAAACGAAGTATCTGCGGAGCTTGCTTCCATTCACGGGGTTAACGAAAGGGTTCCCAACCAAATCTGCTAACTTCATGGCTCCTCCGGAGAAGATTCTTTGTACCACGAACGGGCCTATCCAGGTAGGCTCCCACTTTCCGAGGGGATTGGTCTGCGTAGGAGGCTTTTCCTTTAGCACCAAGTCGCCTTCTCTGATGTCTCGGATCTTGACTTTCTTATCAAACGCTCGGGCCATTCTGCTTTGGTAGGCACGAGTGTGCTCCATGGCTTTCAATCTGCGCTCGTCGAGTAGAGCAAGTTCGTCGTGACAGCTCTGTAGCCATTCGACTTCATTGATCCCGTTTTCCAAGAGGACTCGGAGGGATGGAATTTCCAATTCCACGGGTAACATTACTTCCATTCCGTAGGTAAGTGCGAATGGAGTCTCCCCTGTGGCGGTTCTGACTGATGTTCTGTATCCCCAGAGGGCTAGATGTAGCTTTTCAGGCCAGTCCCGACCTCTGGTGGTCATCTTTCTGACTATCATTGCAAGAGTCTTGTTTGCTGCCTCTACTGCACCATTGGTCTATGGTCTGTAGGGAGAAGACTTGTGACGTGTGACTCTGAATTCGATCATCAGTTGGTCACAATCTCCTTCGAAGTGGGTCCCATTGTCGGATATGATCTCGTTGGGCACTCCGTATCGGCACATGATGTTCTCTTTGATGAGCTCGGCCACTTTCTTAGAATTCAATACCTTGTATGATCTGGCTTCTACCCATTTGGTGAAGTAGTCGACTGCGACTAGAATGAATTCGTGACCATTGCTCCCTGACGGAGTATTTTGCCGATGACGTCGATTCCCCATGTGGCGAAAGGCCATGGCGTAGTCATGCAATAGAGTTCGTGAGGAGGGATATGATTGAGGTTGGAGAACCGTTGACATTTGTCGCAGCTTCTGACGAACTGGATGCAGTCTGTTTCCATTGATATCCAATAGTAACCCATACGGAGGATGATCTGCGTCAATGCTCGGGCGTTCATGTGCGGACCGCAGGTTCCGTTGTGAACTTCGTTCATTAGCTCTCTTGCTTTTTCTTTATTTACACATCGAAGGAGTGGCCCTTGGTGGCGCTTCTTGTACAACATACCCCCAGAATGACGAAATGGGATGCCAGGCGTTTTAATGCCATCATGTTTTTTGCTTTGATCCCTTCTTTGTATTTTCCATCTTCATATGTGAAGGAAGCTTCTCCATTTTGGAGGTACTGGTAGATTTGATTGTACCAGGGTTCGTCGATCGTTTCATTTTTTATTTCGGTCTCACAGCAATAAGCGGGTGTTTCCCGTCTGCCTATTCTGAGGGGTTTTACTGATTTCCCGTCGGGAATTTCGACAAGAGATGCGAGGGTAGCCAGGGCATCTGCGAAGCGGTTCCTGTCTCTTGGCAAATAATGGAAAGAGATGTCCTTGAATTGAGCAATGAGTTCCTCCATGTACGTGTGGTACTTCTGGAGACCAGAATCTATCGTCTTCCATATGTTGGACACTTGATTGATGATCAACGCTGAGTCTCCGTATACTTCCAGTTCTGAGATGTTGCGCTCGAGAGCGGCTTCTAGACCGGCTGCGCAAGCTTTATACTCTGCTGCATTGTTGGTTGTTTCAAAATTCAGTTTGATGGCTATGGGAGTGTGTTCGTCCTTGGGATCGACAAGGAGCATTCCAATACCATTTCCCTTCTTGTTGGTTGCCCCATCGAAGAAGAGTAGCCAGCGGTTTGCGCTGTCAAGTGAAAAGATTTCGTCATCCGAAAATTGCAGATCACGACCCTTGGGTTCACTGCTTGGGAAGTCTGCCAGCTGATCTGCCATTACTCTGCCCTTTGTTGATTTTCTGACCATGTACTTGATGTCGAACTCAGCCAGGAAGAATGACCACTTGGCTAATCTCATTGACAGGGATGGCTTGTCAAAGAGATATTAGACGGGGTCCATTTTGAAGACCAGGAGCACTAAATGTGATTGCATGTAGTGTTTCAGTTTCCCGACTACCCATACCAAGGCTGTACAAGTTTTCTCTAATGCTGAGTAGCTGAGTTCACTTCCTTGAAGCTTTCGGCTTACGAAGTAGATTGCATGCTCAAATTTGGAATCTTTCTGTTCTTGTGCCAGCATTGCTCTGATTGACGTGTCTGTTACTGTCAAGTACAGGAGAAGTGGTTTGTCTTTATGTGGCGGGCACAAAATTGGGGGATTTACCAAGTATGTCTTGATTCTCTCGAAAGTTGTCTGGTACTCGGAGTCCCATTTGATGTCGGCGTTCTTCTTCATCAGCTTGAACATTGGCTCGCAGAGAGATGCCAACTGGTTGATGAAGCGACTGATGTACTGAAGTCTTCCCATAAAACTTTTCACTTCTGTCAGGGTCTGAGGTGGCTTCATGTCGATAATGGCCTTGATTTTCTTGGGATCGGCTTCGATACCTCTTTCTGTAACCATGTACCCCAGTACTTTGCCTCGCTTGACGCCGAAGGTGCACTTTGCAGGGTTCAATCTCATAGAGTGCTTTCTGAGTCTGTTGCAGAACTTTCTCAGATCTGTCATGTGCTGCATGTCTAATCCTCTGGAGTGGATGATCATGTCATCGATGTACACTTCAATTTCTTTGTGAATCATGTCATGGAAGAGGGCTGTTGCAGCCCGCTGGTAAGTAGCCCCAGCGTTCTTCAGACCGAACGGCATGACCGTGTAGCAGTATGTCCCCCACGGAGTGGTGAAAGCAGTCTTGGCTTGATCTTCCTCGGACATTTTGATCGGATTGTATCCGACAAACCCATCCACGAAGGACTTTATTTCAAAATTTTCCGTGGTGTCGACTAGCATGTCGATGTTGGGCACTGGGAAATCATCTTTAGGGCTGGCCTTGTTGAGATCCCGGAAATCCACACAGCATCTGACCTTTCCATTGGCCTTGGTGACCGTCACGATGTTGGAGAGCCAGGTCGGGTACTCAATTACTCTGATGAAACCAACGCGGAGCATTTTCTCAATTTCTTCTTTCACTTGTAAGGACCACTCTGGCTTGATCTTGCGCAATTTCTGTTTGACAGGCTTGGATTCTGGATCCAGGGGAATTCTGTGCTCCACGATCGAGGGATCGAGTCCTGGCATGTCCTGATATGACCAGGCGAACACGTCAACATACTCCTTGAGGAGGTTTATCTGGGCTTCCTTTTCTACATCGGCAAAGAAACTGCCCACTTGTGTCTCTTTAGGCTCTTGCACTGACCCCAGGTTCACTTTGGTCATAACCTCTTCGGCAGCTTGGGCCCGATTGTCCTCTTGGTCTACTACACGCTTGAGAACTTCTTTAATGTATTGTTCATTTAATGTGTCTGCTTCTTTATCAAGTGAGTCATCATTAACATCTTTTAAGTTGTTTGTTAACTTATCAGTTGTTAAAGTGGCAATGAGGGGATACTCCGAAAGGTCAGACTTTTCATTAAATGCAAACGAAAATACATTGTTGGCTACATTATCATAGTCTTCCGGCGTAAGGCCGTTGGACGACTCAGAGAACTGGACTTTAACAAGGACTGACTCAGAGGGTTCCAGACCGGGTTTAGGGAGATGTGGGTGCAGGCCCAGCTTGTCTTCCATTTCTGCCTGGCTTGCCCTTGGTCCGGTGAAAGTTACCCAGTTCTTCGTGGCATTGCTGGATGCTTGATGAGGGTTCGGAGGTCGAGAGGCTTGGCTTCTGCTGTCCCAATCATGGCGATCATGCTGTTTTGGGAGCCCAGGTCAATCAGGTTTGGAACTTCCATGACTTCTTCAAAAAGACTCTGTAGAGCGGGTCCACTGAGAGCATCTTCTATGAATTCTGGTTCCTTCTGCTTTGGAGTTACTGTCTCGAATGTGGCCTCGACGGCTGACCCGAACAGTCTGTTTCCCGTGAAGAGTGTCTCGAGTTGCTCTTCTATGTCTGGGATTCCCTTGAATGTCTACTCGTGCTGGACTGTGGTGGCAATTGGTCCAGGTAGAGTTGTGATGTCGAGGAACGCTCCCCTGATCGGTTTAGCCTTGAGTCCTCTGAAACGCTTGAGGTCCCGTGCTAGATTTTCCATTCTTTCTGTAGTCTCTGTGCTGACTATCCCTGCTTCTTTCTCATCTTCATCAGTTCCACTGTCGGTCCCCTCAGTTCTCCTGTCGGTTCCGCTGTCGGTTCCCTCAGTTCTGATGTCGGTTCCCTTGTCGGTCCCCTCAGTTCTGTTGTCGGTTCCCTTGTCGGTCCCCTCAGTTCTGCTGTCGGTTCCCTTGGTGAAGTAATGAGCGAGGTCGAAACTGTAAGGTTGGAGGTTGGGTGTGCCGTTGGAGGTTCCCCTTTTGCGAGCTGCTGCCTTGGTGCGGGCGAGCCTTTTGTTTTCCCTGATGTCAGCTGGTGTTGGCACATAACCGAGCCCCTGGACCGTGGGGTGGTCCTTGGCTTCGATGACTTGGTGTTGGCCTTGTAACCTTTTGCCGAGCCCCAGTCCTGGGATGAAGTTCATGAGTTTCATCATCTTCATGGCGGGAGGAATCTTGTCTTGAAACAATGGAAGGTCCACGTTGCATATTTGGATCTTGGAGGTTTCCAAAGTGAATCCAGTTAATGCCATGCCGTCATCATGCTTGATCTCTAACACTGGAATGTCGTTGGTGCTGGTCCCCTCGGTGGTGACACTGTCGCCGTAGACTGTGGTTAGCTCGTTGCCTTGTATAAACTTGATGCACTGATGAAGGGTGGATGCCACGCCATTTATTTGATGCAGCCAGGGTCACCACATGATGGTTGTGAAAGTGATAGGAATGTCCAACACTTGGAATTCGGTGGGGATCATCCGCTTGCCAAACCAGATATTTAGAGTAGCAACCCCGAGAATTGTACGGGAAGTGGAGTCATAGGCCTTGACAGTGTGGACTGAAGGCTTCAGATCTGTGGGCTTGATGTCAAGCAGGTCCATCATCTTGGCGGGCAAGACATTCATTCCGGAACCTCCGTCTACCAACACGCGGGGAAGGCGACGCTCGTCCAGCTGGACTGTGATGTAAAGCGGTTCATTGTGATCAGCCCCAAATTTTGGCAGGTCCAAATCTGTGAAGGTGATAATGTTGCCGATCATTTGAATTACTTCGTCTGGAGTTGTGTCCATAGGGACCATGGTGCGGGCCAGACTTTCCTCTACCTTGAGCTTGTGAGGATATGAGGATGTGAGCAGGGACCAAAGGGAAATGTTCTCCTGGGTTTGCTTGAGTTGAGTGAGGATCGGGTCCTCTTTCACGGAACTTGTGTCTTCGGGCAGGCCGGGTTGCGGTTCTGGCTCCGTCGGCTTTTTAGTGGCCTTAGGTGATAATGCATGGATTTGACCCGATCGGGTCAGGACGCTGACATCAGGTTTGGTCCCTTCTGAACATGTCGCTCTGAGCTGAGCCATAGTCAGAGGAGGATTCCTCGAAGAATAGGGTCATATGTCTTCTCTCAATTCGTTGACTGTAGATGCATTCCCGGGGGCTTCGGCAGCTTTCCGGATTCTGTCCCAGGATACTGGCTTGGGTGCCTCCGTGGGGAGGTAGTTTATGGACTGCCACAGTTGTTCGAACGTCAGTGCGTAACAGTGGTTACCAGAATTAAACTGTGCGTTGTTGACCCTCCGGGGGAGGTTGGAGAGTTCTTGGTTCAAGCGAACAGTCTCCTTGATCTCTTCATGGTATACCGCACTCCTTTCCTTCTTGATGAGCATGCTCAGGGCATTTTGGAGTTGGGTTTGGCGATATTCATGGTTTGATAATTTTCCTCCACTCTTGGCCCAGATCAACTTTCTTGTAGTGGAGCCTGCGTCCAGAGTTAGCGCCTGTGTTTCTTCCCATGTGAGAATAGCCAGTGGTTCCTTAAACTGTGTGCGGCAGTCTAGATAAACCTCCATCGGGGAGAGCTTTCCCTTCCGCTTTATCTGAGTGGCGGGTATGTCGGAAGGTGAATACACGGCTTCCCGAACATCTGCCCATGTAACTGGTTGCTGTCCCAGTTGATCGTTTCTGTAAACGAATGCCGCAGTCTGTGGAATCTCCCTGAGTAGTTGCTGGAGATGTATTTCCATCTTTCATTTATTTTTTAATAGACCTTCCTCTCTCAGTTGGCCTTTTAGCTTGAGTGCGGAAATGATCCGTCCCCATCCTCCCAGGACCCTTGGGATTCCGGTTTTGTTGACTTCATGCCCGGCTTGGAAGAGAATGGTTTCATCGTCTTCGTCGTCGCTTTCACAGAGAACTTGCTTTTCTCGGGGAGATAAGCGCTGGTACTCTTCATGCTGTGTCATTCCATCTCCTAGGTCGTCGGGACCGTTGACCGCCCTCCCTTGCCAGAGGGGGTTGGATGAGAAAAGACAGTAGTCCAGGAAGTTGCCGTGAGCAAACCCTTGAGGTCAAACTGGTCTAGAGTGGCCTCTAGCTTTCTGTCTGAAGCTGCTTGTGACACTTTAAGGGCTTGGTCCCTGTGAGTCTTCTGAGCTTGGTTCTCTGCCCAGAGACGGTTCTCTTGAGCGGCTAGTTCCATGAGGGCTTTCCTTGCGAGAGCTAAACAGTCTCCGTAGGTGCGCGCCGTCTGACTAGTGTCTAGAACTGTGATCACATCAAAATCTCCAAATGGCGGAAACACTTGGATTATGTTGACGAAGGAAGTCAGGCTGGGACATTTCATGCGGCCTTCCTTTATCTCGGTTACCAAGAAGTTCGTCCATATCTGTTTGATTGAACCCACGGGGGTGTTGAATTCTGCGATGTTGATAGTCTCGTGATCTCGCTGGATTGCCAAGTCTATCAGAGCTACCAGTTTGCTGGCGGATGCTTGAATCCGTGGTCATGACGACTGGGAGCAAGATCGAACTTGAGCATGTTGATGCTGAGGTGGTCATTCCTTTCGTCGGAAGCTGACTCTGTCTTGCGGGGAAGACTCTTACAGATGTTTTCAGGGTGGCTATTGGAAGCGTTCTCGAGGTTGATCTGACTTGTAGCAAGGTGAGGAGATTTGTCTCCTTTGCTGTTGCTCTTAGCCTTGGCGGCGCTTGTGGCTGTAAGCTTGACTGACGGCACGGGCTGGTTGCCGCTGGGGCTGGTAGTCGGAAGTGATGATGAGCTCTGAGCTTGATTGGCCAGGGCCTCATTTACCATGAGCAGGCAGTCATCGAGGGTAACTTTGGCATTGCAGAATCTGATAATAAGGACCGGATCCTTGGTATCATCGGGATATCTGGAAAATATAATGTTGACGAAGTCGTCCTCGGTTACTTGATCAGAGGGGTTCTTTGTCGTGTCAACCCGTTGTTTCCATATGTCGGATAACTGCCTGTACTGGACGTTGAGCTTGACAATTTCCATGGCATTGGAACCTTTGTCGTAGGTGACATCATCGGAACTAGTGCCGTCCTCGAAACTGAGCATATGTATGTAGGGATCTTCTTACGGATCAGCCGCGTCCTCGACTCTGGAGAGTCCTGATTCGTTGTCGTCTGACAGTTCTACCCAGACATAGGGACGCCTCGCGTCCTGCTGCGCTGCTGGAGCTGCTAGAAAAACATCATGCCCTTCGCTGGAGAAGAGAGGCTCAGCGGGCAATTCCTCATGGAGGACATCCCATACTACTGCCATACATTCATCACGGGTGTGACGATGCTTGTTGACCTTTATCACGAAGATTTCCTCGCCTGGCGGGGCTAGAGAGTAGGATTGAAGGATGCTGAAAAATCTCCGATCGGAGACAGGGGGTTTATGTGCCCGCATCATGGCGATGCTCAGGGTTTCATTCCAATCTGCTTCCAAGTTTCGGAAATGGCAGTTGAACTTGATGTATCTGACTGTTTCAGGGTCTGCCTGCTCGAGGACATTGACATAGTTAGCATCTCCGGGCTCTGAGGGATTCTGATGAGATTTGCCCCGATAGTCCCTTGGTCGATTTGAAGGAGGTAGCCCGGTGCCTGGCTACGGGCACGCTTAGCTGTTGTCTCGGCTTCGTTCCCTATGAGGAAACTATCCCCTCTGATGACTTCAGGATCTCCCTGCCGGTTAATGAACTTGACACACTGATGGAGAGTGGAGGCTATGGCTTTCATGTGGTGTAGCCAAGGGCGTCCCAATAGAGCTGTGAATTCGAACGGAATGTCCATCACGTGGAATTTTGCTGGCACCATTTGGGTTTCAAACCAGAGCTCCAGAGTCACCATCCCCAGGATGGGACGAGACGTGCTGTCGTAGGCCTTGATAGTCCGGGCAGACGAAATCATGTGGCCTTCGTCGATGCGTAGGGCTTGCATCATGCTGAGAGGGAGGACGTTAAGTGCTGATCCGTTGTCTACCAATACTCCGGGGAGCGACATGGTGTTGAGCTTGAGAGTGATGCACAATGCTTCATTATGCCCTGAGGCATCTCTCGGCAGGTCCTCATCACATAAAGTGATCATACTACCATACAGTCGGGAATCGTAGATCTGGTCTCTATCCGGAGAAGGAGAGTCATCAAGCCATCCGTTTCCTGTCTTCCTCTTGCGGGGTAAAGCTTTTGGTGGTGCCTCAGGATTGTGTTGAGGCTGTTTGTGGCGGTGGCCGCCCTTGGTTAGCACGTTGATTGAGTGCAAGTGCCAAGTTAACTTGGACTTTCCTTTGCCGGCCCGTGCTCTGAAGTTGGGCAAATTGAACCTCGGCTGATCCCGCGGGGGGTTAGGCTTCTGACTGGCAGTGAGATTGTCAAGATTTGAGGTATTCCGGTGCCCTGAGGCCTGAACTCTGGTGTCAGCAGAACTTTTCGGCTTTCCCACCCCTGTCTGCTCTAAAGTTGCGTGGCCTGGAGGAAGGGAGGACTGGCTGGAGTAGAGTACGTAGTAATCGAACCTCCCGGATGGCTCTCCGAGTGTACCCACACTGGTGTCTCCAGCTTCATATCTTTCTCTCAGTTTCTGTTGAGAGGACTTCTTCTTCTGTTTTCTGGGAGAATCACCCCTGATCATGTCTTAGAACTCGTACTCAAGGCATTCGGAGCAATCACAAACATCATAACTGATGTGGACATTCGATGAGGACCCGGCTAGAAGAGGCGGAGGAACTGGCTCTGCGGCAATCTTCTTTGGCACCCATTCAATGGAATGCACACTGTTGTTGTTCGGAAAAGGGTTTTAGACTGTATTAGGCCCACGGGGGCGCTCCAACTTTCCTTCCTCTATCAAATTCTGAATTTCGTACCGTAACCCCACGCAGTTGTCGGTGGTATGGCCATGATACTGGTGGAAGGCGCAGTACTTGCTCTTGTCAGCGTTGACTACGGGATTCTTGGGTTTGTAATTTGCAACAGGTTTGAGGAGACCTTCCTTGATCAACCCTTCCAGCATCTTACTCAGCGGCATGTCCAACATGTCGAAGTGTACGGCAGACTGCTTCTGAGTGGAGTTGTTGCTTTGCGGGACTGGGTTTCTGTTGCCCGACTGCTGTCCCTGATGGATGTATTTGACAGACGTATCTTTCCCTTTGCCAAGGGCCGGTGCGGGATTGAATGCAACTGCTGATCGGTATGTGTATGGCTGTGCAGTTGTAGCGTTGTGAGAAGAATTTTATCTTTTTGAGTCGCCACCTATATTATTCGTTTGGAGAACATAGAAAAACCATTTTGAAAGAGATTTGGGTTCGGGGCTTAGGTTATAGAATGGGTAGGTCAAGGAGCATCCATTCCACCCAATCCGGAGATTGTTCTTGCTAAAGAAAAGAGAGGTTTTCAATCTTTACAATATATAGAATTAAAGAAAACAAGTAAACCCTAATAAATTTCTTGATTAGGAATGTCGGATTGTATGCTTCGAGATCGCCTCCATTGACTGAAGGGACTCTAGGCTAATCCTTTTGATGGGATTACACTACTCTAAAATCAATAGAGGGGTTGAGAAGAGAAACGAAAGTTAAAGGATGATTACCTTTTTGTGAAGGGATTCAGACAGAGTTTCAACTCAAGTTTAGAGTTGAAACTTGATACGGACAGAGCTTCGCCTCGATCCTTGATTTGGATCTTGATGCGGACGGAGCTTCGCCTTGGTCCTTTGATTCGGGCTTCGATGTTTGTTAATCAACAAGGTTGATGAACAAACTTTGGGAGTTGTTTGTGAGTGATTTGAAGGAGTCTTTCGTGGAAAGAAACCAACAAAATGTGTGTGTTGTGTGTTTTCTTGATCAAGGATCAGAATTGTCGACCTCTTAAATACTGAAAGTCATCCAGTATTTATAGGAGGTTGGAGAGGTGAAGGTGGAGAGGTAAAATCCCCTAGGAAGGTTCTAGAACTCAGTTGTGATTGGATACCCGAATTGATAAGGTTTTATCCAGAAAGAGAGTTTGAAACGGAGAAGGGGAGTGATTCTGCACATCCTGTCGAGGGGATATCTCGCGCGAGACACGCTATTCCGTGCAAGATAACTAGTCATTTGACTATTTTGTCCTCTTCAGTTTATTCCGTTAGTCAGTTAGGTCCAAAACTAACGAGGTTAGTTAGAAACTTAACGAAACATGACGAAACTGATATGCTTTCATCAAAACACAAAAGAGAGATGAAGAGTAGTGTAATCATGTAATTATGAGTTCAGAATGGGGTGTCTACAGAGCCCCTCGGCGACAGGTCTTATGAAAGAAGAAGTGTCGTCGATAGAAAAGACATCATTCTGAACACTGGATGGTCGTGTCGCACGGCTGCCTACGTATCTCTATCGGAGAATCAGACCAAAACGTAGTTCAACTCCAAAACACGAAAAGGTTGCTTTAGGTATTTTGAAAATCGAGGAGATTTTATTTTTGAAAAGGCAAACTCATACTGAGGAATCAAATCATGACCCAATTCTTAAGATACCTGTCTGTCTGAAGATTCGTCTGTTTGGGCTCCGAACCTGCGGGGAAAGATGTTAGAAAATAATGATTTACCTGTCCGGTCCTTTGCATTCAAACGATTTTTCTTTTGAGACTGAAGTGAGGTGACGATCCTGGCGATTCGGGATCGAGCTTTTGTTGAGGTGACGATCCTGGTGATTCAAGATCGAGCTTTTGTTGAGGTGACGATCCTGGCGATTCGGGACCGAGCTTTTGTTGAGGTGAGTACTCGACATACTACTTGTAGATGCTTGACACACCTACTTGGTGACGATCCACCTGTAAGGGCGCTGAATCGGGCTTTTGATAAGGTAAGTATTTGACATACTGACCCTAGATGCTTGACGCATCTTAGATGTTTGACACACCTAATTGTTGACGATCCACCTGTCTCTGCGTTGAATCGGGCTTTTGGTAAGGTAAGTATTTGACATACTGACCCTAGATGCTTGACGCATCTTAGATGTTTGACACACCTAATTGTTGACGATCTACCTGTCTGGTGTTCGGTCGAAACCTGACGGTTTATTTTATATCCGCAAGCGCACGGGCTATTGTAATATAGCGGGTGCAAGTACGAGTCGATCCCACAGAGACAGGGTTTACTTAAGGGATATTTTTGTCTTTAAAAAAAATATAGAAAAGATTGGGGGTAGATAAAATTTGTTTTAGAATAATAGAGAGAGCATAAACAGAAAATACTTTAATTGAAATCTTATAAAATGAAGCATTCTCGGGATTGGAAATCATACACATATTCTTATTCATCAAATTGTCATTGTCTTAGAAATAAAAGGTTTTCATAACAAGCAAGGATGGTATGTTAAGCCTACGCTATTTCGGGCTAAGACAATAGCGTTTGTATTCTTCACTAATTATGTCCTAACTGTTTGAGAAATCCGTTTATGTTTGCCCCCGCCCTGTCACAAATGGGCATTCCGGCTTATCTCTAGCTGACCATAATTAGTAAGAGTCCATTAAGGACGGAAGTCAACATACTTTCCATTAAAGGAACATCCCTAGGCCATTGAACTACTCTCGTGATCAATGAACCTAGTTTCTTTATATGGTTCCGTCAATCGAGATTCTCCGCTAGGTACTTCTCTCAATTGACTGAATCATACAAATTGGATATCGCCAAAATGTAAGGCATTTAGAGAATAATATAAAGAGATTGTTTTAGATGAAGAAAGAAGACAAGACTAAACATTTTTGAATGATGAATAAGCATGCTTTTGAGTTTCCAACCCCAAGAATATGGGGGATTACTCACAAGCCATTGATAACATAAAAGTATAAATAGAGATTGAGTAAGAAAGACTTATGATTACTGAGAATAATGCTTCACTTTTATTGCTTTTCCTCCAAAGTGATTCCAAGAACAAATAATGACTTTGATCTTCAAACTCCTTTGGAAAATTGTTGTTACAAATCTTTGTATCTTCTATATATCTAATATCAGTAATTTCTCTCTAAGAATTCGTATTTAAGACTGATTACAAGGGTCCTATTTATAAATGGAAGGAGACTCTTCAATTGGGTGCCATCAAAAGGTGCCTTTACATCTGCAGTCACGACTTGCACGGCCGTGTCAAGGATTTTGCACGGCCGTGTCCTCTTTGGCGCCAGTTTTGAATTTGAACTTGGAGACTTGCTGTTAGTACCCGGTCCGAAAAAAGGTAGTCCAAATACCTGGCCCGGTTGATATTAATTAGAAACCCTAGGGAAACCCTAAAAACCCTAATTCATTAAATTCTTCCGTACTGCGCCGTCGCTGTCAGCTTGGAAAGGACGCCAGTTGGAAGAGCCGATCGGCCCTTTGCCCGTGCATTGGCCGATCGACCCTTTTATTTAGAGCCGATCGACCCTTCTATCCTAGAGCCGATCGACCCTTTAGAGGCCCAGCCCAGGTACCGAGGTATTATAAATAGGGGTGCCCGGCTCCCCATATTGACACACAATTTTCTCCGGGAGAAGCGAGGCCATACTTGCTTTAACCCTCAGTTCTTCTTTTTCCTCTCGAATCGCCAAGATTCGACTCCCAAGTCTTGCTACAATTGGTAAGACTCTCTTTTTAATATTCTTGTTCTTTATTATTGTCTTTATTATTATTGTTTGCATGCTTAGTATATTTTAATTGCTTTATTTCTTGCTTATGCCATATATGCTAGATTTAGGGTTGTTTTAATATATTTAATTGTTCATAGCCGAGGATGATCTAAGGTTTCGCCCTAAGAAACCCAATGGATCTAGGAACTATTTCTTTCCTTCCACCTTAGTTATAATTATCCCATGATCAACAATTCCCCAAGGATGAACGTTGATTAGTGCACCTTCCGAGGGCCTAACTCAAAGGTTCTAGGGTGTGATCATCAATTAATTCTTTCTCTCCCCTCCTCCTTATGCATGATCCCGTTTCTTCTATCTATTCCTGTAAACACCGCACACAACCAACACCCCACATGCTAGAAAGACCGATCCGTCGGGCAATAGGAGTGATAGCGTTTCTTCTTCTGTTGTAACTTGACCTCCGAACCCAATTAACTGTTTAGCCTTTTTTCAAAGCTTTGGGCTATATCAAAGTGGCGTGGCGACTCTCAAAATTTAAACTAATATTTTAATATGGTTTAAAGCGAGTGTCACTAAATGAATATCCCATTTCGATCCGACATTTATATGATTAATTATTTGAAACTTCCGAATACGCGTTGCATCGGGACGGGGTATTCACAGTGGCGACTCTGCTGGGGAATTGTTTTGAAATTTTTTCAAACTAAGTGGGTCAGACTTTCGTTTTCTTGTATGGTGTTGTATTTTACTTCCTTTTTCTTTTTCTCCTATTCTTAACTGCTGCACTGCATGCATGCATCTCATAAAAAAATCTTTCTCTTTTTTCCTTAAAAAAAAGAATTAGACTTTTTGCCTCACACTACCACTAGAGTCCGTGTCACACTGCACAGCTACCCCTTAACCCTTCGGAGAAGCCAAAGTGCGGGAAGTGTGGTGATCATGTCGCCTCCCTTCCGAGTCTCACTTGGCCATCCACTCATCAGTGCGCTTCGGCTGCACGGTGGGAGCCTGAAACCTAACCCTTGTGTCACCCACTTTACTAGGAATACACTCCATGCGACCGGTTGGTTTGACTAGCTTTTTTATAGTAGACAATTAATAAGGTCTTTATGTTAAGTCGCTACGAACCAATGATAAGTCAAGATCTATCGAGAGATTAAAGGCACTAAAAAAATTGATTTCCTTTTAAAGGACGTGCCAAGTAAAGTTGAATGCTTGATCTTGTCCTATCATGGGTCTGTAGTACTCTCCATAAATATCATATTAAATGTCTATATGAGACGGTTAGTCGTTAGGATTCACCACTTTAGGATATTTAGTTAGTTGCGAAAAAAGGGGTATCCCTTCCAACCTTTGTAGGACTAAAATGTACAAAGCTTTTGTAAATAAAAATTTCAAGCTAGTACACTGCATTGAGTCAACCCCTCTCCTAAAACCGAGTCTTTTCTGATACTTCCGCAGAGCTAAGGTCGGGCCGCGTTCTTCATTCAACAATGACAACCTTGCCTCCCACTACTCCAAGCGCACCTGCTGCCTCTGCAACCGGCTCTACTCCAGTCACTTCAATGGAAGGTCCTGCCAACCCCGACTTCAATGACATTCCGCCTGCTCTGCATGCCTACTTTGCCGGTTTGACCATGAGGGTTGAGAAACTTGAAGAGCAGAATCGCACTTTGAAGAACCACAATCAAGAGCTGAAGGATCATTTTGTTGAGGAACTCAGTAAAAGGGGACATAAGGTTATCTTGATGGGGAATGAAGTGGTCGATGTTGAAGATGAAACTGTCAATGCTCCTAATCCCGCCAATCCCAATGCACCTACCTTCCCTCTACCCAACTATGTTCCAAACAGCTACAATAACGTTCCACCACTTGTTATGTATGGGAGCTCAAGCAAGTCCAAAAGACCCTATCAACCTCCTGCCAACACACCCAAGGACCACTTTGCTAATCTACCCCCTCCCACTTTACCCTTCAATTATTCCGGCCATCACATCCCTACTTACTCCACCTCCCCTACCATCACTCAACCCCCAGCCATGCAGAACTCCAACATTGCTACAGACCCGACTGTGTTAGCGTTGATTGAACAAGTGAAGGCATTGACCGAGCAAATGGGAAAGCAAGGTGTGTCCCCCATCAAGATGCTTAATCCGAGCAAAGTTGCACCCCTACCTCAAGATTTCAAGATGCCCAAGATGGCTATGTTTGGAGGAGTTACTTGCCCGAAGACACATTTAGACAGCTATACGTTGGCGATGAGGGCCAAAGACTGTACACCCGAGCAGATGGCGAGAATGTTCCATAGCACATTGGAAGGGGCTGCTCTCCGTTGGTTTCTGAAGTTGAATGAGGAGGAAAGGGACACATGGGACAAGGTTAGTAGGGTATTCTCTGAAAAGTATCAAGCAAACATGGATTGGCAAGTGAATAGAGCTGATTTGGAGCACACGCTTCAAAAGAATGGAGAATCGATTTATGACTTCTACAAACGTTGGAATGATAAGTTGAGCGAAATTCAGTATCCGCCCAAGGAGAATGAACAGAAACAGATTTTTTACAAGTGCTTGTTGCCCGGACACAAGTTGGCAGTTGGTAATGGTTACTTTCCCAATCTTAGGGAAATGGTGGATTCGGGCGTACGTTATGAGAGTGGCATCACCGGAATCGCTCCACCAAAGGACACTGGGGCTGCTAATAATTCATTCCGCTATAGAGCTCCCGCAAATACCGCAGCAAAGAAAGAGCCCGTGGGGCAAGTAAATTATGTACAAGGGGAAGCTGCTTTGGATGTTCAAGCTGTAATGAGGGGGAATAACAACCGCGAGAGGGAAGTGTTTGACGATTTTGGAATGCCAATGGGCAAGGTTTTTGAAGTGCTAGTGAAGAAGGGCTTGGTCAAGCCGCTTGAGAATTATGAACCGTTAAACCCGAAGGAAGGCTTGGATGCTTCTAAGTATTGCCACTACCACAAGTACAAGGGTCACACTACTGATTACTGCCTTCAGTTCAAACGTTTGGTACAAGACTTGATTCGGCAAGGTAAGGTGGAGAAGCCGAAGTCTCCAAACGTTGTGGGGAATCCTCTCCCTAACAACAAGATCCACATGGTGGAAGGTAATTTTATCAGCTTGGTAGAGATGGAAGATGCTTTTGAGAAACTGGGGCTGTCGACAGAAGATGTATTCTCAGCTGTTGTCAGAAAGGGATTGTTCGTGCCGAAACTCTCCGAGTATGCTGGTTTTGCTTTGAAAAGGGCTGTGCAGAAGCTCATCATTGAAGGGAAGGTAGAAAATCCTAGTAAGATAGTTGGTAGTGATGTTGCTATGGTAGAGAAAGACCTCACTGATCCAGTCGAGTCTGTTGTGACGGACAGTGAGGCAGTTGTGTCAGTCTGTAATTTGAGTTCAATTTATAAAGAATTTTCTTGTTATATGCTGTCTTTTGAGGAACTGTCTAGAGAAGTTGCCTCGTTAAATGGTGATTATGTGGAAGAGAGTCCTAAACCTCTCTCGTTGGCTGAAATTCACGCAGAAGTATCCAATATGGAGAAGAATGGGGTTAGTCTACTCACGAGGTCCGGAAAGGTGTATCAACCAGAAGATAAAGGGGCGAAGAAAGTGTTTGGTCCGAAAACTGAAGTAGTAAACCCTGATAAAGAAGACCCTATTCTCACGCAGCTAAAGCTAACTCAAGCCAATATATCCTTATGGTCCTTGCTAACGTCCTCGTATGCCCATAGGATGATGTTGGAACGAGAATCTTGCTGCGACTTTGGTGCCGTCTCGATACAAAGCCGAGAAGATGTAACGCGAGATGATCGGCAACATACACTTTGGGAATATCATTACATTTTCAGAGTTGGACATGCCGGAGTTTGGATCGGATCATAATGAACCACCGCACATTACTATTGAAGTCAACGGAAAAAAGTTGCCACGTATTTTCACAGATGACGGTTCTGCGGTGAACATACTGCCTTCCAGGATGATGGACGTCCTTGATCTAAGTCCCACAGATTTGAGACCTTCAGTTCATTCCGTGCGAGGATACGATTCCACTAGCCGGTCAGTGTTGGGAATAATCAGTTTGCCCCTTACTTGCGGGACCACTACTATGATTGCTGAGTTTCAAGTCATAGACATACCTTCCACCTTCACCATGCCTTTGGGTAGGCCATGGTTGCATCAGATGAATGGAGTCCCCTCCTCATTGCATCAATGTGTGAAATTCCAGTCGGGCGATCAAGTGACAGTTATTTACAGCGATCTGGTAACATCTCAAGGAACAAGCACTGGGGGAAAGCCGGTCCTACAGATTCAACACGAAGAGGGTAGTTCAATGTTCAGCGGTTTTCAGCTAATAGCACAGGCACAGGTTTGCGCGGTGGACCTCACAAAGACATCGGACAGAGTACGGCCAGCTATAAGAATGATGAGAAACATGGGATTTGTACCAGGACTAGGTCTCGGCAGGCATCTCCAAGGACCCACGAAAATAGTGGAGGCTATTGATCACCGCAGCCACCAAGGTCTAGGCTACGTCCTTACTCCCGAAGATAAAGCCGAGATGGAAAGAATTGAATACATCAAAAGGGTGAAGCTGCCCTACCAACAGCGAGAGATGAGGCCATACCGCCTTTCCCTCAACAGTTACTTTGTCAAGGAGGGCGAAGAATTCTCTTGCATGGAGTTTAGTGAGCCATGGTTTGATCATACAGGCAGGCTGCAGAAGGGTTTCGAAATCTTCAGAGATACAGAGGTTGATAGATCGAAGCTGAAGACGGTTCTCATGGATCCACGTCAAAAGAGAGGCAAGGTTGTCACAGTCCAGAGCCGGTACGTCATCAAGACTGAAGATGAGTTGGCCGATCAGCTAGGGCAGGTATCTTTGGATGAGCCGTTGGTTGAGAACATTGCAGTTTCAGAGGATGCAGAAGAATGGGATGGTCAGAACCTGTTGCAGCATTTGGGGAATCTAAATATAGAAGACGATATGGTTGCGATCATTGGGGCGGAAGCGGCGGACGATACGGATCCAAGGACGTTGGTGACACCCATGGTTGGAAAGCTGAAGAATTGGTGCGTATTCGGCGGACCCGTAGCCACGAAGGAATACATGGTTGAAGAGCTAGGGCGATGCCTCCTCTGTCGAGTCTCCCCGATTCCCCCAAGTCCTCTGTTTCTTGAGTCATACATTTGTTTGAGTCGATGTATTTGCTTTTGAGTTTGAGTCGTCTTCCAAGTCTCGATGACCTCACGTCGAAGACTATGAGTTAGTTGCAAATGTTGTTTTCCCTTTCGCTATGAATGAAAAACTAGATCTTTCTGAGTATCCCCTCATAGCCAATCTTCTTAATGATAAATTAACTAAAAATAATGCTCAACTTAATCAAATTAACTTAGTTAATAATGACTCATTAGAAGAATCGGACACACTAAACAATGAATACATTAAAGAAATTTCTAAGCAAGTTATCAATCAAAAGGAAGGTCGGGCCCAAGCTGCCGATGAGGTGTTATCATGTATTAATTTGGGAACGGAAGAAGAGCCGAGGGAGACACAGATTGGAAGCTTCTTCGAAGGGACTGAAAGGGAAGCATTGATTGAGCTGCTTAAGGAGTATTCGGATGTGTTCGCATGGTCATACAAGGATATGCCGGGGCTGGATAACTCGATAGTGGAGCACAGAATACCGCTAACACCAGACGCCAAGCACATCAAGCAGAAATTGCGCCGCATTAAGCCAGAATGGTCTCTGCAAGTTAAAGAAGAGATAGAGAAGCTCCTCCGAGTGGGCTTTATCAGAGTGATTGAGTATCCGACGTGGTTATCTAATATTGTGACGGTCAGTAAATCGAATGGCAAGGTTAGAGTTTGTGTTGACTTCCGAGATCTCAACAAGGCTAGCCCGAAGGACGACTTCCCATTGCCCAACATCGACATGCTAGTAGATGCCACTGCTAACTACGAGGTCAAGTCTTTTGTAGATGGTTTTGCAGGATATAATCAGATCAAGATGGCGGAGGCAGACCAGGAGAAGACAGCTTTCACTACACCATGGGGAACGTACTGTTACACTGTAATGCCATTCGGATTGAAAAATGCAGGGGCTACATACCAGAGAGCGGTCACAGCATTATTCCATGACATGATCCATAAGGAGATTGAGGTGTATGTCGACGATATGATCATTCATTCCAAGGGGTCAGACGGTCAGCACTTTATTGATTTAAGGAAGTTCTTCGATAGACTGCGAGAGCACGCAATGCGTTTGAATCCTGCCAAGTGTACATTTGGGGTTATTCGAGGAAAGGTCCTGGGCTACATGGTCACCGAACGAGGGATTGAGGCAGATCCAAGGAAAATTCAAGCCATCATGGAGATGAAGCCACCACGCACAGAAAAGGAAGTTAAGGGATTCATGGGACGGTTACAGTACATCAGCCGCTTCATTAATCAATTGACCACTATGTGTGAACCGATTTTCGGTCGATAAAGAAGACCGCAAGTATAGATTGGGACTGGAAATGTCAAGAAGCCTTTGAGGAAATCAAGAGATACTTGGTCAATCCCCTATCCTTCGCCCCCACATTCGGAGAAACCATTGCTATTGTACCTAACAAGAATCGATACAGCCGTTGGGGCTATGCTGGCACAAGAAGCCAAGGACTCTCGGGTGGAGAACGCCGTTTATTTTGTTAGTCGAAAGTTGCAAGGGAGTGAGCTAAACTACTCAGCATTGGAAAAGACCTGTACCGGACTAGTTTGGGTGGTTAATAAGCTCAAGCATTATTTGTCAGCACATCCGATTCTGCTAGTGTCGAAGATGGATCCAATTAAGTATTTGTTTGACAAACCTTCTCTGTCCATGAGATTAGCCAAGTGGTCGGTATTTCTGGGGGAATTCGATATCACCTATGTGCCGAGAAAAGCAGTTAAAGGGAGAGCCATGGCGGATCATTTAGCGAGTTTCCAAGTACGGAAGAACAGGGGCTTGAACCGGAATTTCCAGACGAGGGGATTTTTAGCATTGATACGGAAGAGAGATGGCAACTATTCTTTGATGGAGCCGCAAACAAGAGAGGCAACGGAGTGGGAATCCTTTTGGTCGATCCCAAAGATGAGCACACCCCCATCGCCATCAAGCTGAATTTTACAACCACCAATAACGCGGCTGAATACGAGGCATGCATAGCCGGTTTAGAAGCAGCCTTGGAGCGTAATGTAAAGGAGTTGGAGGTATATGGAGACTCAGCTTTAATTATCAATCGGACGTCTAAGAAGTGGAAGGCTGTTGACCCCTACTTGCAACGATATCAGACTCATATGGAAGAGCTAGTCAAGCAATTTAAGGAAGTGACATTCCATTATCTACCCAGAGACAGAAATAGATTTGCCGACGCTTTAGCTACACTGGCTTCTTTGGTCGAGATCCCTCACGGAATGTCTGTAAAACCGTTCAGAGTTGGCCGAAGAGAGAATCCCGCTTACTGCTACGAAGCCTACTGCTGCGAGATTCAAGCTGACATCGAGGAAAATAAGGATCCGTGGTACGCACAAATCTATGAGTATCTCAAGAAGGGTGATGTGTCTTTTCTAGGTGACGTGAAAGCCAAAAGTTTGCAGGCATTGAAGCGATTGGCCGGACAGTTTGTTCTACTGGATGATATGTTGTACAAAAGGCACTACGATGGTCTCCTGTTACTCTGTGTAGACGCGAAACGAGCAGAAGTGATCATGGAAGAAGTACACGATGGCTTATGCGGTCCACACATGAATGCCAGAATGTTGAGACAGAAAATCACACGGTTGGGTTATTATTGGGTCACTATAGAAGCCGACTGCATCCAGTTTGTGCGGAAATGTCCCAAATGCCAAATGTGTTCCAATTTGAACCATGTACCCCCTCACGAGTTATATAGCATGGTAACCCCTTGGCCATTTGCGACATGGGGGATTGATGTGATTGGCAAGATTACACCGCCAGGAAGCAATGGGCATTGTTTTGTATTAGTAGCAGTGGATTACTTCACCAAATGGATCGAGGCAAAATCTTACAAGGTGTTGACTTCCAAAAAGGTGGCGCAGTTCATTAAGGAGGACATCATGTGCAGATATGGAGTACCAAATGAGATTATCTCGGACAACGGGTCCCACTTCGGCGGAGATTGTGACGGTGCGCGAGTTCAAGATTACCCGGCACAAGTCTTCCCCTTATAGGCCTCGAGACCAACGGAGCTTGATCGAAGCGGCTAACAAAACGATTGAGCGAGATAATCGAAAGAGCGATTCGAGGTAGGGGCTGGCCCGAGAAACTACCATTGGCACTTTGGGGATATAGAACTTCCGTTCGTACGGCTACAGGCGAAACTCCTTTTGCTCTGACATATGGGATGGAGGCAGTACTCCCGGTTGAGTTGGAAGTCCCGTCTTTGAGGATCTTATTAGAAAATCAAGTAGCAGAAGTTGAATGGCTCCGTAGTCGATATGATCAGTTGGCCACGCTTGACGAGCGCAGACTCAAAGCCATGGAACACATCCGAGCCTATCAAAGACGGACAGCAAGGGCTTTCAACAAAAGGGTGCAGCCCTTAGACATTAAGGAAGGAGATTTGGTTTTGAAGCAGCAACTTCCCAACAAGTTCAATCCTCTTGGGAAGTGGGCCCCTACATGGACCGGCCCGTATGTGATCAAGAAGATATTTTCGGGTGGAGCAGTTAAAATGGCAGATTTGGATGGCAACGAATTCAAGGAACCCACCAACCTCAGCAAGCTCAGACGCTACTATGATTAAGCTCTTCCTCCCCTTCTAAATAAAAAAAAAAAAAAAAAAAAAAAAAAACGCAAAAAGAAGCCCGCTAGATTGAAAACCCGCAAAGGGCGGTCTAGCAACAAAAGAAAGGGTGCGTTCAAAAGCTCGCTAGATTGAAAACCCGTAAAGGGCGGTCTAGGCAAAAGTTAGAGCAAATAAAATAAAAAATTTTTGTCCCGCTTCTATCTCCCCTTTCTAAAAATAGTAGCTTGATGAAAATGAACTACGACGACCTGAGCCCCTTGGTTCTCATTGTAAAAGGGGAACGTAGGCAGCCTTAATCGGCGCGGTCCAAAAAATAAATAAAAATCCAATCTGTTTTTACTAAAGCAATAAACTCTTTCATTCCCACAATCAATGCTTGATTACACTTATTTGATGAGTCTAAGCTCGACTATACTAATGACTAAATAACTTGCAAAGAAATTAAAAAATTAAAAGACAAAATAAATAACTAATGTGTCTGCATATGACTGTGGGTGGATACTCGGACATATAAGGTCTACTCCTTGGCACTAGGCCCCTCATCTCCGTCCTTCTTCTTGGCAGCTCGTCGAGTCGGTTTCTTCTTACTCTCTCTCTTAAAATAAGGCGGATACTTCTTCTTCAATGGGGGAACCTCCTCGATCGCCTTACCCTTCAACTTCCGCTCCATCCTCTTGGGAGGATTCTCCTCCACTGTGTCTAGAGAAATCCCCAAAGCCTCCTTGTCTCTGAGAAAACGGCTCGAAGATATGTTAGGGACCAATCTCCGTCTCAAGTCATACAAAGTCTCCCTCATCGGTCCCAAATTCTCTTCATACCATGTCAAATAAGCATGCGACAAATGAGTGCTAAGGGTCCGCTGCGCAAGATAGACTCGTGGCATCCCATGAGAACTCCATAAGCTTACCATCAAAACTGAAACACCAACGTCCATTGGAAGAACTTTGGCAGAATCATCAAACTCAGAAGTTCCCCAAGTGGGAGGACGGACCTGCTCCATGCCATATTGCCGAAGTACCCGCTCTGCATAGTAAAAGGTGGTGGTCTCGAAAGCTGGTACACGAATCAGACATTGCCCAAGCTGAAGGCTCCGAATGAAGGAAAGGCCCCAATGCTGTACTCGCCAATGAATCCTATCAGTATCCACTTCCGCCAAATACATCTTCCACTCCCGTTCTGACAAGCCGGAAAGCGGATCAATCTTCCTCCTACAACCATGAAACCAAGGCCTAACACTCGAAGGGGGAATCTCTAGAACAAAAAGTCGATCCTCGAGCCACGTGGTCAGTAATTTGGCACTGCCCCTAGTCATAAGCGGAGCACCCCTAGCTATCTGAGATATACCATGAAGTGTCTCGCCCAAGAGAACCGGAATGATGCTCCTCCCCGAACGAGCCTGATCAACCATATCCAAGCATCCACTGGTAGCTACACCCACATAAGGAGAAAACAGAACCTTGGAAAATAAGCAGAGGGCCAGGCAATCCAAAGCAAAATCCGAGTCGAAGTCATCACCATGAGCAAATCTTCCCGGCAAATCACAGATATCTATGTCTACACCTTCAACCAAACCTCTAGCCACAGCCGTAGGGAGATGCAGAAATTTGGCCACCCTCGTCACCAACGGAACTCTATCCTGTGGAACCGCTATCAAACTGACATCATCCCCTCCACACAGAGCAAGAAAATCCTCGTAGGTGGGTGTAATCTCGTTGTAAGAGAAGTTGAAAACGTGATTGGATTCAACCCAAAAAGCAGCGGCAGCATGTAAAAGATTCCAATTGGGATGCATGGGCAAAAGGGACCAAACACACTTCACCCCAAAACGTTTATCAAAAGCATGACGGACGGAACGAGGTACCTTGGATACCCAAACGGCCAAATCACTCTCAAAATTGTTTTGCTTCTCCATCAAGACGGAGGGATGAGAATTCATCGTGCTTGTCCACGGCAGGAAAAAGAGAACAGTACGAAGAAGAGAACAACAGCAGAAGAGAGAAAAGAAATTGTGCGTGGTACCCGACGGCTGACAAAGGGTTTATATAGGTTTTGGTGTCAAAATCCGTACAGGAAAAGGACAGTAAAGAAATCCGTGCAGGAAAAGGAGGGCCGATCGGCCCATCATTCAGAATTACAACCGCCGCCTTTTCAGCATAGGGCCGATCGGACCTTTAATATTGGGCCGATCGGACCTTTAATATTGGGCCGATCGACCCTTTGGTCTCTCCAGAAGACGGCTCAACTTCAGCAGCTTTTACAAATCTCAAGGCCCCACTTTTTGTTCTTTTATTTTATTTTTTATCTTTATTCTTTATTTTTTATTATTATTTTCTATTTTCAATTTTTTACTTTACTTTATTTTATTTTGATTTGTCCTCATTTTGTCCAATGCAGTGTACAAAAATAGATAAAGTCCAAAAATAGAAATGTACATAAATGGAAAAGACTAACTTTTATATATTAAATCCATAAACTAGTACATAAATCAGTCGCATACATCAGTGAGTCAGCATAAAATCTAGAGTCTGCATGCTCCTACTTTTTCCCTACAGGTACTACATAAAAATAAAAAATCCTAATGACCCCTACGGGAAGTCGAGGCACGGCCGCGAGAAAATCCGGATGTCGAGCTACCCTCACCCTGGGAGCGCTGTCTCCACTGTGCCGGATCCACATCTACCGATCTCCGGGATTGACAAGAAAGCGCCGCCACAGCACTCCTCAGCAGACGGGTCAGTACATTACTGTGCCTCACTGACCGCACATAAGACTCCCGAGAGACCTGAGAAATCAAAGGGCGAGAGTTACATCACAGCTAAAGTATAAGTACCAGAAATAAAGAGGAAAGGTAAAAGGCATACCCCGCCAGCACCGCCGGGAGGAAGATGAGCACCCTCGACCTCATCAACCTCTGTGGGTGTCAAGTCTACCCTCACCTCCCCGTCGGCCATATGTACGAAGAAGTGATCAGGAAAGTGAGGCATATCTACTATCTCGGGAGGTGGAGCACCCATCTGCTCAGGAATAACCGGATCCTGCTCCCCCATACCAGCTGACACGGGCCTCCGCAGCGGCCCGCCGCACCACCTGTGGTGATCTCAGATAAAGAGCTACAAAATCTACGTAAGGCATGTCAAGGCGGAAGTGATGAGCGGGGACCCCATACAGGTACTCCATCCTCCTCGGCAGTCGGTCCGGATACCACATATTCTTGGGAGGATGCTGTGGCGCATAAAGAGGAGCCCACGCATGGTGCTGTCTCGATACCCGCTCGCCCAGATACATCTCGTCGGCAAGCAATCCAACCAGCAGTCGGCGGGAAGCAGTAACATCCCGAACAGCACCAACAGCCTCAGAAGCCTCGGGGGTCCAAGGGAAGAGTAAAAGCTCAGGTCTACTGGGACCATCAAACACAGCCCTCAAATCAGATTCGCGAACTGTCTTCGGATATCCCTCAACCCGGTTCTCCTTCCTCCAGTACCGCAAGACGGGCACATCCCGAGTCTGGTCCCGTAAGGTGAACGGCGCAACGCCGAAGATCTCATAAACCCAAGCCTGCAAAAGACAGAAAAGCAGATATTTAAGACAGAAAAAAAGAAAGTGACGAGTAAGGGGTAATGAAAATGACAAGAGCTAGCATACCTCCAGTACAAAGTGGAAAGCATCGAAAGAAGAGGTGTTGGACCTCGAGACAGTGTCAAGGGCCCGGTACAGCTCAGCCAAGCCGGCCCCTCCCCAAGAAATGTATCGCACTAAGTCCAAATCAGACAAGGCGCCCAATAAAGAGAACCGGCACACCGGGCCCGAATTGGGAAAGAGAGCCACTGATAAGCCGTACCAGAGGAATCCCCGGACAAGTGCGTCCATCCCATACTGACCGACTCTGTATCGATCGATAGCAGTCTCCACAAGCTTGTACAGCTTTCCCGCGTCAACACCGAAATTCCTGCTCGGGCCAACGCTAGCGCCGAACAGCTGAATCTGACGAGCCTTGTCAGAATGTAAAGTCTCGTCAAAAGGCAACACTACATCCGTAAACCTCAACCCGGTGAGGACGGCAAAGTCAGTAGGAGTGATCGTAGTCTCACCCCAACTCAGATGAAAAGTATGTGTCGTGTCCCACCAGAACTCACGACACACCTTCACCACCGCATTACACTTCCGGGTCTGACCCATCAGTGCAACCATATCAAAAAAGGGGCCCAACCCCAAGTTCCACACCATCTCGCGAGGACCACCCTCACCGGCCGGCAACAGCGCCCACAGCTCACCAACCGCCTTAAGGGAACTACGTCCCTTCATCTTCTTCATCTGCAGGTAAACACAGCACAGGTATGTGTCATTACTCGCATTTTAAATAAAAAAATACTTTGCACATGTATCAATTATTATATTGTTAAATAAATTGTACCTTCATCCCGACGCGGGATCGAAGACCAGTGGATCCATGAAAATTCAGGCCCGCGTAAAAATCCGCCTGATTGTGCAACAGAACGAACAGCCTCGAAGGCCGATAGTTACGCGAAGCTCGCCGCCTCCTAGCCTCGGCATTCCCGCCGGCGTCACTCCGGTCACTCTCCCCGGCATCAACATCCACCTCCTCTTCATCATCATCACCACCATCATTTCCACCATTCCCGCCATGGCCGCCACCGTTGCCGCCATGCCCACCACCATCACCGCCATGGCTGCCACCGCCGGAACCGCCATGTCCGCCGCCAAAACTACCATCATGGCTGCCCTCTTGATGAACCCCATAACCACCATCAAAGCCTCCACCCATTTGGCCATAACCACCCCTAAAATCACCAAAGCCGCGGCTGCCACCGTCACCGTGGCCACTAGCCCCTACTCCTCCACCATAACCATGAAGATCACCCACGCCGCCGGTGTATGAACCCAATGACTGATAATCCGGGCAATTCATCATGGAAATCACATCCTCAACCCAATCTGGAGGATTCATGGCAAGATTGGCACAAAAGAGATCAACGGAGTTTGAAGTTTTTCCGGCGAGAATTTCAGAAAATTCGTAAAGAAGAAGAAGAAGATGCGTTGGAGAAGGAGACCAGGCAGCCTTTAAGGCCGATCGGCCGTGGATTCCAGCCAATGGGAGCGAAGGGCCGATCGGCGCTTCGTTTTTGTGCTTCTTTTGACCGATCGAACGGTCCAAAATCGATCCTGGCGACGCGGATCCGCGTCGAGCTGTCCTCAGCCAATCAGAGTGAAGGGCCGATCGACCCTTCACCTCTCCGTGTGACGCGTGTCCTTCTCGGGCAGAATGCTTGACCGGTTAATTAACCTTTACCCCTTTTCAAAAAATTCCCCCTTTTTTTCAAAAAACTAACCCCCCGTTTCAAAATAAACTCCACGTTTCCAAAAATCTCTCTTTTCAAAAAAAAAAATAAAATAAAAAAAATCCCTCCATTTTCAAAATAATTCCTTTTATTTTTTCCTTTTACTTCATCATTTATAATATTTTTTGGGGTGACTCCCGCAGAAGTCAAACTCTCACAAAACTTTTTGGTGATTCTCGCATGGTCACACCAGTGACTTTCGCGCAGTCACGTCTTCGCACTTCAGTGACTTTCATACAGTCACATATTCCCAGGTGATTCCCACACAGTTTTTTCCCACATATTTTCAACGGAAAAATCAAGACTACACTTCTTGAATTTCCTTTCCACATATTTTCAAAGGAAAAATCAAGACTACACTTCTTGAATTTCCTTTCCACATATTTTCAAAGGAAAAATCAAGACTACACTTCTTGAATTTCCTTTCCACATATTCTCACACGGAAAAATCAAGACTACACTTCTTGAATTTCCTTTCCACATATTCTCACACGGAAAAATCAAGACTACACTTCTTGAATTTCCTTTCCACATATTCTCACACGGAAAAATCAAGACTACACTTCTTGAATTTCCTTTCCACATATTCTCACACGGAAAAATCAAGACTACACTTCTTGAATTTCCTTTCCACATATTTTCTCACGGAGAAGGCAAGACTATACTTGACTCTCCTTTTCGAACTACGACTTGGCTTGATTCCTTTTGGGATACGTAGGTAGCCCGACGTGGGTCCAGCCGCTTGACCTACACGGTCATCTTTTTTGCGACTCAGATCGAGTCCCCAACCTCACATTCGCAAAATCACTTTCCTTACCTCCTGCAATCCTTTTTTCAGGACGGATCCTTTCTTTTATCGTCGACCCCACTTGTCTTACAAGAAGCGTCGCCGAGGGCTCTTGTTAGTACCCGGTCCGAAAAAGGTAGTCCAAATACCTGGCCCGGTTGATATTAATTAGAAACCCTAGGGAAACCCTAAAAACCCTAATTCATTAAATTCTTCCGTACTGCGCCGTCGCTGTCAGCTTGGAAAGGACGCCAGTTGGAAGAGCCGATCGGCCCTTTGCCCGTGCATTGGCCGATCGACCCTTTTATTTAGAGCCGATCGACCCTTCTATCCTAGAGCCGATCGACCCTTTAGAGGCCCAGCCAGGTACCGAGGTATTATAAATAGGGGTGCCCGGCTCCCCATATTGACACACAATTTTCTCCGGGAGAAGCGAGGCCATACTTGCTTTAACCCTCAGTTCTTCTTTTTCCTCTCGAATCGCCAAGATTCGACTCCCAAGTCTTGCTACAATTGGTAAGACTCTCTTTTTAATATTCTTGTTCTTTATTATTGTCTTTATTATTATTGTTTGCATGCTTAGTATATTTTAATTGCTTTATTTCTTGCTTATGCCATATATGCTAGATTTAGGGTTGTTTTAATATATTTAATTGTTCATAGCCGAGGATGATCTAAGGTTTCGCCCTAAGAAACCCAATGGATCTAGGAACTATTTCTTTCCTTCCACCTTAGTTATAATTATCCCATGATCAACAATTCCCCAAGGATGAACGTTGATTAGTGCACCTTCCGAGGGCCTAACTCAAAGGTTCTAGGGTGTGATCATCAATTAATTCTTTCTCTCCCCTCCTCCTTATGCATGATCCCGTTTCTTCTATCTATTCCTGTAAACACCGCACACAACCAACACCCCACATGCTAGAAAGACCGATCCGTCGGGCAATAGGAGTGATAGCGTTTCTTCTTCTGTTGTAACTTGACCCCCGAACCCAATTAACTGTTTAGCCTTTTTTCAAAGCTTTGGACTATATCAAAGTGGCGTGGCGACTCTCAAAATTTAAACTAATATTTTAATATGGTTTAAAGCGAGTGTCACTAAATGAATATCCCATTTCGATCCGACATTTATATGATTAATTATTTGAAACTTCCGAATACGCGTTGCATCGGGACGGGGTATTCACACTTGCACGGCCGCTCCCAAAATAGCTGCACGGCCGCTCCGGGGTTGACACGGCCAGGACTCTTCAGTGCTCGGCCACTCCATGGGCCAAAATGGCCGGCCATGGCTTATGATGCACGGCCGCTCCCATTTTTGCTGCACGGCCGCTCCCACTGGTTTTCAGCTTTGAGTGTTTATTTTGCTTGGTGTTCCTCCATCCTTTCGGACCAATTAGCCCAAGTATCCTTTAGATATAAAATGACCCTAAAACCTGTCTAAAAATGTATAAAACATACCAAAAACGTAAAATCTAATAAAATAGCAAAAGTAAGTAAAAAGTACTAAAAACTAAATGAAAAGTGATGATTTATTTATGTAAAAGTATATAAAAACTAGGATAATTGACTATATAATAGTCACTTATCAAACTCCCCCACACTTAAGCTTTTGCTTGTCCCCAAGCAAACTTAGAATGAAATACGGAGAGGGAGAAAAACAAGATTGATCCCTCAGAAATAAAGTAGCAAGCCCATAAATTGCCTCTTTAGATAATGCCTTTATCTTTCTAATCATATTTTGGATACCTTTAAAAATTTATCTTTAGGAAGAAATATTTTAGGGATATTTTTAAAGAGATAAAATGCAAGACAATAACCTAATATAGCATATATAGAATTTTGACCAAGTAAAGTATGCTAGAAAAAATCTTAGATTTATTTCTTGGTAGAAAAAGCTGTCACTTTTTAGAGTGATTTTTGAGAAAAGATGAATTTATTTCTTTAAAATGTACAAGGGAAGGTATAAACATTTATTCACAAATTAGAAGTTCCGAAGAATTGTACTACATTCTTGAATTACAAGGGTGAAAAATGGATGATGATAGTGGAAAAATCTCATCAAAGTCAAACAAATTTATCTTATTTTTGCACGTGTTATATTTTTGCAAGAGACCTAAGTTATTTTTGATCCTTTCAAGTAGAAGACATTGTGGTCGCGAACCCCATGTTCATAATACTTAGATCAAGAATACTTTTGGATATTACTTCCGTTTGGCAAGGAAGCATCGTCGCAGCGAACGCCGTGCCCCGAGTTACTTAGGAAGTAATAGGTTTCTTTTTGCTTTTAAGGATTGGTGACAAATGTCACTCTTTTTAGTAATAAGATAAAAGTGTTTTACTTTGATTTGATTTGAAAAATGGAAGGATGGAATTTTTGATGAAAGGGTGTGATTCAAGGGATGCAAACAAAAAGGTGCTTCTAAAAAGGGAATAAATATCTAATAAAGATAAAAAAATGTACAATCTTAAAGAAATATTTTCTAAATTTGCATAAATGATCAAGCATAAAAAGAATTCCTTCTAATCAAATGCATTTTCCTTGATGAGATTCTATATTGTGCTATATTAACTTATGAGGCTTTCAATTATTTCCTAAAAATATCCCTATATTTTTCCTTTTTATAGATAAATAGGCATTTATACTAGGGAAAATGGCAAGCATAGAGATAATGATTTTTGATCATCATAGGGATTTTTTTTTTATATACTATTATACATGCATAAAAGAAAAAACGCAACTAATTTAAAAAGAAAAAATTACACTAGAAAGCAGGTAAATTTAGTCTAAAAAGCGAAAGAAAATAATATAAAGATAGATTTACCCCCCCCCACACTTGAAATGAACATTGTCCTCAATGTTTCAAAGACAAAGAGTAAAAAGATAAGCATGCGGTGGTAAACAAAATTATGATAAATAGTAATATAATCCATCGGTTTACTATTCCGATGATGCTTGTTTAAGGTCATAAGCTCGACCCCTTTCTATCAGTGACAATGGACGGTGAGTGGTATTGTAATGGTCTCTTATCCTTAACAACTCGCCATTCCTTCCCCTTTGGCGTGATTGAGCTCTTATAATTGATGCACATGCGACATCCCGGTGTGCCTTTTTTCTTAGGCCCCCTACCTTTTGATTTTTCAATTTTATTATGCTGCCTAGGGTGCATATTTTTCATACCATTATGATCTAAGGGCTTTTTAATTATTATTTTTGAGTCCTTGGATTGCGAGTTTTCACTCTTTTTGTTATCATTCTTAGGAGTGTCAACTTCATGGCACGATTTCTTGAGATTTAAGTCTTTAAATTCGACTTTCTTATTTCCAATGTTTAAAGAAAGAGTGCCATTCTTTACATCTATTATTGCACCAGCGGTGGCAAGAAAAGGTCTTCCTAGAATGATTGGAATTTGGTGATCTTCCTCCATATCAAGAACTACAAAGTCAACCGGGATGATCAATTTCCCAATTTGACAAGGGACGTCTTCCATAATACCCATCGGGTATTTAATGGAGCGATCCGCTAGTTGGAGAGAAATAGTGGTGGGTTTCATTTCCCCCACACCTAGTTTCTTACCTACCGAAAGCGGAATGAGGCTCACACTTGCCCCAAGATCTAACAAAGCATTATCAACATTATATTTACCTATTTTGCAAGGAATAGAGAAAGTGTCGGGATCTTTTAATTTAGGAGGAAGTTCTCTTTGTAAAATGGCACTTACTTCTTCTGTCAAAGCGACAGTCTTATGCTCCTCAAGTTTCCTCTTATTTGCAAGAATATCCTTTAAGAACTTAGCATAGGACGGCATTTGTTGAAGGGCATCAGTAAAAGGTATGTTGATGTAAATAGATTTTAAGACTTCTAAAAATTTTGCAAATTGTTTGTCAAGTTTGGCTCTTACCAACCTTTGGGGGTATGGTATTGGAGGGTCAAAATTTCTAGAAATCTTAGGGGATTCTGTCCCATTTTCAATATCTTCATTAGTCTCAACCATCGGTGGGGTCGGACTAACGTTCTCCTTATTTGGTTTGATATTTTCCTTAGGAAGGGGATCTACAATTTCTTTTCCACTCCTAGTTTCTACCGCACTAACATGCTCATCGGGCCTTTGCGATTGACCGGGAAAACTCCCTTGTGGTCTATGCGAGGTACCGGCTTGTTGAGCTTGTTGATTTTCAAGCATTCTATTGTGGGCGGCTAAATTATCAAACCTAGCATTCAACGACTTTATGGATTCCCTTAACTCATTATTGGTCTTTTCTTGCTCATTCTTACTTTCAATCATAAAATCCATAATAAGATCCAATTTAGACTTAGGGGGAGGGAAAGCACTAGAATTGCCATTGAAATTCTTTTGTGTGAATCCCGGTGGTTGTGTAGAAGATTGCGGGTTTAAAATATTGTTATTCTTATAGGAAAAATTTGGGTGATTTCTCCACTCGGGATTGTATGTGTTTGAATACATACCACCCTTTTCCCCATAAGAATTAACAAAGTTTACTTGATCACTAGAAGTAGTGTCAAGCAATTCACAACATTCTGTACTATGTGAGTTTGACCCACATAGTTCACAAACAACATTAATGTTGGCCACGGGATTTACATTAAAGTTTTCAAACTTTTTAAGAAGCATATCAACTTTAGAAGATAAGGTAGTAATGACATCAATATTATACTTACCTGGAATCCCCTGCGGTTGTTCCTTCTCATTGAACCATTGATAGTGATTCAGGGCTATGCTTTCTATCAAGTCGTATGCTTCATCCACCGTCTTATTCATTAGTGCACCTCCTGCGGCGGCATCAATTGTCTCCCTTGTTCTATATGTGAGACCATTATAGAAAGTGTGCACAATTAACCACTTTTCAAGCCCGTGGTGAGGGCACATCCTTAGGAGCTCTTTAAATCGCTCCCAAGCGTCATACAGTGATTCGCTTCCTGTTTGGCTAAAATTTGTAATCTTCGTCCGAATTTGAGCGGTCTTGCTCGGAGGAAAGAAACGTCCAAGGAATGCTTCTTGAATTTGGTCCCAAGTTGTAAAAGAGTTGGGTGGGACTGAAATTAACCACTGTTTCGCCTTATCCTTAAGAGAGAAAGGAAAAAGGCGCATCCGAATTGCTTTCGGGGTAACATTCTGAATACGTGTGGTATCACAGTATTCCAAGAATGTTTGGATGTGGAGATGAGGATCTTCGAAAGCAGTGCCGCTATATTGGTTATTCATAACCATAAGCAAAAGTCGCGGCTTTATCTCAAAGTATGCCGCTTCGGCATTCGGCACAACAATAGGGGATCTAGTTCCCGGGATACTTGGATTAACAAAGTCCCGTAGGGTCCTAGCGGGTGTTTGCGGTTCTCCGTCCATGTGTTTCTTCAAAGTTTCTCTAATTCTTCTTAATCTTTCGTGAAAGCTTCTTTCGGGTTCCGGATCAAAGTTGTCAACGTATGTCCGAGACCGTTTCATAAACTATAAGAAAAACACTTGAAGAAAAATTAAACGCAACAAATTATAGGACGAGAAAGCAAAATAGTAAAAATAAAATAAAAAAACAAAAAATTTTGTAGTAAAGACAAAAATAAAAAGTAAACCGTTGTCCCCGGCAACGGCGCCAAAAACTTGTTCGGTCGAAACCTAACGGTTTATTTTATATCCGCAAGCGCACGGGCTATTGTAATATAGCGGGTGCAAGTACGAGTCGATCCCACAGAGACAGAGTTTACTTAAGGGATATTTTTGTCTTTAAAAAAAATATAGAAAAGATTGGGGGTAGATAAAATTTGTTTTAGAATAATAGAGAGAGCATAAACAGAAAATACTTTAATTGAAATCTTATAAAACGAAGCATTCTCGGGATTGGAAATCATACACATATTCTTATTCATCAAATTGTCATTGTCTTAGAAATAAAAGGTTTTCATGAAAAGCAAGGATGGTATGTTAAGCCTACGCTATTTCGGGCTAAGACAATAGCGTTTGTATTCTTCACTAATTATGTCCTAACTGTTTGAGAAATCCGTTTATGTTTGCCCCCGCCCTGTCACAAACGGGCATTCCGGCTTATCTCTAGCTGACCATAATTAGTAAGAATCCATTAAGGACGAAAGTCAACATACTTTCCATTAAAGGAACATCCCTAGGCCATTGAACTACTCTCGTGATCAATGAACCTAGTTTCTTTATATGGTTCCGTCAATCGAGATTCTCCACTAGGTACTTCTCTCAATTGACTGAATCATACAAATTGGATATCGCCAAAATGTAAGGCATTTAGAGAATAATATAAAGAGATTGTTTTAGATGAAGAAAGAAGACAAGACTAAACATTTTTGAATGATGAATAAGCATGCTTTTGAGTTTCCAACCCCAAGAATATGGGGGATTACTCATAAGCCATTGATAACATAAAAGTATAAATAGAGATTGAGTAAGAAAGACTTATGATTACTGAGAATAATGCTTCACTTTTATTGCTTTTCCTCCAAAGTGATTCCAAGAAAAAATAATGACTTTGATCTTCAAACTCCTTTGGAAAATTGTTGTTACAAATCTTTGTATCTTCTATCTATCTAATATCAGTAATTTCTCTCTAAGAATTCGTATCTAAGACTGATTACAAGGGTCCTATTTATAAATGGAAGGAGACTCGTCAATTGGGTGCCATCAAAAGGTGCCTTTACATCTGCAGTCACGACTTGCACGCCCGTGTCAAGGATTTTGCACGGCCGTGTCCTCTTTGGCGCCAGTTTTGAATTTGAACTTGGAGACTTGCACGGCCGCTCCCAAAATAGCTGCACGGCCGCTCCGGGGTTGGCACGGCCAGGACTCTTCAGTGCTCGGCCACTCCATGGGCCAAAATGGCCGGCCATGGCTTATGATGCACGGCCGCTCCCATTTTTGCTGCACGGCCGCTCCCACTGGTTTTCAGCTTTGAGTGTTTATTTTGCTTGGTGTTCCTCCATCCTTTCGGACCAATTAGCCCAAGTATCCTTTAGATATAAAATGACCCTAAAACCTGTCTAAAAATGTATAAAACATACCAAAAACGTAAAATCTAATAAAATAGCAAAAGTAAGTAAAAAGTACTAAAAACTAAATGAAAAGTGATGATTTATTTATGTAAAAGTATATAAAAACTAGGATAATTGACTATATAATAGTCACTTATCATCTGGGCGTTGAATCGAGCTTTTTGTTGGAATATGCTTGACGCATGGCACTTGACGTGATGGATGCTTGACGAAATGGTTGCTTGACGCGATGGTTGCTTGACGCGATGGTTGCTTGACGCAATGGTTGCTTGACGCAATGGATGCTTGACGCTTGAAGAGATGCTCGACGCACTTAATTGGATGCATTGCTATATGGAAAGGTAGATGGTAGGCGAAATCCAAACACTCAACATGTTTGATCTAAAAGTAAGCACTTGACGTGCTTTAATTCCTGCAAGAGGGTTAGTGAAAGCATTTGCATAACAACATATATTCACTTAAGCATTTGTTTGTTCAAGACGATCAATGTGCACTCGACTCCAAGAATCAGCGGGGAGAATGAGTTCTATTATGTGAGATTGAAAATTGGTTGTGTGATTTAGATTTTGGTTCAGAAGACTAACTCGTGAGGTCCATCTAAAGATCGAATGAGACAATCGTCTAATAGGATTCCGTTGAGATAACCCAAATTCAACACTAAGGTTCAGGATACTTTAGAATTCTTCGTTGTCGCAGGACTTTTTCATCGTCAAGCCCCTAAGTTTCTCGTGTGATGATCATTGACTGAACAAGTTCTAAACCACTCCAATGGCTTTTGCTATGTAGAACTTATGATGCCTACTCCAAAGCACTTGACACTAAGCCCCAAGACTTCTTGTATGATGTAGATGACTTCGTGAACAGGTTTGTGAGGCTGTGTAAATTGAAGAAGGATCCCCTCCTTTTTCCCTTTGAATTTTTTTTCTTTAGTGACGCACCCTGGTTTTTGCCTAGACCGCCCTTTTGGGTTTTCAATCTAGCGGGAATCTCTTTTGCGTCTTTTTCTTTTTGTGCTCTAACTTTTGCCTAGACCGCTCTTTACGAGTTTTCAACCTAGCGAGCATTTTTTTTGAAAAGTATGTTTACTCGAAGAGAACTCAGTTGGAAGAATCTCATTGAGGAGAAAGATGAGATCTTAAGTTTAGTTGAGGAGAGACGGACTCTATTTTTTTTGGAAGGTGATCCAAGCATTAACTCTTTTTATGGAGGAGTATATTCTCTGATGATGAGAGTGAGAAGCGAAAAGGAAAGCCCCTACTGCAAATTAGATTACTCTTGAGATCTGAGTAGAGATTGACTGAGGGAGGAAAGGTAAGAAAGCCCCAGTTTTGATGCTTGGATTCCAAGAGTGTGTATGAGAATGGCTAAGAGGAAGCCCCTAGACTCAACAAAGAACGCTACATGGCTCGAAGGTCTAGAAAAGTTGTTCTACTTTTAATGGACCTTGTATCATCTAGAAATTTCTTAACGAGTTTGAAAAGAAAACCAATCATTAGTATGAATTAAGGCTAAACATTTCTCTTTATGGATTGATGTTGAAAGTCTTCTTCATTTGTGTTGCCATTCAGGCTTTATTGTAAGAGGATATTGAGGAATCCTCTTTTCTTCGCTGGTATCACTTGACTATTTTTCTTTGTGGGAGAGTCCTTCTTGCCTTTGTTGAAATTCCATCCTTGTCGTGGGGCGATGAAGGCTTGAGAGTTTTTCCTTTTTTTTTTTTTATTATTTTTTTCTTTTTTTTTGATGCTCTATTTTTGCCTAGGACGATTTGAGGAGTTTCGACCTAGAGAGCTTTTTATTTTTGTACTCTCAAAGCCTTGAATTGAGTAGCCCTACTCTTCTTGGGATGAATGTTGATAGCAGCGCCTTTGGCTTCCTTCGTTTGTTGATCTTCGACTTTCAACAGGAGTAATGTTTAGCCTTAAGCCTTCTAATGATAGTTTTCATTTCAAACTTGTTTAGAAGTTTCTATTTTTCGTGATGATTTAAGGAATGAGGGTCCACTATTCAACATAGATCAAATGATATTCATAAAGAAAAACAACTCTTGGGAAAGTCTTTAGGATAAAGAGATAACTTTTATTGATAAGGAAATTCGAAACAGACTCGATAGTTCACTTGACACAAACTAGAGAGGATAGAGATGGACTAGAATGACAGAACGACTCTTCGAGAACATACTAGGAAGTTTACCTAATCTATGTGTTTTTTTTTTCAAAGGCAAAAGGGAGAGGACAATCGGATCCCCAAGGCGGTGATGCTTCAGTTGATCTTGCCGGCTTCATACAAGTCTTGGATGGCATCCCTCAAATTGTAGCAATTGTTGGTGTCATGACCACTAAACTGATGGTAATCGCAAAATTTGTCGTGGTCCCAATCTTCTCTCATTTTCTTAGGATGATAGTCTTCCATTGGCTTCAGTTTTCCTTGGCCTACTAGATCATCGAACATTTCCTTAAGAGTAGCCCCACCAAAATCATGATAGGTACGACCGGTGCTCCCCTTTGTTGGACAATTCTCCTTTTCTGAATTCTTTCTAAGACGGATCAATTCATCAATTCTAAGGCCCGATTTATGGAGTTCGAGGAAACTAGGGAAGTAATTGCCGGCAAGCTTCTCTTGGTACTCTTCGCGGAGACATTGAAGTAGGATATGAATTTGTTCGTCTAGGCTTGGCCTATCAACGATTTCAATCAGTTTGGTCCTCCATCTTTTGACGAAGTCTGCGAATGATTCCTTCGGGAGTTGCTTGGTTTGCTAAAGGTCTCTCCTAGTAGTGCGGTAGGTAGTGTTGTCCTCAAATTGTTCTTGGAAGGCACGACTGGCGAGTGGCCAATCAAGCCTTGTGGAGAGTGGAAGAGTCATGTACCAATCTCTAGCGGCACCATCGAGGGTTTGAGGGAAGCATTGAGCTAGCAAGTTGTCATCGACACCCAGAGGTAGAATGGCCCAAGAGTAGGTTTCCAGATGGATTTTTGGACAAGTAGTGCCATTGAATTTTGCAATGTCGGGTGTCTTGTACTTTCTAGGAAGCTTTGACATGGATTGGCGAAGGGAGTCATAGTCAATAGAGAGCGAGGCTCCCTTACTCACATCGAGGGATGCAAGTTTCTTTTCTAGCATTGCCATGATAAGGGGTTCGTTCTTGCTTTCCCTCTTTCTTTCTTTCTTGGAAGCATAACTCTCATTGTCGGAGGAGGAAGATGATGAGCTAGACTCATACACCTTTTTCTTGTGCTTGCGGTGGTTTTTAGCCTTCTTAGTGTATGATACTTCATCATCGGAAGAGGTCTCATTCTCTTTCTTCTTTGAGCTTAATTCGGCCAATTGTAGTTTCATGGCTTGGAGTTCGTCAACCATGGCTTTCATTTCCCCGGCTTGGATTCTTCTTTCAAGTTCTAATCGGGCCTCCATTTCATCGGCTTGGGCTTGTAGCATTTCTTCATATCGAATCCTTTGATCCTCAATTTCCTTCTTGAGTCCTTCAGAATTCATCGTGTCGGAAGGAAATTGAAATGCTACCGTTGGAGAGGTAAGGGAGCTTGACGACCTTAGAGATGAACTAGAGATATCCTGACGAGACGCCTTTTAGAATATTAGCCTCAAACGATCCTAGATGGAGAAAAGGATGATGGTTAAAATTACCTCACGAGCGATTTTTTTGAAGTTTTATTTTTATTAGAGACGGAGTTTTGACTCAAGGAGGGAGCGCACATCGATTATCAATCACAAACACACGTTTTGCAAATAAAATCTTGCGCGAGACAAGGTCATCTCGCACGAGGCAACCATTCGAAAAGATGGATTTTTCTTCTTTTTATTTCCTAAATTCATGGTCGGACGGACAAAAATCCGTTTTCTATCTAGCATCCCAGGTAAATCTTGCAGGCATACGTAATTCGAATCAAACCTAGGGACTCGATAATTGACCATTCTTTGTAAAATAAAGCCATATAAAACTGATCGGAAGGATTTTTTTTCTTTAAAGGGACTTCCGAAAGGGTCATTCCGAAGGGACATTTTCGAAGGGACTTTTTCTTTTTCCGAAGGGACTTTTTCGAATCCTTTCTCGATAGTCAATTTTAGCTTTATTTTGGTCAAAGGCAAGAAGAATTACCGAGTCAAAACCGACCGGTCACGGAGTGTTCCTAGAAAGACAATCTACATGAAAATGTGGCGATGCAGGGCTGGAAGGCTAGGCTCCCCGCGATATGGCAATCTAGGTGGATTGAATACGCGGAGTGGGATGATCCAACTTCGGAGAGACCGGCGACTAGGTGGTTACCGTCATCCGTCCTTAGTTTGGGTCCCGGGTTTATAGAGGGTATGTAGTGCAATGACAGATATAATATGAGTGCGCGTGTGTGAGAGTCGATCTAGGTGATAGAGAAAAATAGAGATTTTTTTTGAAAAAAAAAACAAAAGAAAAACAGATAGTGGCCGCACCAAGTGGTTGCCTACGTTTCTCCCAATTTAGGAAGACTCAGGCCGTTGTAGTTCCACATAAAGGGAGAGAGAGAGAAAGAATAAATTAAATTACAACTCCCGAATCCCCAATGGACCAGACTTTAATTAAATAAAACCCAATCGCACGCAGTTTATAAATAACAATCGATTATTTAAATGAAATAAAGATTCGAGTTCTACATCTTAAGGGAGGCCTTAAGATGCGAGAACTCTGCAGATAATGAATTCTGGGATCCCCTTGCATGTTCGGCTCTCGTCTTGGACTATGAGATGAACGGGAGAAACCAGAAAACAACCAGATTGCCGAGGCGATATCTCGTGCGAGATATGATATCTCGTGCGAGATATGCCTCGTCTGAGAGCAGAAAATCGAATTTACAATTTTTTTTTGAAAACCTCTCTTTTAATTTTGACGCAAGTTTAAGCCTCTTAATTTTAAGTCCCCAGAGGAGTCGCCACTGTAGCGTTGTGAGAAGAATTTTATCTTTTTGAGTCGCCACCTATATTATTCATTTGGAGAACATAGAAAAACTATTTTGAAAGAGATTTGGGTTTGGGGCTTAGGTTATGGAATGGGTAGGTCAAGGAGCATCCATTCCACCCAATCCGGAGATTGGTCTTGCTAAAGAAAAGAGAGGTTTTCATTATTTACATTATATAGAATTAAAGAAAACAAGTAAACCCTAATCAATTTCTTGATTAGGAATGTCGGATTATATGCTTCGAGATCGCCTCCATTGACTGAAGGGACTCTAGGCTAATCCTTTTGATGGGATTACACTACTCTAAAATCAATAGAGGGGTTGAGAAGAGAAATGAAAGTTAAAGGATGATTACCTTTTTGTGAAGGGATTCAGACAGAGTTTCGACTCAAGTTTAGAGTTGAAACTTGATACGGACAGAGCTTCGCCTCGATCCTTGATTTGGATCTTGATGCGGACGGAGCTTCGCCTTGGTCCTTTGATTCGGGCTTCGATGTTTGTTAATCAACAAGGTTGAAGAACAAACTTTGGGAGTTGTTTGTGAGTGATTTGAAGGAGTCTTTCGTGGAAAGAAACCAACAAAATGTGTGTGTTGTGTGTTTTCTTGATCAAGGATCAGAATTGTCGACCTCTTAAACACTGAAAGTCATCCAGTATTTATAGGAGGTTGGAGAGGTGAAGGTGGAGAGGTAAAATCCCCTAGGAAGGTTCCAGAACTCAGTTGTGATTGGATACCCGAATTGATAAGGTTTTATCCAGAAAGAGAGTTTGAAACGGAGAAGGGGAGTGATTCTGAACGTCCTGTCGAGGGGATATCTCGCACGAGACACGCTATTCCGCGCGAGATAACTAGTCATTTGACTATTTTGTCCTCTTCAGTTTATTCCGTTAGTCAGTTAGGTCCAAAACTAACGAGGTTAGTTAGAAACTTAACGAAACATGACGAAACTGATATGCTTTCATCAAAACACAAAAGAGAGATGAAGAGTAGTGTAATCATGTAATTATGAGTTCAGAATGGGGTGTCTACAGCAGTAGCCAATTTTTCCTTGAGATCCTTCTCGAACTGTGAGCCGGCATTGACCATGGCCCAGAGATCTGGTAAGAAGTGATAACTGATGAGAGTTCTGATGGACGGTCTTAAGTAGGAATTGAAGATCTACATCTGTTCATCCTTGGAGAGTGGCTCCATGATCTCGGATAGTTTCCAACTCCACCTCTTATAGAATTCTCCGACGCTTTCATCTGCTTCTGCTCGGTGGTGATTAAGTCCTCACGACTTGTTTCCCACTCTAAGTTGGATCTGTACTGCTCTAGGAAGATGTTACTGATCTGATCCCAGGTATGGCGATCTGCAGGCTTGACCCTTAGGAACCATCGTAACGCCGAACTTTTGAGCATATGCTGGAAGTGATCGGCCATTTGCTGGAGGGTTGCTCCTTTAGCTCTCATGTCGAGAACGTAGGTGTCAACATGCGTTTGAGGACATTCGGTTCCATCGAATCGGTCCATCTCCGGCATTGTGAACTTGGCAGGGAGAGGCGTGACCATTCCTGGATCTGTGGATCTGAGCATTTCTTGCTTTGAGCTGCTCATGTTGGCTTTCAGGTCTTTCATCTGTTCGACCATCCAGTCTAAGGTTGGGTCCAGTGGTGGACTTTGAGGCTCGACGCCGGGTGCTACCATTTGAGCGGTAGTGATTGGAGGTGGAAGGCTTGATATATGTGGATGTATGGGGGCCTTTTCTGGACTGTATTGGGGTTTGTCCTCGGTGTTTTGGGATTCTTGTATAGGCAATGGGATGAACCCAGGAGGGTATTGAAGGATATTGGCATCTTTTGAGATGGTCCAGCGGTGCGCTGGTTGTACTTAGTGATGGGAGTAGTACCGGCTTGGCCGTATATGACAGGGTTGCCCTGAGAGGTGGCAACGTGAAGCCTAGGTCGGCTGTTTCCTTGGTTCGAAGGCATCCCATAAGTTGGCAGGGGAGGAACCTGGTTGAAGGTTTGAGGAACTGGTTTCGGGGAATCGTCGTCCTCGATTATGACGAAAGTACCGTCTGACTGGGGGATAGCTGCTATACCTCGCTCATTCAGAAGTTGTACCACGAAATTCTGCTGAACTTCTTTCTGCCTCTTGTGAACCTCACAAGACCGGATGGCTTCTTCCAATGTCATATCTGTTACCGGTGACGGGGGTCCATCCCCGTCACAATTTCTCGGTGAGCTAGACATGTCGGATATTCTGGCTGAGGGAACTGAAGAACTGTCTGACGCTGCCGTAACTGTGACTCTGGCGAGGCGCTGACCCGGAATTCCGAACCACTTTCTGCTCGCTGCAGGGAACGAAAGGCAGGGTTTAGGCTTCGGAAAGGGTATTTGGCTCAAGTTTTCGGGCTTGTGCAATGTGCAGTTACCGATTAATGTTTACTTAAAACGCATTTTCTCAGAGTCCTAATCGGTTGGAAAAGAGCGCGTCTTCTTTTTCGCAACTAACCTAAGGCTCTAATCAGTGGGTCTCGTCACTACGTTTATAAGCCCCTCGTTTCCATTTGTAGATCATCTTCCCAGGACAGACAATCCCGAGTGAGGGTCCTATAAGGCAAGCGAGTTCCACCGACAAAGTAAAAAGTGAACTTAAGACTAGCTGATCACGCAAACTTCCAACGTATGTGACGCACGGGCCACAGTCGAAGTCAACGTCCTTAAGTTAAGACGGGGATCATGCCAAAATTTCGGCATGACCTCTCCTGACTCGCTTGCGCGAGGGGCATTAGCTTCTGGCGTTGGCCAAGTTGTGGCTGGCACGGTGCATAAGGCGAGGGTTTGGTGACACGGTGTCACATTGAACCTTCGGGTATATTTTTCGGCAAAGCTCCGCGTCAAAGTCAAGGCTGAAAAGCTCAAGACTTCGGGTCGGGAATGACCTTCGGTCTCAGTCTTTCGAGCTTGACTCGTGACGGAACCCGATGTAAAAACATACACTTGGGCTTTATGACACGTACTAAGCCAAAAACCAACCGGGGTCTTGGACGAAGTGTGACACAAAGAGTGCATGGCTTACACGGGCTAGGATGGGCTGTTTGGGACGACCCCGTGGGCGCTCGAAAGGTGTCTGGCAGACCAACCGAGCTGCAACTGAACGGTCATCCCGGGTTATGGGTCGTAGTGTGCAGTGTACCGAGGCAGCAATTGCACGTAGTGTGCGGTCACTAAATTTTTTTTTTCTGAGTAAAACAGAGATTTTCAGAATGTGTCTTAAAGAATTTTATGCGCAGTTCAAAATATAGCATGAAAATCAAGTATGAACGGGAATGCACGAAATGTTATGATTTTGAAAAACGACGATAATGTAACGCCCTGAAAAAAAACCGTTCGAGGTTTAAAGTAACACACGCACACAAAATCGAGGGAGGGTAAACGAAAGTTTGACCCACGGAAGGCTTTTTTGAAAACAACGGTAGTTTTGAAAAAAGTATCCAAGTCCCCAGCGGAGTCGCCAACTGAAATTACCCGGATTTCGCGCCCGGCGAAAGCGGTTGTCTTTCGCGGGGTGTTGGTGTCTGAGACCTCGCTTTCAAGAAGGAGAGGATTCGCCACGCGATTTTTGTATTTTGAGCCCAAACATTGAAAAACGGCTTTTGGTTGAAAACGATGTCGTTTTTATTGGTTGCAAAAACATAGGAAAAAGCTTTAAAAATGGGGTGTCATTTTTATTGGTAGCAAAAACGAGTAAAAATCTTTTTTTGAGTACCAGAGATTGTTAGGTTTGGAGGTCACGTTACATTTCGGGAAGAGTATTTTGAGATCACCCGAAACGCCTCGTATGACGAGTCTTTCTACCTTTCTTGAAAATGTGTGCGTGTGTGTGTGTGTTTGCATTTTGAAATGGGGGCTTGAATGACAAGCCTAATCTTGGTTTGAATGTCAAATGTTGATTACGTGATTCTGTTTGAAAAAGGCGAGCGTTTGAATGACAAACGTCGGTTTTGGAGTTTTTTAGGAAAAGTGGCGCGAATGCTGATTTTAACTGTTTAACTTAAGTGTCAAATGTTGGCTTTTAAGAAAAGAGCATTTGAATGTCAAACGTCGAATTTTGAGTTTGAAGATGATCGTTTGGATACCAAACGTCATTTCGCGCGTTTTTGAAAGAGAGTTCGAATGTCGAACTCCAGTTTTGAACCGGGCATTACATTGTTAGCGATTTTATGGGAAAAAGGCATTAAATGATTTTGAGTGTCAAAAGTCGGCTTTTAAGTTTGAAGATGATCATTTGGATGCCAAATATCATTTCACGCATTTTTAGAAAGAGAGTTCGAATGTCGAACTCCGGTTTTGAACCGGGCATTACATTGTTAGCGATTTTACGGGAAAAAGGCATTAAATGATATGCGATCAACGAATCGTTTTTGCGACTCGGACTTTGAAAAGTAATACTATCACGAGCCAAACAGCTCGGACTTGTAAATGACAGTATTTAAAGTGCGGTATCGACGGAATCAAACGATCCGGAATTGTAAAGTACGATCGACGAGCCAAATAGCTCGGAATTGTAAAGTTGTGTATAAGTAAATGACGATCGACGGATCAAACGATCCGGAATTGTAAATGAAATTAAAGTAAATGGATTTTGACGGATCAAATGACCCGGAATTGTAAATGACATAAAAGTAAATGGAACGGGGCCGGAACACCGTTTTAACTCGAGATTACTTCTCTTACGGGATGAGAAAAGGATCAGGGACTAAAACGTATCGGACCCCATTAGACGGTGACGTCTACATTTCAACAACGTTCGTCCGAAACGGTTGTAGCAATTGGCGCGTAAATCGAGATGGAACGGGAGTTTAGGGAGAGAGAGCACTACCTATGGCTAGGGTCAGCTCCTTTGGCTCGGTGGGCATATACGAGATACGAAAAGGTGTTTGGAACGGTGTTTCGAGGTGGTGGGGGTTGTATTTGGTTGAAATACAGAGTTTTCACGTGAATCGAGGCAAAACGGGGGCTCGAGAGAGGGTGAAACCATTTTGGGCTGTGGCTTGAGAGGGAAAGGGAGTGTTTTTGTTGTTGTTAAAATGTTTGACAGAGTTCTGTATTTATAGGTGAAATTTGTAAAAGAGTCCGGACGGACTTAGGCTGAAAACCAGAGGGTTTTGTGAAACTTTGGACATTGGAGGGACTTGCTGGCAATTCTGGATTGTCTGCAAAAGAGTCCGGCCGGACTTAGACTGCATACCAGGGGGTATTTTAGTCTTTTCACACTGAAATGTGATTGAGGTTGACAAGAGAGCTGTGGCATGCGTACCACGTGTCCTGTGACTCACCTAGGGCATGGAATATCGTGCCATTATCCCCGATTTTATTCGTTTTTGAAATAACTGTCCGGAAAATGTCCAAAATGCCCCCGGAAAGTGCCGGAAAGTGCGTTTTTCAGGGAAAGCTGTACTTTTACCTGCGACGACGTGTGTTGAGTATGCTTTGACATTGGGATGCATGGGGCAGTCCCGATACGTCTCGTTGGCTTGAGAACAGGGACCTTAACGGGTTCCGGTTAACCTGGAGCGGGCCAGTTAACGGATTCCGGTTAACTTCTTACGGATTTTGGCGATCCGGATTTGGGTACTTACATTGGGTATATTCTTTTAGCACCGAACGCGTCCCTTATTTTTGCATGGACTGCCTTTTGGGAGATTTTCAGTCTCATCTGGGACAATTTTATTGCGCCTTCTATTCATAAATTTTTTTTATTTTTTTTTTATTATTTTCATAGAGGGGAAGACTCGATCAGATATAGTACCGCCGCAGCTTGTCGCCGTTGACCGGGTGCATGAACGGATTGCCATCCAAATCTGTCAATTCCATAGCTCCTCCGGAGAAGATCTTCTTTACCATGAACGGACCGACCCAAACAGGTGCCCACTTGCCCAATAAACTGCTTTGGTTTGATGGCTTCATTTTGAGGAATAAGTCACCGACCTTGATATCCCGAGGTTTTACCTTCTTGTCGAAAGCACGAGCCATTCTTTTATGATACGCCCGATTATGCTCCATAGCCTTTAATTTGCGCTCATCAAGCAATACCAACTCATTGTATCGACTTTGAAGCCAGTCGATCTCTTTGACCTCATTCTCCAGCAAGACTCTGAGAGACGGAATTTCTAGCTCAATAGGCATAACGCCTTCCATTCCATAAGTTAAAGCGTATGGAGTTGCACCAGTAGCAGTTTGAAGTGAAGTGCGGTAGCCCCACAATGCTAAGTGAAGCTTCTCTGGCCAATTCCGTCCTCGCTCGGCCATTTTCTTGATAATTCGCTCAAGGTTTTTGTTGGCAGCCTCTACAGCACCATTGGTGTGCTGTCTATACGGCGATGACTTGTGGCATTTAACTCTGTACTCTGTAAGCAGCCGACCAGTCTCCCCTTCAAAATGAGATCCGTTATCAGAGATGATCTCGTTCAGGACTCCATATCGGCAAAATATTTGTTCTTTTATGAAACGAGCAACCTTCTTGGCCGTAAGCACTTTGTAAGACGCAGCTTCAACCCATTTTGTGAAGTAATCTACTGCGACTAAAACAAATGAATGTTCGTTGCTTCCTGATGGAGTTATCTTCCCGATGACATCAATTCCCCAAGTTGCAAAGGGCCAGGGAGTCGTCATGCAATACAGGTCATGAGGAGGGATATGGTTCAAGTTGGAGAAACGCTGACACTTGTCACAAGTCCGCACAAATTGGATGCAGACTGTCTCCATTGTGATCCAGAAGTAACCCAATATGATGATGCTGTGCATTAAGGAGATAGCATTCATATGTGGTCCGCAAGCACCATTATTAATGTCTTCCATCATTCTTTGAGCTTTTTCTTTACTGATGCAGAGCAGTAGTGGACAACCTTCCCTTTTCTTCCACAACTCGTCACCGAGTATGACATACTGTGCCGATAGTCTTTTCAGGGCTAGTAGACTCTTAGCTCGAATACCTTTTAGGTTACCCTCTTCATCAACAGAGAAGGATGCTTCACCATGCTTGAGAAACTGTAAGTTCTGGCTATACCAAGGCTCATTGACGGTTTCAATCTTGATTTCGCAGCAATAGGTCGGATTCTCTCGCCTTCCGATACTGAATGGCTTAATCGACTTACCTTCTGGTATTTCCACCAAAGAAGCCAAGGTAGCTAATGAATCAGCGAATCTGTTCTTATCACGCGGCAAGAACTGGAATGTCACTTCTTTAAACTGACCAACGAGCTCTGCGATATAAGAATGGTACTTCTGGAGACAAGGATCCATCATCTTCCATCTATTGGCAGCTTGGTTGATTATCAGCTGAGAATCACCAAACACTTCTAGCTAATCAATATTCCGCTCGAGAGCAACCTCAAGACCAGCTATGCAGGCTTCATACTCGGCTGCAGTGTTGGTAACTGAAAAGTTCATTTTGATGGCGATAGGAGTGTGCATGTCGTTCGGATCTACCAAAACCAATGCCATTACCTCTCTTATTTGCTGCACCATCGAAGAACAACTGCCATCGGTTTCCATTTTCCACCATGAAGATTCCCTCATCGGGAAATTGAAGATCCGAGCCACGAGCTTCTGTACTAGGAGAGTCAGCCAACTGATCAGCCAAAGCCTGCCCCTTGATTGCTTTTCAGGTCATAAACTTGATATCGAATTCTGCTAGGAAGAAAGTCCATTTTGCGAGCCTTGTGGATATATTGCCTCTGTCACTTTGAAACAAGTACTTGATCGGGTCCATTTTAGAGGCCAGATGCACTGTATGAGACAGCATGTAATGCTTTAACTTTCCAATCACCCAAACTAAGGTTGCACACGTCTTCTCCAGAGCGGAATAGTTCAACTCGCTTCCCTGGAGTTTACGGCTGACAAAATAGATAGCATTTTCTACCCTCGAGTCCTTTTCTTGCGCTAGCATAGCTCCAACGGATGTATCTGTTACTGTCAAGTATAAAAGCAGAGGCTTCCTCCCATGCGGTGGACAGAGGATGGGGGGATTGACAAGGTAAGATTTGATCTTTTCGAAGGCTAATTGGCACTCTTCATTCCAAACCACCTCCTGGTTCTTTTTCAGCAACTTGAATATCGGCTCGCACATTGAAGTCAGCTGGTTGAAAAATCGACTGATATATTGTAGACGGCCCATAAAACCTTTTACCTCAGACACGGTTCTCGGCGGCTTCATCTCGACGATGGCTTTGATCTTTCTCGGATCCACCTCAATACCCCGCTCGGTGACCATGTACCCCAAGACCTTGCCACGAACAACCCCAAAGGTGCACTTTGTTGGATTCAATCTCATGGAATGCTTTCGTAGTCTGTTGAAGAACTTCCTCAGATCAATAAAGTGTTGCCCATCTGATCCCTTCGAAAGGATGATCATGTCATCGACATATACTTAAATTTCCTTGTGGATCATATCATGAAAAAGAGTGGTGACATCTCTTTGGTAGGTAGCCCCAGCATTCTTCAACCCGAGCGGCATCACTGTATAACAGTAAGTACCCCAAGAAGTGGTAAACGCTATCTTTTCTTGATCTGCTTCAGCCATCTTGATCTGATTATACCCAGCAAAACCATCAACAAAAGACTTGACTTCATAATTCGCCGTTGCATCCACAAGCATGTCTATATTTGGCAGAGGGAAATCATCCTTGGGACTGGCTCTGTTAAGATCTCGAAAGTCCACACAAACCCACACCTTTCCATTTGCCTTGGTGACTGTCACAATATTTGCGAGACAGGTCGGATATTCAATCACCTTAATGAAGCCCACTCGCAGGAGTTTCTCGATTTCCTCCTTAACCTGCAAAGACCATTCGGGCTTAATCCACCGCAGCTTCTATTTGACGGGCTTAGCATCTGCATCCAGGGGTATCCGGTGTTCCACAATAGACGTATCTAACCCCGGCATATCCTTATAGGACCAAGCAAAAACATCCACAAATTCTTTGAGCAGCTCAACCAGGGCATCGCGTTCGGCATCGAAGAAGAAACTACCAATCTGTGTCTCTTTGGGCTCCTCGGCTGTTCCCAGATTCACCGTAGTCAATACCTCATCGGCAGCTTGGGCCCGGCTTTCCTTTCGGTCACAAACCTACTTTGAATTATTATCTAAAAATTGTTCATCTATTGTGTCTGCATTATTTTCGATTGAATCTTGCTTAATTATTTTTAAGTCTTTATGCTCATTTTTAGTTAAGCATTCAATCGTTAAATTTGCAATTAAGGGATACTCGAAAAGATCGATTATTTCATTAAGAGCAAACGGAAAGACAGCATCAACAACACGACGATGGTCTTCATTCGTGAGGACATCAGACCTATCACTAGACTCGAGCTCAATTACAAGAGACTCGGAAAACGGACTCAAGACATGAGGAGCAAATTTGGACACAGGAGGACCAGGACGAGGTTTCAGTCCGAGCTTTTCGATCATTGTCTCTTTGCTGGCGATGGGTCCTTTGAAGGAAGTCCAATTCTTCAAGGGCATCTCTGCAACTGTCACAAAAGTACGCGGGTCAACCAATGCATCACCTTCGAATTCAATCACAGCCACAGTCTCATCATCAGAGGAAAATTCAATCAGGTCAAGTGGGTCCTTAGCAACAACACTTTTCTTCACTGGCACCTCTACTACTTCAGATTCTGACAAGTTGAAATTACCCGGGATTTCGCGCGGGGCACGGAACGCGGTTGTCTTTCGCGGGGGGTTGGTGTCTGAGACCTCGCTTCATGGGAAGGAACAAAATGAGGAGTCGCCACGCGGTTTTTGTATTTTGAGCCCAAACGTTGAGAAACGGCTATTGTGAAAAGGTGTCGTTTTTATTGGTAGCAAAAACTTAGGAAAAGGCTTTGAAAAAGGGGATCATTTTTATTGGCAGCAAAAACGAGTAAAAAGCTTTTAGTACCAGAGATTGTTAGGTTCGGAGGTCACGTTACGTTTCGGGTAGAGTATTACGAGATCGCCCGAAACGCCTCGCATGACGAGTCTTTCTACCTTTCTCGAAATCGTGTGTGTGTGTGTGTGTTTTTTGAAATGGGGCTTGAATGACAAGCTTAATCTTGGTTTGAATGTCAAACGTTGATTAGGTGACTTTGTTTGAAAAGAAGAGCGTTTGAATGACAAACGTCGGTTTTGAGTTTGAAATGAGCGTTTGCGTGGCAAACGTCGATTTTGAGTTTGAAAAGAGCGTTTGCGTGGCAAACGTCGACTTTGAGTTGAAAAGGAGTTCGAAGGTCGAACTCCGGTTTTTTAAACCGGGCGCGTCATTGTTAATGATTTTTACGGGAAAAATGCGTATTAAATGATTTTAAGTGTCAAATGGCGGCTTTGAGTTTGAAGATGAGCGTTCGGAGGCCGAACGTCATTTCGCGCGTTTTGAAAGAGAGTTCGACGGACGAACTCCGGTTTTGAACCGGGCATTACATTGTTAACGATTTTTACGAGAAAAATGCGTTTTAAATGATATGCGATCAACGAATCGGGTTGCGACTCGGACTTTGAAAAGTAAATACTATCACGATCCAAACGGGTCGGACTTTGTAAATGACAGTATTTAGAATGCGGTATCAACGGAATCGAACGATCCGGATTCGTAAATGATGATCAACGAGGCCAAACGGCTCGGAATTGTAAATGACGATCAACGAGGCCAAACGGCTCGGAATTGTAAATGACAGAAATTAAAGGACGATCAACGGATCGATCGATCCGGAATTGATAAATGACAATAAAAGTAACGAAACGGGGTCGAAACGCCGTTTTAACCCGTGATTACTTCTCTTACGGAAAGAGAAGAGGATCGAGGGGCTAAAACGTATCGGACCCCGTTAGACGGAGGCGTCTACATTTCTGTAACGACGTTCGAAACGGTTATGGCGACTGGCGCGTAAACCGAGATGGAACGAGAGATTTAGAGAGAGGGAGTTATACCTATGGCTAGGGTCGACTCCTTTGGCTCGAAAGGTGTGTACGGGACACGGAAAGTGATTCGAAAGGTTGTTTTGAAGTAGTAGGGTGCGTATTTGATCGAAATATGAAGGTTTCACGCGAATCGAGACAGAACGGGAGCTCGGGAAGGGTGAAAATTGGCTTGGGCCGTGGGGTAGTGAAATTTTGGAGTCAATTTGTTCCTTTTTGAAAGCTTTGACAGCAACTTCTATTTATAGGTGAAAATTGCAGTAGGAGTCCAGACGGACTTGGACTGAATCCAGGGGGTTTTTGGGTATTTTGGAAATCTGGGGGACTTGCTGGCAATTTCAGGAAAAGTGCACAGGGAGTCCGGTCGGACTAGGCTTGCAAATCAGGGGTATTTTGGTCTTTTCCCTTTGAATTTGATTGGAGGGTGACTAGAGGGAGGTGGCATGGCTGCCACGTGCCCCTCTGAGTCACCAGCCATGTGGGAATTCGTTCCCCGGTCCCGGTTTTGTCCGTTTTTTAAAATAACAGTCCGGAAAATGTCTGAAACGCCCCCGGAAAGTGCCGGAAAATGCGTTTTTCAGGGAAAGCCATACTTTTACGTGAGATGACACGTGTTAAGTACGGTTCGACGTCGGGATGCACGGGGCAGTCCCGGGACATCTCGTTGGCACAGCAACGGGGAGTTTAACGAGTTCCGGTTAACCTGGAGCGGGCCAGTTAACGGATTTCGGTTAACTTTCTGATGGATTTGGACGATCCGGATTTGGGTACTTACAGTTAGCCCCTCAGCGACGTCTCCTCCGAAGGAGGTGGGGTCGTTGAAAAAGATAAGGATCCAAATCGGGATGCCTTACTTTGAAAGAGACCCGGGCGGTCAGCTGGCTGGACCCTTAGCGAAAAGGATTCCTACGTATCCCGAGCGGGAATCAAGCCGATCGTAGTTCGAAAAAGGGGGGGGGGGGCAAGGGCCACGCATGGGGACCTTGACCTGAGCGAAACTGTTAGGAGGTGTCTAAACCTGGATGAGACCATTCGCGAGGTACCTGTACCTGAATGGAGGAGCTGTTGAGGCGGGCGAACTGGATGAGACCATTCGCGCGGTACACTGTACTCCGAATGGAGGCTTGTTGGGAGGCGTCTCGAACACAGGGACTTCGAAACCTTCGAGGGCGTGTGGCGCCTCAAACCGGAGTTGCGATGTTGACGAGGGCGTTCGTGCCTTGGGTCTGGGTTTATTGCTTTGTTGCCGGTTTTATCCTGGAGGATGAGCGTTCGGGCTTACCTTGATGGCCGAAGAGGGATTGTTGTGCGGGCTTATTGCGGCCGCCCGAGGTGGAACGATCGGGCTTACGGCGGCGGCGGGAGATGAATGTTTACTTACTGAAGTGAAAAGGTGTTCGGGCTTACGAGGATGGCCGAAGAGGGATTGTTGCAAGGCGTTCGTGCCTTGGGGTTCGGGCTTATTGCTGTTGCCGGTGAGGTGAACGGCGAGGGTCTCGATAGGAGAGTGGAGGTCGGACCGCGAAGGTCGGGATTGACTGTTTGGAATCGGACCGTGAAAGGTCGCGGTTGAGGACTGAAATCGGACCGTGAAAGGTCGCGATTGAGACTTGAAATCGGACCGTGAAAGGTCGCGATTAAGGATTGAAATCGGACCGTGAAAGGTCGCGATTGAGAATTGGAATCGGACCGTGAAAGGTCGCGATTGAGAATTGGAATCGGACCGTGAAAGGTCGCGATTAAGAATTGGAATCGGACCGTGAAAGGTCGCGATTGAGACTTGAAATCGGACCGTGAAAGGTCGCGATTGAGAATTGGAATCGGACCGTGAAAGGTCGCGATTGAGACTTGAAATCGGACCGTGAAAGGTCGCGATTGAGAATTGGAATCGGACCGTGAAAGGTCGCGATTGAGAATTGGAATCGGACCGTGAAAGGTCGCGATTAAGGATTGGAGATGATGGTGAAAACCATTAGGAATTTTAACGTCAGGAGACGGGATAGTAACTTGGAATGTCCGGAGACATGATTGAACGTTTGAATGTCAAACGTCAACTGAACTGAATTTAACGTCAGGAGACGAGCGTTAGTGAAAACTAACTGGGAATTTAATGTCTGGAGACGAGCGTTAGTGAAAACTAACTGGGAATTTAACGTCTGGAGACGAGCGTTAGTGAAAACTAACTGGGAATTTAACGTCTAGAGACGAGCATTAGCGAAAACTAACTAGGAATTTAACGTCTGGAGACGAGCGTTAGTGAAAACTAACTTTGATTTATCCTCGGGGGAGGGGCGTTAGAAATGTCTAACTGGGGAATTTTATACTTTTGGGGAGGCCCAAAAAGAGGTAAAATTGGAATTGCCAAAAGTTGAGGGACCAAAATGGAAGGAATCTTTTCCTGGTGCAGTAAGAGTCCGGCCGGACTTTTACTGAGTTTGACCAGGTTGTTATCAGCGCCGAGGCAGAAGAAGAGTTGGCCATTTTCTTCCATTAATTCCGACGAGAGAGGAGAGAAAAGAGAGAAAAAATCCAACCCAAATTGCAAGGTTTGCTCGAATTTGTGAAGGAAATTTGCTATGGAGGGTGAAGGAGGACCAATGGCTCGCCACGGAAGGACCGATGACGAAAGAACACGGTTGGTTCGGACCATTCGAACCATTGTTCACCCATTGAATCCGGCGGAGTTTTATCCGGCGAGGGATAGACACAACTCCAAGGATGGGATCGAAAGACAAGTAAGCTTCTTACAAATTCCATTAATTTTAAGAATGTGCATTCTTTAAATGTTAGAAATTTGTTAGGAATGAACTTAGGGATTTTGGTGCCCGAATTGGGGCTTTTGACTTTGCCATGAATTGTTGTCGAAATTGACTAGGATGTAGTTCAATTGACACTATGGGTAGATGACATAAAAATTTTGATTGCAAAATTCCATGTCTAGATGCATTTTCCAAAATTAAAGTAGCTTTAATTCGGGACGGAGCGAAATTTTCGAAAAAATTCGAAAGAATTTGAAAGTTCCGGATTCGACGGAGTTTTCGAAATGTTTTGAAAGTTCCGGATTCGACGGAGTTTTCGAAATGTTTGAGAATATACGTATGAACTGAATGAGAACCGTATCTGCATTGCATCCTTTTGACATGCATTGGTGCATTTTTGTTGACGTTGCTTCTGTGCTGTTTGTCTGCAGGGGACAGGGATGGTTAATACTCATAACCAGAAGAGTCGGGGTGCCTTTGAGGCGGTGCAAGCATTGTGGGACATTATCCCGGACGTGGCTCGAGAGGGAGAGAGGAGTCCGCGGCAGCTGGTGCTTGACTCCGGGTTGGCTGGTTTTGTCAGTGCTGTAGCTGCGACAGCTGATACGCCGAGGGGCAGGTCCATGTATGTTGCGCTGAGCGAGTACTGGTGGGATACGACCCACACTTTCCATTTCAGATGGGGGGAGGCGACGGTGACTCCCACGGATTTTGTCGCTATCACTGGGTTGCCGACTTATGGCAACACGCTGGTGTGGGTTGATGGTTACACCCCGGAGCAGTTATGCAGGCTGCGAGTTTTGATATTACCGATGCCGGGGCTTAGGCATTCGGTACATGTGCCGATGGAGAGGCATCTCGGAGGCGGGTGTTGCCGCTTATCCGGCTGGATCTGGAGGATGACCGCGGAGCGTCCGGCTCGAGGGTTCCTTTGGTTTGCGCCTGTCGCCGACTTTATTCACGACTTCGACACGTCTTGTCACTTCCCTTTGCTCGGGTCCGCCGGTAGACTTGGATGCCGTGAGGGTTTGCGTGGGGGAGGCTGGACTGGCCGAGCTCTACCATTCCTTGGACAGGTTCTCACGGGGAGAGGAGCACTCCTTTAGCTGCTTCACGCCTGTCTTGGATGTAAGTTCACGTACTTTTTCTCTTCCTTGCCTCTATTATGTACTCGTATGTATCTGCTTTGTAGCCGACATAACTTTCCATTCTCTTGGCGAGTGTCCGGGTGCTATGAGGTGTTCGATCATGAGCTTGGGACATCAAGGAGCCGTACCGACCCCTGTTCCCTGCCATGTTGGTTTGGCAGAAGAAAGCGAAGAGGGCGGTCTCTTCGAGAGTTGGCACTCGAGTGTCGTACGAGGAGATATCTCTGGCACTGAACCAGGAGTTCTCTGAGAGGATCCAGCTGACCTGGTGGAGTAGGTTCGATCATGTCGCGGTGCGGGTGCCGCCGAGACTACACGGAGGCGGAAGCTCCTGGTGGGACTTCACTGTGACGCCATGTATCTGGGGGAGAGGGTGACTCGTCAGCATAGGCAGGGGTCTCTTCCCTTGGTGCCGGTGGATCCTCCTTTGTACATGTGTAGACACCCCATTCTGAACACATCGGATCATACTTATGCCACTCTAAGTCTCGCTTTGAGTCAAGAAGTAGAAATCCACCATTTCGTCATGTTTCGTTAAAGTTTTGACTAACTACCGTTAGTTTGGGACTAAACCGCATACGAGATAACGAGGAAAGGACAAAGCGTCCACAGGAGCAATATCTCGCCGCGAGATGGCGTGTCTCGCGCGAGATATCTCCCTCTCGCGGTGCGGATGACGGTTCCCTCGTCGATTTCAACCTCTTTAGGGATAAAACTTTATCTCTCCGGCCAACCAATGGGAGAGGAGGTCTAGAACCATCTGATAGGGTTTTAACTCTCCACTTCTTCATATCCAACCTCTATAAATACTTGGTGACTTCCAAGGGATCGGAGGTCGGAGGTCGAAAATCCCAAACCGCGAATTTACACAACACACACACATTTTGTCGTTTTCTTTCCCTGAAAGAATCCCTCAAAATCACCCTATAACTCACCTCATAGTTTGTTTGTCAACCTTGTTGATAAACAAGCATCAACCTCCAAATCAAGGACCAAGGCGAAGCTCTGTCCGTGTGAAGGGTCGACTCTAAACTTGAGTCGAAACTCTGCCCAAATCACCTCACGCAAGGTAATTCCTAATCTGCCTTCTAATTGATTGTTAGAGTGGTATAAGTCCATAGAATCTAGGATCGGCCTAGAGCCTCTCCAAATCATGGAGACGGTCTCGAAGCAATCGATTCTACATTCCGTTTGACCTCGTCAAATGGACCTTTATTTGTAGTATTCGGATTCGTTTTTTACTTCTTCTTTTGAAAAACCTCTCTTTTCTTTAGCAAGACCGATCTCCGGATTGGGTGAAATGGATGCCTTCTAAACCTACCCATTTCATAACCTAAGCCCCGAACCCTCAAATCTCTTTCAAATGGTTTTTCTATGTTTCCAATCAAATAATATAGGTGGCGACTCATAAAAATAAAAAGGAATCGGAATTTCTTTCTCACAACGCTACAGTGGCGACTCCGCTGGGGACTAAAAATTAAGAGGCTTAAACTTGCGTCAAAATTAAAAGAGAGGTTTTCAAAAAAAAAAATTGTAAATTCGATTTTCTGCTCTCAGATGAGGCATATCTCGCACGAGATATCATATCTCGCGCGAGATATCGCCTCGGCAATCTGGTTGTTTTCTGGTTTCTCCTGTTTCGCTCGTAATCCAAGACGAGAGCCGAACATGCAAGGGGGATCCCAGGATTCATTATCTGCAGAGTTCCTGCATCTTAAGGCCTCCCTTGAGGTGTAGAACTCGGACCTTTATTTTCCTTAAATAATTGATTATTATTTATGAACTGCGTGTGATTGGGTTTTATTTAATTAAAGTCCGGTCCATTGGGGATTCGGGAGTTGTAAATTAAATTATTTATCTCTCTTTATCTCTCTTTATGTGGAACTACGATGGCCTGAGTCTTCCTAGATTGGGAGAAACGTAGGCAACCACTTGGTGCGGCCACTATCTGTTTTCTCTTTTGACTTTCAAAAAAAAACTTTCTATTTTACTCTATCACATAGATTGACTATCACACACGCGCACATCATACTATAACTGTCATTGCACTGCATACCCTCTATAAACCCGGGACCCACACTAAGGACGGATGACGGTAACCACCTAGTCGTCGGTCTCTCCGAAGTTGGACAATCCCACTCCGCGTATTCAATCCACTTAGATTGTCATATCGCGGGGAGCCTAGCCTTCCAGCCCTGCATCGCCACATTCTCATGTAGATTGACTTTTTAGGATCACTCAGTGACCGGTCGGTTTTGACTCGGTGATCTTTTCTTGTTTTTGATCAAAACAAAGCCATGTAAAATTGACAATAAGAAAGGATTCGGAAAAGGTCCCTTCGGAAAAAGTCCCTTCGGAAAAAGTCCCTTCGGATGTCCCTTCAAAAAATATATGCATATAATCCTTCAAAAAAACAATCTTACATGGCTTTGTTTTACAAAAATCGGATTGATTGCTTAGTCGTTAGGTTCTGATAAAGGCCTTAGAAACCCCTCAAAACGGACTTTCCGTTCCGACCAAAAATTAGGGCTAAATAAAAATCGACTTTCCGTGTGATTATCTCGCGCGGGATTACTTATCTCGCACGGGATAATGCTTACATTTGCTGAATTTGAGCACGAGCCATTTAAGCTGCTTCCGACTCGTTGGGGCTAGATCCCGATATCCGCATATCTTACGTCGGTTTTCGAAGCTACTCAACTCCAAGACTCCCAACACAATGTCCGACATCGACAACATTCCGGGAAATGAGACCCTGTCCGAAAACAACCACAAACTTCTGGAAGAAGCCAATGATCGCCTAGAAGTGCAAGCTTCCCAAATCCACACTCTCGTGGAAGAAATTCAAGAGCTTAGGGCTGCACTAGCCAACAAAGAAAAGAAGAAGAAAAATGATTATTCCTCCGGAGAAGAAGAGTCATACACCAAAAGGGCCAAGGGTCGCCGCAAAAGCAAAGGCAAGAAAAAGAGGTACGAGTCTAGCTCATCATCTTCCTCATCCGACAATGAAAGCTACACATCCAAGAAAGAAAGCAAGGGGGAAAGCAAGAATGAACCCCTTACCATGGCCATGCTAGAAAAGAAACTTGCATCCCTTGATATGAGTAAGGGAGCCTCGCTCTCTATTGATTACGATACCCTTCGTCAGTCCATGTCAAAGCTTCCGAGAAAGTACAAGACACCCGACATTGCAAAATTCAATGGCACCACCTGTCCCAAATCACATTTGGAGACCTACTCTTGGGCCATGCTACCTATGGGTGTTGATGACAATCTGTTAGCCCAATGCTTTCCCCAAACTCTCGATGGTGCTGCTAGAGATTGGTATATGACCCTCCCACTCTCAACAAGACTAGACTGGCCACTTGCTAGTTGTACCTTCCAAAAGCAATATGAGGACAACTCCACTTATCGCACCACTAGAAGGGATCTTGAGCAAACCAAGCAGCTTCCGAACGAGTCCTTCACAGATTTTGTCAAAAGGTGGAGAACCAAGCTAACCGAAATCGTTGATAGGCCCAGCCTAGATGAGCAAATTCACATCCTCATACAGTGCCTTAGAGAGGAATATCAAGACAAGCTAGCCGGCAACTACTTTCCTAGCTTCGCCGAACTTCACAAGTCGGGCATACGGTTAGATGACCTCATCAAACAGAAAAGGGAAGCCAAGAAAGAAAGTGGATTCCGTTACAACAAGAGCTCTTCTTCCTCCTCCAATCCCAAGGATGCATCTGTCAATGCCATTGTCTTCAATCATCCCGGAAATGGTAAGTACTCTGCGGTACCTCCACCACAAAAGAAGAAGAAAGATAGGCATTATGACAAGCTTGAAGGAATCACCCAAGAAGAACTCTTCGAAGTACTTGTCAAGAATGGGAAAATCAAACCAAGAGAAGGCGGACCTCCAAAGAAAGATCTCCCTGCCAACCATGCTCATCATCTCTTCTGCAAGTACCACAACTTCACCGGTCACGACACCAACTCCTGCTTCCACTTGAAAGACGTCATCCAAGATCTGTTTGACGATAAAGAGATAGGGTTACCAAATGTTGTTACTAATCCTTTGCCAAACAATGAGGTCAATCTGATAGAGATAGAAAGTAGCTTCGAGGACCCTACTCGTCTAACCACAATTGTGGACGAGAGCCCTCTTGAATTTAATGAATCTTCTTTCTGTTATATGATGTCTTGGGAGGAAATCTTAGAACAAAAGGGAAAAGGGTCTAAAACAGTCAACCTACTCACACGGTCCGGTCGTGTGATCACCAACAAAGACCCAAGGGATGAAAATCCTCCAAAACAAGCTAAAGCCTCATCGCCAAGTGAACCGGAAAAGACACAAGCAAATATCTCGGTTTGGGATCTCATAGGAGCATCTCACAAGCACCGTGAGATGTTGAAAAAGGCATTGGCTCAAATGACCATTTCCTCAGAAGCAACACCCGAAGAGCTCACTCAAATGATTGGCCAAGTGCAGTTTGGCAACGTCATCACTTTTACTGACTTGGACCTCCCATCCTATGGGAACAATCATCATGAGGCCCTTTACATAACTGCTAAGGTGAATAGGTACCGAATGCCACGCATTTTGGTCGACAATGGTTCTGCAATCAATGTCCTCCCGAAGAAAGCCTTATCATCATTAGGCCTCACCCACAAAGACCTCAAGCCATCCGGGCATACTGTAAGGGGATACGATTGTACTGCTAGAACCGCTCTGGGATCAGTTGTGATACTGTAGAAATGGGGCAAGTCACTATGAGCATCGAATTTCAAGTCATCGACATCCCGGCATCCTTCAACTTGCTGCTTGGTCGCCCTTGGCTACACGACATAGGGGGTGTGCCCTCCTCCCTGCACCAATGCATCAAGTTCAGACACAACAACACGATAGTCACCATACACGGATAGATGGTCACTGCTAGTCCTATCCTCGAAGTACAACATAGCACTTCTGATTTCCTGTTCAGTGGTTTTGAGATCGAGAAAGAAAGTACTGTGAATGTCATAGACACTTACAACGAGAACGACTACTCAAAGGCACTTAGGTTTTCCGGAAGCCTTCCTGTCTGGAGAATGATGCTAGCAAAAGGGTACTTTCCTGGATTGGGGCTTGGAAAGCACTTACAAGGAATAACGGAACCACCACCGGTCCCCCCGCCTCACACAAAGCATGGACTAGGATACGACATCTCCACCCACGATGAAGATGACGTGGAAGGGTGGGGTTTCACTCAAATCAAGTGGGAAGGAACCTCGTACAAAGGATGCAACGACCAAAAGTCCAAGGATTGCAACCTCAAACCATATCGAAGGAAACTCAATGGCTACTTTGTTCGAGAAGGGGAAAGTATTCCCTACTTTATCTTTTCAGAACCATGGACTGATGATAAAGGAAAGCGCCAACCGGGCTTTGAAATCTTCAGCGACTGCGATGCTTCTCCAGATGAAACAGAATCCGTCCCACTGATCCCTAATGATTTGTGGGGCACGAAGGCAGAAATGACAAGTGAATGGGACTTTGTGTTGGGAGAAGACATGCTGCGACAGTTCCAAGACCTGTGCCGGTTAGAAGACAGCCAGATTCATGCAATATCCAAGGGGGACGCTCCAACTACCGACTACACAAGACTAATACAGAAATGTGATGAGCCAATTCTAAGCGGCACGTCACGGAGGACCGATTGTTGATGAAGACTTCATGATCAAAGAGCTTGGTTGCACTCCCCACCCTCGCAGGAAGATAGGACCTACAACTTTTACATTAGAAGCAGGCTCCACCTCCGATGAACTCACTCAAGAGGAAATCGAGGCGGTGGCTGAACATGTATTCCCTTACTTCCTTAATGAAAACTTTGATCTTTCCGAGTACCCCGAGATTGCTAACATCGTAAATGATGAATTAACTAATAATAATCAATATAACGAACACGTTAATAATGAATCATACGATGAGATAGATCAAGATAACAAACAAATCTTAAAAGAATTAGCTAAGCAAGTAGGTCGTTGTGGAAAGAATGGCCCTGTTGACGACGAGGAAATGCAAACGGTTAATATTGGGACGACGGAAGACCCCAGAGAAACAAAGATCGGCAGCTTCTTCAAGGGGGAAGACAGAGAAACCTTGACCCGGCTCCTCGAGAGAATATGTCGACGTATTCGCTTGGTCCTACAAAGATATGCAGGTTGAATCGATCGGTTATAGAACACAAGATACCACTTGCTACCCAACGCTAAGCCAGTCAAGCAGAAACTACGCAGAATCAAGCCGGAATGGTCAATGCAAGTGAAAGAAGAAATCATGAAACTCTTGAATGTAGGGTTCATCAAAGTGATTGAATATTCGGAATGGTTAGCAAACACGGTGCAAGTAGCCAAGTCGAACGGGAAAATACGAGTACGTGTTGATTTCGGAGACTTGAACAAGGCATCCTAAAGATGACTTCCCGCTACCAAACATAGACATGTTGGTCGATGCCACGGCAACATACGAGGTCCGCTCATTCGTCGACGGGTTCGCGGGGTATAACCAAATCCTCATGGCGAAGAGGACCGGCACAAAACAGCATTCACCACACCTTGGGGAACGTTACGCTACACGGTCATGCCGTTTGGCCTCAAGAACGCCAGGGCTACCTATCGAGAGAGCGATCACGACACTATTCCACGACATGATCCATAAAGAAATAGAGGTGTATGTGGACGACATGATTATCCACTCGAAGGGGACGGATGGCCAACACTTCGAGAGATCTCGAAAATTCTTCAATCGGCGAGACAGCACAAAATGAGACTCAACCCCGCCAAATGCTCATTCGGAGTAGTCAAAGGGAAAGTCTTGGGATACATGGTCACGTAACGAGGCATAGAAGCGATCCCGCCAAGATAAAGGCCATTACGTACATGCCTCCACCCGGGACACGAAAGAAGTAAAAAAAAAAAAGGGATTCATGGGCGAGACTTCCAATATATCGGTCGATTCATTAATCAATCGGACTACAATGTGCGACCCCATCTTTAAGCTGCTTAAGAAAAACGCACCTCAAGAGTGGACCGAAGAATGTCAAGAAGCATTCGAGGAAGTTAAGCACTACTTGACTTCCCCACCTATCCTGGTTCCACCACACAAGGAGAAGCCCTTGAAGTTGTACCTCACAATCACAGACAACGCATTAGGGGCTATGCTTGCTCAAGAACAGCCAGCTTCGCACACAGAAAATGCCATCTACTTTGTCAGCCGCAGATTCCAAGGCAGTGAAATCAACTACTCTCCACTCGACAAGTCGTGCGCTGCTCTCGTCTGGGTATCACAAAGGCTAAAGCACTATATGGAAGCCTTTCCAGTCCGTCTCATCGCAAAGATGGATCCACTGAAATATATCCTAGACAAATCAAATTTGTCTTCGAGACTAGCCAAATGGTACTTCATGCTCGCGGGGTATGATATCACTTACGTCACTCAGAAATCCGTCAGAGGGAGTGTATTCGCAGATCAGTTGGCCGAATTTCCTTGCGACGAAGTGAAGGGGGAAGACCCGCGATTCCCTGATGAGGACATTCTAAGCATAGAAGAAAATAAGTGGCAATTATTTTTCGATGGCGTAGCCAACAAGAGAGGGTTTGGCATCGGAATGTTATTGGTAGACCCTAACGACATCTACACTCCACTAGCAGTACGTCTTGACTTTGACGCCACAAACAATACCGCAGAATACGAGGCTTGCATAGCGGGGCTTGAGGCAGCCCTAGAACGCAACGTGATTGAACTCGAGGTATTCGGGGATTCCCAATTGATCATCAATCAGACAATGAAGAAGTGGAGGGTCCAAGATCCAACCCTTCAAAGATACAGTGCCCACCTCCAAGAATTGGCGCAACAATTTCAGGATGTCTCATTCCACTATCTCCCCAGAGACAAAAATCGGTTTGCGGACGCATTAGCCACACTTGCTTCTTTGGTCGAAATCCCTAAAGGAAAAGCAGTTAAACCCTTCAAGATAACACGGTGTGCAACTCCTGCATACTGCGCCGTTATAGATCTTCACGACTGCAAAGACAAATGGTTATACAAAGGTGCGGCTGTTGAAAACTCCGAAGGGAAACCATGGTACCACGACATTTGGTATTTCATCCTAGATGGAACCATACCACCTGAGACAGACCTGAAGACTCAGATCGCCCTTAAGAGGTTGGCTGCCAATTACGTCATCACTGCTGGCCGTTTATTCAAGAAACATTCCCAAGGAAACCTCCTTTGCGCCACTGAGGAAGAGGCCCAGGAAATAATGGACCATGTTCATCAAGGCATATGTGGAACCCACGTGAACGGAAACATGCTCGCCAAAAAGATCATCAGACAAGGGTACTTTTGGCTGACCATGGAAGCCGACTGTACCAAAATGGTCAAGAAGTGCCACAAGTGTCAGATACACGCCAACCTTCAGCATGCACCGCCTTCATTGCTGTACCCAATGACTTCACCTTGGCCGTTCTCTACATGGAGAATAGACGTGATTGGAAAGATCACACCCGCAGGAGCCAACGGACACTGTTTCGTCCTAGTAGCCATCGACTATTTCACTAAATGGGTCGAGGCCGCCTCCTACAAAGTTCTAAATGCCAGAAAGGTTGCAGAATTCATCAAGCACAACATCATCTGCCGATATGGGGTTCCATAAGAGATGATATCCGATAATGGGTCACACTTCGAAAAGGAAACCGATCGCCTACTGACCGAGTACAAAATCACGAGACACAAGTCGTCTCCTTATAGGCCTCAAACAAACGGAGCAGTTGAAGCCGCGAACAAAACAATCGAGACTATCATCGAGAAAAATGGCGATCCTGGAAAAGACTGGCCCGACAAGCTACCATTCGCACTATGGGGTACCGCACTTCGATCCGAACAGCTACAGGAGAAACTCCTACGCCTCACATTCGGGATGGAGAATTTGTCTTACCGATAGAATTGGAAATACCATCACTAAGAGTTCTCCTAGAAAACCAAGTGAATGAAGTCGACTGGCTAGAAAGCAGATACGAAGAGCTAGCCCTATTGGACGAAAGAAGGTTGAAAGCGGCCGAACACACTCAGGTTTACCAAAGAAGAATGGAAAGAGCTTTCAACAAAAAGGTCAAGACAAGGAACATCAGAGTAGGCGACCTGGTGCTCCGTGAGCATCGTCCCGGACCTTTCAACCCGTAAGGCAAGTGGGGACCAAGATGGATAGGACCCTACATTGTGAAGAAGATATTCTCACGGGGAGCCCTTCAGCTGGTAGACTTAGACGGAGATCAACTACCGAAGCCGGTCAACATGGACAAGCTCAAGAAGTACTTCGCGTGACTTGGCCTCCTTAAAAGAAATCGCTCGCTAGGTTGAAAATCCCGGAAAGGACGACCTAGGCAAAAATTAGAGCTAGCACAAGAAAAGAAGCCCGCTAGATTGAAAACCCGAAGGGGCGGTCTAGGCAAAAGAAAGGGTGTGCATAAAAAAAAAAAAAAAAAAAAAAAAAAAAGGGGGCCTTATCTCGCGCGAGATTACCCCACGGCCTAGAGCCATATTTTGTCCTTTTCTCAAAAATGAACTACGTTGGACCTGAGCCTCTTGTTTAATTGTTGTAAAAGAGGAACGTAGGCAGCCTTCGGGTTCGGTCTAATCAAACAAATAAATCAAAGTTGTCCCTTTTATTAATCGAATGCGTTTCATTAATGACAATAGGGAAATCCTAACCACAACGACTAATTTGCTAAGCTAACAAACTTGAAAAAAAAAAAATAATAAAGCAGAAACAATTGATCTATCAAAGCAATCTCTTGGTACTCCTAAAGATCTAGCCTTTCATTAACTTGGTTGGCCGGCGGACATGGTCTCCACCGTCGTCGTGATCCTCCTTGCGCTTTGAGCCTCTCAAAGCAGAACATCCCTCGAGACGATTAAAGACAGATTCCGACAATCTCTTGAAGACATGAGGCCTATCCAAAGCTTGCGTCTTTCCAGGCATTCCCTTGCCTCGCCTCTCGTACCAATCCCCATCAAGAAAATCCTGAGTTGGATCAGTTCGTACATTAGCAGGATCAGACTGAGCCTCGCTCCTTCGCAAGATATTGCTAGCTACAAAAGAATCTCTTAGCAGTGAAAGCTGCAAATCATCAATCTTCTCTGCACTAGGATGACCGGTATGGAGGAACCAATCCAAATATTTGTCAGACAGGAAGATGCTTGCATTAAAAGTTCGAAGGTTCGACCAACGGTCCCGATTAGTTCCTTCACCCCATGCTTGAGCTAGCACCTGCGCAAACTCTACACCAATATAAGACACTACACGAGAAGCTCCTTCGAAAAGATAAGTGTCTGGCTGGCGACCAAACTAACGGAGCACCCGCTTGGGAAAGTAAAAGGAGGAATCTCGCAAACCGGAAGAACAACCATGTCAAAACCCTTGGTATAGGCAACATACTTGTTCAACCTCCAATAAGGTGGACACCAGAGAATATCGGCGGTTTCGGTCTTCGCAATCAACTCAGCCCATTCATCCGCTGAAAGATCTTTGATCAACAACTTTCGCGTATGATATGTAAAAGGAGAATATTCCAACGGGGGACCTATCAACTTGAGATGCTCCCTAAGCCAAATAGTCAATAGGAGGGGACTCCCTTGAGTCATGACGCCTTGATCTATGCGGCTCATCAAGACCATGAAGGGTCTCACCCAGGATTAGCGGAATAATGTTCCTAGAAACGTTTCCTAGCCTCGCGTAACAACTTCCACCGGTTGGGAATCGACCAAGCCGTCCCCGCACGTAAACAAAACATCTCCGAAAAGAGAAAGAGCCGAAAGTTCCGCTTATGGATATGAAAAGCGTCATCATCGGAATCACCATTTGAAGCGTCCAGGAAAAGAAGAGCAATCAACCCACTTGCGGTGAACCAACCCATAGCAAGTATCAAGGGGGATCCCTAACAATTCGTTCAAAGCCTCCGAATGATTCCTATGATACTTAGGAACAGCAATCTTACCAGTCAAAGGCATATCCAAGTTAATGGCGAATTCCTCAACGGTAGGCACCATCTCATTCAAAGAAAAATTGAAAAGATGAATAGAAGGATCCCAAAATCGAGCAGCACCCTGCAATAACTTCCAATCCGGTTGGAGGTTCTTCAAAGTGAAAAGAATTCTAAATCCGAATTCTGCGATAAACTTATTGCGAGACCGGTTGCGAAACGACCTTACAAAATCCTTTGATGCTTGCTTGAAAGATGCAATCACTTCAGAGGACAAAGAAAAATCATCGACAATCATGGACGTTGGGGCAATCTCCTTGGAAGCCATGGATCACAGGGTTGAAGAAGAAGACAAGAGTTTCACCCTAACAGGATATCTCTAGAGTTTGAAAGGCTAGAATAAGTTATCTGGCCGGACTACGGGGTGATTTTATAGGGAAAAATGTCAAAATCCTGTTCGAAAAAGGAAGAGATTTCTGCCTGGGTAGCGTGTCTCGTGCGAGACACCTTATCTCGCGCGAGATATACCTACGGCGAAGCAACAGCAGTTCTACTCAAACAGCAATCTAGCCCCGACTTGACGAAGCAAGTCTCGAAAAACCTGCGTGTACAATTCATAATATGCAATAAAACACCATATTCAGGCTCAAAATTGCGGCCTAACGGCCATCCCATTTCCGGAAAACATGGAAAGTCGAGAAAGTTAATTAACTAACTAATTAGACCTAGGATTAGGGATTAAGAAAAACCATTGTTTGTGCTACCTATATGTTCCTAACAGGTACCAGAAAAGAAAGAAAAAAAAATTGTCTGGGCCCGCAGGCCAATATGTACAGATAATCAGAAATCAGATGTAAAGAAAGGGGAGGGGATCACGCCATCAAGTCGCTCGAGCCGCCGGCACCTCCGCCATCTCCACCATGGGGGCTACCATCCCTCCTCGACCTCTTGGCTCCGCAAGTGGGGGTCATAGCCGAGGCCACCGTCGAGGCCGCCGAAGAAGCCTTCTGGAACAGCCTCTCGGACAGGTCCGACACCAAAGCCATCAACCCAGCCATCTTGGTCGCTCCACGGTTGTAATCGGCCGCGGATATGGTGACCTGACAACAAAAGGAAAAGAAAATGCTCAGAAAAGTCGGACATATACACTTATATGGACGAATACGAGAAACATTACAAACAGAAACATACCGAAGAGACATCAACCGGGAGGCGGTAACCCTCAGGAACCTGATCAGGAGACGGGATGTGCCCCATCATCGGCATGCTCCCCATCATATACGTGTAGCTCAAAGGGCCGTAATCTGAGGCAAAGGGCAGAGAACCTGTAGCCTGGGAGGAAGTGCTAGGGGCTGAAGAACCTGAAGCAGAAGCAGAGGCGGAGTCACGAGCATGCGATCGCCTATCCCCCACCAGGAGGGGACCCATCAACCGAGGCAGAAACTCCGCATAAGAAGCCCCGGGGATCACACAAGCCGTCGCCGCCTCACCCACCAAGAGACCTGCATACTCATCCTCTGGAATAGAGTGGGTGGGATACATCGACCTCGGCGGATCCGCCGGCACCCTGTATGATAGTCTACCCCGGCCATGCTGTGGGAAGACCCGCTCACCGAGATACATGGTATCTCCCTCCAAAGATGCCAGCATCCTCTGCATCCCGGTAGCATCCCAAGCTCGATGCACCTCCAGCTCCAACAGGGTCCAAGGATATAGGCCCAGCCTCTCATACTCAAAGGTGTCCAGCATGGCCCGCGCCTCCGCCACCGTCAAAGTCCAATCCTGGTCCTCCTCCTCATCAACGGTCCGATTCGGGTGGCTCCACCTCCTGATATCCGGAAACAAAGGGGCCCGGCTCTCCAACTCAAACCTATACAGCCCAAGGACAGTGTAGCCCCATATCTGCACAAGAAAACAGAACAGATTCAGTAAGGGAACACAGATAGAGCATACAGACAGAAAACAGAAACAAAATCAAAGAGCATACCTCCCAGGCATAAGAATACCCCGACAGAGTATCCTTGGTATGCCTACACGCCTCATCCATGGCGTGGTAGCAGAAGGCCAGTCCCGCTGAGCCCCAGTCATAGCCGCTCACCTCATCCAGATCAACCAACAAACGCAACAGAGAAAGACGGGCCGTAGAAGAGTGGTTCGCAAAAATAGTCTCAGAAAGGATATACCAGAGGGCACCCCTCACCAACCGATCAATATTCACATTCGGCTTCTCCGAGTAGTCCTCAATCTGACGCCGGAGGGGTGTCAACTCAGCGGCATACCCCTTAACCTTGTTAGGGGGGAAACCAATCAACTGCCACGCCGCTGGACCCGCAGGCTTATAATTCGGAAACTTCGGCAGGGGATCACCAATAAACTCCAACCCCGTGATAGCCAGAAAATCAGTCGGAGTCATCGTTGCTTCCCCGAAGCGCAAGTGGACCGTGTGGGTAGTGTCCCACCACCTCTCCCGAATAGCCTGGAGAACTTGGGGGGTCCGTCTAATTCCCCTAAGATTGTCAACAAAAGTCAACAAACCCGTTTGGGCCACCCTAGCTCGGACGCCGTCAAGATCCTTGATCTTGTCCCAAACCGCCTTAGCCATTTTTGGACTCCCCCGACAGTTCTTAATTGGCTTGTACGACTGCAAAACAGAGGAAAAACAGAGAGAGCAACGTTAAAAATTATTCCATGTCAAGAAATCAATGAAATAGAAGAAATTTTTCATTGGGACATTTCATCGAACACTTGGCGTGCGTACAAGAAAAGCTTGCCCAAGGATGTCAATCATAATCCGAATCAACCTCTCCTACAATCCATGATGTGTAGGAGGCTCATACGCACACAATGCAACAACAAAACATCCAAAGAAATGCACAAAATCAACGCATGCAAGAGGAACCTAGTTCTAGGCATGAACAAGAACAAAAGCCATTGATGGAACTTTGAATTCAAGGGAAAGGGGATTCAAATCAATGCAATACAAGAAACAAGAGGTGAAGATAGAGTTCTTACCAAGCCCTCCCGGACAACGGTAGAGATGTGGGCGTGCCTATCAAAGGTGAGATCATCGCGAGGATAATCCTTCCCTAGCAAATAGCTCCCTAAAATTGAATTCCTTTGCTCTTGAGCCATTGATTATGGAGGGAGGAGGGATTGAGAATTGATTGGAAGGAAGAAACACCAAGCAAATCCACAAGAAATCACAAAGAAAGCGACCTTGGCTCGAGCTAGGGAGGGAAATTTTGAAAATGATGTTTTCAAAATAAGCTTGAGCTGCTGTTTATATGCCCCGACAGTACATATCTCGCGCGGTATATCATATCTCGCGGCGAGATAAACCTTCTGGAAAAGGACAAAATTGTCCTCGACAATAAGCGTCTACGCAACGTCAAAGTTCAAAATTTTGACACATTTACCCTTGGAAATGATAAACTAGCAGGGAAACGTGGAAAAACCGGCACCGCAAGTCACGGAACGAGTCAAACGTGACATACGCACGATCGCCCGGTACGGCACCAGTCGCCCGAGAACCGAGTGGTCCAAAGATCAACTCAATCCACATGATTCAGAGCCCAGAAAGGTGAATCATCAAAGAAAAAGCCCGGTCCAACGCCCAGACAGGTGGATCGTCATCAAAGAAAAAGCCCGGTCCAACGCCCAGACAGGTGGATCGTCATCAGAAAAGCTCGGTCCAACGCCCAAACAGGTGGATCGTCATCAAAGAAAAAGACCGGTCCAACGCCCAGACAGGTGGATCGTCAAACCAAAAGCCCGATTCAACGCCCAAACAGGTGAATCGTCATCCCCAACAGCAAAAAAAGCCCGATTCGGAGCCCAGAAAGGCGAATCGTCACAAAACCGACAGGACTCAGAGGGCCGGACAGGTAAGCCTTTGTTTTCTAACATATTTCCCGCAGGTTCGGAGCCCAGACAGGCGAATCTTCAGACAGACAGGTATATTCAGAATTGGGTCTTGATTTGATTCCTCAGTATGAATTTACCTTTTCAAAAACAAAATCTTCGCGATTTTCAAATGATTTTCAAAATACCTAAAGCAGCCTTTTCGTGTTTTGGAGTCGAACTACGTTTTGGTCTGATTCTCCGATAGAGATACGTAGGCAGCCGTGCGGCACGACCATCCCGATGTTCAGAATGATGTCTTTTCTATCGTCGACATGACTTCTTTCATAAGACTTGTCGCCGAGGGGCTCTGTAGACACCCCATTCTGAACACATCGGATCATACTTATGCCACTCTAAGTCTCGCTTTGAGTCAAGAAGTAGATATCCACCATTTCGTCATGTTTCGTTAAAGTTTTGACTAACTACCGTTAGTTTGGGACTAAACTGCATACGAGATAACGAGGAAAGGACAAAACTGTCCACAGGAGCAATATCTCGCCGCGAGATGGCGTGTCTCGCGCAAGATATCTCCCTCTGCAGATTGCAGATGACAGTTCCCTCGTCGATTTCAACCTCTTTCCGGGATAAAACTTTATCTCTCCGGCCAACCAATGGGAGAGGAGGTCTAGAACCATCTGATAGGGTTTTAACTCTCCACTTCTTCATATCCAACCTCTATAAATACTTGGTGACTTCCAAGGGATCGGAGGTCGGAGGTCGAAAATCCCAAACCGCGAATTTACACAACACACACACATTTTGTCATTTTCTTTCCCTGAAAGAATCCCTCAAAATCACCCTATAACTCACCTCATAGTTTGTTTGTCAACCTTGTTGATAAACAAGCATCAACCTCCAAATCAAGGACCAAGGCGAAGCTCTGTCCGTGTGAAGGGTCGACTCTAAACTTGAGTCGAAACTCTGCCCAAATCACCTCACGCAAGGTAATTCCTAATCTTCCTTCTAATTGATTGTTAGAGTGGTATAAGTCCATAGAATCTAGGATCGGCCTAGAGCCTCTCCAAATCATGGAGACGGTCTCGAAGCAATCGATTCTACATTCCGTTTGACCTCGTCAAATGGACCTTTATTTGTAGTATTCGGATTCGTTTTTTACTTCTTCTTTTGAAAAACCTCTCTTTTCTTTAGCAAGACCGATCTCCGGATTGGGTGAAATGGATGCCTTCTAAACCTACCCATTTCATAACCTAAGCCCCGAACCCTCAAATCTCTTTCAAATGGTTTTTCTATGTTTCCAATCAAATAATATAGGTGGCGACTCATAAAAATAAAAAGGAATCGGAATTTCTTTCTCACAACGCTACAACTTGCAGCATCCCCGGGAGATGCCGATGGACGAGCTGGAGGGGTACGTACAGGGCGTGTACTACACCGAGTACGTCATAGCGGGGGCCGCCTATGATGTTTTCTTGAGGATGAGGCTGAGGAGCCCGCAGGTACAGCATAGAGAGGGCGAGGTCCTTGGAGGTCCTCAAGATTTTCCGGTCCCGCGAGCTAGGCTAGCGTACGAGGGGCTGGACGGTTCGCGTAGGCGACTTGTGATCCCGCTCCCAGCTGAGCCGAGACCACGATACAGGGCGGACCCCAATGCTTCGGTGAGCACCTTTTTTGATTTTCTGCATTTGATAGTAGCATTCTGCACATGTTGCATCTGTACTTTCTGCTTGCTTTCTGATGACTTTCCTGGTTCGCAGGTATCTGGCCGTACGTACAATGACGCCATGAGGCTGGTGGACGGGTGGTTCGCCTATGCTCGGAGGCTCGTGGAGTTCATGCGGTGCAGTTCTCGGAGGAGCGTGGACGTCCGTGATCGGGGGCCGTCTAGGCCGAGAGATTCGCCTGCTCCCACAGCCGGTGGGGAGGACTTTACACAGGGGTTCGGCCAGTTCGCGGGCGGAACGGCTGGATTTGGAGCTCCTTCTTCTGCGCACTCGGGGCGCGAGAGAGGGGAGTCCTCGAGTTCGCGTACTCCGAGGAGGCCCTTCGCCTATTCCCGGCTGGAGGAGTTCGGCGAGTTCCTGTTTGCGACGGATCCGGCAGCTGCGGAGCAGTACGTCGAGTGTACGGATGACGAGCGTGACTCGCAGTAGTCCCCTTTATCGCTTTCTTTCTTTACTGCTTTGTTTAGACAAAATGCATGTATTTGTCAGGAACAAATTTGACTTGAACTGTATTTACAAAAAAAGGCGCCCGTGGGGCGGAACCTGTACTTCGCATATTTATTCTGTGATCACCTTCTGTTACTTTCGGCAAATAAGCAAATAGGTTAATAAAAAATAAATAAAAACGGGAAATGCATTAAAATTGAACGGGTCAAAAATTAAGCATGCATGCACTGATTTTTAATTATTTGCACTGTTGCACGAGCCCGGGGCGGAAGGGATACTGATATTTGTTGCATGAAACCATGGGCAGCACGCAGATTTCTCAAAGGTGAACAGGGAGTGGCTTGGAAATGTTTCCAATTTAGGGGCAGCTGGCTGCAGAGTTGACCAAGTCAACTGCAGAGGGAGTCCGGCCGGACTTGGAATGAATTTCCAGATTCTTTAAATTGCAGTTTCAGCTTTGCAATTGTTTATGAAACTGCGCATAGTTTTTTGTTCATCTGGCTGAATTCTCTCAAGCTTCCAAGGTTCCTTTCATTTTCTGACATGGCTCCCTTTCCCAAGTTATCGTCTCGGATGCAAGAGCGATATTTAGACAACTTTCAGTCGTGGGTACGGAACCACACGAGGCAGAACAAAAGGTTTTTCGAAGGCTGTTACGGGATTAAATCTGTTTGGGCTTTGAAGGAGCTCATGCCAGATTGGGATCTTTTGAGAGCCGCGTCTCGGTTCTGGGACGTACGGAGGAATGTATACATCTTTTCGTACAACGAAATCACTCCTACGTTTGAAGACTTCCGGGCCATTCTGGGAGGACCTGAGATGGAACAGCTAGTTCTTCCATATGCTGGTGGCATGGCCACTGTTGAGAAGCTAGTGTCTTTGTTTGGTATCTCGGCTGGAGAAGCATACGGGATGCTGATACAGGATTCCGATTACGTTGACATTTCGGGACTGCCCGAAAGATTTGCCGGAGCTGAGGGGAGCGTCTTTTCGTGGGACGCGTTTGCTCTGTGCGCGATTGCTACTCTGTTCACATTCACGTCTCTGGGTGTGTGCCATCACAGTGTACTGGACCTCGGTGAGGCAAAGGCTGGAGTGGGGGAGACATCGTGCCATTGGTCTTGGGCGAGACGTTCCTGGGCATAGGCCGGATGGCGACCGGTAGCCGATACATGTGGGGAGGAAGTCCCGCTATGCTGACCATGTGGTTGAGGGAGAGACTGCAGATGATGCCTGAGGTGCCAATATCTTGTGACGCTTGGTCTTTCTCGCGACATCCTCTGGTGATAGGGGGCGATCAAGCTGAGCTGGAGCTCTGGATGGCCAGACTTTGCACGCATCACTTGCGATGGTGGGTTCCCCATTGGAAGTTACAGACTTGTAGGACCGCTCAGGAGGGTCTGTTGGTTGTCAGAGTGTCGGGGCTGTCTCAGACGTCTTTCTATATTCCATCATTGGTTCTGCGGCAGTACGGGCTGGAGCAGATGCCACTGACTGATCTGAGTTATGCCGCTACCTTTGAGGTGGGATCTCTGCGGATGGAAGATCCTTCGATGCTATTGTTGATCACCCGCTGGTGGCAATACGCGTCCTTTCCTGCCAGGGTTCTCTTTTACCGGAGAGAGGGCACTGTCCTGTCGATGCAGTATCTGAACTGGTACGAAGAGTGTATGGGGGAGACACAGATGGTTATCTTGTGGAGACGGAGTGAGCTGTTGGGTGTTGATCACCTGGACAGCTCGACCTTGAGGAGGACAGAAGCAAGGGCTAACCCTGGGAATCGTACGGGCGATGCCATGGCAGATTATGTGGCAAATGCTGATCGGGAGGCCAATCAAAGCACTGCAATGATGGCTCGAAGCGAGGTGGCTCGAGACAGAGCTAGAGAAAGGGCTACGTTGACAGCCACAGGCTTGACGGAGGCGTCGGGAAGAGTCCCTGAGCCAGGTAGAAGGCCTACCGGAATATTTCCTGTGAAGGTGAAGAACACTCGCCGGGGAAAAGGGAAAGGGAAGAAGGATGAAGGACCTAGTACGGGAAACTAGGTTGACCTTGCTGTCCAGAGTATCCACCCATTGTCATTGCAGACATATTAATTGATTAATGTTTTATTGTAGTTTAGATAGCGTGTAGCGAGTCAAGAGTTGACCGTGCTTGAACTCATCAAAGATTGTTTTAACCGTTATGAATTTGTAGGTTAAATGAAAAGAGTTTTTCGAAACACAAGCAATTGATGCTTATTGCTTTTTTTTTTGTTTTTTAGACCGAACCAATGATGGCTGCCTACGTTCCCCTTTTACAATTGGACTAAGGGGCTCAGGTCACCGTAGTTCGACACTTTAGGTGAATTTGAGAAAAACAAAGATAAAAGAAGTGAGACCCTATTTTTTACCTGGATCATTAGCGGGAATGTATCCAGTTGGGTATTACTCTTTTAGCACTTTAATTTACTGAGGGGGACGGTGTATGGGGAAGGAGAGTTGACTCGTGCTCTTCCTCAAACGAAGTATCTGCGGAGCTTGCTTCCGTTCACGGGATTAACGAAAGGGTTTCTGTCCAAGTCTGCTAGCTTCATGGCTCCTCCGGAGAAGATTCTTTGTACCACGAACGGTCCTATCCAGGTAGGCTCCCACTTTCTGAGGGGATTGGTCTGCGTAGGAGGCTTTTCCTTTAGCACCAAGTCGCCTTCTCTGATGTCTCGAATCTTGACTTTCTTGTCGAATGCTCATGCCATTCTGCTCTGGTAGGCTCGAGTGTGTTCCATGGCTTTCAATCTGCGCTCGTCGAGTAGAGCAAGTTCGTCGTGACGGCTCTGTAGCCATTCGACTTTATTGATCCCGTTTTCTAAGAGGACTCGGAGGGATGGAATTTCCAATTCCACGGGTAACATCGCTTCCATTCCGTAGGTAAGTGCGAACGGAGTCTCCCCTGTGGCGGTTCTGACTGATGTTCGGTATCCCCAGAGGGCTAGATGTAGCTTTTTGGGCCAGTCCCGACCTCTGGTGGTCATCTTTCTGATTATCATGGCGAGAGTCTTGTTGGCTGCCTCTACTGCACCATTGGTTTGTGGTCTGTAAGGAGAAGACTTGTGACGTGTGACTCTGAATTCGTTCAGTAGTTGGTCACAATCTCCTTCAAAGTGGGTCCCATTGTCGGAGATGATCTCGTTGGGAACTCCGTATCGGCACATGATGTTCTCTCGGATGAACTCGGCCACCTTCTTAGAATTCAGTACCTTGTACGATCTGGCTTCTACCCATTTGGTGAAGTAGTCGACTGCGACTAAAATGAACTCGTGACCATTGCTCCCTGGAGGAGTGATCTTGTCGATGACGTCGATTCCCCATGTGGCGAAAGGCCATGGCGTAGTCATGCAATAGAGTTCGTGAGGTGGGATGTGATTGAGGTTGGAGAACCGTTGACATTTGTCGCAGATTCGGACGAACTGGATGCAGTCTGTTTCCATTGATATCCAATAGTACCCCATACGGAGAATGATCAATGTCAATGCTCGGGCGTTCATGTGCGGACCGCAGGTTCCGTTGTGAACTTCGTTCATTAGATCGCTGGCTTTTTCTTTGTTTACACACCGAAGGAGTGGCCCTTGGTGGCGCTTCTTGTACAACATACCCCCCAGAATGACGAAGTGGGATGCCAGGCATTTTAATGCCATCATGTTTTTGGCTTTGATCCCTTCTTTGTATTTTCCATCTTCATTTGTGAAGGAAGCTTCTCCGCTTTGGAAGTATTGGTAAATTTGATTGTACCAGGGTTCGTCGATCGTTTCCTTTTCTTTTTCGATCTCACAGCAATAGGCGGGTGTTTCCCGTCTGCCTATTCTGAGGGGTTTTACTGCTTTCCCATCGGGAATTTCGATAAGAGAGGCGAGGGTTGCCAGGGCGTCTGCGGCGGTTTCTGTCTCTTGGCAAATAGTGAAAAGAGATGTCCTTGGGCCGAGCAATGAGTTCCTCCATGTACGCGTGGTACTTCGAAGGCGAGAATCTACCGTCTTCCATTTGTTGGATACTTGATTGATGATCAATGCGAGTCTCCATATACATCCCGGCTACGAGATGTTGCGCTCGAGGGCGGCTTCCAAACTGCTTTGCACGAGCTTCGTATTCTGTTTGCATTGTTGGTCGATTCAAAATTCAGCTTGATGGCTATGGGAGTATGCTCATCCTTGGGATAGACAAGGAGCATTCCAATACCATTCCCCTTCTTGTTGGCTGCCCCATCGAAGAAGAGTTGCCAGCGGTTTGCGCTGTCAAGTGAAAAGATTCCGTCGTCTGGAAATTGCGGATCGGGACCCTTAGGTTCACTTTGCTCGGGAAGTCGGCAAGCCGATCCGCCATTACTACGCCCTTTGTTGATTTTCGACCATGTAATTGATGTCGAACTCGGCCGGGAAGAATGACCACTTGGCTAGTCGCATCGACAGAGATGGCTTGTCAAAGAGATATCGGACGGGGTCCACTTTGGAGACCAGGAGCACCGAATGCGACTTGCATGTAGTGTTTCGGTTTCCCGACTACCCATACCAAGGCGGTACAAGTTTTCTACGATCTTTGAGTAGTGAGTTCACTTCCTTGAAGCTTCCGGAAACTTACGAAGTAGATTGCATGCTCGGCCTTGGAATCTTTACGCTCTTGTGCCGGCATTGCTCCGATTGACGTGTACATTACCATCGAGATACGGGAGTAGTGGCTTGTCTTCATGTGGCGGGCACGGGGTGGGGATTAACCAAGTAGGTCTTGATTTTCTCGAAAGGCTGTTTGGCACTCGAGAGTCCCATTTGATGTCGGCATTCTTTTTCATCGGTTTGAACATGGGATCGCGAGAGAGATGTCAAGCGGTTGATGAAGCGACCGATGTGCCGAAGTCTTCCCATGAAGCTCTTCACTGTCGGGGTTTGAGGCGGCTTCATGTCGATGATGGCCTTGATTTTCCTGGGATCGGCTTCGATACCTCTTTTGTAACCATGTACCCCGGTACCTTGCCGCTTGACGCCGAAGGTGCACTTTGCCGGGTTTAGCCTCATGGAGTGCTTTCGAGTCTGTTGAAGAACTTTCTCGGATACGTCATGTCCGCATGTCGATCCCTTGGAGTGGATGATCATGTCATCGACATATACTTCGATTTCTTTGTGAATCATGTCATGGAAGAGGGGTACATTGCGGCCCGCCGGTAAGTAGCCCAGCGTTCTTCGGACCCGAACGGCATGACCGTGTAACAGTATCCCCATGGAGTGGTGAAGGCGATCTTGGCACGATCCTCCTCGGACATCTTGATCTGGTTGTATCCAAAGAAACCCGTCCACGAAGGACTTTACTTCAAAATTTGTCGTGGTGTCGACCGGCATGTCGATGTTAGGCGGTGGAAAATCATCTTTAGGGCTGGCCTTGTTGAGATCCCGAAAATCTACGCAAAGATCGACCTTTCCGTTGGCCTTGGTGACCGTCACGATGTTGGAGAGCCAAGTCGGGTACTCAATCAGTCTGATGAAACCAACTCGGAGCATTTTCTCAATTTCTTCTTTAACTTGCAAGGACCACTCTGGCTTGATCTTGCGCGGCTTACATTTGACGAGGCTTGGATTCGGGATCAGGGGAATTACGTGTTCGACGATTGAGGGATCGAGTCTGGCATATCCTGGTATGACCGGGCGAACACGTCAACATACTCCGGAGGAGGCTTATCGGGGCTTCTTTTACGCATCGGCAAAGAAACTACCCACTTGTGTCTCTTTAGGCTCTTGCAGCGACCCCGGAGTTCACTTTGGTCATAACCTCTTCGGCGGCTTGGGCCGGTTGTCCTCTTGGTCAACTACACGCTCGAGAACTTCTTTAATGTATTGTTCGTTTAATGTTTCGCTTCTTTATCAATTGAATTATTAACGTCTTTTAAGTTGTTTGTTAACTTATCGGTTGTTAAAGTGGCAATGAGAGGATACTCAGAAAGGTCGAGACTTTTCATTAAACAAGAACGGGAATACATGATTGGCTACAACATTATAGTCCTCGGCGTAAGGCCGTTGGATGACTCGGAAGGGCGGACTCGACAAAGACCGACTTAGAGGGTTTGAGACCGGGTTTAGGGAGATGTGGGTGCGGGCCCGGCTTGTCTTCCAGTGCTGCTCGGCTTGCCCTTGGTCGGTGAAAGTTACCCAATTCTTGGTGGCATTCTTTGGATGCTTGACGAGGGTGCGGGGATCGAGAGGCTTGGCTCCTGCTTGTCCCTATCATGGCAATCATGCTTTGTTGTCGGAGCCCAGTCGATCAAGTTTGGCAACTCCATGACTTCTTCAAACAGACTTCGTAGCCGGTCCACCGAGAGCGTCTTCTATAAATTACGGTTCCTTCGCTTTGGACTTCTTTGTCTCGAATGTGGCCTCGGCGGGTGATCCGAACAATCGCTTCCCATGGAGAGTACCTTGAGTTGCTCCTCCAAGTGCGGGATTCCCTTGAATGTGTACTCATCTTTGGAGTGTGGTGGCGGTTGGTCCCGAGGTAGAGCCGTGATGTCGAGGAACGCTCCTTATCGAATTAGCTTTGAGTCCTACGAAACGCTTGAGGTCCCGTGCTAGGCTGTTCCATTCTTCTGTAGTCTCGGTGCGACTATCCTGCTTCTTTCTCATCTTCATCAGTTCCACTGTTCGGTTCCCATTGTCGGTCCCCTCGGTTCTGCTGTCGGTTCCATTGTCGGTCCCCTCGATTCTAGCTGTCGGTTCCCTTGTCGGTCCCCTCGGTTCGCTGTCGGTTCCCTTGGTGAAGTAATGAGCGAGGTCAAAGCTGTAAGGCCGGAGGTGGGTGTGCCGTCGGAGGTTCCCCTTTGCGGGCTGTCGCCTTGGTGCGGGCGAGCCTTTTGTCTTCCTTGATGTCGGCGGTGTTGGCACGTAGCCAAGCCCTGGACCGTGGTGTGGTCCTTGACTTTAATGACTTGGTGTTGGCCTTGCGGCCTTTTGCCGAGCCCCGATCACAGGATGAAGTTCATGAGTTTCATCATCCTCATGGCGGGAGGAATGGTCGTGAGACAGGTGGAAGGTCCACGTTGCATATTTGGATCTTGGAGGTTTCCAGAGTGAATCCGATTAATGCCATGTCATCATTATGTTTGATTTCTAACACCGGAATGTCGTTGGTCTTTGGTCCCCTCGGTGGTGACTGTCGCCGTAGGCTGTGGTTAGCTCGTTGCCTTGCATGAACTTGATGCAGCGATGAAGGGTGGATGCCACGCCATTGATTTGATGCAGCCGGGGACGCCCAGGATAGGCTGTGAAAGTGATTGGAATATCCAACACTTGGAATTCGGTGGGGATCACCCGCTTGCCGAACCCGAGATGTTGAGAGTAGCAACCCCGAGAAGCTGTACGGGAAGTAGAGTCATAGGCCTTGACGGTGTGGTGAAGGCTTGAGATGCGTGGGCTTGATGTCAAGCGGGTCCATCATCTTGGCGGGCAAGACATTCATTCCGGAACCTCCGTCTACCAACACGCGGGGAAGGTGACGCTCGTCGGCGGGTTTGTGATGTAGAGCGGCTCATTGTGATCGGCCCCAAATTTTGGAAGGTCCAAATGCGTGAAGGTGATTATGTTGCCATAGTGGATGTTGCCGATCATGCTGAATGACTTCATGCGGGGTTGCGTCCACGGGGACCATGGTACGGGCCGAGGCTTTCCTCTAGCTTGAGCTTGTGAGGATAAGAGGAGGTGAGCGAGAGACCAAAGGGAAATGTTCGCTGAGTCTGCTTGAGGCGAGTGAGGATCGGGTCCTCTTTCAAGGAATTTGCGTCTTCGGGCTGGCCGGATTGCAATCGGCTCCGTCGGCTTTTTGGTGGCCTTAGGTGGTAATGCATGGATTTGACCCGATCGGGTTAGAACGGCGACATCGGGTTTGGTCCCTTCGAACAAGGCTGCTCACGAGTTGAGCCATATTTAGAGGAGGATTCCTCGTGGCATAGGGCCATATGTCTTCCCTCAACTCATTGATTGTGGATGAATTCCGGGAGCTTCGGCGGCTTGACGGATTCTGTCCCGGGATACCGGCTTGGATGCCTCTGCGGGAGGTAGCCTACGGTTTGACCTTGATTGTTCGAATGTCGGTGCACAACAATGGTTGCCTGAACTGAGCGTGTGTTGCTAACCCTCCGGGGAGGTTGGAGAGTTCTCGGCTTAAGCGAACGGTCTCCGATCTCTTCACGGTATATCGCGTTCCTTTCCTTCTTCTTGAGCATACTCGGGGCATTACGGAGTTGGGTGCAGCGATACTCGTGGTTTGCTAGTTTTCCTCCATTCTCAGGCCCCGAGATCAACCTTCTTGCGGCGGAACTGCGTCGAGAGTTAATGCCTGTGTTTCTTCCCATGTGAGAATAGCCGGTGCTTCTTTGAGCTGCGTGCGGCGATCTAGGTAAACTTCCATCGGGAGAGTTTTCTCCTCTCGCTTTATGCGAGTGGCGGGTATGTCGGAAGGTGAGTACACGGCTTCCCGAACATTTGCCCATGTATTTAGTTCTTTGCCCGGTTGATCGTTTACGTAAACGAATGCCGTAGGCTGTGGAATTTCCACGAGTAGTTGCTCGAGGCGAATTTCCATCCTCCTCTTGTTTTTAAATAGACCTTCCTCCCTGAGTTGGCCTTTCAATTTGAGTGCGGAAATGATCCGTTCCCATCCTCCCAGGACCCTTGGGAGTCCGGTTTTGTTGACTTCATGCCCAGCTTGGAAGAGAATGGTTTCATCGTCTTCGTCGTCTCTTTCACAGAGAACTTGCTTTCCTCGGGAAGGTAAGCGGCGGGATTCGTTCACTGTTTGTGTCATTCCATCTCCTAGGTCATCGGGACCGTTGACCACCCTTGCACAGCGAGAGGGGTTGGATGAGAACAGACGGTAGTCGGGGAAGTTGTCATGAGCAAAGCTCTTGAGGTCGAACGGGTCTAGAGTGGCCTCTAGCTTGTCATGAAGTTTGCTGTGACACTTTAAGGGCTTGGTCCCTGTAGGTCTTTCGAGCTTGATCTTCGTCCCAAAGACGACTTTCTTGAGCGGCTAGTTCCATGAGGGCTTTCCTTGCGAGAGCTAAGCAGTCTCCGTAGGTGCGCACCGTCTGGCTAGTGTCTAGAACTGTGATTACATTCAAATCGCCGAATGGCGGGAACACTTGGATTACGTTGACGAAGGAAGTCGGGCTGGACATTCCATGCGGCCTTCCTTGATCTCGATTACCAAGAAGTTTGCCCATATACGCTTGATTGACCCCACGGGGATATTGAATTCGCAATGTTGACGGTCTCGTGATCTCGCTCGATCGCCAAGTCTATCGAGCTAGCGGTCGGCGCGGGATGTACGGGTCGGGGCCGTGATGGCCGGGAGTAGAATCGAGCTGGAGCATGTTGATCTTTGAGGTGGTCATTTCCCATGTCGGAAGGCGGCTACGCCTTGCGGGAAGACTTTCACGAGATGTTTTGGGGTGGCTTCGGAAGCGTTCCCGAGGTTGATCGACTTGTAGCGGGGTGAGGAGCTTGGTCTCCTTCGCTGTTGCCCTTGGCCTTGGCGGCGCTTAAGGGTATAAGCTTGGCGACGGCACGGGCCGGTTGCAGCTGGGCCGGTACTCGGAAGTAGTGATGAGCTACGAGCTCGCTTGGCCAAAGCCTCGTTTACCATGAGCGGGCGGTCGTCGAGGGTGACCTTGGTATTGCGAGAATCGACGATAAGGACCGGATCCTTGGTATCATTGGGATATACGGAATAGATGATGTTGACGAAGTCGTCGTCGATCACTTGATCGAGAGGATTCTTCGTCGTGTCAACCGGTAACTTCCAATTGTCGGATAGGCTGTCATGTCTTGGACGTTGAGCTTGACAATTTCCATGGTATTGGAACCTTGGTCGTAGGTGACACGATCGGAAGGAGTTCCGTCCTCAAAGCGAGGCATGTGAATGCGGAGGTGCGCTAGCGGAGTGCAGCGTCCTCGACTCCGGAGAGTCTAGATTCGTCGTCATCGATCGCTCAATCCGGGTGTAGGGTCGTATTGCGTCCGGTTGCGTTGTTGGAGCGGCTAGGAAAACATCATGCTCTTCGTTGGAGAAGAGGGGTGCGAGGTAGTTCCTCGTGGAGGACATCCCATACGACTTCCATGCATTCATCGAGTGTGACGGTGCTTGTTGACCTTTATCACGAAGATCTCTTCGCACAGCGGGGCCGGAGAGTTTGTTTTGAGAATCTTGACGAATCTCCGATTGGAAGACTCGGGGGGTTTATGTGCCCGCATCACGGCGATATTCTGCGTTTCCTTCCAATGCACTCCAAATGTTGGAAACGACAGTTGAACTTGATGTATCGGGCTGCCGAGTGCACTTTGCTCGAGTACGTTTACATAGTTAGCATCTCGGACTACGAGGGATTCGATGAGATTTGCCCCGATAGTCCCTTGGTTGATTCGAAGGAGGTACCCCCGGTGCACGAGTGCGGACACGCTTGCAGCTCTTGTCTCGGCCGTTTCCTATGAGGAAACTATCCCCTCGGATGACTTCGAGATCTCCTGTAGGTTAATGAATTTAACACGGCGATGGAGAGTGGAAGCTATGGCTTTCATGTGGTGTAGCCAAGGGCGTCCCAAAAGAGCGTGAACTCGGATGGAATGTCCATTACGTGGAATTTTACGGCACCATTTGGGTCTCGAACCGGAGTTCAGTCACTGTCCCCGGGATGGGGCGAGACGAGTTGTCGTAGGCCTTGATAGTCGGCGATGGAATCGGCGGCTTTCGTGGATGCGGAGAGCTCGCATCATCCGAGAGGGAGGACATTAACGGCTGACCCGTTATCTACCAATACTCCGGGGAGTGATATGGTGTTGAGTTTAAGAGTGATGTACGAGCTTCGTTGTGCCCCGAGGCATCTCTCGGTAGGTCTTCATCACGAACGTGATCATCTTGCCATACAAACGGGAGTCGTAGATCTCGTCTCTATCCCAAGTAGAAGGAGAGTCATCCGGCCATCCGTTTCTGTCTTCCTCTTGCGAGGTAAAGCCTTTGGTGGAACCTCGGGAGTGTGTTGAGGTTGCTGTGGCGGTTGCCGCCCTTGGTTAGCACATTGATCGAGTGCGATTGCCAAGGCGGACCTTGATCTTCCTTTGCCGGTCCGAGCTCGGAAGGCTGGACAAATTGAATCTTAGGCGATCCCGCGGAGGGTTAGGCTTCGGCGCGATAAGATTACCAAGATGCGAGGTATTCCGGTGTCCCAGGTCGAATTCTGGTTTCGGCGGGACTTTTCGGCTTTCCCACATATCTGCTCTAAAGGCTGCATGGCTGGAGAGCAAGGAGGGCCCAGGCTGGAGTACGGTGCGTAGTAGTCGAACCTCCCGGAAGGTTCTCCGAGCGTACCTACGTTGGTATCCCCGGCTTCGTATCTTTCTCTCGATTCTTTGTTGAGAGGATTTCTTCTTTTGTTTTCTCGGAGGATTGCTCGGAACCGTTTCTCGGGACTCGTACTCCGGGCGAGGCGGAGCGATCACAAACATCGTAGGCGATGTGGACATTAGAGGAGGATCCGGTCGAACCTCCCGGAAGGTTACGTGGCACTCTTCTTGGGCACCCACTCAATGGAATTCATATTTGTTATTGTTCGGAAAAGGGTTTCCGTGTGTATTGGGCCACGGGCGTTCCAATTTGCCTTCTTCTATCAAGTTACGGATTTCGTATCGTAACCCCACACGGTTGTCGGTGGTATGGCCGTGATGCGATGGAAGGCACGATATTTGCTCTTGTCCGCATTGGCTACGGGAATTTTGGGTTTGTAATTGGCAACGGGCTTAAGGAGACCCTCCTTGATTAACCCTTCCCGACATCTTGCTCGGTGGCATGTCCAACTTGTCGAAGTGTACGGCTGTTCTCGAGTAGAATTGTTGCTTTGTGGGACCGGGGTTTCGTTACCCGACCGTTGTCCCCGATGGACGTAGTTGACGGACGTATCTTTCCCTTTCTTAGGGGCCGGTGCGGGATTGAATGCAAGCTGGCGAGCGGTATACGTATGGGTGTGCGGTAGCCAACTTTTCCTTGAGATCCTTCTCAAGCGTGAGCCGGCATTAACCATGGCCCGGAGATGCAGGAAGAAATTGTGGCTGATGAGAGTTCGATGGACGGTCTTAAGCGGGGCTTGAAGATCCGCATCTGTTCATCTTTGGAGAGTGGCTCCATGATCTCGGAGAGTTTCCGGCTCCATCTCTTGTAGAATTCCCCGACACTTTCATCCGCTTTACGCTCGGTGGTGATTAAGTCCTCGCGACTTGTTTCCCACTCTAAGTTGGATCTGCCGTTCCGGGAAGATGTTGCGATCTGTTCCCAGTGTGGCGATCCGCGAGCTTGACCCTCGAAACCATCATGTAACTGAACTTTTAAGCGTATCTTTGGAAGTGGTCGGCCATTTCTTTGGAGGGTTGCTCCTTTTGCTCTCATGCCGAGAACTTAGGTATCGACGTGCGTCGAGGACATTCGGTTCCGTCGAATCGGTCCATCTCCGGCATTACGAACTTGGCGAGGGAGAGGCGTGACCATTCCGGATACGTGGATTTGAGCGTTTCTGCTTTGAGCTGCTTTCATGGTGGCTTTCGGGTCTTTTATTTGCTCGACCATCCGAGGCTAAGGTTGGGTCCGGTGGTGGTGTGAGGCTCAACGCCGGGTGCTACCACGTGAGCGGTAGTGATTGGAGGTGGAAGGCTTGATATATGTGGATATATGGGAGCCTTCTCGAAGCTATATCGGGGTTTATCCCGGTGTTTAGGGATTCGTGTATAGGCACGGACGAACCGGGAGGGTATTGAGGGATATTGGCATCTGAGATGGTCAGGCGGTGCGGTGGTATTGAGTGATAGGAGTAGCACTTTGGGGCGACCAAAAATGGCGGGGTTGCCCTCGAGAGGTGGCGACATGGAGCCTAGGTCATTTGTTTCTTTGATTCGAAGGCATCCCGCATGTTGGCGGGGAGGAACTGATTGAAGGTTTGGGAAGCTGGTTTCGGGGAATCGTCATCCTCGACCGGGACAAAAGTACCGTCGGCGGGGATAGGCTGCTATACCACGCTCATTCGGAAAGGCTGTACCACGAAATTCTGCGATCTTCTTTACGCCTCTTGTGAACCTCACAAGCCGGATGGCTTCTTCCAATGTCATATACATTACCGGTGGCGGGGGTCCTTCCCGTCACGATTTCTCGGTGAGCTAGACATGTCGGAAATTCCGCCGAGGGAACCGAGGGAACCGAAGAACCCGTCTCGACGCCGCTGCCGTTACGGTGATCTGGCAAGGCGGCGGCCGGAAATCGAACCACTTTACGCTCATTGCGTAGGAACGAAAGGAAGGGTTTAGGCTTCGGAAAAGGGTATTTGGCTCAAGGTTTTTGGGCTTGTGCAATGTGCATTTACCGATTAATGTTTACTTAAAGCGCGTTTTCTCAGAGTCCTAATCGGTTGGAAAAGAGCGAGTCTTCTTTTTCGCAACTAATCCTAGAGCTCTAATCAGTGGATCTCGTCACTACGCTTATAAGCCCCTAGTTTCCATTGTAGATCATCTTTCTCAGGACGGACTATCCCGAGCGAGGTCTGATAAGGCAAGCGAGTTCCACCGACAAAGGAAAAAAGTGAACTTAAGGCTAGCTGATCACGCAAACTTTCGACGTGTGCGGCGTACGGGCCACGGTCGAGGTCAACGTCCTTAAGTTAAGGCGGGGATCGTGCCAAAATTTGGGCATGACCTCTCCTGACTCGCTTGTGCGAGAGACCTTAGCTTTTTAGCGTTGGCCAAGTTGTGGCTGGCACGGTACATACGACGAGGTTTGGTGACACGGCGTCACATTGAACCTTCGGGTATATTTTTCGGCAGAGCTCCGCGTCAAAGTCAAGGCTGAAAAGCTCAAGACTTCGGGTCGGGAACGACCTTTGGTCTCAAACTCTCGAGCTTGACTCGGAGCGGGGCCCGGCATGAAAAACATACACTTAGGCTTTATGACACGAGCTAAGCCAAAAACCAACCGGGGTCTTGGACAAAGTGCGACACAAAGAGTGCATGGCTTACACGGGCTAGGATGGGATGTTTGGGACGACCCCGTGCGCCCCCGAAAGGTGTCTGGCAGACCAATCGGAGTGCAACTGATAAGGCCATCCCGGGTTAGGGGTTGTAGTGTGCAGTGTACCGAGGCAACAAGTGCACGTGAAGTGCGGTGTTCCGAGGCAGCAAGTGCGCGTAGTGTGCGATCGCTAAAATTCTTTTTCTGAGTAAAACAGAGATTTTTTTCAGAATGTGTCTTAAAGAATTTATGATGCACAGTTCAAAAGACAGCATGAAAATCAAACATGAATGGGGATGCACAAACATGGTAAGATTTTGAAAAGTTGACAATGTAATGCCTTGGAAAAAAAACAAACCGTTCGAGGTTTAAAGTAACACACGCACACGAAAAACGAGGAAGGGTAAACGAAAGTTTGACCCACGGAAGGCTTTTTAGAAAACAACGGTAGTTTTGAAAAAAGTATCATTTCCCCAGCGGAGTCGCCAACTGAAATTACCCGGGATTTCGCGCGGGGCGCGGAACGCGGTTGTCTTTCGCGGGGAGTTGGTGTCTGAGACCTCGCTTCATGGGAAGGAACAAAATGAGGAGTCACCACGTGGTTTTTGTATTTTGAGCCCAAACGTTGAGAAACGGCTATTGTGAAAAGGTGTCGTTTTTATTGGTAGCAAAAACTTAGGAAAAGGCTTTGAAAAAGGGGATCATTTTTATTGGCAGCAAAAACGAGTAAAAAGCTTTTAGTACCAGAGATTGTTAGGTTCGGAGGTCACGTTACGTTTCGGGTAGAGTATTACGAGATCGTCCGAAACGCCTCGCATGACGAGTCTTTCTACCTTTCTCGAAATCGTGTGTGTGTGTGTGTGTCTTTTGAAATGGGGCTTGAATGACAAGCTTAATCTTGGTTTGAATGTCAAACGTTGATTAGGTGACTTTGTTTGAAAAGACGAGCGTTTGAATGACAAACGTCGGTTTTGAGTTTGAAATGAGCGTTTGCGTGGCAAACGTCGATTTTGAGTTTGAAAAGAGCGTTTGCGTGGCAAACGTCGACTTTGAGTTGAAAAGGAGTTCGAAGGTCGAACTCCGGTTTTTTAAACCGGGTGCGTCATTGTTAACGATTTTTACGGGAAAAATGCGTATTAAATGATTTTAAGTGTCAAATGGCGGCTTTGAGTTTGAAGATGAGCGTTCGGAGGCCGAACGTCATTTCGCGCGTTTTGAAAGAGAGTTCGACGGACGAACTCCGGTTTTGAACCGGGCATTACATTGTTAACGATTTTTACGGGAAAAATGCGTTTTAAATGATATGCGATCAACGAATCGGGTTGCGACTCGGACTTTGAAAAGTAAATACTATCACGATCCAAACGGGTCGGACTTTGTAAATGACAGTATTTAGAATGCGGTATCAACGGAATCGAACGATCCGGATTCGTAAATGACGATCAACGAGGCCAAACGGCTCGGAATTGTAAATGACGATCAACGAGGCCAAACGACTCGGAATTGTAAATGACAGAAATTAAAGGACGATCAACGGATCGATCGATCCGGAATTGATAAATGACAATAAAAGTAACGGAACGGGGTCGGAACGCCGTTTTAACCCGTGATTACTTCTCTTACGGAAAGAGAAGAGGATCGAGGGGCTAAAACGTATCGGACCCCGTTAGACGGAGGCGTCTACATTTTGGTAACGACGTTCGAAACGGTTATGGCGACTGGCGCGTAAACCGAGACGGAACGAGAGATTTAGAGAGAGGGAGTTATACCTATGGCTAGGGTCGACTCCTTTGGCTCGAAAGGTGTGTACGGGACACGGAAAGTGATTCGAAAGGTTGTTTAGAAGTAGTAGGGTGCGTATTTGATCGAAATACGAAGGTTTCACGCGAATCGAGACAGAACGGGAGCTCGGGAAGGGTGAAAACTGGCTTGGGCCGTGGGGTAGTGAAATTTTGGAGTCAATTTGTTCCTTTTTGAAAGCTTTGACAGCAACTTCTATTTATAGGTGAAAATTGCAGTAGGAGTCCGGACGGACTTGGACTGAATCCAGGGGGTTTTTGGGTATTTTGGAAATGCGGGGACTTCTTTGGCAATTTCAGGAAAAGTGCACAGGGAGTCCGGCCGGACTAGGCTTGCAAATCAGGGGTATTTTGGTCTTTTCCCTTTGAATTTGATTGAAAGGTGACTAGAGGGAGGTGGCATGGCTGCCACGTGCCCCTCTGAGTCACCAGCCATGTGGGAATTCGTTCCCCGGTCCCGGTTTTGTCCGTTTTTTAAAATAACAGTCCGGAAAATGTCCGAAACGCCCCCGGAAAGTGCCGAAAAATGCGTTTTTCAGGGAAAGCCATACTTTTACGTGAGATGACACGTGTTAAGTACGGTTCGACGTCGGGATGCACGGGCGATCCGGACGTCTCGTTGGCACAGCAACGGGGAGTTTAACGAGTTTCGGTTAACCTGGAGCGGGCCAGTTAACGGATTTCGGTTAACTTTCTGACGGATTTGGACGATCCGGATTTGGGTACTTACACAAGTCCAGAGCTCCAAACAAGTTTTCTAAGTCACTGTCTATATCTACGGGAGCAGCACCGCGAATCTTTCCAATCATCGGCTCATCCAGAGAAATCTTCCCAAACTGATCAGCCCAGTCAGGTCCCCAGAAATGGTAAATGTGCTCATAAGTAGCAACTGTGATTGGTCCCACTGGCATGCTAACAAACATCTCGTGAAAAGGAGCCTGATTGGAGGTAAGACTCTTCATGACATCAACTCGCTCTTTCAATTGCTCCAATCTCATCTCTGGACATGTAAACTTCTCGCCACCTTCCTCGACAAAGTATCTATTTAAAGATAAGTTGTAGGGACGCATATCCGGCTTCTTGTACTTCATTCCCACAGCTAGGGCCATTCTTACTTTAAGAGCCTCAGCTTTGTTATAGGCTTTGTCTTTCTCAGTTAACACATATCCCAAACCTTCCCTATTCTTAGTAGGCTCCGGATACTCAAACTTGGACCTTCCTTGTTGACGCCTGCCTAATCCCAAACCAGGGATGTAGTTCATACTGCGCATCATTCTTAACACAGGATGGATCTGATCAGAAGACGTCAAATCAATAGTACACACCTGTCCCTTTGGGTATTCCATTGTAAATCCACTAAGCATAAGATTATCCTGATCCAGCTTGATTTCCATAACTGGCATTGTGATGGAACTGGTTCCTCCCACAGTAACGCTGTCTCCATATATGGTTGTTAGCACCCCATCTTGAACAAACTTAACGCACTGATGTAACGTAGAAGCTACTCCACCAATCTCATGGATCCATGGCCTGCCCAACAGAGCTGAGAAAGTAATTGGGATGTCAATCACTTGAAACTCTACAACCATGTCCTTTCCACCAAAGGTCAAATTCAAAGTTGCCACGCCCAAGACAACCCTAGAAGTAGAGTCGTAAGCTTTAATGGTCTGATTGGAAGGCTTAAAACTTGTTGCGTCAATGTCTAGCATGCTCATCATCTTGGAGGGTAGCACATTTATTGCTAACCCGTTGTCCACCAACACATGAGGAATCCGATGTCCTTCTAATGGCACGGTAATATGCAATGATTCATTATGCTTCGATCTATAAGAAGGCAGATCAAGTTCCGTGAAAGTAATAATATTCCCATATTGCGCACTCTCGATTAACTGACAAGCTTCATCTGGGGTTGCGTCCACAGACACCCTAGTTTTAGACAGAGCTTCTTCCAACTTGAGCTTATGGGGATAAGACGAAGTGAGCAGCGACCACAAAGAAATGTCTGCCTGAGTTTTCTTTAACTGAGCCAAAATTGGATCATCTTCAAGTAACTCCTCTCCAGCCGATATGTACGGATTTCGCGAAACTTGAGGATTTGAAACTGCAACTCCTTTATCTTTTCCAAATGGTCCAACCCCATCTATACCCAACATTCTGCCTGACCTGGTAAGCAAATTGACATCCTTATCATTTTCATCTGCAAAGCTTTTGCCGGCTTCCTTAAGTTCAGCCAATGTCAACGGGGCCGAACGAGTACTTTAAGGCCATGTTGTTTGCCGTATCTGATTTACTGACAAAGGTGCTTCCAAACTAGCTGCCACCTTGAGTTCTTTCAAAGAGAGTGGAGAATCTTTCGAAACTACAGAAGAGATAGCATTGATAACCAACTGCTCCTCATACTCGTCATAATCAACAGAATTATTTAACTCACGCAAATCATCAAGGTACAAGACATAACAGAAATTATCTTTCATTTCATCAACAATACTGATTACATCGGAAATGACTTCCTTGGACTTACAATCATCACTACATTTGTCACCTACAGACCCACCAAATTCTAGCATGTTCACAAAATAGTCACTGCCAAACTCAATCAAATTCACACCATTGTTCGGAAGAGGGTTCTTGACAATGTTCGGACGAGGAGACTTCTCAATCTTCTTTTCATCAACCAATCTTTGAATGATCTTCTTCAGAGTGACACAAGCGTTGGTAGTATGCTCAGGATATTGGTGAAATTTGCAGTACTTGCTTGTATCAAGGTTGGGGCTAGGAATGGGAGGATTGTAGTTATCTAGCGGCTTAATCATTCCAGTCCTGATCAAACCGTTAAAAACCTCCTTGGTGGTCATACCCAAATCATCAAACTTTTGTTGCTGACGAGGTTGGAACCTTCCACCATTCTGCCCACTGTTATTTCCACCCTGCAAGTTGTTGATACTATTATCTTTGGTGACCTCCTTCCCTTTAGGAGCCATTGAGGAAACTGGGTTAGCTGCTCTATAATGGTATCCTCCACCTCCACTGCTACCACTAAAGTTGGTACTCGGGGTAAGGTTGAAAAGTCTATTCTCACTTCGGGCACCCATCCCTACCATCTCTCTCAAATCAGGGTACCATCCATTCCCAATGGCTTCACGCAAAACTGGTTTCACACAAGACAAGAAAATGTCCTTTTGGTCTTGTAAAGGAATCGGCTCGGATAACTCATTTAGCTTAGCGTTCCACCTTTTATAAAATTCAGTGATCGATTCATCACTCTTTTGAATAGTACCAACCAAATCATCTCTAGTCGTGCACCATTCAAGATTTCCCCTATACTTCTCAAGAAAGACATCGGTAATCTGGCTCCAAGTAGAACGACTCTCTTGCTTCAAGGCGAGGAACCATGTGAGTGCTGGGCCCTTAAAAGTAAGATGGAAATGCGAAGCCATGAATTCGGGAGTACAACCCATCGCTCCCATAGTCATTACATACGTGACAATATAAGTCTTCGGACATGCTGTACCATCAAACTCCATTTTAGGCATTTTGAATTTATGTAGGAGGGGTGTCACCTAACTCGGATCAACTACCTTGAGACTACTGGATCCTACCGTCAATTTGTCGATCTGCTGCTGCATTTGTTTCAACAACATAGCCACTTCTGGAGTCATCCCGGGAAGCTGAGGAATAGAAGGAGAAATAGTTGAAGAGGGTACCGGAAAAGCAGACGGAACTTCTGGAACATGCCTAACAGGAAAAGCTGCTGGAGGAAGCCGGTACTAGGAACATTTATGCTGCTATCCAACAAACTCACAGAACTTGGCACCCTATTCCCATACATATCATACCCATTAAGCTGCCCCAAATTCTGAACATTAGGCTGTTGAGGACCAAGTTGAGCTAACTGATACCCGAACTGACTTTGAGATGAAACCCCGGCATTCACACAAGGAGCCGAGTAAGGGGTGGAACCATACAAGTGTTGTGTAAGTGGGGAGCATACCACGGGTCAGGAGAAACCACCTTGGAATTGAGGCTGGTTATGAGGAAACTGTGGGAATCCGTCTTGGCAAACTTGACTACCCGACAAACGATACTGGCTACCCGGCTGCTTGTTGCTGCGAACCTTGAAAAGCACCATTCAAACCTTGTTGCTGACGAAACTGTCCATACTGAAAACTATTCTGATAAACACTATCCTGAGGTTGAGAATAACCCCCTTGAAACTGAACTCCATACTGACTCGGAGGCATTGAGGTATTGGGAGCTGGAGAAGAAGTTAAATCGAAGAAATTTGGCGGCTGGCTACCAATTTTGCCGAATCCACCCTGAGCACCTTGACTTTGGACCTGAGAGACCGGAGGAGGAGTCCTTCCTTGTGCATTCATGGCCATTTCCTGCGCTGGCATGTGGACAGGGCGAGGAGCGTAATTAAGGGGAGGAGGCATGGCATGATAAGTGGGTTGAGGTGAGGAGTGATAAACAGGTTGGAGAAGGGGAGAAGCAGATCCAATCCCAGTGTTGTTGTCTTCAGTAATCTCCTCATAAGAACCGTCATCCCGGCGAAGTACCGCAATCCCACGGGCACGCATAGACTCAACAAAACGAGCATGCGCTTCTTCCTCCCGAGCCTTAGCAGTATAGGCAAGTAAATGAGACTCACGCTCGCGAGCTAGAGCAACCTCCAAAGTAGCTCTCATCTCCTCCATAGACAAATCATTCAAACTTGACTGACCCATAGCTGCAGAACCACCAACAGACTGGGTAGAGAAAACGTCATCACTTCCTGACATTTCTGAAACTGAATTAAACGAAACCCCAGAAAATTCTTGAACTTCCTCGGCAATACGAACCAAACGGGCACCCGGACCGGAAGCACGAATCATACTCGCCGTAACTGCAGGGTGAAATAGGGTCGATAAGGAGATGAAAGAAGAGACTCTTTAGAAGGTATGGGAGAGGGAGAAGAAAGAAAAGGACTCGTGCAAGCATTTTATTTATGTTCAAGTAGAAATCAATGGCTTTTAAGTCCTAAGAAAGGTTGGAAAAGGATAAGCCTTTATTTTGGCATTCTAAACCTCGAGCAGGAACCTAGAGACGCACCATTCAAATTATACCGAATGTTTTGTGTAGAAATTAATAATAGGTAATAACACCTAAACAAGACCTAAGCACCATATGAGACGGACGAGCAATCCAAATTTCTGGGGAAATTTGGGTAGCATGACGGGTATTCCCGAGGAAATTCAAGGAAAAAATCCGGTATGACCTCTCGTCGGTGCACGGTGACAATGCGGCATGATCTCTCGTTAGAACATGTCGCGAGAGTGACATGTCCATACGTGAAACCATGTTGCATTGGCAACATACCCACACGTGCTAGGTTTTGGGATAGGTACGGATATCCTATTATAAATTTCGAAAATAACTCATTTTAGTATAATTTAAAAAGGTTGTGTCAAAAACCAACCATTGGGTAAGCTTGAAAAAGTGTGGCTCCACCTATGATGCGCTAGGGGGATAGGATTGATTTAGGCGCTCAAGCGTAGGCGACATACATCACCGTTCGCGATGCCATCAATCGCACCAAATGGCTCTAGATCTAGTGAGGTAGTGTGAGGGTGACTAAATTCCTTTATTTGCGAAAAAATAATTTTGAATCCATTTTTATTCTTTTTTATTTGAAAAGGGATGACACACGAAAAAATAACACACACACATCAAAAACTAACAAGGTACAAAAGCAACAATCACACTTGATCAAGGGACTGCCCTTAACCAGGATCTGAATAACTGCACAGTGGCCAGTTCTGTCGCGTGACACAGGACAGACTTGGCTAAGACTGTCGCACGACTGGGCAGGCCACAGAACCAGAACCTCAAGCAGGAATCAAGCACCAGATTCCTCATGTCAAGGAATAAACTCATAGCCCCAATACACAGCAACAGGAAGCATACAAAGACATAAAAATATCAAAACACATAAAATGCATATATCACATAGTGTCAATAATGATGCACACAAAATGAACACATTGGATGTTTTAAAAGAACGAAAGCTTGACCCTCTTATTTTGAAAAAAAGTTTCAAAGTTCCCCAGCGGAGTCGCCACTGAACATACCCCTATGAAAAATTATAGGTTTTATGGTTTTGGAAAAAAGACGGGAGATATGTAAAAGTGAATGGAAAGGAGTCGCCACGCTGTTTTTAATGGAAAACATTTAAAAACCAATTTGAAATCAAAGAGAGGGTTCGGGGGTCAGGTTACGTGTTGGGAAGAACCGAGAGTTCACCCAACACGCCTCATAAACGAGTCTTTCAATAACAAACATCCAATATATTCATAAGTGTGTGCAAACGTGAAAGACGAGAAACGTGATAAATGTATTCTATTGATAAAATGAAACGGATACAACTCGTGAACCACTTGGTACAAGGGGGGCCACATCCCTGTTACAGGACTAAGAACATATTACAATTGGAGAAGGAATTTCTGCAGAGTGGCAAGATGTGTCGCGTGACACAGGATCTGCCTAGCTAAGTGTGTCGCGTGACACAGTACTCAGTCTGGCAGGTTGTGTCGCATGACACAGGACGCCAGTTGCAGAAACCATACAAACTGAAACGCAGAATGAACCAAGGCCTATCCAAATCAACTTACATCAGAGATTTAACTCAGAAAACACATGAATCAACATCCAATCGACCAAGGGGGTGTGTATATGGGGTGATCCACACTCCCTTGATGAGCAAGCCACAATTACATTCAAATTAGACCATAAGCATGAAATGATACCAAACAAAGTAACTTAAACAGAGAGATTACGATTGTAATTTAACAACTAGAGCAGATGGAGCCTAATTATCAAATCATGAATAGGAATTGCATGTAAATTATATAAAAGAGAAAATAGAAGAGAGATAAGGAGGGAGAGAGTTTGTTACCCTTGTAGATCCACAGTCCTTATACCAAGTCAGGTATAAGGATCTTCAACTTTCAGTTATAGAACCAAATTGAACTCAGCAAGGATGGGAGATCAAGGATCTAGGTGATGGTGTATGAATTGGGTTGAATTGAGAGAGGAAAGGAGAGAGTGGTGTATGAGAGAGAGAGAATTGTGTGTGTTTGTTGTGTGTGTTATGTCAATATTTGGGCAGAGTAACAATAGGTCAAAAAAGGGATCCAGAAATGAGAGGGGGAGGGTCTTATTTATAACCTACTGGTAAGTGGCTAGTTGCGTCGCACGACCTAACACTGTGACTTTCCGTGGCTCGTTGTGTCGCATGACTGGACGAGCCAATAACTGGTTCTGGCGCCAACAACCTGTTCTGGAACATTCCGGGATAATTCCTCCTAGGTCCAAAATGAATAATTCTCTATAGGTCCTTTTGTATAGAAAAAAGACTTAAAAGTACTTCTTTCGCGAGAAACTTATAAAAAGTTTCCGGAAGTCTCGAAATAGACCAGAAATTTACCAAAATGCCCCTAGTGCAATTTTATTATATTAGAAGGCACTTATAAAAGGTCGCGAATTGGATTGGGGTACTCACAACACCGAGACGTCCATCTCACATCAGGACACTGACACGTCCACCTCACACTAGGACACCGACACGTCCACTTCACCAGGACACCGATACGTCCACACAACATTTCACACCAGGACACCGACACGTCCACTCACCACTTCACTCAGGACACCGACACGTCCACACACAAATTTCATCCCAAGACACCGACACGTCCATGTCACCTTAGGACACCACCACGTCCACATTCGACCAACATGGTCGCCTTCTCTCTCCCGACAATCGATCCAGATCAGGACCCTTATCTTATCGACGACCCCACTTCCTTCACAAGAGGGGCTTCTGTAAGTACCCCAATCCGGATCGCTCCCCATCAGAGCACACGGGAAACACCGCGGACTCACACAAACGTGATCCCGAAGACCCGTAACCTTCAAAAAGTCCAAAACCGCCAACCAAATCAAGGTAGGACCCTTCCGGGATAAAATAAAACAGAAGGACTTTTTGGTATTTACGAAAAATATTCAGCCTACAGTAGTGTCTACGCGGACACTTTTGCAAGGTAAACATAATCATGAAAAAATCCCCTTAAAGTCCACAATATTCCCTCAAATCTCAAAAAACCAAAAAATTGGGATTGCAAAAATGTCCGTGCGGACATGTTTGCAATTTTTCGAGGCCTATAAATAGAGGGATTCCCCTCTCATTTTCTTCACACATCCCTTCTCTCCTCCCTCCCCCCAGCAAGTTGGGAGCATTCCAAGGCGTCCCGAGCCCCTTCGGCCCTTCTTGAGGCCTCCCGAGCCGCCCCGAGGCGCTCCGAAGCCCTCCCAAAGTCGACGTCCCGAGACGCTCTCGAGCCATTCTGAGGCCCTCCCGAAGCCCTGGCGGTCAATCCTGAGCCATTCCGGTCCATCCCGAAGCATCCCGAAGCCCTGTCGACAAATCCCGAGGCATCCCAAAGCACACCGAACCTCTGCCCGAATCTACCTAGCAATCCCGAGGCACGCCAAACCGCTGCCCAAAATCACCCAGCAATCCTGAGGTACGCCGAACCTCTGCTCGAATCCACACAGCAATCCTGAGGCACGCCGAACCTCTGCCCGAATCCACACAGCAATCCCGAGGCACGCCGAACCTCTGTCCGCAGATACACCTAGCACTCCCGAGGCACGCCAAAGCTCTGTCCGCAGACACCGGTACATCCCGAGGCAATCCCGATCCATCCCGGTCCGTCCCGGAGCACTATTCACACTCAACCAACACATTCCCAACCAGAAGATAGACACGAACCAACATTAGTAAGGCCTCCTTCCAACACTATTTCAATTAATTTCAATACTTAAATACATAGCATACAATGTAGACATCTTATTAAAAATGCATTTTTTTTAAAAAAAAAAAGCACATACACACACACACACAACTTTTAAAGAAAGAGGGGTATCGAAAGACTCGTGTATACAAGGCAAATCGGGTGAGCTCTACTATTCTCTCCCGAGGCGTAACCTGACCTCCGAACTCAAAATCTCATCACACAACAACTTTTAAACTAAACGAAGCCTTTTCTCAATATTTTGGGCTATAATCAAAACGATGTGGCGACTCTACAAACGAAAAACGCAGCAAATGACGAACCAGCGCGAGATGCACGGTCCGCCCACCGGATCTGGGTAATTTCAATAAGTCGCACCAACCCTGAATCAATTTCGTGGTGTTAGAACCAGTAACAGGAAGTCCATCAATCTGTAACCTTGACAACATACCCATATCATCTAAACTAACAGTCATCTCACCAACAGTAAAGTGAAAATTGTGGGTTTCCTAACGCCATTGCTTAACCAACGCTGTAAGCAAACCCCAATCATACGTGATTTTCCCTAACTTGTAAACCCCGTAAAATCCTGCTACTACTAGTCTCTCCTGGATCCTCGCATCCAACACTTCCGGCAGAGTCAAACCACGACGAAAAGGTAACTTCTTAACATGTCTTCCGGCCCAGATGTATTCAGTTCGATGCTAATCCTGTAATTTCAAAACATCTCGTTGCAAAAGACCCAAATCGACAAAACGACTCAAGAAGCTCTTTATGTTGATGTTTTACATTCATCTGTAACACAAAACACAAAATTGATCAAATTTAAAACTCAATTTAGCAAAAATACTAACTGAACTAACGAAAAATCTAACTGAACTAACAAAAAAACTAACTTAACTAACAAAAAACCTAACTTAACTAACGAAAAACCTAACTGAATTAACAAGAAACCTAACTTAACTAACAAAAAACCTAACTAAGCCAACAAAAATCCTAATTTAACCAACAATACCATATAAATCAACAATAACTAATTAAGTAAAAAGAATAACTCATAATTCAATCAATTCGAAAACCCTGTGTTGAATCCATTTCAATAAACCCCCAAATCAATTAATTTCGAAAATCATAGGTTAAATCAATTGCTAAACTGATTCAAAATATAGGAGGGTGTATGAAGTCAAGAACTTACACTAGCGAATTTTGATGTCGTTACTGCAAATCACGATGGTCTCTTTGTTCTTCGTTGCCCTTTTCTCCCTCTCTATGTGTCGTTTATTTGGGTGTGTTGTATGATTTTTTTTTGTGTGTGTGCGTAATACAGAAAAAACAAGCTTCTCTAAATTCGCTATTGGGATTAGCGAGTCTTTAAGTGAACGCTATTTCAAGTAGCAAGTTTACCTTTTTATTTAAACTAATTACAATCCTTAATTAGCTAATCATTTATCCCAAGCAAACTCGTTATTCACAGTAGAGAATTCAAATGTTAATAAAATTTTCACGAAATTCTCGAAATTATTTACGTAAAATACAAAAAAAAGGAAAATCAAACTCGCTATTTGAAGTATTGAGTTTAAGCGAAAAAATTATAAAATCGCTACTTAAAGTGGCGAGTTTCAAAAAATGAGTCATTTTGATCAATACTTTTGAAAAAGTTTGTCATTTTGGAAATTATAATTCTAAAAACGAATTATTTGAGAAAAAAGTCAATAATAATTTTAAAAGTGAGCTATACACAACTATTAATCTAAGACCAAGTGCAATGGGGGTGTTGAATTATTTTTTTCAATAGTTGAAACCAATGTAGGGTGTTGAAAAAAAATTTCAATTGTTGAAAAAAATTGGTTTTGTTGAATATATTCAACGGGTGTTGAAAAAAAAAGTGGGACCCGTTTATGCCACATGGCAGCCATTCATTGGAGACTACCAGGCGCGTGCTCATCACTGCCGACCATGGGGCGTGAGGAGCTGAGAAATTTCCTCTTTTTTTGTTATTTTCTGGTTTAGCCAATTGGCAATTTCCTATTGGTCCTGAATATTTCGAATTTCTTTTTCATCCTATTTTTTTGAGCTCAATTATCTTATATCAAATTAATTTTTAAAAAACACAAATTACACCAAAATTCATAATTTTTTTTTCTCTATAAATAGAGTCTTGTTTCATTTGATTTGGACACAGAAAAAAAAATACTTTTTTTTTCATTATAAATTTCTCAATTATATTGAAAAATAAGGAATAAAAAATAAAATAAAATAAGTATGAAGTATGAAGTATTTTTTTAATTATAAATGATAATCATTATTATTATTATTATCATTAATAATAATTATTATTATCTTTTTAATTAATAATAATAATTATTATTTTATTAATTATAAAAATATAAAATAAAAAATAAAAAAGTGGTGGGGTATAGGATGATGAGTTAGAAGGGTGTTGAAAAAATAAGGGTGTTGAAACCATTGTAGGGGTTAAAAATTAAATAGGGTGTTGAATAATTAGGTGGAGGAGAGAGAAGATGATGTGTCGTGTTTTAAAGGGTGCTTTTTAAAGGGTGTTGAAAAAATGGGGTAGTTGAAACTATTGTAAATTATCTAAGTGGGCATGTATGACCAGCTACATGTCAGCACTGCCACGCACGTACATGAACACCATTGAAGTTGTGGAAGGGACATGTTGCATGTGCACGTACATGAAGATAAATATGTGACTTTACAAATATTATAGTCACATCCTATGGTACATAATAATGCCAAGTATCTTACATAAACCTTGGTTCATCGGTATGATTTTACATAACTGGGAGAGACTCCAGAACTTCAACACCTTAGTTTTATTACAATTACTATAATTATTTTCTTCTTTCTGACAAATAAATCATACATAAAATTTGCCCTCCATAGAAAAGTATTCCCTCCAAAATAAATTCATGAAAAAAACCAATTAACTACGAATAATACTCATTTTGAGAAGGAGGCATTCTTATCGGAATTTCAGAGTCATCCGCTCTGGTGATTATTATCTCCAATGGGCTTACCGCTTCCCACTGTGAAGTCGAAGGATTAAATTCATCTATGCTTGGAGCCACAGTGCCCCTATGAAGCGACATGGCTTTTTTCCAAAAACTCCGGTTCGAATTTGCACTAGGGGGAAGATGGCGCATTTTTTTGAGCTGTTTTGGTAGCAAGGGAAGAAGGACAAGGAAAAAGCAAGTGGTTGAGGTGACAACTGAGATCATGTATATTCCTGAGAAGCTATCAAGACTCAATCTTCCTGCAGATTTTCCCATTCCGGAATCATTGGGATCTGAACTGTTGTTGGAGGAACCGAGCCATTTGGTTTCCAACTCTTGGAGTTCACCACATTCTAACATGGTTAGAATGGCTTCTGAAACATCCTCGGCTATAGGAGACCCTTTCCCAAACACCTGCATATGGACATTGAAGCACAAAATTATTATCATTGGCAAAGTCAGGAATTTTCGAAAAGGGATCAAGGTTTCTTTTGGGATATATATTAGAGGCTTTGACCAAATAGCCCCCAACCCAAATGAAAACTACCTTTAAGGACTAATATTATCAAAACCCCCAAAAAAGTCCCTATATATTTTCTGGACCAAATTGCCCTTGCCCACTCAGCCCCCAGCTCACGCGCCCAGCTCACGCACATTTCTCTCTCTCTCTCTCTCTCTCTCTCTCTCTTCTTTTCTTTTTTTGACATTTTCTTCTTCTTTTTTTCTCTTTTCCTTTTTTTTTTACTTTACTTTTCTCTCTCTTCCTTTTTTTTTTCTCTTAAATTTTTAAAATACAATATCTCAAAATTTAAAAGTCGAAAAAATAAACCAAAATCACTGTTTTAATCACATCGCCAAGACGAATCAAACAAGTTTACACACCATATATTTCAAAATTTATAAATAAAATAAATTTTTTTCACTTGTAAAAATATGAGAAAATCATTTATCATTTGTTCACATGAGTACAACTGTATAATGGTTTTCACATTTATAAACTGAGAAGTCTATTTCACAATTTTGATGAAAATAACTGTATAAATAAATGTGAAAGTGACCTCACAATCATAACTGAGAAATTGACCTCACAGTTGTGCAAAAAAAATCATCAACAACTGATAAATAACATGTAAACCATTTCACATTCATAAATAATCGTGAAACCGACCTCACAGCTTTAGAAGTGTGAAAAACATTTCCGCTTATTCACATCTCAACCAACAACTATGAAATAGACCTCACTGTTGTGCACAAACAATCATAATCGAGAAATTGACCTCACGGTTGTACACAAACAATCAACAATCGATAAATAACGGGTAAACCAAACATACTAAGTAGCAAATTAACCGTGAAATTGACCTCACGGTTCTCGCTTTAGAAAAGTCAACAACCAAACCATTTCACTTTTATAAATAATCGTGAAATCGACTCACAAAGTGTGAAAAACATTTCACACTTATTCACATTACAACCAACAACAGTGAAATAGACCTCACGCTTGTTTTGCTACTTAGTATGTGTGGTTTACCCGTGATTTATCTGTTATTCATGAATGTTTGTGCACAACTGAGAAAATTATTACACAGTTATTTACATCAAACCCAACAACTGTGAAACTTGTTCTACAGTTGTCCTAAAGGAATGACACAAAAATAACACTCATAAATAACTGTGAAACTGACCTCACAGTTTTAGAAATGTCAAAAACCAAACAATTTCACATTCATAAATAACTGTGAAACTGACCTCACAGTTTTAGAAGTGTGAAAAACATTTCACATTTATTCACATTTATTCACATCACAACCAACAACTGTGAAATAGACCTCACTGTTGTTCTATAAACTGAGAATTCTATTTCACAGTTATATAAAAATGTGAAATATTTTGACAGTTTTGATGAGTTAACTGTATAATGGTTTTCACATTTATAAACTGAGAATTCTATTATTTACATTTTTGCAAATAATAGTTCAGTCTTCATTTAATTTAGGTAAATTTTGCTCGGGTTATTCAAGTTTAATCCAATAAAACAATTTTTTCTTCAAAGTTTTCATTTATTATTTACATTTTTGTACCAAAATTTTAATTTTGTGCAGACCTACAAGAAACTGTGTGAGTTTTTGCACATGCAATCTGAGCACCTTGGCTGTCGATAAATACTTTTGCCATAACCTCTTTTACCCACTTTCTGACCTTCCCCGATCATCTTCCTTGCTCTATCCTCAAAATCTTTCCATCCTATGGTTTTGTTCTCCAACAATATTGTTGCAAGCCTCTTCTTACTAGGTGTCAAAGTTGGAGCATGACCAGTACCACCTCCGTAATAACTTCGAAAACCTGACATTAGAGAAGACAATTGGCTTCCAGAATCGGTTATTGCAAATACATCTGCAGCTGCACAAGCAATAAAGTCTAGAGCTGCCATCTGTATCCACAAAAAAAAAAGGATCCGCCTTGAGATTCAATCTGAATGCAATAGTACTTTTCAAGAATTGGTTCAGGCTTTAATGTCACCTAATGGTGAGTTTTACCTGAGAAGAAAAGTTCTTGAACGGGGCGAGATCTGTGGGGGTAAGGAGATCTTCCTTTGTGATAATTTTCGGGTAAAGGGTAGTCAACGGATTCATTCTTGATTGACCCCCGTATATACGGGACCCAGCGAGATAGATATACGAATCACTCTTGAAACCAAGACCATCAAGAACAAGTGCTGCTTCTTCTTGCGTTAGAGGACATTTTCCAGATATTCTCAACTCTTCTGGTGAAACAGGCCTTCAAAAATATTGCAAAATGACCAAGAAAATCAGATAATTGTGTATAGTACCATTAACAATAATAATAATAATAAAAAAAAGGAAATGCAGTTATTCTTTGAACATACTTAGAATTCTTCAACCGCTCAACGAGAAGTGGGAAATGGATTTTTCTGTAAGCTTGAAGTTCCATTTCCTCGTCTTCTCCACCTCCAATTCACTCAGAGAGTAAGCCACCATATCGACTTCAAACCTCAAGTGCAGTGAGAGATACTTTATAGGGTCTGGTCTAGCAGCAGAATTTTGGCCTTGGAAAGGCACTTAGAAGAGGAAGGATTGTGTTTATATAGTCAGCAGGTGTTGCCTCTTTGGGTATATCAGCATCAGTAACCTGCAGAGAATCAGCAGGAAAGGGCTTTATTCGTCGTTTCACAGAGTTTCAAGAAATTCAAAAATAGAAATGTAAGAGTAAAGGATGACATACTAGAGTACCAGATGATTCAAACTTGAGTGACATCAAATGGGGAGGCAGCTCTTTTACAATATCTGCGTCATCCTACAAAACGTTCATGAAATGCTTCTCTTGATAGATATCACCAAACTGGCTGCACTAAAGCGGAGTATATATCAAGTGACAGACCTCGGATCCTTCCATACATTGCTGAACAGAAACCTGGGAATAACTAAAGTTGCATTTAGTACAGATGCCACAGCAACTGCATTGCTTCCCTAGATTCCGAAGCTATCGCCACTTCGATTTCTCGTTAACCCAAAATAAGTTCCACTTTAGGCAATCCATGCAAAGTAATTTACTAAACTGCGAATCGTATCTCTTTGTTTCCATGGAAGGGCCCATGTGATTTTAGTTTAGGGGCAGAGGTAGTATATTTTTGCTTTTAGTAGTGACAGAAATTCATAAACACATACTCCCTCCGTCCCTGAAAGATTGGAGAAACTGTTTCTCTCATTTTAATGGAATACCTATCTGCAAATGATGGTGATTAGAAAACACAAATATTTCGGAAAACTAAGAAGAAAGTAGTCAAGAAAGAAGAAGCACACAGAAGGAGGGTAGTTTTCGGAATATTTAACACAAACTTTGACTTGCCTACTTGGATCAGCTCTCTGAATGCTTTTATCTCATCCTTTTGGTAGAATTCAAGATCACATTTTGCTTAATGAGGGAAACAAGAGAGTCAATCTTAGTATCTCTAAGTTCATTGGGGTAGTCAACCGTGTCTAGTAGTTCACTAATTCATACTATACCAATAATCCTCTTTTTTGGGATATTATGATACAAAGTGTCTTGAATTGTACGACTGTGAGAGAAACATAAGAAAAATGGAAGAACGTCACAAAGAAGCATAAAATCAAGAAAGTAAAAAAAGGATGCCGGAAAACCTTGGCATCGAAGTCAGAACTGACGGAAATCGAGGAAGATGAAGGACTGGATTCGCCGGAGACAGCTGAGCATCGGACGGAGATAGGTTTAGGGCAGCGAAAGAGCTTGAATTCAGGTATAGAACGGTCTGTACGGATGGAGAAACGGGTGAATTGGAGAGAGATAGCCACGGCAAAACCGAACCCTAGCTCAATACATCCTCTGAGTTCGTTGAGATCCTCATCGGTGAGGCTATTCCGCCGTGTTTGCTCTGCTTTCTCAATTGCCTTGCCGGCGACCTGAATTGCGTCTAGAGAGAGAGAATGAATTTCGTACAGAGTATAGAGAGAGAATGAGAGGGGTAGTTTGGCCATTTAATGGTTATGAAATATTTTAAAAAGGAGCTAGGGGTTTATTGGTAAAATAGATTTAAATTTATGGACCCCAAGGTAAAATATGAAATGTGATGTTTTTTTTGATAAATTCCACCTTCTAATAGGGACTTATTGATAAAAATCCCTATATATTATGATTGAGGTATCTAAATATAGCGTATAAGGAGATCAAAATAATTTAGTGCAAGCTGTCAAAATGTAGCAAAAAGTTATTTTCTTTAAACTTGAAGGTACAAAAATTGACACTCCAAAATTGAAAGGGGTAATATGACCCCCATCTCGAATGTGGCTTTGCCACTAATTATTACTATTATGCTCGGGCTAGGGTACGAGTGTGTGACACGGGTACGGATCCCAATTCTGGATCCTCCAAAATTTTAAGATTTTACACTCAATGTAGCTTAAAATACTCGCACCCATGTCATGTCCTGTGGACACGAATACTTTGGCAAAATTGAAGGGTCCGAGCATCACAAGATTATTATGAATAGAATTTTAGGTTCTAAAAAATGATGTTCAAGGAAAAATTTAGAATACTCACAAAGCCTTGACCACCAAATCTGTAATTCTGACCAATGGAAATGTACTCATTGTAGTTTTCCTTGAGGAAGACTTTGAGATAAGGGAGCTCAAGAAATGCTGCTTTGATCGATTCGTTCTTGAAATTATCTGGGTAGTTTTGGTCAGAAATGTTTTTGATGTTCTTAAGTAGGAGAACATATAAAGTGTTTGGCAAATTGTATTTATTTCAAAAGAATAACAAGCTATATATACAAGTATCAAAGGCTGTTCTAATTCTAAAATACATTTCTAAAATACATTGATAAGAATGAACATTGGAGAGCTGAAGTGGAAGAGCTTTTGACTGACTGTTGGAACTTGAGGCTGCCGCATCATGTGGAGGGAGACAGAGAAGATGTTGGATCCTTAACATATTATAGGAATGTAAATCAATCCTTATCACGCCCCCTCAAGATGGACGGGCGAGAAGTAAGGCCAATCTTGCCCATAAGATTCTGAAAAGGAGTTCGAGCTAATGGCTTTGTCAAGGCATCCGCTAGCTGATCTTTGCCAGAGATATGAGTAACACGAAGGTTGTGGCATTGAACATTTTCACGGACAAAATGATAATCCAATCCAATATGCTTCATCCGAGAGTGGAATTTCGGATTTGCTGCGAAGTAGGTAGCACCCATATTATCACAATAAATGGCAGGTATGTCGTGACTCGGAAGATGTAGTTCTTTGAGTAGATTTCGAACCCATAAAACTTCAAAGACAGTAGCCGCACGGCCGTATTCAAATTTCGGTGGATGATCGAGCCAATGTTTTCTGTTTCCGTGAACTCCAGGAAATTGCATTCTTACCAAGATAAATGATGTAGCCGGTGGTGGATGTGTAATCATCCTTATTTCACCTTGATCGGCGTCGGTGAACGCATGCAGGTTGGAAGGTGAATCACGTTGAAGAAGAATGCCATGAGAGGAAGTACCAACCAAGTAACGGAGAACCCGTTTAAGAGCACCCCAATGTATATCCGTAGGACAATGCATGAACTGAGATAGCTTGTTAACGGCATAGGAGATGTCGGGCGAGTTAGAGATAGGTACCGGAGGCCCCCAACAAGGGCCCCGTAATCGCAGGATTAGACAGAGGAGTGCCATCACGGAGAGAGAGAGACACGTTAGAGGCCGTGGGAGTGGGAACGGACTTGGCGGCTTCCATGTGCGACTTGTGGAGAAGATCTTGTATATATTTATGTTGACCGAGAATAATGCCATTGGGGTGGGAATGACTTCAACACCGAGAAAATAAGAAAGGTTGCCCAAATCTTTAAGAGAGAAACGAGACGAAAGAGAGAGTATAAAAGAATTAAGGAGTGAAATATTAGACCCAGTGATAACAATGTCATCGACATAGACAAGTAGATAGATAACATGAGAGGAGTGATGAAGAGTAAAGAGAGAAGAGTCAGAGATACAGTTGACAAAACCTAAAGAGAGAAGATAAGACTTTAATTCGTTATACCAAGCACGAGGTGCCTGTTTGAGACCATAGAGAGCTTGACGGAGTTTACAGACGAAGGTGGGATGAGATGGACTAACGAAGCCGGGAGGTTGACTCATATAGACATCTTCATTAAGGGAACCCTGAAGGAAAGCATTATTTATGTCGACTTGACGAATGGACCAATTATTTTGAACAGCAAGAGAGAGAATGAGACGGATGGTGGCTGGTTTTACGACAGGACTAAAGGTTTCGTAATAATCCAGCCCAGACGTTGATGAAACCCCTCGCAACTAGCCGGGCTTTATAGCGATCGATGGACCCATCGGAGTTGTATTTGGTTCGAAAAACCCATTTACACCCGATTAGATTTTGAGAGGAAGAAGGAGGAACTAGATCCCAAGTTTTATTGTGAGTGAGAGCATTAAATTCAGTTTGCATGGCATCTCGCCAGACTTGACTTTTGAGAGCCTGAGTAATATTAGTTGGTTCGGGATGAGAGGTGGGAAGAGAGATGTGGAGGTTAAGTTTTTGGATAGGCTTTTGAATACCACTTTGTAGACGTGTATGAGGCCGTGAGTGAGGAATGGGTGGAGGTGGAGGATTATTTGGTGGTGGGGACGGCAGAGGGGGGGATGCCGAGGGCAGTGGAGTGGAATGGGTAGAAGTATGTGGAGAAGATGTGGTTAACGGAGCAGGAACAATTTGGGATATGTTGTTTGGTGCAGCAGGAGATGGTGTAGAGTGAGGCGGAAGGATAGGAATCTGGAAGGAACACCATTCATCGATAGTGGATGTAGGTTGGTGACTGGAAGAAGAAGGTAAGGAGGAGAAGGGAAATTTAAACTCTACAAACTTGACATGTCGGGAAGTGTATATTTTGTTTGTGGATGGGTCAAGGCAGTAGTAAGCACTTTGTGTGGCGGAGTAGCCTACGAAGACACAAGGAGAAGATCTGGGTTCGAGTTTGTGGGAGGTGTATGGACGCAACCAGGGATAGCAAAGACAACCAAAACTACGTAATTTTGAGTAATTTGGTGGCTGTTTATGTAAAGTGAGATATGGTGAGGAGAGGTTTAAGGTAGGAGTTGGCATGCGATTGATGAGATAACATGTCAGATCGAAGGCAAGAGGCCAGTAGTGGTGAGGCATGGAAGCATGAATAAGTAAAGAAAGCCCTGTTTCAACAATATGACGGTGACGACGCTCAGAATACCCGTTATGTTCGGGTGTATGAGGGGAGAAGTGAGGTGATTAATGCCAAAGGAAGCAAGGGTTGGGCGGAGTCCAATATATTCGCCCCCATTATCACTGAAAATTGTTTTAATTGAGCGATTGAAAAATTTCTCAACAAGGAGTTTAAAGCGAGTAAAGACATGTGTAGCGTCATTTTTGTGTTTTAAGGGGTAGAACCATATGTATTTGGAATGATGATCAACAAATAAAAGATAATATTTAAAACCATCATGGGAAAGGAGGGGGGAGGTCCAGACATCGCTATAAATAACATCAAGAGGTCCATCGGACTGAATAGAATTCTCATGAAAAGGAAGTTTGTGACTCTTAGAGCAGTCACATGAATTACAATGAAATAAAGATGAATTAGGAATGTTTAAATGAAACTTATTACTAATATGTCTAAGAATTGAAGAAGACGGATGACCGAGACGATGATGCCAATTTGCAGTTGTCATAGTGACAGAATAAGTGAATGGAGAGACAGGATTCCACTCGTAGACACCGAACCTAGGTTGACCCTGAAGGAGAGTTGTGCCCGAACGAATGTCCTTCACAACATAAGAGTCAGGTAAGAAGGTTATCGATGCATTATTATCACGACAAAAGGCAGAAATAGATATTATATTACGGGAAATAGATGGAACATGAAGAACATTTCTTAAATGAAAATTGGTAGAAGGAGTTGTAAGAGAAAGTGAACCAGTATTAGCGATGTTCAAGCCGAGCCGTCCCCAATAAGCAATTCTTGACCATCATAGGGCGCATGCACGCAAGATTAGAAAGATCATTCGTAGTGTGATGAGTCGCACCACTGTCAAGAAGCCAAGCCGAAGGGTTGGGATTGGAAGCGATAGCGGTGTGAGCGGATGGTTGGTGGCCGTGGAGTGGTGTTGCCGCGGTAGGAGGTCCTTGAGTGACCAGATTGGTGAAATGTAGGTGAGCGAGAAGGAGGGTTTGGGATAGTAATGTGAGGGTGAAGCTTGCGGAAAAGGGTACATTGGGAGAGGTAATGCCCGGAGGTTCGGCACCATTGACGCGCCCTTGAAGGGTGCCACTGTTCTAGGAGAGTTTGGGAAGTATGTCTGTCCAGGTGTAGGAAGGAGACCAGCAGTGGGGTTAGGATTGCGAGAGGAAGAGCTGCGGCTAGGGTTACGGGCGGAAGCGTAGTTAACAGACATAGGAAAAGAGGGACTGGATTTTGCTTTGATTTTGAGGGAGAGTTCCTTTGTTATGAGTTTCTCATGTAACTCATCAAATGTGATGGGATTCTCACGGTTTTGAATAACTGAGATGACACTATCATAGTCCGGGTCTTGGAGTTGTTCAAGGATGCGGTCAACGACATCCTCAGGGTCTAGAGGGCGGCCTAGAGAGGCTAGCTTATCAGTGCAGTTCTTAATTTCCTGCATGAATTCAGAGACTGATCTAGCACCTTTGGTGATACTACGGAGATGATCCTTTAACTGCTTAAGGTGCCCTTTGGATGGGTTAGCATAGGTCTTTCCTAGGGTACGCCAAGCATCTAAGGTTGTTGGACAGAGAGAGATTAGAGGAACGAGAGGAGCGGAAAGAGTTCCTGCTAAGGCGCCGAGAATAAGCTTGTCTTGGCGAAACCATGTGGTATACGCCGGATTGGGGATGGTGCGGCTAGGGTTGGGATTGGTGTTAGGGTTGGTGTCATCTGTTTGGGTGAGATCGGTGACATCAGTGGTGGGTGTTGTGGGAGTGACAGTAGGGTTAGCAGCGACTGGGGAAGGGAGAGTTTTAGGAGGGGCTGGATGAGTACCATCTATATACTTGTATAGATCAAGGCCAAGAAGAGTGGCCTCAATCTGAGTCTTCCAGGAGATGTAGTTGGTTGGGGTGAGCTTAAGGACGTGAGATAGAGAGACAACAATGAGAGGAATGGTAGGCTCAGCGGCATTAGGGAGGACTTGGAAATCAGAGGCGGCCATAAGCGGAGGAGAAAAAAAATAAGCCCTTGAGGCTCTGATACCATATAAAGTGTTTGGCAAATTGTATTTATTTCAAAAGAATAACAAGCTATATATACAAGTATCAAAGGCTGTTCTAATTCTAAAATACATTTCTAAAATACATTGATAAGAATGAACATTGGAGAGCTGAAGTGGAAGAGCTTTTGACTGACTGTTGGAACTTGAGGCTGCCGCATCATGTGGAGGGAGACAGAGAAGATGTTGGATCCTTAACATATTATAGGAATGTAAATCAATCCTTATCAGAACATCCTTTAAGTACTTCCAAACAAAGGAATCGGGATCACAGCCCACAGGTGAATTGCTTCTCCTTATCCAATCGATGTTTGTTATAGTCGGCTCAAGCATGGGAACAGTAAGCATCGAGGTGAGGCTTGCCGTGTAGCTTGAAGTTAAGATGAGCACAACTAAAAGCCAATTCACAACCACCACTTTGCTGTAGTTGCTTTGAATCTTCTCTCCTGTACATATCAATATTTCCAAATGTCATTAATTTAATCTAGGCCATGTGCTAAAATCATGTTCCCTCCGTTTCAAATTACATGTTGTTTTGAACTTTTTTACGTATATTAAGAAATGCAATTAATAAATGTGAAAAAGACTTATGTATCCCTAAAATAATCCAATTACCTAGGTTATTAAATGAATGCTGATACAAAAGATATTTCAGAATCATAAATCACAATATTTTGGGGGAAACTAGTTTCTCCCTAAGTTATAAAAAGTCCTGTTTTTTTAAACTGCTCCTATATTCGTCAAATACTTACAAGTTGAAAAAAATTAGACTTTTTATAATTTATGGAGAAACTGATTTCTCCCAAAACATGCTCATCATAAATAAGGGTGTAATTTGTAACGGAGGGAGTATGAATGAATGAGGTCAGCAATGTTAAGTGCTCAGGGTTTAACTTACTGTGAGCAAAGAAAAGGGAAGAGCATGTGAACCATAATGCAGTGCTGAGTTGATCTTTCAAGGGGCCTCTGAATTTTTGATTAGTTTGATGTTCTATGAACCAAACCACAAACATGGTGTAGAACAAAATGCCAAAAATCGCCAACCACATCTCCCAACTGAAAGGTCTGACGAACGTCCATCCATTCTGAGGTTCGGACTTCACTGGAACAAACATTGACAGTCCAGACTCAATAAATGGCTTGGTGAATGCCACATATTTTGATCGGCTAGCCAATATGGTCACATCACCAATCACTGCATCGTAAGTCTTTCAATATCCACATTAAGTGAGAAAAAACATATGACTCACCAATAAATAGCCAAAGAAGACTTCTAATGTAACTTTAAGTCAATGCAAGGTTGGAATTTTTCAGTGTCTCATTCTATTTTTCCTAGAAATATCAATGAGTAAAATCAAATATTATACGAAGAAAAGTTAAATGACATTTAATGAAAATGATACCTTGTTATAAACACTGTCAACCAGACTGTCATAGGTCCCATTGTAGGAGTGAAATTCATAAGGTAGGGTATAGCCTTGCTCCTTCTCCAGAACAACTAGCACTGCCTTGAAAACATCTATGCAGAAACCAGTAAATATAGTTTCATTTGTAGTCTCATTCTTTGTAACCTTCACAAACTTCTCAAATGAGGTTCTGCCCGGAACTCCAATCTTCATTTTGTTTGTGATGCTAGGCATTGCCCATCCTTTGGGGTCTCGTTTTAAATCTCCAGGCCAGTTGACCAAGGCATTTAATGAATTCATATTTTGGCTTACATTAACTTCACTAACACCTTCAGAAAATCCAGACTTGGATGACCAAAATCCAAGCTCCTTGTAACTCTTCCCAACAACATTTATTATTCTAAATATGGGGGACTCAGATAGTTTACCATTGTGGAACCTGATACCACCACTTAAACCAGAAAAATTACTCGATTTAATATTATTGATTACTTTTAAACCACTAGGACCATCACTTCCTAATTTTTCCACTGCCTTGGAAACAGTGATGATGCTGTCATATGCACGTAGAGCATGAATTCCTGGTTCAAAGTTATCCTCTTCTGGATGTTCTAACTTGAAAGTTTCACTAAAAGGATCCCTGAAATCTAGAAAGGGACCAGTGTCTACTGAGTAATGAGTCTTGATTCCCAGAGCACCTTGCATATTAAGAGCTGAGTTCTTGACAGAATCGAGTAGACTCGAAACACTCTCTGTTAGTATCCACACTGTGTCCCTTCCCATTAGTCCATGTTTCTTAGCTTCTTTGAATAAGCGAGTTGCCACTGGTAACGAGGACTGCAGTACAATAAAAACACGGGATTGTTTTTGCAATATTTCTGCTATTTCCTCATCAAATGAGGATGAGTGTGTGGGAAGCAGTACGTGATGCTCAATAACTGAATTAACATTTTGAAGTGCTTCTGCTAATGGAACTAAATAATGGGATTCAGTTCCATAATAGTTATCTTCGTATATTACTATGACCGTTCTCCAGTTATATGAACTGACCATAGCTACAATGCAATTTATCTCTTCGGAGCTGCTTGTGGCCATCTGTACAAAGAAAGGCCGTCTATTTCTAGCTATTGGCGCTTTAATATCAGCAGCAGAAAATGAGACAACTGGAACTTGAGCTTTCCGTCCTATGTTGGATACAAAAGCCGCTTCCTCCCATCTATGTGTTCCTACTATGACTCCAACTTGTTTTTCTCGAACCAATTCTTCAGCTACAACACACACACGCACACACAAAAAAGGTCATTACCATCGACGATAATCTTGTATTTGACTAATATTTCCTTGGTTACACACCAAGGTTATACCTTCCTTTTTGTGGTCACTTCCAAGGGTAAATATTGAGGATGGCTGGGCACCCAGCTCTACCTGGCTTAAGCTCAAGCCATGTTATTAAATCACATTTAAGTTCAGGTTATTAATTTTTCAATTGCTCAGATTAATCTTCTTTTGGATTTGAATGTAGAAATATGGAGCTTGAGTTCCGGTCGGCTCAGAATACTTATATATTCTTCCGGTTATCAAAATGCGATTACATAATAGATCATTATTCAGAGAAAGTATATGGAGCTTGGGTTACATAATCAATGATTCAATTCCAATATTCTTTTTGGAAATCACTGGTATCATTTCCGAGAAAGTATATTTTACTGTGAATGGTCTCCAGGTGTGACTTCAGCATCCTTGTGGCGAAGCCAACTTAAGTTAGACCCATTAAATGTACACGGCTCACAAGCCTATCGGGATGAATGCATGATGTTCATATTTGATTTGATTAAAAAAAAAAAAAAAAGACAAATTCTAATCTTGAATTTGGCTCATTTAGACAGACTTGAATAAAGTTGGGCTTTACTAAGTTGATCTTGAGTTGAGTCCGAGTAGTTTGGCTCACTCGAATGCCTTGTGTGTGTAATGCAATTATGACGAAATATAGACATCTGACCTGAAGAAGCAGCTTGAAGGGGATCTCCGGTAGAGTTCCGAAAATTAATGACCAATTTGTGGTAATTGGACATGCTATTAAACTTGTGTACTGCTATTCTCATGGCTATTTTTTCTTCTTTCCCGGCACGCGAATCGGCATCTATAATTGCACCAATCGTTGTGGTTCCATTAGTAGCAGCTGCGATGCTCCCATGTGATAGAATATCAGGAGAGAGCATAAGCAGAATGAACAACAAAGAAAAGTGCTTTGAGGCTATAAACAAAGTAGTAAGCTTGAAAGCCATGTTTGGCTGTGGAAAGTATGATAACAATTTCTTCTTCGTTCAGTTATGATTCATGTACAACTATATAAGGAATGGGTATCTTGTCATTGTTCTACACTTTCACTTCAGGCCAACTGGAAAGAAAAGTTTACGGTCAACTTGAAGCTTGGGTCAAGTAAGTAATTAATCAAACTATTGGTATGTGTTCAGCTGAGCCACCGCAGATTTTGGGTCAGCAATTGCCTAACTTGTCAAGGGCTTTTTCCAGGAAACTGGGGACAACAAAGGGCTCAAATGAATATTCCAGATTCAACACTTATTATTGGAATTGTTATAAAACTAAACACGGTTTTGTGGGAAATTTTCTCTCTCATTTTCTTATTCAATGGTTCAACCATATATACAAAAATACAAAGGCCAAGACTTCGGCCTCAAGTAAATACCAAAACTAAAACATACCAACCTTAGCTACCTACAACTAAGCCGAAAATAAATGTTGCCAAACTAATCTATACCAAAGATAAAGAGGACGGTTTACAATATGTACACAACTCGCTAACACCCCCACTACAAGAAAGCAGGCTATTTACGGCACTCATTTACGGCGGCTGATACGCGTCCGCCGTATATATTATATATATACGGCGGTTGTGAAGACCGCCGTATATATTATGTATATACGGCGGCTTAAGCCGCCGTAAATAGGTTATGTACGTACATTTGGCATATACGTATATGAGATCGAAGTTATATACGGTGGCTGATACGCGTCCGCCGTATATAGGTACTTATTCTCTGCGGTTGACACGCGTCCGCCGTAAATATTACACAATATTTACGGCGGTGTACAATATCCGCCGTAAATGTTATTAAATACCGGGAAACCCAAATTTCCCTATTCAGTTTCGCGCTATCTCTGTATCTCAGTCTCTCTTTCTCTCCTCTATAGCTAGAGCACGAATTTCCGACATCGGTGACCAAATCAGCAGGTAGGTATAGCGTGTTTACTTTTAATTTTTGGTTTTTGTTGTTCTTGGTGTGGTGGATTATTGAACATCGACCTTCTATTTCTCTCTCTCTCTCTCTCTCTCCTTTAGCCAGGAAAATTGAAGCTGATTTCTTCGATCAACAACAATCAGGTATACATTTCTTTCCCTTTTCTGATTTACTTTTAATTTCTGGGTTTTTTTTTGTTCTTTGTTGTTGTTGGTGGTGTTGCTGTTACTGTTGTTGTTGTTGTTGTTGTTGTTGACTGTATGTGAAGCAAATTGCTAGTTTACATAGTTATAATTTTTTATTTCAATTTCAAATGACTTAATTTTCAAGGAAAAAAATGCGCAAATCGTTACCATTCTCGCTCACAGCCAAAAAGATATTAGTGTTAATGTATTTACACAAGAAAATCAAGAAAAGACTTCCAAACGTACGAGGCTTTAGGTTGCTAGTTTGTAGTATGGGAAGGGTCAATTGATGCGAGGTTATTCCCACAAGTTCATAGGCCGTTTCCTTAGTTAAAACTTGGAAATCAAAATGAAGCAATTAGCAATGAGCCAGGCCACTTTACCTAGGATGTCAGGTCCCTGGCGAGACACATCCGATGCAACTAATATACATGACTATATTATTACAGTCCACTTCCACTCCTCTTATGAAATGCAAGATGATAAAGGTTGTAATATGCTTAACATATTTAGTTGTTGTACACTTGTTTATATTTAATTTCTTATCAAGAATATGAGTTATCAACAGCTATGTTTGAAAAGTCTAATGATGAAGGAATATATTGCCTTTTGGAGTAGGTTATATTTACAAAAATGGTTGAGCATACACGATATGTATATGTCATGTACAGAGGGTAAAGTAGGATGCTATGGAAACTGAAGACATGGTTCTTGAAAGTGGACTCTTGTAGCGGAACATCGCAAAATATAATAGTGGATAGTTTACATGGAATGGGGTAAATTGAGACCATTGTTCTTCCCCTTTATCTCTATCGTACGAAGCATGCGAAGAGGACTTCAAAAGCCTAGTTCCTTAAATTAGCTTCTCAATTAGGAGGGGGGGCTTGTGAGAGAGAACGAATGAATGTTGTCATCGGTTTATACTATATCATGGGCCCAAGTTCGACTAATAGGCTAGGCTCCAACAATGTCTATTATCTATATCGAGCCAAAAGTTGTACATATTTAGACTATGTTTGTTTATGAGTTTATTTTTATTCTAAAATTTGTGTCTCTCGATCTTATATATAGGTTGTATTTTAACGTTAAAAATATCAAGTCAAGTCATATATGGACAAAAGTTGGATTGATTTGGGTAATCGAATTTCAAATGAGTATATGTCTGGGGTTGACAACTTTCTCGATTTTGCATTCTCAAAAAAGTCTGTTGGTGTTAAAGAAATATATTGTCCTTGTAAAAAATGCGCAAATCGTTACCATAAAGACCGTGCAACCGTGAAATCACATTGTATTGAAGTGGGATTTCAAAAAGATTACAAGAATTGGATTAGGCACGGGGAAGAGTACATTTCGACGTATAAGAATGATAATAATGATAGGACAACTGAAGATGGCATTGAAATTGAATTGGGCGTGCAAGATTGTATGAGGCAAATGGTACATGAAGGGATGGGTATGCCGGATAGTAACCAGCCAGGAATTGAAGAAATCGTACAATCAGATGCAGCCACCGCAAAGTTTCTTAGACTTTTGAGAGATGCTGATCAAGCCTTGTGGGAAGGGTGTGATAAGTTTACAGTACTCTCATTTATTGTAGAACTTATGCCTGGAAGGCTAATTATCGAGTGGCCGATAAGGGATTTACTTCTTTATTAAAAAAATTCATTAGGGCATTGCCTCGCCACGAAAGTGTCAAGTTCCTATCGTGAGGCGTACAAGATGACTGCAGATTTGGGTTTCAGTTATAAAACGTGGGACGCGTGCATTAATCATTGTATGTTGTTTCGAAATGAAACTGAAAAACTTACTAAATGTGAAATTTGTGGAGCCTCTAGATATAAGCAACAAGAAGAAGGGGGTAGCGGTGAAGGTGCGGAAACAAGTGGCAAGAATAAAGTTCCCAAGCAGGTAGCGATGAAGAAAGTATGGTATTTTCCCTTAAAGCCAAGGTTGCAAAGGTTGTATTGGTCATCTAAGACCGCGACACTCATGAGATGGCATGCCGAGAAAAGAATAGACGATGGTGTGCTGAGGCATCCTGCAGACTCTCGTCCGTGGAAGGGATTCGATGAACGTTATCCATTATTTTCAAGTGAAATTCGGAATGTTAGATTGGGATTAGCATCTGACGGATTTAATCCTTTCAGAACAATGACTATATCTCACAGTACTTGGCCGGTTATGCTTATGCCATACAATCTTCCACCTTGGTTATGCATGAAACAGCCATATTTCTTCTTGTCGGTGCTTACTCAAGGCCCAAAAGGGCCGGGCAACAAGATAGATGTGTATCTCCAACCGTAAATACTATATACGGTGATGTTTTATACGATGGACTATATACGGCGGATATCCCGCCGTAAATAACATATACGGCGGGGCGCGTTTTATTTACGGCGGTTAAAATCCGCCGTAAATAAGCCTTTTTCTTGTAGTGCCCCCCCCCTCAAGTTGGAGCATGGAGATTCGTAGTGCCCAACTTGCCGAGTAAGAAGTCAAACAGTTGCTCGCCAAGAGCCTTAGTAAGAATATCAGCGAGTTGGTGCGAAGTGGGGACATAGGTAGTCGATATGTAATTGCGACGAATCTCATCACGAACAAAATGGAAATCCACCTCGATGTGTTTGGTACGCTCATGAAACACCGGATTCTGTGCAATGTGTAGCGCCAATTGACTATCGCAAAGGATCCGCATTGGTGCAACATGACGAACACCAAGAGTAAGTAACAAGCCCTTGAGCCATTTCAGCTCACAAGTAGTGGCAGCCAAAGAGCGATATTCAGCTTCGGCCGAGGAACGAGAGACGGTAAGTTGTTTCTTGGTTTTCCAAGAGATCAGAGAAGAACCAAGAAGCACAAAATAGGTCGTTAAAGAACGTCGAGTTAAAGGACAACTCGCCCAACTAACATCGCAATAAGCTGTTAACTGCAGAGCCGAATCTGAACGAAGCAAAATACCTTGACCTAGATTAGATTTCAAAATCGGACCACACGTAGAGCTGCCTCCCAATATTCATCTCGGGGGTGCTGCATGAACTGGGCAAGAATGTGCGGACGAGTAATGGTCAAATAAATAAGCCGACCGATAAGGCGATGATATTGTTCCGGAGAATACATGGCGTGACCGTCTGCAAGAGCCAAATGGTGATTCTGCTCGATGGGCGTGCCAGCTGGCTTGGCACCCAATAAACCTGTTTTCGATAAGATATCGAGTGTATATTTGTGCTGGCATAAGAAAATGCCAGTGGAATTCCGGGCAACTTCAATACCTAAAAAGAACTTTAGGTGACCAAGATCTTTCATACGAAAACAGGTTTGCAAGTAGGATTTAAAGTGGTGAATAGCAGCGGAATCATTACCACCAATAACCAAGTCATCAACATAAATTAATATGACGAGTTCAACGTCACCTGTCATAAGGGTGAATAAAGAATAATCGGATGTAGCTTGTTGGAAGCCATAGCTGGTAGAGCTGCAGCCAACTTGGCGAACCAACAACGTGAAGCTTGGCGCAAACCATAGAGAGATTTGCGTAAGCGATAAACGGTACCAGCCCCATCTCCCTCAAAACCAGGAGGAAACTTCATATAGACCTCTTCATCAAGGTCACCATGGAGAAATGCATTGTGAACATCCATCTGATGCAATTCCCAGTTTTTCACGGCTGCGACAGCTAGAAAAGCCGAATAGTAACTAGTTTGGCCGTGGGAGCAAAGGTTTCATTGAAATCCAAACCCGCAATTTGATGGTTCCCAAAAACTACTAATCGCGCTTTATAGCGCTCAATGGAGTCATCAGCATTGTACTTTATTTTGTAAACCCATTTGCTCCCAAGGGCCTTCTTGCCTGGAGGCAATGTCGTGACAACAGACCAAGTCCCATTATCCTCCAAAGCCTGAACCTCTTTAGCTATTGCATCGCGCCAACAAGGAGAGCGCATGGCCTCAGCAAAACGAGATGGTTTGGTACCAGCAGTAACTGCAGCCAAAAACTTGCTATGCGAGGAGGAAAATACATCACAGTTCACATAGTGTGCTATAGGATATGGCGTACCTGAAGATGCCGAGGGAGATGGGTGAATAGGCGAGGGACCGTGATGGACTGTATATATAATATGATCCTGTAATCGAACCGATGGAAAGTTTTGTTGTTGTCCACGACCAAGAGTTGATGTAGTGGGATTGGTGTCTTCATCAGAAACAGAAACAGAGGTCGTAGGAACCACATTAATCGGATCTGCATCAATCGCGGAAGCAGAAGTGGAAGGAGGTATTGGAAACGAACCTTCTTCTATCTCATCAGAGACAACTGGGAGCCATGTTCTGTCATCTAAATCTGAACATGTGATGGGAGAAGATGATGGCGCAACATTTGGAGTGGGAGCCAAACTAGCAAAGGGAAACTCATTTTCAATAAATGTCACATCCCGTGAATCGAAAAAATCGCCTGTTTCAAGATCATATAATCACCAACCCTTTTTCCCATAGGGATATCCTGCAAAACCGCATTTCCTGCTGCGACCGGTTAATTTGTCACGGTTGAGACTTTCAGCATAGCATAGGCAGCCAAAAACTCGGAGATGAGCAAACGATGGAGGGTGACCAAACAATACTTCATAAGGGGTCTTCCCTTTCAAAACGCTAGAGGGAGTGCGATTGATAAGGTACCCTGCGGTGAGAATACATTCTCCCCAAAATTGGATGGGTAAATGTGCCTGAAATCGAAGGGCCCGACCTACGTTTAGAATGTGCCTATGTTTGCATTCTACACGCCCATTCTGCTGTGGCGTGCCTACAATAGAGGTTTCATGCACTATCCCAAGTTCGTTAAAACAATTTGTCAAACAAGTAAATTCTGTACCGTTGTCACTACGGATGGTTTTTACTTGTTTATTAAATTGTCGCTCAACGAAAGCCAATTTTTTTTTAATAATTTGAGGCACCTCATCTTACCCTTGCAATAAGTAAACCCAAACAGCACGAGAGTAGTCATCGACAGTGGTTAAGAAATATTTTGCCCCACAAAAAGTTGGCTTCTATAAGCACCCCACAAATCACAATGTAACAATTCAAAAATCTCATTTGCTTTATTCAGACTAGAAATAAAAGGAACCCGTGTTTGTTCCGCCCGAAAACAAATATCACAATGCTCATGTGCGTTGCTATCAACATTCACATTACAATTTATTTTTGATAATTGCTCTACAACTCTCGTAGAGGGATGTCCTAACCTTCTGTGCCATAACTCAGCATTCTGCAACCCACTTAGCTTGTTGACTTGAACCGGACAATCATCCTTTGCAACATACAGTCCCTCACGTTCTTCACCCATTTCAATCAGCATCCTCGAAGTGCGGTCCTGTATAACACATAAACGATCAGTGAATTTCAGAATATATTTTCTATCACAAACAAGTTGTGATACAGAAATTAAATTGCAGTTTAATTGTGGCACGAATAAGACTGCTGAAACAATTGCCCCAAAGTCACTATTCCTTCTTTTGTAGCAGTAACTTGTTCCCTATTTGGCAGCCAAACAGGAACAGGAACTGGAGGAATGTCTTGTAAATGAGATAAAAATTCAATTTCACCCGTCATGTGGTGTGTTGCCCCTGTGTCAAAAAGGCATTGTAATTTTGCCTTACGGGATAGCCGTGCACTGGTTGTGGATTTGTGTGAATTCCAAAGGGACTACAAGGTGTTCCAATCTTCAGAACTGAGACTCTCCAATTCCGCCTTGTCTGAAGCCCCAAACTCGCCAACAACAGTGCTGGTCCCTGTGGCTTGTGCCGCATTAACGCGTGCTGGGCCTCCCCTACCGTGGCCCTGTCTAGTGCGACCTCGACCTCGATTTTGTTGGCCAGTGCCCCACCATTCGGGATAGCCGTGCAAGCGAAAGCAAGTTTCGACCCCGTGGCCTGGTTTGTGACAATGCGAGCATAAACCCACCGTATCTTCTTTGCGTTTTCCCCCTGTTGCTGAAAAACGCGGTCCAGAAGTTTTAATCGCAAAACTCATAGGAACTGGATCGCTGCGATCTGTAGATGCCTTGGGTTTAATCATTGTTTGTACCTGCTCTTGCTCCATTACCTGCGAGTATACACGGTACATGTTCGGTAGAGGATCTGTGGCAATAATGTTCGAACGCACCGTGCTATAAGATGTGTCGTCCAGCCCCATGAGAAACTGATGTACGCGCTCTTCCTCGTTCCTCTTCTCCAGCTTTGTATTCAGATTGCACTTACAGCCATTGCACGAACACATGGGCATTTGATCGTAGTAGATGAGATCATCCCAAATCTTCTTGATTTCCGCATAATAACTCATAACGTTGTCACCATTCTGCTTGCAATTGGAGATCTCCGTTTTCAATTGATGCACTCGTGCACCGTTACGAACGGAGAATCGTTGTCGAACATCATCCCATAGTTCTTTGGTCGTGTCCCTGTAGGAGATTGTGGATCGCAGACTTGGTTCAATCGTGTTAAAAATCTATGAAACGATCATGGAGTTCACGGTTCCCCAATCCTCAATCTCCTCCGTATCTTCAACGGGTTCATTGATAGTATCGTCAATGAATCCTTCTTCTTCTTTACCCTCAACGAAGTCCGTATTGCCTTCGCCCACTCTTCATAGTTCGGGCCTTTCAACTGGGTGTGTGTAATCAAGATTCCAGGATGTTCATTCGCCGAGAGTGCATACGGGGAGATGGGTTTCTTCCCATCCTTGACACCGCTGCCACTCGTAGGTTCTGTCATGGGGTTTTAGGTATAGAAAGGCTCTGATACCATGTTATAAAACTAAACACGGTTTTGTGGGAAATTTTCTCTCTCATTTTCTTATTCAATGGTTCAACCATATATACAAAAATACAAAGGCCAAGACTTCGGCCTCAAGTAAATACCAAAACTAAAACATACCAAACTTAGCTACCTACAATTAATCCGAAAATAAATGTTGCCAAACTAATCTATATCACAGATAAAGAGGACGGTTTACAATATGTACACAACTCGCTAACACGATACACTTTTCACATCTATAACTAAATAAAGGTTGAAGTGAAAAGCACTTCAGCACACTACTACTAGAAACTGCACCTTTACCTTCCGTCGGTAAAGCTGTAATTCCATCGGTAATGTCTCTTTAGCGACGGATTGAGTCCGTCGGATACCATCGGTAATTTCTGGTAGGTAATACCGACGGACAGACCATCCGTCGGTAAACGCATATTACTGTCGGAAATGGTCCGTCGGTAAAGGAATTCGCCGGGCGATGATTGTGTTATTGCCGGAGAGATTACCGACGGAATAATCCGTCGGTAAATACAGAATTTCCGATGGACTTATCAGTCGGTAAATCTATTATCAGTTTTTATAAGAATTTACCGACGGAAATGTCCGTCGGTAAATTGCACAAAATTTTAAAAAAAAAATTACTACATTTAAAAAACCACATGCAACCTCTTCAATCATCAAAATACCAACATTCAAATACAACTCAATTAAACATTCACTAAATACATAAAAAATCAAATTCAACATTCATCAAATTCTCAAAACTAACATAAAAACTACTTAAATATGATTACAAGCCAAACAAAAACAGGTTTAATGACCACAACTAAATGAAACATGCATACATCTTGTAAGAAGGATTACTCGGGGGGGGGGGGAGAGAGTGATTGAAAATTTTGAGGAACCTTGCAGCCTCAATCTCGCTGTCAAACAATCCAAGATAGATGTACCTACAACCAAATAGCCAGCATTATCAAGTACAACTTAAACTCATTACATTCTCAGCTAATGCAACGGGAAGAGGGTTTGATTGTATTTTAATCTGCTTGATTGATGCTTCTTATAGAACAAGAAGTTCAAAATTCTTGCTTTAAATTATTAATGGTTCTGGGGGTATGCATGTATATGGATTCAGGTAACACTAAAAAATAAATGACGATAAACGAGGAAAAAACTCACAGGCATAGTTCCTTCTAAGGATGCCCTTGCCCTTGAGAATGACAAATTCCCAGCCAAGAAAGAGCCACCTCTTTGAAAGACTTTCTGAGAATTACGACCTTCAGCTGGACATTTATGTATAGAAGAATCTGTCGTTGCTACCCATATACCATCATCATGCAAAGCTAATTGTTGAATAGGATGTTCCTTCGTGCAAAGCAATATACTCTCCCTAGTAGCCAAGTCAGTCAAGTATAACTGCAAGTAGAACGAGAGAGCTGTAATGCACTAGCAGATGCCAAAATATACTCCATAAGAACAAACTAAGGCAATATTTCTCAGTTGTAGAAGCACACTCACAGAAAGATCTCTTCCACCACTGTAAACATGACTAAATGATGGAGTGCTGGCAAGTGCCCACACGGAATCTGTATGAACAGCATAGGAGTGGACACAGCGCTGCTGCCCAAGATCCCACAATCTACGAAGATAAAAGCAAAAGAGATTGTCAGCTACAAAGAACTTGTTCTCTTATACCATGTGCCTATGAAAAGGGGTACGCCCACCACCTCTCCAAACTACTCCATGTTCCCTTCTGAATCAGAATTGAAGTTGAAGCCAGATGCAAGTTACATTCATAGCCACGACAGAATACAAGCATATTCTTAAGACACGTAAAGAACAATCTAGACCTTATTATCACCAAAAATACATAAATTAATGGTTGCATCTTAGAAATTAGACTAACATGCTTTTCTTTTTTTTTCCGCTTGACTAACTTGGAACTTCTACACAGAATGAAGACATAAAAAGACGGAAACAAAATTAAAAAATTTAAACAAGAACATATAATTAGGTAATGTAGCACACTGGTCGAGTCTTAACAATTTTATGCTGAAACAAAACGAGAATATTATGTCATCGACAGTAATGATGCAAGAATCAGACCACATCTTTGTAAAGGTTGTATGGACAAGACATGAACGCTAGAATTGTTTTGGGATTTAACTAGATCACATAAGCCTGAAATGTTGTTCCAAAGAAGGAGCTTTCACGCTCTTGGACAAGGTAAGGAAGAGGAACAGATACAAGCAACAAATCAACACTTGTGAGCAGTTAACAACCCCCCGCCCCCAAAGTGAAAGAACACACATAAACTCACCCCACAAACATACATAACCCCCACTCTACCCATTTTACAGAAGAATCGTGTTGTGCCTGTTCTTCATGTGATTTTGTGAAACAACAACAAGACTGAGAAATTTGTGTGTCAGTATGTATATATTATTATATATGCATACACATATATATATATATAGCTTAATATGTGGTATTTTAATGCCAACCTGATCATGGAGTCCGAGGATCCTGATAAGCAAAACCTGCAATAATGAAATACAAAAAGTTATTACTAACTCACACAATAATACTAAACCACTTCCACAATGACACTATGATTATACAAAGTAATCTTAATAATATTGTCAGAAATATAACAAGTTCATCAAAGGAAGTTAAAACCACTAAATCCTGAAACACACATTCAAATTTGAAAATTTGGTATGATTTTGCTAATGTAATTGCATAATCATAAAAGTATTAGAATAAAGGAGAGAGAGACGGAGCCAATCAAAACATGGAAGAGAAGAATTGTATTGAAAGACTCAATTGATTATGATGCTAGGGATACATATTTATAGGATTACAATGATTAATCTCCTAGAAGGAGAAGGTTTCTAATTCCTAGAAGGAGAAGGTTTCTAATCTAATACAAAGATTATGTTTCCTAATCTAATACAAGGATTTTGTTTCATAATCTAATACTCCCTCCGTCCCGCCGATCTTAGGAATTTTTCAAATGGCACGGGGATTAAGGAAATGATAAATGTTGTGAGTGTAATAGTAAAATAGGAGAGAGAATGAGTGGAGGGAATAGTAAATTATAATGGTGTTGTGAGTATTAAAATAATGTAGGAGAGAGAATGAGTGGAGAGAATAGTGATAAAAACTTTCCATTTTGGGAATTCTTAAGATTAGCGGGACGCCCAAAATGGAAAGTTTTCTTAAGATCGGTGGGACGGAGGGAGTATATAACAATATATACTTTGAATATAATATAATGATATTATATTCTTAATATGCCCCCGCAAGATGGACGTTCCTTGGATAAGTCCAATCTTGGAGAGTGACGAGATGAACCGGGTTTGATGACGAGTTGAAGATGTGTTCCCAGCTATGATGCACGGATACGTCATCCCGTCGGCGTATCGCGTATCCAAGACGTATGGGATACGGATACGCCTGAAATACGTCAAAAACGGCAGAAAATACGTACGGGGACCGAATTCGAATTTTCCCAAACTTTGGATACGGGAAAAGGGTACGCCGTGTCCAAAACCCGGATACTCAAACCCGAATCCGGACACGTTTACCCGAAATCAGAAATCGAAAATTACCTCGACTGGAATTTGAAACAAACGATCGACGATTCGAGTTTCCTTCGTCGATTCAAACACTCGCCCAGGTAAGTCGAATCAAACCCTCGCCTCTGCTCTATTTATTTCCATTTTTTTCGTTGAAGATTCAAAGCCAGAAGCCCAGAACCCTTCATCGTCGATTCCAAGTCTCCGTTCGAGTGCGCCTCTGCCTTCATCGTCGATTCGACTCGTGACTGTTGTGAAAATCACGTTCTTGCGCAGCGGAATAACGGATCAAGCCTTGAGAATGAATAAATAAGATGCAACACACACGAAAAGTAAATCACACACAAAGGAACACACAAGAATTGTTAACCCGGTTCGTTGCAACAACAACTACGTCCGGGGGCGCTACCAAGCCAAAATATTCTCTCTAATATTTTCAGATGTTACAATTTGTCTCTAGGCTATCACATGTATTTATAGGGAACAATAAATCAAATCCTAGTAATAAAAGGATTCCTACTCAAGAAAGTAATCTTCTTTCTTCACAAGTCCTTCCAAATATTACTACCAAAAGGAATCACCAATGCAAGAGGAGATCTAATCAAAATAGGAAACAAATCTGCTGCAGAAGAATCCTCCTTGATCTCACCAACTCCTCCGACCGCGGTTCAAATTCCTTTATCCATGGTTTTGACTCCACATCCCAACAATCTCCCACACGGAGACAAACCATCCATGAGACCTCTCCTTGAAACAAATTTCAGTGGCCAGCTAATGCGTTGGTAGCGCCCGGCCTCTTGTCTAGTTATCCAAGTGAGTTGAAGTTGAGCTACGCTTCAACATAACCGTCGGTTCTACCATGCTCCGAGTCTTCATTCCGAATGATCCTCCCTGCACATCCCCGCTCACTTGCTTGCTAACTATCGATCCTGAACAGCGCGAATCCACGTGCCCCACACAATCACAAGCTTGGAACCTTTGTGTGTTCTTTGCAACCCATCGCATCACCGTTCTAGATCCCGCTCCCATGTTGACCAAATTGGTTCCACGTCGGCCGACTTCATTACCCAATTTTCTATCAACATACCGTTTAGTGAAATTTCTCCCACCATGGCGATCTCGGCCACCACCATTCACCATTGGGATGCGCCTTCGTTTCCCCCAACGACTCATGTTGCATGTGGTATACAACATATTTTCCACGCCGCCACGAGCCACCAAGCTAGCTCCGCGGTTTACCTTCCATGTCCCACAACCGAAGGTCACCACACAACCCTCCTTATCAAGTTGCCTTATGGAAATCAAGTTCCTCTTCAAATCCGGAATATGTCGCACGTCACGTAGCCGCAAAACAGTCCCATCCGTTGCTCTGACCCGAACTACCCCCTTTCCAATGACCTTGACTGGATTATTGTCTCCCAAACGAACAACCCCAAAATCACCCGGAACATACTGCTCCATCCTTTCTGCACTAGTGCATGAATGAAACGTCGAGCCCGAATCCAAAACCCACGAATCCGTTGAACTGCTCCCACCCAAGATTAATACATCCGCTAACTCCTCTGCAACATTCAATTCCTTCGCTCTGCCTGACCGCTTCGGACAACTTCTCCTAAAGTGCCCCTTCTCCCCACAATCGTAGCAAGTAATCACCTTCTTACCACCCTTACTCTTTTCACCGACATTTAGTGCTAGCCCCGATGTCCCACCCTTGCTCTTCCTACGAATTTCTTCGCCAAGAATCACATCAACGACATCCGCAAACTTCAGCTTCACTTTTCCTGTTGAAACGTTAACTGCTATCGCGATCGTATCCCAACTTTCCGGCAAAGAAGAAAGTAAAATCAATGCTAGTACCTCATCATCAAGAGTAACAGCCACGGAAGACAGTTGGGTCGCAGTAGATTTGAATTCACTTATATGCTTTGTTGCCGACATGCTCTCTACCATCCTTACGTTCAACAGCTTCCTCATTAGATGAGCTTTATTCGCCGCCGATGGTGCCTCGTACATGCTCGCCAACATCTGTAACATCTCCATGGTAGTCTTCGCCTCCAAAATATTCTTCGCCACATCCTTGGTCAACGTTTGCCTAACAAGCCCTAACGCTTTCCGATCCAAGATTTCGAATTTTGCTTCCTCTATGTCCGCCGGCTTTTCTTTTAAAGGTAGATACAAATCCTTGTTCCACAAAACATCCTCGATCTGCGTCTTCCAAAAATTGAAATCCGTCCCATCAAACTTTTCGATCAACACCTTATTACCATCCTCCAAAGCTCCCAAGAAATCCATAGCAAAAGACCAGCCAACCAATGATTCGACAAAACCAAGGGCTCTGATACCAGTTGTTGTGAAAATCACGTTCTTGCGCAGCGGAATAACGGATCAAGCCTTGAGAATGAATAAATAAGATGCAACACACACGAAAAGTAAATCACACACAAAGGAACACACAAGAATTGTTAACCCGGTTCGTTGCAACAACAACTACGTCCGGGGGCGCTACCAAGCCAAAAATATTCACTATAATATTTTCAGATGTTACAATTTGTCTCTAGGCTATCACATGTATTTATAGGGAACAATAAATCAAATCCTAGTAATAAAAGGATTCCTACTCAAGAAAGTAATCTTCTTTCTTCACAAGTCCTTCCAAATATTACTACCAAAAGGAATCACCAATGCAAGAGGAGATCTAATCAAAATAGGAAACAAATCTGCTGCAGAAGAATCCTCCTTGATCTCACCAACTCCTCCGACCGCGGTTCAAATTCCTTTATCCATGGTTTTGACTCCACATCCCAACAGTGACGTGAGTCGCCGTCGCCTTCGCCTGCGCTGCCTGAGGTAAGTCTTGATCTGCGATTTTGATTTTTCCTTTTGCGATTTTGATTTTTCCTTTTTCTCTGTAAACGACGTACTGTAGGTGAGTAACTTTGAAAATTGTTTTTTCTAATTTTGATTTATTGCTTTTTCTCTGTTAATGTATTGGTATGAGTTGAGTAGGACACGTGGGTGGTGACCGGTGAATGTGATTCTCATTTAGCTTCATTATTTTTTTTATTTTTTTTTTATTGTCTATTGTTTAATGAATTGTGAGTGACAATGACTCTTATTATAAGACAAAATGTGAATAATTTTTTACTGTTTGTGCTTAAATTGTTTACTCAGTTTATACTTCATCAATTATAATTTATAATTTAAATATTTATTTTATATTTCCAGTTATACTTTTGAATATGGCATCCTCCGGTTTCGGTAGCGTCACTTCTTCTGTCGCCGGAAATTCTGGAATTGATGAAAGAAATTGGAGCACATATTCCTTTATTCACTCACTTAGAAGGAACAAGTTAACTCCAAGTCGTGCAGAAAGAAATTGGAGCACATATTCCTTTATTCCTTCACTTAGAAGGAACAAGTTAACTCCAAGTCGTGCAGAAGCCGGAGATAGTATAGAAGAATAGCATCATTATTACTTGATTGAAGACTAGTATATGTGCTTATCTTTTTTATATGTACTACCAAAGACTAGTATTTATGCTTATATTTTGCTATATTTACATTTTGGTCCTTATATTTTTTAAATTTACATGTTGGTCCCTGTACTTTTAATATTTACATATTACTCCGTACCCGTATCCTATATTTTTCAAAAATGTCGTATCTCCGTGTCCCGTATCCGCGTATCCGTATCCCCGTATCCGTATCCGTGCAACATAGGTTCCCAGACTTGTGTGGTGTCGTATGTGGTGTCGTTCCTCGCGTCCGAGGTGGTGATAGGTTGGTGCATGACCATTTCGGAGATGATGGGGTTGTGGTGATAGGTTCGGGCTTGCGTATGACGGCCGAGAAAAGGTTCGGACTTACGTATGATGGCCGAGAAAAGATTCGGGCTTACATTTGACGGCCGAGAAAAGATTCGGGCTTACGTATGACTGCCGAGAAAAGGTTCGGGCTTACGTATGATGGCCAAGAAAAGATTCGGGCTTACGTATGACCGCCGAGAAAAGGTTCGGGCTTACGTATGACCGCCGAGGGGGTTGATTTAAAAAAGTTTAAAGTTTCGGTCAAAAAGATTTTTGAGCCGAGGGGGTTGATTTAAAAAAGTTTAAGGTTTCGGTCAAAAGGATTTTTGAACCGAGGGGGTTGATTTAAAAAAAGGTTTAGGGTTTCGGTCAAAAGGAATTTTGAGTCGAGGGGGTTGAATTGCAAAAAAAAAATTTGGGTTTCGATCAAAAGAGTTTTTGAGCCGAGGGTTGAATTTATGTAGAAAACTTCCAAGCCATTGATATTGCAATAGAGTGAGATTCTTCAAGTTCGGTAATTTGGAGAAGAAATTGACGACACCTCATTCCCATAAAGCTAAAAATAAGACACGGTTGAAGAACAATGTGGTCAAAAAGCAGGCAAATCCAATGGCAATTTCAAGAATAAATAACAATTAGAATAAAGTGAGTTTTGAGGAGGGTTTTTGATATTTGGTGGCGGAGAAGTTCTTCTATGGATCTTAATGCTTTGATACCATATTAGAATAAAGGAGAGAGAGACGGAGCCAATCAAAACATGGAAGAGAAGAGTTGTATTGAAAGACTCAATTGATTATGATGCTAGGGATATATATTTATAGGATTACAATGATTAATCTCCTAGAAGGAGAAGGTTTCTAATTCCTAGAAGGAGAAAGTTTCTAATCTAATACAAAGATTACGTTTTCTAATCTAATACAAAGATTTTGTTTCCTAATCTAATATATAACAATATATACTTTGAATATAATATAATGATATTATATTCCTAATAAAAAGGAGTTCACAACTAGACATGAGAAAAAATGAAAAATCGTATGGATCAACAAATGACATCGTACTCAGTACAAAGATAAAAGTAAATCCAGAGCGACCTGATTGTGACCTCATTACCAAATTCAAACAAGAACAGACCTTCCAGTAAAATCCAGCAGCAAAGCCCTAATATTATCAGTATGTCCTCTAAGCTTCATCGTCTTTGAACCAGTCCTCGAGTCCCAAACACGCACCGCCTAAAGAAATCACAATTTTACATTATCGAAAAATAAATTAACAGTGTTCCGGTTTGGATAAAGATGGGTACGTGAAAAAAGAGAAAAGGATAAAATTCAACCTACACACGTGTATGATATAATAAAACAACTTCACAATTAGCAAACAAAATTTTGGTGGGAAATTACATAAATGGTTTGGATAAAACAAACATCAACAAATGCACCATCGCAAAAGGGTGACAATGTAATACCGAGAGCAGCGTAAGGGGTAGAGTAAGACCAAAACAAGCATAGATGATGGTACTGATATGTTTTAGAAGGGAGAGAAAGTGAGAATGTGAGGAATTCATTTTCTATACCCAGGGAACGGAAAGACATTTTCCCTCAGATAGCCTGCTATGAGGAACAGAAAAGTGGTGGAGAAAATTAATCTGAATAACTATTTTACTACTATGCACTTTGAAGTTACTTTTAACTCCATGAAGAGAGGTAGGATGAACATATTAAAGTTATTCAACATTTACTCACCTTCTCCCCACCCCCACCCCTTTTCTCCCTAACTGGGGGGAGGGGGGAGGGATTTTGTGAATAATGGAGGTATTTCATTTCCCTCCACTTTTTCCCTTCTACCAAACAGCAAATAAAGTCAATCCCTCCCCTTCTCATTTCCTCATTTCCCATCCCTCCTATTTGCCCCCTACCAAAGAGGCTATAATAGAGAAGAATAAGAGTGAGTGTGCTAACTGAAAAACTAATTTAGGACAGAACAAGTAGCAAAAAATCGCAACCAAAGTGAATGGAAGAAAGGCCAACTTGAGCATCGACAGAGTGAAGTGCAATCAAAAGAAATCTCTGCTTTTGAATAAGCAAGAACTACAGAATCTTAACAATTAGAATGGTCCTACTCTCTTGAGATTTATGTATACAACAGCTCTCACAAAAAAATTGCAATCTATCAGCCGCAAAAAGTATTCAAAAGTGTTACTAAGCTTTTCACTGATTGCCAGAAAAATGAAAAAAAAAAAAAATCACTGGTCTGAATTTCGGAATGTACCTTCTCAGTTCCACCAGAAACAAGAAGTGTTCCACTATCATTCATTGCTAACGCATAAACTGACTCCTTGTGCCCTTTTGCAACAGTAGGAGTATATCCTTGCCATTGAGATGAGTGCAAAGATATGCTATTGCTTGAGCTGATGGTACGTAGGCTAGTAATTGGAAGAGCATTTCCAGGACCATTAGCACCATTTGAACTGTCATCATCCGCTGCCTCGCTAGATTTCGAAACCGGAGCAAGTGCAGCTTCAAGATCCCATATGAAGACCTCTCCACCAAGGCCGCCAGATGCAACTAGATTGCTCTATAATGAACGAGCAGATTAAAATACAATCAAATATCGTAAAAAAAAATCAAGTCGATCGTGCATACAAATCAATCTACATGGCCCCTAAGGGGGACAACTGCCCCCCTTTGTTTAATATTTTTTTCAATGGGAGAGATTATTAAAATTACAAACAATATAAACATTTGGTAAAATATATGAATCATGTAAACAATCACAAATCAGATTCACAAAGTAGGCTCAGCAATATCAAAACCGAAATATGTAGGCTCAGCAATATCAAAACCGAAATACGTAGTTTTTCGGTGCGTTATAACTACGGATATTTGCCAATTTTAAGAAACTGCTGGTTTTTGCATCATCTTAGTAACATTATACTTCACGCATGAACTTCAACTCTTTCTTATTCTTTTATTTTTCTTGCATCATCGTAGTTTTTAGCAATCAGTGATCTTAAAGTGCTTGAAAATCTTTAAATGTAGCCAGGAATAGGTGTTAGGCTCCTTAGTGAGTGTAGTCATTTATATTGACTAGTTGCTACTTCTGTACAGGGGGCAGGCCCTTTTATATTGTAAAGTTCATAGAGATTGAATATAAAGTTTCACTTTTCTCCAAAAAAGTTGTGAAGGAAATTATTCTCTAGTAAAAAACAATGGATGCTCATCTATGCTTCCCGTGAGACTAGCTGTACGTAATTAAGAACTTTGTCTTACGGGATCATAATGAGTAGATGTGGTGTGAAGCCATTTGAAAATCACATGCATATACAAATACATAAGCGAGAACACACATGCCTCCATGAAACAAATCTTCACAGACCCACCAAAAAGCAATTATCTGATAGCAATTCAATGGCCTGATCATACCTTTGAAATACATCCAAGGGGAAATATAAGTCGTCTAAGTTGAGCTTGAGAGAGATGTGAAAGGAAGTAAGTCTGATCCTTGACCTGAAAATTGTAAAAGCATGTTATATCTTACTCCCTCCATCCCAAAATAAATGTCAATTTTAAGAAAATTTGTCCCAAACGAATGTCTATTAAAACTGTCCCTAATGATTTTATAACAATTGTTTTTCACTATTTATTCAATACTTGCAAAACTAAAAGTTTAGAAAGGGGATAACAAGAATATTATGCATCTTTGCCATTAAATTTTATAAAAAAGTAAAAATTTTCAGAATGTTCTTTAAATGGAAATAGAAATTCATTTTGGGACGGAGGGAGTAATAGGTAACGGATGCCCTAAAGTGTTGAATGCAATTCACTAGAATACATGGTTACACAAGTATATCTGAACATGAAGCTCAGCCCCCTCTATTGCCTAAACTCACCCGCATTGACTTTCTGTTTCTGGTAAATCAGAGACTAAGGAATAACTCTATTTTTCAAGTTTCAGAAGGAAACTTGGCTTTCTAAATGATAACTGACTGAAAAACAAAGGATCTAAAGATAATGAATACAAGTTATATGAAGAATCAAAATCAACAATCTGCAGATTAAGGTTCCCAGAACACCCATCAAAAACAAAATTCCCCAAAGGAGGTTAAAGGAGGTTAAAGGAGGGATACGGGAGAAACCTTCACCTATTCTCAATGACTAATGAAGATACCAGGGGAAGCCAAATATAAAGGTCCACGGTCTCCAAGACTTGTCCCAAAAGAACCTATCAAGTATTCATCTCAAATCAATAACCATTTGCCTATCAACATCAAAAAGAAGCTATGCTAACAAGGCCCTTTGCACATCCAAACTGGATAATCTTTAGTTTATGTTGTCAATTTATGTATGTTCGTCATAGCAGTAATCAATATTTAGGAGAAATTGGGAAAGAATGAGCTGTAAGATATTCAAGTCTTCTGGCCTAATCAAGATTAGCCTTTTAGCCGAGTCACCTCAGAGGGGAATATGGGAACATGTGTCGACACACTTAAAAAAGAGGAAAATAAAACTAGATTAGCCTTTTCGCTAATAAATTGATGTAAACACTGCTACTGATTTAAGGCTGGTCGGATATAATTAGTTTTACTTTAATGGATTCCATTGGTTCCTCAAAGTTTCCAAATTTTTTTTTTGCTAAAAGGGAGGCAGATAACAATAAAGCATGAGGATCTCACTGACCAGTCTTAAGGGGGTCTGGTAAGGGTCATAGGTTGGCCTAAGACTTGAAGCAGGACTGCTTTCGTAGATGGAGGCCATGACCTGCACGTCAGTAGGTATAAATAGAGCAACCTTACCGGTGCATCAAGACTCTCGCCTTTTGATCTCATTACTGACCAAATTTTTATAACTAAAATGCAAATCCTCTACTACCATCACCAAGCTTGCCACTCAATGTCAAGATCTCCACCAAATTTCCCTTTTTACTTTTTCGCAAGTTAAATACTTCCCACAAGAAGGTTCAAACCTCAGTACATGCAACACATACAATGAGCAGGAAAGCAAGTATGACACCCAAGAAAATTGACTAATGTTACTCCTAGGTCAAACAAGTTTCAGCAGCAGTTATTTTTACTCAAGAGTGTCGATGATACTTGGATATGTACATCAAGAACAACAACAATAATAATAATTACAGATTTTGATGTTTAAGAAGCTCCAATATGCAGGCAAATCACTTGCAAACCAAATCTAGAAAGGGGTAAAGAAACCCAAATCATGTAATCCTTAATCCTAGGGTTTTGTTGCGCATCATCAACAGTAAAATTGTACAGTAAAACAAACCCATTTGCAGAAACATGAAATTGAGCATGGCAGTGATCGAAATTCTCAAAATTAAACATACGAAAATGTAGACGTACCAAGTGGGTCCCTCTATCCTTCACCACAAAGAAATATTTAGACGGTCTGGTAAAAATCCGAGCCGTGTGGAAAATTGGGGATAAATTTGGATGATGGTTTGAGTCATGAACTGCAGTAGATCGGGATGTGGATAGAAATTTCGAGCTTGATTCGAACTTGTCTCCGGTGAATTGACGGTGGTCGGCGTCGGTGGTGGTTGGTTCCGTAGATCCGGAGTTGAGTAGGTAATTGACGATGGGAGAGAAGGAAGTGGCGATTGAGAGAGAGAGAGATATAGGAAGAGGAGAGAGAGCAACATGCGTAGAGAGTATGAAGGATTGAATTGAGTTTCCATTAGAAATTGAGTTTCACAGAAGGGGAGAGAGGGAAGATGTAAGCGATTAGGTTTAAGAGTGAGGCACGGTGAGGAGAGAGGCCGTGAGGGTTTTATTTATATCTCGAATTACCGACGAAATATTCCGTCAGTAACCATTAAATGTCCGTCGGTAATACCGACGGACGCGGTCCGTCAGTAAATTTCCGTCGGTAATTAGCCCAATTCTAGTAGTGACCCACATTTTCCCGTCAAACAAGCACCTGAACTTAATAAAGACTAGGTTCATTTCCCTTGATGCCAGTTAACGAAAACACTCACTCATACACCCCAAAATACCCCTCGAAAACCAACAATAATTGAAACCGAAAACAACATATAGCGTACAAAGTAAACCGTGTCTTTTAATATTCCATTTACACGCTCTCTTCTTCTTGATCTCTCTACTCCCCCCTCCATGCCGATCGTTCTCTACTCTCCGGGCGTCACTCTCAAAGCAAGATTTTTAACTCCAATACCGAATAGCCCGTCTCTGATCCTCATTTCCCCGACTTAATCCACTATGAATTGAAACTGAAAAGAACATATAGCGTACAAAATAAGCCGTGTCTCTTCTTGTTGTCCATACACACACATCCAACAGTGAACCCCTAGAACTACCCAAAAGCAGCAACTATGAATCAATACCACATCTATGAAGCAATTGGCCATGGAAAGTATACGGTAAGTAACCCCCCCCCTTCAAATTCTACCTTTTTCGTACTCTAATTTTAAGTATTGTTTTTGGTTCGTAAAGAAGAGAATTGAATATTTGGCAAGGCAGAGTGTTGATAAATCACATAAGAGTAAGTAATTTCCGCTTTTGTAGTTTAATTTATTATTAAGGTAATTTTTGTTACTGAAATTGTGTGAGCAGATTAAAATTTGGTATGGGTTCTATGTTAAACAATTTTCTCTCAATTTATTATGATATTTGGATTATATACATACGATTGTTATCCTACTGCTAATGGTGAGTGGTTTTCATTCCCCATCTTCCCCTTTTTGTTTCAGGTCGACGCTCATCCTAAGCTAGGTTCCCAATTATGCCGTTTATTTGCTTCTTTTTCTTCGGTTCGCCACATGCCCAAAGCCATTATATCTGAGAGAGAATCAACAACGAATGGTATAGTGAAAATGGGTTTCTTTGTTTCGTTGGAAATCAAGATTAGTCTGTTTGGGTTTTTGCAGTTTTTCCAGAGTTGAAACCTACAAATTTCGGAAGTCCCCTTTTCGCTCCCTGTCTCTATGGATTTGTATGCTTGTATATTTTTGGCTGTTTTTTTTTATTTAAGAGCAGATTTGATAAAAAAAAAAAAAAAAGGTCATTTATTTCGGTTTTTTCGGATTCGATTTTTCGGTGTTAATGGTGTTAACGGTGTTAACGGTTTTTTTTGCTCACCCCTAGAAAAAAAAATAAAAAATATTTCTTCGTTGATCTTGAAATGGGTGATTTTTTTTTTGGTTCATTGTTTGTAATGGTGTTCTATTTGGTCAAGAAAGCAAATCCAGTTAAGGGATGAAGCCGGCAAGTTGAAGGAGTCATCTGAGGAATTGCAGGAGAAAATTAACGAACTGAAGATAACCCTATTTTGTTATATACGTACTACTTTATATCCCCCCAAGATATTGAGATGCATGTCATCTTAAGACGATGTTGGGAAAAATTCTTCAAGAATGAAACTTCATACTAGCATTTTCAATGAGGATAATATATTAATTACATCTTTGATGATACTCCCTCCGCTCCCAAAATAAATGTCACACTTTCCTTTTTTAGTCCATCCCAAAAAAATGTCGCGTTTCTATGTTCGGAAATTGTCTTAGTGCAAATCTCTTGAATCAGAAGCAGCTTGAGAAAGGAACAAGTCTCACGAATTTGAAGTGCACCATACTGAATTTTAGAAAATTATATAATCTCACTGCCCTTTTTGCCAGATTATAAGATTTTGAATTTTAGAAAATATCTCATGCGTTACTGAGTGAAGATTAGAGTGAAAGACCCTCCCTTCCGACCACTATTAAAGCGTGCTATTCACGATCTCCATCTTGATTGTTCTTATAAAAGGGCAAAAGCCAGATCGTATATTGATATTCAAGTGTTAATGGCAGGCGCATAACAAGAGGAAATGTCTAGAGTATGGGGAAGGTTATCAAGTTACTTCTAAACTGAATTGGTCGATGGTGTCGGCAAGTGCGTTCCTCTCCTTCAAATTTTTCTTCTTTGGTTCATTTATACAATACTCTTTTTCCCGAACCAAGCAAATAATGTGATGCCATGATGATTGATTCTTAGTTTCTTCACTTGGGTTTTATTTCATCAGAATAGGGTTTAGGGTTTTTTCCTTCTTCTGAACTTGGGTTTTGTCAATGAAATTCATTTTCTGCTTTACTGCAAATGAGTGCCAAGCCACTTCATGAGTGTCAAAGGGCCTGAGATGTTAATTATGTGGTTCAGAGAAAGTGAAGTCAATGCAAGGAAATAAGCTCCCTGCTTGTTTTCCTTTGATGAACTTGATTCAATTGCAGTAGATGTACGAGTTTTTAGTCAAGTTTGAATTATAAATAAACCACACAAGTTTGATGCCAGAGGTGCTTCAGATAGAGTTTTAAACCAACTTCTTACATAAATGGACAAAATGACTGCAAAGAATTTAGTTTTCAAAGAAAGAACGTCTTTACATTCCTGAATCGCGTGCCTGCATTTTAAACAAGGAGGACATCAAGTTGCATGGATATTGGCATCCCTTTATTGTGGTTTAAGATAATATATTGTAGCATGTTTTTTTGTGTCGGTGCCTCTTTTAGGATACACTCTTTGTCATATTCATTTTGTGTTCCAAGTTCTGAGAATGTCATTGATTTCTTAGTAGACTGTAACTGAGATTATTATATTCCTGGTGAAATTAATAAGATGTGCCATTTTATTTATTACTTTTATGGATCTTTATTTGTTTGGTAAATATTTTCGTACGTGTTTTTGTGATGGTGGTGTAAAACTTTAAACATACATTATTGCAATCAATTTCTCTCCAATTTTTCCATCTCAGAATATGCCTTCCACATTTATAGAACTGACCAATTTTATACTATCACCGTATCACTGGCACGGGCTCAGTGTACTCGTAAACAAAGTTAGGGCAAAAGACTATAGTGGTACAAAGGTTAAAATCAAGATATTAAAGTTAGGCCAAAAGACTATAGTGGTATAAAAGTTTAGATCCAAATAAAAATAGTGTAGGGATTTCATTTCATGATTTAACTTTTTTTGTTTGTTTAAAATTGGTTTGTTTACTCAATTAAGTGAAAGTACAATTTAGTTTGTTTAAATTTTTTGTCATATATTTTGTAACGCACGGGTGTTAGACTAGTTTAATTAGAACTTGTGATAGTTAATAAGTAGGACATAAATAGGACATAGGTCCAAGAAATTTAGAAGGCAATTACACCATAAATGAGTTCTTTTCCTTGTCCAAGCTACAAAGAGCTAACCTTGAGTATGCGTTCCACAATAAATGTCTAACTATCCTTTTTGGGCTGTCCCAAAACAAATATTGCATTTCTATATAAGGAAATAGTCTCAATGCTCAAACAAGTAAAACACATTCCTTAAAACCGTTGACAAGTTAAATGCAACATTTATTATGCATGGGGCGGAGGGAGTATTTGAGTAAACTCTAAAGGAAGCAGCTACCCAGCATGGAAGTGGATGGATTCAAAAGTGAAGAGCAAAAACAAATACCTTAAGGTAGTCTTTGAAATCGTTAAACCCCAGCTTGAGCATTGGAATTCAAGTTCCATCAGGTTGAGCGAAGCTCTTCTGAAAAAGAAGGCAAGCTATATTTTAGCTTATTAAGCCAAATACCTTTGGTTATCAGCAACAAAAGAGCTAACAAAGTTAAATAAGTCAAATACCTTCGGTTGTCAGCAACAAAAGTCTACTATCCATGCGAATTGCAAAGTCAATTGTCTGACAGTTTAAAAGTAAATACTGGGGGAGGGGAGGGGGGGCAAACAAGAAGGATGTCATTGCAGCTGTACAGTAACCAGCGAATCACAGGGAGAAAGGAAACATATAACAGCAATATGAGGAAAGCAAAGTAAAATGTCAACTGTCAAAGCGAAGTTCAAAGTCAATTCTCTGACAGTTTTTTCTGTTTGTAGAATCTGTATACATTCAAAAGCCAAGTATATCAACTACAAAGAGCAAATTCCAAATTGTTTCGTAGTTCAAATATTTTACTTGTTCAGTAACATTCATAATGTTCTTCAATGAAACAAGTACCATTGCAAGGAAAAGGGTACAAAATGAGTGATGTTATTTTACATATTACTGAACTACAACATACCTAAAGCTAATAATATATGAATGTGCCAACATAGAACTGACCTGTGTCACTAACTCTGTGCATTTACTAACGCAACTTTTGTCATTTCTCACTCTCCGAATATCATATTTTGGAAAGTGTTCTTCAAATCTTCCACTTCATTCTCAATAACTGACAGCCTATCACCCAATGACTTTATCATTTTTTTTGGTCCATCAAACTGATTAAACCAATGGAGCTGAAAAGTAGTGATCATCGTGTTGAGGCAATTATGTCTTTTCTTGCTCACGCCTTAGACGTTCTTTCTCCCACTCATTACTACTGAGAACAATGCCACCACTCCCTGGAATATCAACGTAAAGTGGCTCCTCAGGCAGCTTACAACGCTATCTAAATGCAGCAAAAGTCATGCGAGTTGTTTCCAAAGCATTTTTATATTGATCTATTTGATTTGCCATGGAAAACAACTCATTTTCGATGAAATTGATCTTAGAATTTCTCTTTTCTAGCTCTTCAAGCTTTGTTTTTCCAAGGAGATGGAATGTTTTGTCTTGCTGCTCAAGTTTTTTGGACATCATCTGCTCCTCCATTTGTGCACTCAGCCAAGCATCTTCTCTTGCTGCAACAACCATCTTTGTTTGACCCAGCCAAAAGTCAACTTGTTCCCCCCATGAACTGAAGTCCTCCAAACCTTTATTCGCCCTGCCCCCACTTCTCATTATTCCATGACCATCATTGGTATTGTTCATCTTTCTCTTCAAGGGCATGGGCATCTTCTCTGATAGGCCCTCAGTTCTCAGTCTCTTGTGACCATCATTCATAAGGTCAATCTCGGTCTTCAGTGGATTCTCAAACACGGATGAACCCCTAATATTTGCATTGATATCATGCTCCAATACAAAAGGCTCAACAAAAACATCATTCTCACATGAATTCTTCCTGTTTGATGCATTGCCGAAGAAATCTTGATCCATCATGCTAGTCCCTAATTCAAATGGCTCTACAACCGAGCAATCATTAACAATACCATGAGGACTATCTTCGTCAGAAATTTCAACTGCCTTATCAGATGCAGAATCGGACACTGTGTCTTCTTCAGAAATTTCAACTGCCTTTTCAGATATTGAATCAGACAACGTATCGGTGTTTGGACTACAATGCTGGAACCGTGATTCTTTGTCTTGATCCTCCATATCCTTAATGTCAACATTATCCTCTTCTCTCACTTCAACTTCCTTTTCAGATTGGGATTCATACCCTGCATCCATTCTTAGACTACAATTCTGAAAAAGCTTTTGCCTTTTGTGTTTCTCTTCGCTATCCTCAATGTCAACAATACAATCTTTTTTAACCGCCTCAACAAAATAATTCCACCAGTGGTCTGTCCAGCGCACAACTCTATCTGTGTTGATTCCAATTCATTTCCAGAGGAACTGCCGAAACTTCTTACTTCCACATCAACTGCAGCACCATCTTCCTTCACAAAATTTTCTTGCACTATCACCTCGGCCTTTTCACTCTGCCTTAAATGCATACTTTTTTCTTGATTTTCCAGGACAGAATTTCCATGTTCTAAACTTATATCCATTTGCGTAATCTCCATTTGTTTCCTGTTATCATCATCAGCACTTCTCATTTTTGTATCTTCTCCTTCCTTCAACAGACCTTCCATCTTCATTTCGCCCTGCAACAAGCACAAGCCAAGACTTCGGTCTTCAACTTCCTTCTCAGAAACCACGACCATCTGTACATCACTTCCTTTACCAATTTTTAGATCCCTATTGTCACTCTTGTCTTGAGTTAAACAAATTGGCTCATTCTCCATCTGTTTTTCCTTCAACTCTTGTTCGACCCTGGTTTCTACACTAATCAAACCTTCATCCTCCACCAAAACATCCATCCTCAACTGATCATCTTTTCCCTGTTCAGTAAGACAATCAGCAAGCTCATTTTCCATCTGTTCTACACCATTATCATACGATCCTTCCATAATTACATCAGCCACATTATCTTCCTCTCCATGCTGCAACAACAATTTGCTTTTCTTCTCTCCAAGTTCCATTGCACATATATCATTATAATCTCCCATTTCTGTATTTCCACCCTTCTCCGAAAAATCCGCCTTGGATTTATCCTCTTTCCCTTCTCCAGTAATCAAACATATATTATCGTTACGTCCTTCTCCGCCTTTATCTTCACTTTCCTTCATCAAACATTCACCCTCTAACACATACACATCTCCATCCTGGATGGAACTCAACCCATAGTTGTCATTTTCCAACTCAATTAAAGGTTGATCATCAAACTTTCCACCATTCACACCAGTCCTTTCTTCACCCACCACAAACTCATTCAGGTTTCCACCAAATTTACCAACTTCCAACTTTTCCTCATTCGTACCTTCTGCATGCCCAAAAATTGAACCACCCAACTGATTCTCACCAAAGATTGACACTTCCAACCTCATCCCATTTCCACCTTCAAGTCCAAGACCCAGACCACTCCCCCTCTCACTCTCCGGATTTTCTCCTTCGCTAGCAATCATTTTACCACTTTGGCCCTTCCTCCTCTGATATCCCACCAAAACCAGATCACTCCCCTTCTTGCTCTCCGGATCATCTCCTTCACTACAAACCATTTTACCACTTTTACCCTTCCTCCTCTGATGCCCCACCAAAACCAGACCACTCCCCCTCTTGCTATCCGGATCTTCTCCTTCCCTACGAACCATTTTACCACTTTTGCGCTTCCTCCTCTGATCCCCCACCAAACCCTTCACCTTCTTCTCATCAACCCCAGAAATCCCCAACTCTAATTTTTGAACCCCCAAATCATAAAACCCCAGTTTCCTCAAAAACCACTCCAAATGTGAAGCATAATAACACTCCCTCAACTTACCCCTTTCCCCAACTCCTTCTCCACCATAACCCATATCAATCCTCTCCAATCTACCCGCTCTGGCCGCCTTTCCTCCTTTATGAACCTAATAACCTTCAAAACATCATCCTCCAAAACATCATCAACACCACACAAAACCACCGATTTCAAAACCACATTCCCAAGAAACAAAACCTCCTCCTCAGAAATCACCTCAAGCCCACAAAATCTCTCCCCCGCCTCCTCCTCCTCCTTCGCTGCCACCTTCCTCCCCCTCGACGGCAGTGCCAACGCACAACCCATTTCGGCCCTAGTGAGCTTCACCGGACGCCCATTAACAAAGCTACGGCTGTAGGAAGGGGCCTGAGGATTGTAGCCAACAATAAGCTCGGCAATGAGGTCCGATCGGAGTTCTGGGTCGAATTTGAGGTGAAGAAAATCCCATAAACCAGCGCGCTTGAGTAAATTCTCTTGGCTAGCAGAAAACGATGAAAGATCAAGGGGTTTGAATGGAATGGGTGTAAAGATTTTCATGAGTTGACCGAGCTTTCCTTCCAAATAGGTTCTTTTGTTGGGATGAAACAGGCACTTGTTCTTTCTCCTCCACTGACTCTTGCTCTTGTTCTTGGTGGTGCTGGAAACGCGAAGAGAAGGAGTATCATCGAAATGGGTTTGTTCAAGCTTTGATTTTGAAGAATGGATAGTCATTTTCAACAATGGGAGGGGGGTTTGAGAATTTGGGTTTCTTGAGAGAGGGAGAGATATTTTCCGTTCCTTTTCCCTGTTTGGTTCAATAATATTTAAAAAAAAAATTTGAAGGAAAGTTGAATTCCTTCAAATAAAGGAATTTAACTTTTCTTCACAAAATTGATGAAATCTTCAATTCCTTTGACAATGGAAAAAAAAAAAAAAAATTGACCAAAATACCCCCAAACCCTACCCACCCCTACCCCCTACCCAGCCCCTACGCCCCACCCCCCCCACCCCCCTCCCTACCCCCCACCCCCACCCCCACGAAATTTTTTATTATTATTTTTTTTCTGCCTACCCTCCACCCCACCCTACCCCCACCCCCACCCCCCCCCCACTCCCACGAAATTTTTATTTTTTATTTTTTTTTGCCTACCCTCCCCCACCCCACCCCCCACCCCACCCCCCATCGCCACGAAATTTTTTTTTTATTTTCTTTTCTGCCTACCCCCCCCCCCCCCCCACCCTACCCCCCACCCCCAAGGAATTGAATGACAATTCCATTTCATTCCGTGCCAACCAAACGGAGGGGGTTGACCAGTTTTTTTCCATTTCAATTCCTTAAGGAATTCAATTCCATTGACAATTCCATTCCTTCACTTTTTTTCCACCGAACCAAACGCCACCTGAGGTTTTTTGAGCAAGGAAAGAGAAGAAAATGGAGGCCTCATTTCCTTCCCTTTCAATCACCCCGTGAGAGAGCGGATTGGGAGGAAATGAATGTTAACGCCATTTCCTCCCCCTCCCTTCCCTTCCCCTCCCTTCACTTCACTTTCTTTCCTCGCAGTTAAAAACTCGGGAGCGGACCCGTAGAGGTGTTTGGGGAGTGAGAAAATTGGACGGAAAAGATGGTTGAGTTGAGAGTAGTTGTGGGGTCATTAACTTACTGTGGTCTCTTTGAATTCTCAGTTGTTTTACAAAAGATGACAGTAATTTCTGTTTTTGACCTTTTGGTTTCTTCCCGAGAAAAGCAAGGAAGGAAAAATTGCATGATTCCCTCCCCGTCTGATGTGCTGTCCCCACCTATTTTCATTAATGCAGATTTATCCATAACGGCATGCTTTTAACTCGCCAAAATAATTTTGAGTTTAGTGATATTCTTAAAAGAAAATTACGCCTTAGTCCCTCCATATTATCTAATCTACATTCTAAATCAGCTTATTTCTTAATTTACATCCTAATCTTAAAAAATATTTTCTTATACCATATAATCCCTCACTTAATTTAACAATTAGAAAATATCAAATATGCCCTCATATAAATAGCTCGATATTCCGTTTTTCTTCACTGTTCACCGATTTTTCTAGGATTTTTGGTGAAAGACAGTGAAGGCGATTTGGAATTGCGACGTAAATTCGATTCAAAATTGGATTTCACAACTTTGATTTCAGCAATTCTTTAAATTGAATCAATTCGATTTCAAGATTCATTAATTTTTAATCGATTGAAACTCATTATTCGTATGTTTTGAGGTGAGTTTCGTTTTACCATTGTTGTTGTTTTTTATTTTTAATTGAATTGTTGTCATTGGTTTTTTATCTGTGTTTTCAAAGTGATTATGATACTTGTTAATGATATTCAGATGATTATCTCTGTTATATGTTTGTTTTATTTTTGATTATGTTGCTTGTTCATGATCTATGGTTTCAAACTTGATTTAATTTTTTATTTTATTTGTATTGTTGAACAATTTAGAACTTAAGGAATCAGTTGTATGCCTCAGTTAAATGATTGCTGATCCTTGGTGTTTTTTTTTATTTGCAGATTCATTGTCAATTATAGTAGTAATATGGATGATGCTGTGATGGCTTTGCTTAAGTTTGGTGGAGTCAGTGCAGATTATAGAATTACTACATTTTCATCTTTTGAATCGTTGGTTGACTTTGCATGTAAGAGGTGGTCGGACTTGCAAAAAGATCGTGTTATTTTATCATACTCTTTTCCTGGTAATTCTAATTGTCTACTAATGAATGAAGATGATTATGTGAATATGGGTTTTATGGTACGGAGATTTTCAATTCAGCTTATTGAGATTGATGTAAAACAGTGTGGTAGTTTGGATGTAGTTGATTCGTCTTCATCGACCATTGTTAGTGGATTGTCATCTGATATTGAACGTAATACATGCTCTAGTGTTGATTTGCCTATTAGTTTTTTTCGTCATCAAGATAAGCAGTTGAAAAGTGTACAGTGGGCTACTGATATTTAAGGTGTTGGGCAGGTTTTTGAAGGTGGAATTAGTGAGTTTCGAATTGTTTTGTGCAAATATGCCACAGCTGTTGGTTTTGATTTTGTATATGTGAAAAATGATAAAGTGCGTCTTACTGCCAAGTGCGTACACAGTGAAACTAGAGGTTGTCGTTGGAGAATTCATGCTTCAGTTGAAAATGCCAATGGATTTGCGTATATAAGGACCTATGAAAAGAATCATAGTTGTGGTGATGTTTACGTGAATGGAATTAGAAAAAAGCTGAGTTCTGAGGTAATTTCTAGTATTATTCTTAAAGCAGTTCCCTCTAAGCCATCCACAGGTGCCGGTGAAGTTTTGCGTTTTCTTAAGGCAAATCATGGTGTTTCTGTTACTTACAGGGTTGCTTGGACTTCCGTTGAGAAAGCAAGGGATGTGGTTTTTGGTGAAGCAGAGTTAGCTTATGATAAGCTGAGATCTTACTTTGATAAAATGAGGCAATTGGACCCAAGTAGTCATTTCGTTCTTGATTATGACTCGGTAAAACATCACTTTAAGAGGTGTTTTGTTTCGTTTGGGGCTTGTCTATTTGGTTTTCAATCTTGTTGTCCTCTGTTGTTTCTTGATGGGGCGCATTTGCGGGGAAAGTACAAGGGCGTGTTATTGGCTGCAACAGCTAAAGATGGAAACAATGGTAATTCAATTGATCTCTTTGTTTTTAGTACTTTTAGCATATTTGGAATATGTTTGTCTATTGTGTTTGCTGAATCAAACAATTGAGAACTTATTAGTTCTTAATTGTTTTTATGAGGAATCTCAACTTTTCCTCATAAAAATAATTGAGAACTTACTAATTTTCATATTTTTTTATAAAAGTTCTCAGTTTTTTTCATAAAGTTGTGAATATCAGTATATATCTCTACTATAATGAATATTGCTTGTAATACGACTTATATTTTTTTATTCTTCTTATTTATAGGTCTCTTTAACATTGCCCATGCTGTTGTTTCTTCTGAGGATATAGAAAATTGGACCTAGTTCCTTGAACAATTGGAGCCTTTTATAGGACAACGCAGAATTACGTTTATATCAGACCGACATCCAGACATTATATCAGCAATGAATAGTATTGTGCCTCACTGCTTTCATTCGTTCTGCTTATGTCATTTGAGGAACAATTTGAGGGATAAAATGAAGGGATGTACTGCACACCTTCGGCGAAAAATGATTTTTAAACTATGTCAATGTGCATCTGCTCCAACAAAAGAAATTTTCCATACTCTTTTGGATGAAATGAAGCATGAAGGTGGGGATAAAGTATCTGCTTTTCTAGATAACCTTCCTCACGAGAATTATGCAAATGCATATTTTAAGGGAAAGAGATATGGCAAGATGACTTCAAATGCGGCAAAATCTTTTAATTCTCAGTTTAAAGATGCTCGCTCACTTCCTGTTTGTGAATTAATTGATAAAATTCACTTGAAGTTGATGGGGGAGATGTCTAGTCGTAGAGCAGAATCATTGAATTGGTCATCTTCCTTATGTCCAACACAAGAGAAAAGGTACAGAAATAACGTAGAAAAGGGCAGATCATGGATTATTCACTCCTCTTCTGAATATGTTTTTGAAGTTTATTCGACTCCATCAATGGTTGTTAACATAGATGAATTTACATGCACTTATGGAAAGTGGCAGCATGAAGGTTTCCCGTGTGTCCATGCAACTGCTGTGTTGTCTAAATGCAACAAAGACTCTTTTGAATTTATTGATAAATACTTTCACACTAGTAGCTATCAAAGTTGCTATGAACTTCCAATACAGCCTCATGTTTCATTTGGAGGTAACTTGTCAATTGTTGCAGCAGATGAAGAGGCAGTCATACTTCCTCCATTAACCAAGCATCAACCGGGAAGACCAAAAAAAAATCGCATAGCTTCAAGAGGAGAGGTAGTATTTAAAAGAAAAATAAAATGTGGTCGTTGCATAATAACATAAAACCTTCAAAACATCATCCTCCAAAACATCATCAACACCACACAAAACCACCGATTTCAAAACCACATTCTCAAGAAACAAAACCTCCTCCTCAGAAATCACCTCAAGCCCACAAAATCTCTCCCCCGCCTCCTCCTCCTCCTTCGCTGCCACCTTCCTCCCCCTCGACGGCAGTGCCAATGCACAACCCATTTCGGCCCTAGTGAGCTTCATCAGACGCCCATTAACAAAGCTACGGCTGTAGAAAGAGGCCTGAGGATTGTAGCCAACAATAAGCTCGGCAATGAGGTCCGATCGGAGTTCTGGGTCGAATTTGAGGTGAAGAAAATCCCATAAACCAGCGCGCTTGAGTAAATTCTCTTGGCTATCAGAAAATGATGAAAGATCAAGGGGTTTGAATGGAATGGGTGTAAAGATTTTCATGAGTTGACCGAGCTTTCCTTCCAAATAGGTTCTTTTGTTGGGATGAAACAGGCACTTGTTCTTTCTCCTCCACTGACTCTTGCTCTTGTTCTTGGTGGTGCTGGAAACGCGAAGAGAAGGAGTATCATCGAAATGGGTTTGTTCAAGCTTTGATTTTGAAGAATGGATAGTCATTTTCAACAATGGGAGGGGGGGTTGAGAATTTGGGTTTCTTGAGAGAGAGAGATTTTCCCGCTCAGTAGGGTCCGCTCCCGAGTTTGATTTTGCAGGGAAAGTGAAGGAAAAGGGAAGAAATGGGAGCTCATTTCCTCCATGGCCATGCTCTTGAGTTTTTTTGAGCGAGGAAAGGGAAGAAAATGGAGGCCGCATTTCCTTCCCTTTCAATCACCCCGTGAGAGAGGGGATTGGGAGGAAATGAATGTTAACGCCATTTCCTCCCCCTCCCTTCCCTTCCCCTCCCTTCACTTCACTTTCTTTCCTCGCAGTTAAAAACTCGGGAGCGGACCCGTAGAGGTGTTTGGGGAGTGAGAAAATTGGACGGAAAAGATGGTTGAGTTGAGAGTAGTTGTGGGGTCATTAACTTACTGTGGTCTCTTTGAATTCTCAGTTGTTTTACAGAAGATGGCAGTAATTTCTGTTTTTGACCTTTTGGTTTCTTCCCGAGAAAAGCAAGGAAGGAAAAATTACATGATTCCCTCCCCGTCTGATGTGTTGTCCCCACCTATTTTCATTAATGCAGATTTATCCATAACGGCATGCTTTTAACTCGCCAAAATAATTTTGAGTTTAGTGATATTCTTAAAAGAAAATTATGCCCTAGTCCCTCCATATTATCTAATCTACATTCTAAATCAGCTTATTTCTTAATTTACATCCTAATCTTAAAAAATATTTTCTTATACCATATAATCCCTCACTTAATTTAACAATTAGAAAATATCGAATATGCCCTCATATAAATAGCTCGATATTTCGTTTTTCTTCACTGTTCACCGATTTTTCTAGGATTTTTGGGGAAAGACAGTGAAGGCGATTTGGAATTGCGACGTAAATTCGATTCAAAATTGGATTTCACAACTTTGATTTCAGCAATTCTTTAAATTGAATCAATTCGATTTCAAGATTCATTAATTTTTAATCGATTGAAACTCATTATTCGTATGTTTTGAGGTGAGTTTCGTTTTACCATTGTTGTTGTTTTTTACTTTTAATTGAATTATTGTCATTGGTTTTTTATCTGTGTTTTCAAAGTGATTATGCTGCTTGTTAATGATATTCAGATGATTATCTCTGTTATATGTTTGTTTTATTTTTGATTATGTTGCTTGTTCATGATCTGTGGTTTCAAACTTGATTTAATTTTTTATTTTATTTGTATTGTTGAACAATTTAGAACTTAAGGAATCAGTTGTATGCCTCAGTTAAATGATTGCTGATCCTTGGTGTTTCTTTTTATTTGCAGATTCATTGTCAATTATAGTAGTAATATGGATGATGCTGTGATGGCTTTGTTTAAGTTTGGTGGAGTCAGTGCAGTTTATAGAATTACTACATTTTCATCTTTTGAATCGTTGGTTGACTTTGCATGTAAGAGGTGGTCGTGCTTGCAAAAAGATCGTGTTATTTTATCATACTCTTTTCCTGGTAATTCTAATTGTCTACTAATGAATGAAGATGATTATGTGAATATGGGTTTTATGGTACGAAGATTTTCAATTCAGCTTATTGAGATTGATGTAAAACAGTGTGGTAGTTTGGATGTTGTTGATTCGTCTTCATCGACCATTGTTAGTGGATTGTCATCTGATATTGAACTTAATACATGCTCTAGTGTTGATTTGCCTATTAGTTTTTTTCGTCATCAAGATAAGCAGTTGAAAAGTGTACAGTGGGCTACTGATATTCAAGGTGTTGGGCGGGTTTTTGAAGGTGGAATTAGTGAGTTTCGAATTGTTTTGTGCAAATATGCCACAGCTGTTGGTTTTGATTTTGTATATGTGAAAAATGATAAAGTGCGTCTTACTGCCAAGTGTGTACACAGTGAAACTAGAGGTTGTCGTTGGAGAATTCATGCTTCAGTTGAAAATGCCAATGGATTTGCGTATATAAGGACCTATGAAAAGAATCATAGTTGTGGTGATGTTTACGTGAATGGAATTAGAAAAAAGCTGAGTTCTGAGGTAATTTCTAGTATTATTCTTGAAGCAGTTCGCTCTAAGCCATCCACAGGTGCCGGTGAAGTTTTGCGTTTTCTTAAGGCAAATCATGGTGTTTCTGTTACTTACAGGGTTGCTTGGACTTCCGTTGAGAAAGCAAGGGATGTGGTTTTTGGTGAAGCAGAGTTAGCTTATGATAAGCTGAGATCTTACTTTGATAAAATGAGGCAATTGGACCCAAGTAGTCATTTCGTTCTTGATTATGACTCGGTAAAACATCACTTTAAGAGGTGTTTTGTTTCGTTTGGGGCTTGTCTATTTGGTTTTCAATCTAGTCGTCCTCTGGTGTTTCTTGATGGGGCGCATTTGCGGGGAAAGTACAAGGGCGTGTTATTGGCTGCAACAGCTAAAGATGGAAACAATGGTAATTCAATTGATCTCTTTGTTTTTAGTACTTTTAGCATATTTGGAATATGTTTGTCTATTGTGTTTGCTGAATCAAACAATTGAGAACTTATTAGTTCTCAATTGTTTTTATGAGGAATCTCAACTTTTCCTCATAAAAATAATTGAGAACTTACTAATTTTCATATTTTTTTATAAAAGTTCTCAGTTTTTTTCATAAAGTTGTGAATATCAGTATATATCTCTACTATAATGAATATTTCTTGTAATACGACTTATATTTTTTTATTCTTCTTATTTATAGGTCTCTTTAACATTGCTCATGCTGTTGTTTCTTCTGAGGATATAGAAAATTGGACCTGGTTCCTTGTACAATTGGAGCCTTTTATAGGACAACGCAGAATTACGTTTATATCAGACCGACATCCAGGCATTATATCAGCAATGAATAGTATTGTGCCTCACTGCTTTCATTCGTTCTGCTTATGTCATTTGAGGAACAATTTGAGGGATAAAATGAAGGGATGTATTGTAGACCTTCGGCGAAAAATGATTTTTAAACTATGTCAATGTGCATCTGCTCCAACAAAAGAAATTTTCCATACTCTTTTGGATGAAATGAAGCATGAAGGTGGGGATAAAGTATCTGCTTTTCTAGATAACCTTCCTCACGAGAATTATGCAAATGCATATTTTAAGGGAAAGAGATATGGCAAGATGACTTCAAATGCGGCAAAATCTTTTAATTCTCAGTTTAAAGATGCTCGCTCACTTCCTGTTTGTGAATTAATTGATCAAATTCACTTGAAGTTGATGGGGCAGATGTCTAGTCGTAGAGCAGAATCATTGAATTGGTCATCTTCCTTATGTCCAACACAAGAGAAAAGGTACAGAAATAATGTAGAAAAGGGCAGATCATGGATTATTCACTCCTCTTCTGAATATGTTTTTGAAGTTCATTCGACTCCATCAATGGTTGTTAACATAGATGAATTTACATACTATTATGGAAAGTGGCAGCATGAAGGTTTCCCATGTGTCCACGCAACTGCTGTGTTGTCTAAATGCAACAAAGACTCTTTTGAATTTATTGATAAATACTTTCACACTAGTAGCTATCAAAGTTGCTATGAACTTCCAATTCAGCCTCATGTTTCATTTGGAGGTGACTTGTCAATTGTTGCAGCAGATGAAGAGGCAGTCATACTTCCTCCATTATCCAAGCATCAACCGGGAAGACCAAAAAAAAATCGCATAGCTTCAAGAGGAGAGGTAGTATTTAAAAGAAAAATAAAATGTGGTCGTTGCATAATAACATAAAACCTTCAAAACATCATCCTCCAAAACATCATCAACACCACACAAAACCACCGATTTCAAAACCACATTCTCAAGAAACAAAACCTCCTCCTCAGAAATCACCTCAAGCCCACAAAATCTCTCCCCCGCCTCCTCCTCCTCCTTCGCTGCCACCTTCCTCCCCCTCGACGGCAGTGCCAACGCACAACCCATTTCGGCCCTAGTGAGCTTCACCGGATGCCCATTAACAAAGCTACGGCTGTAGGAAGGGGCCTGAGGATTGTAGCCAACAATAAGCTCGGCAATGAGGTCCGATCGGAGTTCTGGGTCAAATTTGAGGTGAAGAAAATCCCATAAACCAGCGCGCTTGAGTAAATTCTCTTGGCTAGCAGAAAACGATGAAAGATCAAGGGGTTTGAATGGAATGGGTGTAAAGATTTTCATGAGTTGACCGAGCTTTCCTTCCAAATAGGTTCTTTTGTTGGGATGAAACAGGCACTTGTTCTTTCTCCTCCACTGACTCTTGCTCTTGTTCTTGGTGGTGCTGGAAACGCGAAGAGAAGGAGTATCATCGAAATGGGTTTGTTCAAGCTTTGATTTTGAAGAATGGATAGTCATTTTCAACAATGGGAGGGGGGGTTGAGAATTTGGGTTTCTTGAGAGAGAGAGATTTTCCCGCTCAGTAGGGTCCGCTCCCGAGTTTGATTTTGCAGGGAAAGCGAAGGAAAAGGGAAGAAATGGGAGCTCATTTCCTCCATGGCCATGCTCCTGAGTTTTTTTGAGCGAGGAAAGGGAAGAAAATGGAGGCCTCATTTCCTTCCCTTTCAATCACCCCGTGAGAGAGCGAATTGGGAGGAAATGAATGTTAACGCCATTTCCTCCCCCTCCCTTCCCATCCCCTCCCTTCACTTCACTTTCTTTCCTCGCAGTTAAAAACTCGGGAGCGGACCCGTAGAGGTGTTTGGGGAGTGAGAAAATTGGACGGAAAAGATGGTTGAGTTGAGAGTAGTTGTGGGGTCATTAACTTACTGTGGTCTCTTTGAATTCTCAGTTGTTTTACAGAAGATGGCAGTAATTTCTGTTTTTGACCTTTTGGTTTCTTCCCGAGAAAAGAAAGGAAGGAAAAATTACATGATTCCCTCCCCGTCTGATGTGCTGTCCCCACCTATTTTCATTAATGCAGATTTATCCATAACGGTATGCTTTTAACTCGCCAAAATAATTTTGAGTTTAGTGATATTCTTAAAAGAAAATTACGCCCTAGTCCCTCCATATTATCTAATCTACATTCTAAATCAGCTTATTTCTTAATTTACATCCTAATCTTAAAAAATATTTTCTTATACCATATAATCCCTCACTTAATTTAACAATTAGAAAATATCGAATATGCCCTCATATAAATAGCTCGATATTCCGTTTTTCTTCACTGTTCACCGATTTTTCTAGGATTTTTGGGGAAAGACAGTGAAGGCGATTTGGAATTGCGACGTAAATTCGATTCAAAATTGGATTTCACAACTCTTATTTCAGCAATTCTTTAAATTGAATCAATTCGATTTCAAGATTCATTAATTTTTAATTGATTGAAACTCATTATTCGTATGTTTTGAGGTGAGTTTCGTTTTACCATTGTTGTTGTTTTTTATTTTTAATTGAATTATTGTCATTGGTTTTTTATCTGTGTTTTCAAAGTGATTATGCTGCTTGTTAATGATATTCAGATGATTATCTCTGTTATATGTTTGTTTTATTTTTGATTATGCTGCTTGTTCATGATCTGTGGTTTCAAACTTGATTTAATTTTTTATTTTATTTGTATTGTTGAACAATTTAGAACTTAAGGAATCAGTTGTATGCCTCAGTTAAATGATTGCTGATCCTTGGTGTTTCTTTTTATTTGCAGATTCATTGTCAATTATAGTAGTAATATGGATGATGTTGTGATGGCTTTGTTTAAGTTTGGTGGAGTCAGTGCAGTTTATAGAATTTATTACATTTTCATCCTTTGAATCGTTGGTTGACTTTCATGTAAGAGGTGGTCGTGCTTGCAAAAAGATCGTGTTATTTTATCATACTCTTTTCCTGGTAATTCTAATTGTCTACTAATGAATGAAGATGATTATGTGAATATGGGTTTTATGGTACGGAGATTTTCAATTCAGCTTATTGAGATTGATGTAAAACAGTGTGGTAGTTTGGATGTTGTTGATTCGTCTTCATCGACCATTGTTAGTGGATTGTCATCTGATATTGAACGTAATACATGCTCTAGTGTTGATTTGCCTATTAGTTTTTTTCGTCATCAAGATAAGCAGTTGAAAAGTGTACAGTGGGCTACTGATATTCAAGGTGTTGGGCAGGTTTTTGAAGGTGGAATTAGTGAGTTTCGAATTGTTTTGTGCAAATATGCCACAGCTGTTGGTTTTGATTTTGTATATGTGAAAAATGATAAAGTGCGTCTTACTGCCAAGTGTGTACACAGTGAAACTAGAGGTTGTCGTTGGAGAATTCATGCTTCAGTTGAAAATGCCAATGGATTTGCGTATATAAGGACCTATGAAAAGAATCATAGTTGTGGTGATGTTTACGTGAATGGAATTAGAAAAAAGCTGAGTTCTGAGGTAATTTCTAGTATTATTCTTGAAGCAGTTCGCTCTAAGCCATCCACAGGTGCCGGTGAAGTTTTGCGTTTTCTCAAGGCAAATCATGGTGTTTCTGTTACTTACAGGGTTGCTTGGACTTCCGTTGAGAAAGCAAGGGATGTGGTTTTTGGTGAAGCAGAGTTAGCTTATGATAAGCTGAGATCTTACTTTGATAAAATGAGGCAATTGGACCCAAGTAGTCATTTCGTTCTTGATTATGACTCGGTAAAACATCACTTTAAGAGGTGTTTTGTTTCGTTTGGGGCTTGTCTATTTGGTTTTCAATCTTGTCGTCCTCTGTTGTTTCTTGATGGGGCGCATTTGCGGGGAAAGTACAAGGGCGTGTTATTGGCTGCAACAGCTAAAGATGGAAACAATGGTAATTCAATTGATCTCTTTGTTTTTAGTACTTTTAGCATATTTGGAATATGTTTGTCTATTGTATTTGCTGAATCAAACAATTGAGAACTTATTAGTTCTCAATTGTTTTTATGAGGAATCTCAACTTTTCCTCATAAAAATAATTGAGAACTTACTAATTTTCATATTTTTTTTATAAAAGTTCTCAGTTTTTTTCATAAAGTTGTGAATATCAGTATATATCTCTACTATAATGAATATTTCTTGTAATACGACTTATATTTTTTTATTCTTCTTATTTATAGGTCTCTTTAACATTGCTCATGCTGTTGTTTCTTCTGAGGATATAGAAAATTGGACCTGGTTCCTTGAACAATTGGAGCCTTTTATAGGACAACGCAGAATTACGTTTATATCAGACCGACATCCAGGCATTATATCAGCAATGAATAGTATTGTGCCTCACTGCTTTCATTCGTTCTGCTTATGTCATTTGAGGAACAATTTGAGGGATAAAATGAAGGGATGTACTGCAGACCTTCGGCGAAAAATGATTTTTAAACTATATCAATGTGCATCTGCTCCAACAAAAGAAATTTTCCATACTCTTTTGGATGAAATGAAGCATGAAGGTGGGGATAAAGTATCTGCTTTTCTAGATAACCTTCCTCGCGAGAATTATGCAAATGCATATTTTAAGGGAAAGAGATATGGCAAGATGACTTCAAATGCGGCAAAATCTTTTAATTCTCAGTTTAAAGATGCTCGCTCACTTCCTGTTTGTGAATTAATTGATCAAATTCACTTGAAGTTGATGGGGCAGATGTCTAGTCATAGAGCAGAATCATTGAATTGGTCATCTTCCTTATGTCCAACACAAGAGAAAAGGTACAGAAATAATGTAGAAAAGGGCAGATCATGGATTATTCACTCCTCTTCTGAATATGTTTTTGAAGTTCATTCGACTCCATCAATGGGTTTTAACATAGATGAATTTACATGCACTTATGGAAAGTGGCAGCATGAAGGTTTCCCGTGTGTTTATGCAACTGCTGTGTTGTCTAAATGCAACAAAGACTCTTTTGAATTTATTGATAAATACTTTCACACTAGTAGCTATCAAAGTTGCTATGAACTTCCAATTCAGCCTCATGTTTCATTTGGAGGTGACTTGTCAATTGTTGCAGCAGATGAAGAGGCAGTCATACTTCCTCCATTATCCAAGCATCAACCGGGAAGACCAAAAAAAAAATCGCATAGCTTCAAGAGGAGAGGTAGTTTTTAAAAGAAAAATGAAATGTGGTCGTTGCGGCAGAGTAGGAAATCATAACAGGAAGACATGGAAGGTTTCTTTGGAATAATTTTTTTTTTTATTTCATGTTGAAAGAAAAGGATTTTGGAAATTTTAATGGTGGTCTAAGTTGAAGGAATGAGGGTATAATGAGTGTAAGATGTTAATGACTTTAATGGAGTTAGTGTATGTAATTATATCCATCTTACTTTGTTTTGGGAGATGTTGTGAGTATACCTCAATTGGGTTGAAAGAAGTAGAAAAAGGATTTGATATGCTTTTAAGGGTGTGAGTTATTATGACTTTCCTTCCATTAAATGTTCATGAACTATTTGATGTTGTTATTGCCATTATACTTGTTGTTTGATGCTTTAGAACCTTTCTTGGAGTTGAGAAATAGAGTAATGACCTAGGATAAAGTTGTTGTTCATGGAAATGGATGAAGAGTGTAAGAAATTGGTTTGAGTTAAAATAGGAAGGTTGAACTTGAAATGTGGTGGTGAATGGGTAGGAAACCAAGTTATAAATGATCTAGGTTCATATTATTTTGGGTTTAAATGATTTATTATGAGAAGTATGAAGTTAGTAAGCCCTTCTAGGTTCATTAAAACAGGGGAGACTTGGTTTGGACAATTTGGTATAGCTACTAATGTATTTCCAGTCTTGTTCTGAATTATGGGCTCAGGGCACGAGTCGTGCCCTGTGGCACGAGTCGTGCCTGAGGATGGGACGAGTCGTGACTATTGGTAAGCTGAAGTCGTGCCTTGCTGGGGACACATGATTCTGGGGAAGGTCAAATGGGCACGAGTCGTGCCCTGGCCTGGTGACTTTGAACCAACTTTAGAGTTGTTTAAACCTATTCAAACTAGAACCAAAATGAATCCTCTTTAACCTAGATTAAAGTAGAATACTTTGGCTACGCAATGACATCTTATTTGATAAAAATGGAATTATGGAAGTACTTTAAATATTGCTTAGAAAACGCTTGGTAGCCTTGTTTGGCAACTTAACCATTGTGACTCAAACTTAGTAAATTGAGCTTGGATCTTTATAGAGGCCATGTATTGTCATATATTAACTATGTAGGGTTGGTTGATGATACCTTGTTACCTTACTTGCATACATATTCATTGATGGTACTATGTATAGTGTATTAAATGAATGTTGCACATTTTGGACTCATTGATGTATTCCGATATAAATGCTAGGGTTCCCTACTTTGGAATTCCTAAATTGTTTGGGATTTGTTCAAGGATTTATAGCCGTTGTGCTAATATGTTGAATACTTGTTATAGTATTTCTATCTTTATGATATTCTATTGTTGTAGAATTCCCTACTTTGGAATTTCTAAACAGTACATGTTGAAACAAAGATTTATAGCCGTTGTGCTAATATGTTGAATACTTGTTATAGTATTGCTATCTTCATGATATGCTATTGTGGTATGTATCCCTACTTTGGATCATACAATGTTTAGTTAAGCAAGTATGTTATTACTGTGCTTAGTTATGAAAATCCAGCTGGTATTTGTTTGTTGGGCAATGTTATGGAATTATAATGGCACTGAGCCAAGTTCATTATAATTCATACATTGGTAACCCGGATTTGTCCCCCTTGTGTGGGATTAGTGGGCTAGCATCTCCTTTTGAGGTAGATGGTCTAGTTTCACTGGGGATATGACTGTGTGTCGAATCCCTATGGTGCTGTTATTGTTTATGGTTAGGAACCGCTTCATCAACTATTCTTCTTTGCTCGGATGTGTATATCCTTTTGGAGATAAAACCTTGGCTCAGTATCCTTCTAAGTGTTACTTTATCGTACTTATGTGTTGTGATATATTCATGATGAGCTGGTCGTTGTTTCCAACCGGTATGGGACGGTTGGCGGCAGGGAGCCTCTCTTATTATGTGGATATATCTTTTGATGTGTTGCATCTTATTTGGCATCTTGCTGCATTCATAATAGCTTATTGAGATTTATTCTCACCCCTTCCCCTTTTACTGTTTTAGATTATGCTGAGACAGGTGACCTGAACCGGTGAGGTCGGGGATAAGAGTGTGGACCTTGGCTTTTGGGACTTGTCAGGTTATGAAAATAAGTAGGTTGTCTGGAGTCTTTATTTAGTAATACTCTCTTATAAAGTTGTATAGAAAACTCTTTGTAAAATAATGTTATTTGGGGGTTTTCGATGTAATTGATCAGATTATAGTTTATTGAAGCTGTTGTTGAAATTTCCTCCAAAGTGGAGACATTATCAGTTGGTTTTAATTTGGAAGTTGAGAATCGGTTTTCTTTTAAGATGAAATAAAATTTTTAAAAATTCAAGGTGAGTTTTCTTAGTTTGGGCCCTCAAGCTCGGGATACGTGTTAGGATCCGAGTTGGGGTGCTCACACTATTTCTTTCAACTGTTTAAGATACATGTGAATCATATTTGTGCTCCCCCCCCCGCACCCTCTCCAAACTTCTCCCAGACAAGGCCACTGTAACATATTTTAAAATGTAATTGAGAACTTATATGAGATGTTTCACAGAATACACAACAATAACTAAAAATAACAGAGAACATCCAAATAATACGAGCACATCCAAATAACAAAAAATAATTGAGAACTTATACTTGTAATTTCTTACCTTAATTCTTTAATTCCAACAAGTCGCACAAAAAGCTGATAACTTGCTTCATTGATTGTTTTTGTTGTCAAGCTGTGATTCACATCAAAAACATCACTTGGGACTGCAGGTTTGTCAACCTGAAAATCACCATATTCATCGACTTCCATTTCAGTTTGTTTTTTCTTCTCAACAATTTTTTTCTTCTCCGCAACAATTTTCTTTTTCTTTTCTGCTTGTTCATTTTTTTTCCTCACCTTTTTTCTTATTTTTTCTCACATCCCCAAACTCAAAGTTTTCATCCACCTCCTTTGTTGTTCTCTTCCTTGATTTTAGTCTGAGAATTCGAGAAGGAACGCTGTCTTTTGCAGCTTCTTTCTCCACAGACACACCAACATTCATCATTTTTTAAGTTCACATTTCAAATCCTCATTCTCCTTCTCAAGCCTCTCTACTTTTTCTTCAAATTCTTTTAATTGTTTTTCAAAATCTTTTTTCATTTCTTCTTTTTCAGCAAAAATTGTAAACTCCCTGTCAGTGTTCAAATCCTTCAATTGTTTCAGCTCTTCATTCAAATCTTCAATTCTTTTCTCAAACTCTTCTTTCTTTTCCTTTAAAATATTGGACCATTTCCCCTCAAGTTCAACCTTCGAAGTAAAAATTTCTTCCATCTCAGCAACCAATTTTTCCTTTTCATTTTTAAGTTTCCTGATTTCATATTTGTATTTTTTTGAAGACTCAGAAGGAATAGTATCAGCTTCAACATCATCATTCTCAGAAGTATATTGATCTAGATCATCCAAAAATTCTTTCTCTTTTCTCAATCTATCTTCTTCTTTTCTAACATCTTCCATCATTTCCTCTCTTTGTTTCTCTCTCTCTTCTTCTCTCTCTTCTTCTCTTTGTTCCTCTCTCTCATCTTCTCTCTCTTCTGCTCTCACTTCTACACCTTCTTCATTCCTCTCTTGATTTTCATCAACAAATTCACTTTCCTCATACATTTTTATTTCTTCAGTTGTTAAAATTAACTCTTCATCAGAAACCTATTTAAGAATTATATATAAAACAAAATTACTAAAATCATTTCAAACATGCTTTTACTGGAAAAACAATCGAGGAATCATAAAAAAAATTTAGAACTTATAAAAACAATTGAGAATTAAATAGTTCTCAATTGTTTTTATAAAGATCAGTTTTCATCATAAAAACAATTGAGAAATAATAGTTCTCAATTGTTTTTATGAGTAGAGGCTTTCCTCATAAAAACAATTGAGAACTAATAGTTCTCAATTGCTTTTATGAGTAGAAGATGGTTTGTATCATAAAAACAATTGAGAAATAATAAAAATATTATTTCTCAATTGTTTTTATGAGTAGATGCTTTCCTCATAAAAGCAATTGAGAACTAATATTTCTCAGAAGATATCTTTTTATCATAAAAACAATTGAGAAAAAATATTTATCAATTGTTTTTATGAGGAAAAGATGTGTTTCCTAATACAAAATTGAGAACTAATTTATTTTTATTTGAGAACTAACCTCAGCAGCTTTTAGTTTATCAATTGTTAACTCCTTGAATTTGTTTAGCTTCAATGGCAATCCCCATTTCATAAACCTTGGGATTATATTCCTTGTTGTTACATCTCCAATCTTTACGTGCTCATGGAACCAATACTACAAAATAAAACATATTATGAACACTGTATTTAGTATTAGTATAACAGATTAAAAAAAATATAAAAAAAAACTTACAGAAAGTGCTGCTACACATCCTGTAACACCAACAGGATTTCCAGAGTTTTGCCTGATGGATTTTATAAGCCTCTCATGAATTGCATTTGCCCAGTCGTAATTTTTCAAATTTTTTAAATCCTCAACATAATAAAAAAACACATTTGGGATAACTTCTCCAGTGGATGCAAAAAACAACGAGCCAATAGCATACAGAGTCATTAACCTTACAAGATCCTCCACATCCTGATTTTCCTCACTATCTTTTAGTTCCAAAATAATTTTCTTTACTTTAGAAATTTTGATTTTTTTTGGATCATCTGAAAATCTTCTTTTCACCAAACTCGAAGCAAACAAACCTCCTCTTGAAGTCAACTCAAGAACCTCATTTCCACATGATATCCCAAATATAATTTTTACGTCACTTGGAGTGAAACTAGCGTATTTTTCTCCCAAATTGAAACTTTGTGTGCCAAGTCTATAACAATTTATTATGTCCCTAAGGACATGGTCTGATTTCCGGATTGTAATATCAGTGTGGTTATTTAAAGCATTAAACATATTGAAGAAGGGTGACTTCTTCAACATTTTCATTTGCTTCACTCCCAAATTAGCCTGCTTCATTAGTGACAAGCTGGCCTCAAGGTTTGACCTATATGTAAAGGTCATAGCATGCTTTGTCTTCTTCACTATCTTTTTCTTTTTTTCCCTTTCTTCGATGATGATTTGACGGCTTTCTTTGTTGGTGATTTGACATTGACAGCTTCAAATTTTTTGTTCTTCTTTGCAGCTTTTTTAATTGCCATCTATTAGAAAAAAAATCAAACAGATTCTCAAAAATAACTTTTACTAATAAAAACAAAATTAAAAATAAAATTGAGAACTTACTGGATCTCAATTGTTTGCAGGAGGAAATCAAAAAAAAAATTATGATGAAACCAGAATTTTTCTAATAAAAATTGAGAAAACAATTGAGAACTTATGAATAAAAGACAATAATATAAAACAAAATCACAAAAACAGCAAAATAAGCTTTTACTAATGAAAACAATAGAGAATTAAAAAAAATTGAGAACTTACTACTTCTCAATTTTACTCATAAATACTAAAAAATAATTGAGAATTTATAAAAATATTGAAAATTTATGCATAAAAGCCACTAATATACAACAAAATTAAAAATAAAATTGAGAACTTACTGGATCTCAATTGTTTTCAGGAGGAAATCAGAATTTTTTTTATAATGAAACCAGAATTTTCTAATAAAAATTGAGAAAACAATTGAGAACTTATGAATAAAAGACAATAATATAAAACAAAATCACAAAAAACAGCAAAATAAGCTTTTACTAATGAAAACAATAGAGAATTAAAAAAAAATTGAGAACTTACTACTTCTCAATTTTACTCATAAATACTAAAAAATAATTGAGAATTTATAAAAATATTGAAAACTTATGCATAAAAGCCACTAATATACAACAAAATTAAAAATAAAATTGAGAACTTACTGGATCTCAATTGTTTTCAGGAGGAAATCAGAATTTTTTTATGATGAAACCAGAATTTTTCTAATAAAAATTGAGAAAACAATTGAGAACTTATGAATAAAAGACAATAATATAAAACAAAATCACAAAAAACAGCAAAATAAGCTTTTACTAATGAAAACAATAAAGAATTAAAAAAATTGAGAACTTACTACTTCTCAATTTTACTCATAAATACAAAAAATAATTGAGAACTTATAAGAATATTGAAAATTTATTCAAAAAAGCCACTAATATACAACAAAATTAAAAATAAAATTGAAAACTTACTGGATCTCAATTGTTTTCAGGAGGAAATCAGAGTTTTTCTCATAAAAATTGAGAAAAAAATTGAGAACTTATGAATAAAAATTGATAACTTATGCAACAATATCTGAATATAATTGAGAACTTTCACTTAATAAGTGAATTTAACATAATATAATTGAGAACTCATAAAAACAACAAAAACAAATGAGAACTTATGAAAATATTGATTAATTCATAAAAACTGTTGAGAACTTACTAGTTCTCATATTTTTTATATGAGGAAAACATACTTTTACTCATCAAAAATTTGAGAAAACAACTGAGATCTTTTAAACAGAAAACAACAACTGAGAACATATAACTAAAAAAAGCAGATAATGATTTTAACAACAAATTAATGAGAAATAATCTGAAAACATTTGAGAACTCATACAAAATATTAAACAAATACTCTTATATTTATGACGAAAATGTGTTTTAAAACAACATAACCGAGAATAAACTAGGTCTATTCATTTCTGAGAACTTATAACTACAAAAGCAGATAATTATTTTAACAATAAATAACTGAGAAAAAATCTAAAAACATTTGAGAACTCATACATAATATTAAACATGTACTCTTTATATTTATGACGAAAATGTATTTTAAAACAAAATAACTGAGAATAAACTAGGTTTAATCATTTCTCACTCATATTTGCAAATTTATTCACAAAAAATTCACTCGAAACCTAAATAATATACTTTCAACAACTTAAAATAAGTAATATTTCATATTATCTACTTAATAATCAAAATAAAACTAAGAATATTAGGAAACCTGGACCAAAAAAAAAACAGAGAACTTAAAATTATTGAGAGTTTATGCATTATCTTGAGGTTGATGATGAATGTGGTAAAGAAATTGACGAAAAATGGACTTCCTAAGCTTTAACAATGGCGGTTTCTAGAGAGAGAGAGAGAGAGTCGTAGAGAGAGAGAAGCTCTAGAAGACGCCTTTTAGGGGTTTTTGGGGTTTGGCGTTTGAAAATGTTTTGATATTAGAACACGTCGCTTACACGTGCCCGTCATTTACACAATGGCAAAATAGTAATATAGTCGAAAACGCATGGACGCGGATGTAATTTAACTCACAAGGACTAAATGGTTAATCAAAATATAAATTGTCTTAGGAAGTAGTTTTGTTTCTATAGAGGGATTATTTGGTAAATGCCTCTTATTAATATCCATACATTCATGATGGTGGCGAAGCTACCCTTTGCAAATGGGGTCATTTTGCTTGATTTGATTATGGGGTTATGTCAATTTTTAAATGAGACCAATTAGTGATTTTAGCAATTTTGACCCCTCTTAGGTTTAGGAAAAATATAAATATAATTTATTTTTGACTCTCTTTTGAATTTCTGGCTTCGCCTATTATCCATAATATAATTATGTGATGATGCAGGAATGCGTTCGGGCTCAGCTTTGGGTCCAGCTAATGATCAAGGCTGACTTTGGATCTGCACAACACAAGAAATAACCGTGAACTGCGCTGGGGCTCTTCCGGCAAGGCCCTCCGGTGTGAGAATCAGCGTATGGACTGGAAAAAGGTGATAATAATATGATGGGTGTGTGTATACGTGAATATTCAAAAGTGCATTACCTTAGTCCATGATTCTGCTCTCATATTTATAGTGGGTGAAATGATACTAGGGTTTTCATCTGAATCGTTAGATTGGGTAGTGGCCAACCGTTGGATCAGCTTTGTTCCCTAGGCGTACACGTGGCATGTTGGGATTGCTCCGCCTGAGTAAGGACACTGTTGTGTCTGACACGGATAAGTTGTTGGTCTTATAATGTAAAGTCAACTTGCACACCTTTTGGCGCTACTACTGGTTCAGTGATTACACGCGCAGAATGTCCCAGTGTCAGGTCTGACTCTATCCCAAAATAGCTAATCAATCAAGCTTGTTGAAGAAGCTAAATGAAGGGACGACCTGGAGTTGTATGTCCAGTAAGGTCGTCTCCTTGAGGGATGACTCGACGAGCGAGTGGCCGAGTGAGTTGCCTCGTTCTCCAGGTGAGTTAGATCGCTCAATGGCGACGTCGGTCACTCTCCGTTGGACGGGCTCTAACCCATTTGCTGGGAAGGCTCGTCGTTAGATGGGCTTGGTCGCTCATTGACGATGACCGCCATCTATTATACGATGGGCCATGGCCCCAACCTTGATGGGCCTCATTAATCTTGATCCTTTAGTGGGCTTGTTGGGCCCATAGCTCGTAGAAATGTATTGGGCTCGGCCCATCATGGAATATTCCGTTCAGTGGCCCCCAACTCATGGGTCGTCTTGACGGGCCAGGAGTTGAAGTTTTCCCATTAGCGTTATCCCTACGACCGTCAATTTGAAATTTGAATTGTGGTGACGTCAGCATTGATGACGTGGATGGCCAGGATTCCTTCATTAATTGACACGCGTCCCATGATGGGACATTCTCCTTGGAAATCACAGAGGGTATTTAATGCCCCCCATCATTACGCCGTTTGAGTTCTCAAGGCATAAACCCTTCATCTTCTCTGAGTATAAAAGCCTCCCCCCTCCTCCATTTTGAACTTTTCGCACCTCTGATTATTGAGAGCATTTGGCAAGGAGCGATTTTCGGCAACTAGCAAGAAGAACTCCGGCGACCAAGAACTACCGTCTCCGGTGACATCAAACCTCCGTCCGGCGGCCTGAACTATTCTGGCTACTCCGTTCGTACGGCAACTGGGAGCTTGGATAAGAGATTTCTTCGATCTCCCACCGGAAAATTCATCGGAAAACTCGTCTGCAAACCCCTCACCAGGTAACTCCTTTGATTGTTCTTCATTTTCTGGGTTTTTCTTGGGGTTTAGAAATTTGAACAATGGCGCCCAGAATGATAAGCTTTGAGAGAGGGGTTAAATTTGGTTTTGGGCTAAACCAGAGGGTATATAAATGTGCAAGGGCATTTTGAGGGAAATCCCTTTGGTTGAATGTTCTTCAATTCTGAAGAAGTTTGATTTTGAAAATGAGCCTTTAGGATTTCCAGTAGGTGAGGCTCTTGGGGAGTTCGAGGAAGATGATCCAAGGGTAACACCCTTCAGGTCAATGAACGACCTACCCAATCACATACGAGCCAACTATTCCTTGTCCCGTCGTGATTCACTTAGGAATTTGGTTTCAGGGGAATCTAGGTTGCCCTTAGATAGGTCATCGCCCAAGGATGTTAGGACTGATTCCCTTGCTCTTTCCACTTGTTTTGTAGCAATGGATCACGACGGTCGTACCAACCAACAAATCCAAGATGTCAACGAGGCTAGCATGAGTGTCGGAGGATCTCGCATAGTTGATGCCTTCCATACCGGTATACGACCTGGAAGGAATGAACGAGGCTTTGGAGCCGGGGTAGAAGGGCGATGGGCCTTGCCCAAAATCTCGACCATGAAGAAGGACGTCAGAACCCAGATGATCAACGACCTTCGAGATTCCTACAGGGTCCAGGCCTCTACTTACAAGCTTGAATATCTCAGTCAGGCTGAGTGTGAGCCCCGTCGTCAATCCATTCTTACGAGCAAAGAGAAGGTGACCTTCTTCTACAAGCACTTCGAGCTCGGTCTGAGGCTTCCTCTTGACCCTTTCATTAACGAGTTCTTGGAGGACTCAAACTGCGTGCCAATGGAGCTAAGTGCCAATGCTGTCAGGATCCTATCCTCGTTCATTATCGTTTGCAGGTTCCTTGGCCACGAGCCTTGCAATAAGGTCTTTCGTCAATACTACAAGACGACCAGATCTACTCTCCGAGGGAAGTCTATTGTTAGCGTTGCTTCACATAGAAATGTACGAGGCTTATTCTTGGACACTCAGAACAAAGTGTATGGATGGGAAAATCGTATGATTGTTGTAGAGAGTAGAGGGGTTGGCAATTCCCTTTCCCTAAAGGTCAGAATATGATTTCTAACGAGCATGTGTGGCCGACGCCGTGGGCCAAAGAATTAAAAAGGAAGATTGATGCCCTGCTGGATCTTGGATGGGTGTCGTACAAAGACATAGAAGCCTCTCATTGGAGGTACATCAAGGCTGGCATGATGTCTAAGTCATCGATTAGGCCAGAGCCCTTAGTAAAAATTAATCTCGACGCCCGTTATCCCAATTGAGTCATCCATGAAAACTTGGCCTGGGGGTCAAACTGTGTTAAATGCGTAGGGGCACGCGTCGTCCGTCCAGAGGAGCGTTGTGCTAACTTAGAGATAACTGCGGTTAAGCTCTTAGAACTTGTCTTTTTATTTGGTAATTAGTTTTTGTGCCTCGTTGAAAATGATCTAACGTGCTTCCTTTCTGTCTTGCAGTTCTCTCCGAGAGAGATATCACCAGAATTGAGGCTGACATCATGAGTGGGGCCATCAGAGCTAATGACCGGAGGACTTCCAGGAGGAATAGGGCGGCATCCAATGCTATCCACGATCATCAGGATAAAATGACGATGAGGAACAACGAGCTTCCCAAGGACACTACAGGTGCCATCCCCTTGATCGAAGTGGAGCCCGTAGGTGAGGGACTCAACACTGGAGGCCGTCAAGTTACAGTGGATGAGCTAGAGAAAGCCGCAGGTGCTGATTCTGGGGTTGAGACAAGTGTTGCCGCCGACGCTGGGAATTAAATGGTCGTCGTTGAGGAAGGTTAGCACATCAATCTGGAGACAGTGGGGAGCTCCAATTCAAACCCCGAGCAGCTTGAGGCCGGGGATCAGGTCTCCAGGAAAAGGAAAGATCATCCTGTGGGCTCTGGGGGAGAGAGAGAGAGAAAAATAAAAAAGCCAACAACGACCCTCCAAGTTCCTCCGATCCTTCAACTCCACGGACTAAAACTCCCGGCTCGTCATCAGGGACCCTGACTAGGGAGAAGGCCCTTGAATTTGCAACTCTGTATGCTAAAGCTCCTCCAATAACCGGGATCCCTTATCTGACGAGATATGGTACTCCACTCATTCTGGGGATGGCCTTGACTAAACGGGCCAGGGATGTCGAGCTTGTCCCTCAGATGAGGACTGCCAAGTTTACTCCTGAGACCTATCATGCCCGTCTTGGGCTAATCCAAACTGAGGTAATTCAGACTTACGTTTTTATAAATCTCTCATAATCTTGTACTTGTATTAATAATCTTATTGTTGCAGCAGTCATCGATGATGGATGCAATGACATCAGATTTTAGGGCATGCATTGACGCCGAGCAACGGGGTAGCGAGCAGCTGGTTCAGTCTATTGGAGCCAAGGAGGCAGCAAAGCTGAAGCTTGCCGAGGCAGAGAACAATGTGGTGGAGTTAACGTCGGCCTATGAGTCTTTGATGAAACAAAAAGACGAGGCTCTGACGGAGGTCGGCCTTTTAAGGGATGACAAAGCTAAGTTGGAGTCTGACAAGGCGAAGGCGGAGGCAGATGGGAAGATCTTGACGACCGGTCTTCGTGCAGCTGAGACCAAGTTTGAAAAGACGAAGACCGATCTCGATGCTGCTCGTGCTCAAATTGAAGAAATGAAGGCTAGCTATGCAGCTGCTCTGGATCAGGCCAAGAAGGATGCTGTGAAGGAGTTTAAGGAGGGTAATGAATGCCTCTTAATGATTACTGAAAAAGCTAAGGGCTTCTTCAAGGATGGGACCAAGCATTTGGCCAGGCGGATCCTTGTAGATCTAAAGACGAAGGATCTATTCTCTACGAGGAAGTTGGCTGACCTTTGCGCCGAGGAATCATACAACGAGGAGGCTCGTTCGGTCCACCCTCTCGTTCATTACAATGACAATGACCTACTCATCATCAAAGAAGATGACGAGAAGGATGGGAAGGAGGAGTGGCCAGTCTCAGCCATAGATCCAAGAAACTTTGATGCTTACTACGCCCACTTCGTCGCCGATGACCCTGATCCTGACGTGTCTCCCACCAATGCTAGTGGTCCACAGTAATCATAACTTGTAATTGTCAAACAATGTCTCATTTTGGTTTTATGTTTATAAACATCGCTTTAAACAATTTGCCTTGTAATGAAAGTGGCCCGTTTCCTCGTTGTTTAGAGGAGGTCGTACAATATTTTGTTTAATATATGTTGGTTACTTTATGCTTGTTAATCTGTATGTTAACGTAGATAGCATGTGATAATAACTTAGTAAATGAGTAAGTTTGAAGACAAGTTTGTCAGGTCGTCGTAAGTGACGACCACAACATGGGTCGTTCTAATACGACAGACACTTGTTTATACTTGTGCCTTTTTCTTCTCACATGGCTCGTAGGAATAGTACGATGGTCCGTAGATCGTTGCTTGTAGGCAAGATTCTTTGGACGAGTCATCTTATTCCGTTATAGCTATCGACGAAGTCTGGCTCCGTCTAACCTTTATACTTGGCTAAAGTAAATGTGGGTTGAAGTCTGACCTCGATTGATCTTTATACTTGATCAAAGTGAGTGTAAAGGTCGAAGTCTGGCTTCGACCAATCTAAGTTTCTTGAGCTTGTAGTGTATGTAGTCAACAAAGCGATGAATTCTCATTGTTAACTTTTGATTAACCACGATCTTACATTGATGGCTAACTCCTGATCACTTTTGAACTACTAGGATTCATAGATATCCCTTACAAAACTTCTAAAAACCACAAAAACTTCTTAAAGAGTTACATAAAGAACCATAAAGTGAGGTGCCCTGAGGGCGCTGGGGTTTGACGACGACTTCAGAAATACTATCTTGTGAGATGGTTAGCATGCCATGGGTGTTTGAGTTTTTCACCGTTGGGTTTGGCAAGTCTGTATGTTCCTTCTCTGACCACGCTGGTGACTATGTATGGCCCCTCCCAATTGGGAGAGAGCTTGTTCTGACAGGCTTTGAGGCCCGTTGCTTCAATTTTTCTCAAAACATAATCTCCGACCTTGAAACTCTTTTTCTTTATCTTCTTGTCATGGTACACCTTGGTCCCCTTTTTGTAATTGGCCATTCTCAATTGAGCGTCCAGTCTTCGCTCGTCCAAGAGGTCAAGGTCGACCTTTTTGCTATGGATGTTTCTCTCGACGTCGTAGAATGCCACCCGATCAGTTGGAAGCTGAAGCTCGGCGGGAGCCATGGCCTCATAACCATAGGCCAAAGCAAATGCGGTTTCCCCTGTAGGCCCCCGGGTGGTTGTCCGGACTGCCCAAAGAGCCGACGGGAGTTCGTCCAACCACCTCCCATCACGGCCCTCGAGATTTTTGCACAAGGCAGACAAGATGAGCTTATTTGCCGCTTCAGCTTGCCCGTTGCCTTGGGGATAGGCGATAGACGACTTTGAGTGCTTCACTCCCACTCTATTCAGCTCTTGTTCAAATTTTCTCAAAAATTGTAGGCCGTTGTCAGAAACAATCACCCTTGGAATCCAAAAACGGCACCATATTGAATCGTGGATAAAGCTTAGGGCATTATTTTCTGTGATCTTGTTTAGGGCTTTGGCTTCAACCCATTTCGAGAAATAATCCACCGCCACGATCACATATTTTACTCCTCCCTTGGCCTGTGGAAAAGGCCCAATCAAGTTAACACCCCACATGTCAAATGGCCAAGCTGCCATAACTTGGGTCTGTTCCGTCGTCGGAAGCTTTGGGAGGTCGGCGAACCATTGGCAAGTATCACATTTCTTCACGAATTGCTTTGCATCCTCTAGTAGATAGGGCCAGTAATATCCTATGGTGATCAACTTGTCTGCCAATGTACGGGCCCCAGGATGGCCCCCACATTCTCCTTGGTGCACTTCAAAAAGCAGCTTTACCACTTTGTCAGGGTGGACACACTTCAACAGTGGCCTGGTGATGGATCGTCTATAAAACTCACCCTCTACGACCGAGAAACGGGCAGCTTTCCTCTTGATTTGACATGCCAATGCCTCGTCAGATGGTAGCTCTTCTTTTCAATAAAGGCCTTCAGATTGTCAATCCAACACCTTGGACCGTCTCCAACGCACATGATCTTCACTCTCTCGTAAGCGGGCTGTTCAAGGTAGGCCAGGCGATGGCCATGCTCGTCCTCTGGCAGTTGATCTGTGGCCAGCTTTGAAAGTAGGTCGGCGTGTTCATTGTCTTCCCTGGTAATTCGTTGGATGGCCCAAAACTCTAACCCTTGTATCAACTCGCCGACTAATGAGTGATATTTCTGCAAAGTGGAATCAACGACCTGATAATCTCCACGGATTTGGTTGACGATTAGTTGAGAATCACAATAAGCCACAATTTTTGTTGCTCCGAAGCACTTATCATATTCAACTGCTGCTATAAGTGCCTCGTATTCCGCTTGGCTATTTGATGCCTGGAACTTGAATCTCAAAACCTCTTCAAAAATAGTACCGCTTTCTGGCTCGACTAGTACAATTCCGGCTCCACTCAGATCTCTCATCGCCGATCCATCTGAGAAAATCTTCCAGCATCCAACTGGCAAAGCCAACTCTTCCAGCTTGTCGTCGACTTGCTTGCCCTTGCTGATTTTTTGAGGTGGCCTTTGTTGGTCATCGTCTGAACAGAATGTTGTCTCAATCAAAAAATCGGCCAAGGATTGGGCTTGTAAGGTCTTCCGTGCTCTGTATTGGATGTCAAACTCGGTCAATTCAATGCTCCAATTCAGGAGATGACCAGAGCTTTCGGGACGATGTAAAATTTTTCGCAGCGCGGCATCTGTATAAACCACAATGGGATGAGCTGAGAAATAGGCTCGTAGCTTTCGTGCTGCAATGACGAGAGCATACGCTATTTTCTCAGTGTTGAAGTAACGAGTCTCCACCTCAGACAAATCTTTGCTTACGTAATACACTAGCCTCTGTATCCCATCCTCCTCCCTGACCATCACGGCAGCGACGGTCTTGTCACTCGCCGAGAGGTATACATATAAGTCCTCCCCTACAATGGGGCAGCTGAGGAGTGGTGGGGAGCCAAGGTATTCCTTAAGCTAATTGAACGAATTAGAACATTCCTCTGTCCATTCAAAATTTTTGGCACCACGGAGAGCCTTGAAAAAAGGAAGTGATCTCTCGGCGGACTTTGAAATGAAACGTCCCAGGTCCGCCACTCGTCCATTTAGCCTTTGGACCTCCTTAACGCTAGTAGGCTCGGCCATATAAATCAGAGCTTTAATCTTTTCGGGGTTAGCCTCAATTCCCCTTGAGAGAGCATGAATCCCAAGAATTTGCCTGCCGCAACTCCAAAAACACACTTGGCCGGGTTGAGCACCATGTTGTTTGCTCGTAGGTTAATGAAGGTTTGCTGAAGGTCGTCTACATGTTTCCTCTTTTTTGACTTGACGACCATGTCGTCTATGTAGGCCTCCAAGTTGTCACCGAGCTGCCCTTTAAAGACCTTGTTCATCATCCTCGGGTAAGTTGCCCCGACGTTTTTTAGCCCAAAAGGCATCTTTGTATAGCAATAGGTTCCCCCTGCAGCCTGAAAGGCCGTCTTTGGAATGTCTTCCTCGGCCATCTTAATTTGATGATAGCCGGAATAAGCATCCAGAAAGCTTAAGGTCGTATGGCCAGCAACAGAATCGACGAGCTTATCAATTCTAGGTAGGGGATAACTGTCCTTGGGGCAAGCCAAGTTCAAATCTGTGAAGTCAACACATAACCTCCATTTTCCATTGGGTTTTTTAACTAGAACCACATTGGCCAACCACGTCGTGAACCCAGCATCCACGATAATCCCAACACTCAACAGCTTCTCAATTTCTTGCTTTATAGCAACCTTCTTCTCCGTTGAAAAAATCCTTAGCCTCTGTTCCTTAAATTTCATAGTTGGATTTACTCCGAGCCTGTGGACGGCCATATCTTCTCTGATGCCCTTCATGTCCTCAACCCTCCAAGCAAAGACGTCGAGGTTTTGTTTGAGTAGGGAGATTATCTCTTCCCTCTCCTCAGTCGTCAGCTGAGACCCTAGTTTAATCTTTTGCTCGGGGTAGATGGGGTTGATGACCAGCTCAGTTATCTCGTCGGCAGGCTTCATTTCAGGAGCATTGTCTCGAAAATCCATGGACTCAATCACAATTTCTTTGATTTTATTTCTTGCTTCGGGGGTGAGGTCTGGAACCTCGTCTTCAATTAGCTTGTCTAGCTCGGCCCCCGATTCCTTGGTGACCAGAAGCAGTGTAGCTACTGTTTGGTCATCCAGGAATCTTTCAACAAAGGCTTCGGTCTCATCCACGCATTTGTTCGTGGAAACGTTGGAGTAGGAGGTCGTCGTTTGCTTGACTGATTTGGAAAGCTTCACAATTTGCTCAGGTTCGTCTATTTTGATCGTCCGTTTGGACTTCAACACATGCTCTAGGAACTCTGGGGCCGTCCCCAACACACAACCGATTCCTGAGCGTGTAGGAAATTTGATTCTTTGATGAGGGATTGAAGCGACGATCCCTAAAGTTGCTTGGCCGGGTTGGCCGAGAATTGCATGGTAATCACTGATGACATCAATTACTACGAACGTAACAGTCTTGATGGTTCTCAAAGGATGGTCCCCGATGTCGACGGGCAGATCGATTTGTCCCTTGGCGTCTACCCTATGATTGGTGAATCCTTCTAGACGACCTAAGTAGGGCCTTAGGCGACTATCAGGTAGACCCATCTTCTGATAGACGTTGTAGAACAAGATATCCTTGGCTGCCCCGGTATCAATCAATATCCACCTTGACTCACAATTGTCAATGAAACCAGGGACGATCAGTGTTTGTTGACGAGCCAAAGGATTAGCTGATAACTCGTAGGGGTAGAAACTTATCACGTCATTCGGAATCTCAGATTTTTGGGGAATATGGGGGGCTTTCTTCAGGTGGTAAATGGCACTCTTGATTTGATTTTTGCTCGTCTCCTCAGAGATGACTAAGACCACTCTAGGTTGTCTCTCAGGAGGGTCGTTGTTGAGGGCTCGGTTGTTGGCCGCTGGAAGATCCCTCCTTACATAATGCTCAAGACGGCCATCATCAATCCACCTTTGAATTATTTTCTTTAAACTGAAACATTCCTCCGTGTCATGCCCCTTATCACGGTGGTATTCACAATACTTGTTCATATTCTTTTTCCCTTTGGCATTGGGATTCGTCTTCGGTGCTGGTCCAAAATCCACATTGCTCAGAATTTCGGCCCGTGAGACTATCAAAGGAGTATACGAGTCTGGTACTTTTTCAGCCTTTCCTTGCTTGTTTTTCTCTTTGTCTCCGGCCTTATCCTTTTTTTGACTTTGTCGTCTCACCCTCATCGACGGCCTTCCCTTCTCTCTGCAATTTTCTCTCCTCAGCCTCGGCTACTACGTATGCCTTGGTGTAGAGATCCTTTCTGGATTTTGCTGGATGGACTTGTAGCTCGTAGTCCAAAGTGGAAGAAACAACACCGTGCCTGAAACAGTTGATAATTTCTCTATCTGTCAGATCCTCATCGATCTGATCCACCAACTTCTTGAACCTTTTAAAGTAACTCACGGAGCTTTCATTGGCTCCCTGGGTGATGTTACTGAGATCGTTGACAGTTTTACGACGATCTCCGGCTGTTGCAAATCTTCCCAAGAATCTCTTCCTCATTTGTTTCCATGAATCAATGCTTCCTTTTGTAAGGCCTCTAAACCACCGTAGAGCTGCGTCAGTCAGTGCGTTCGTAAGAGCTTTGCACATTACGTCGTCGTGTCTCGAAGTTCTAGATACCACACACATCTGAGCTTCGAGATGCTGCATGTGATTCAACGCGCTCGTCGAGCTGTCATATTGCTTTAAGTCAGGAAGTTTAAACCCTGGTTTTGGAGGTCCCATTTCCAACATCCATGGTGCCAATGGCTTCAGTGTGCCAACATCATCTTCTGAATCGTCGCTATACACGTTGTTTATCTTGGCCGTCAATTCATCAACTTGACGCTTGAGTCTTAGAAATTCTCGCATATCAACATCGCTTGCAGGGCCGGCGAGAGGGATCCTATCTCGACGAGGCCCCCGAGTAACGGTGTTAGACCGTTGCCTCTCTGAGGGGGCAGGTCGTCGAGAGATAGTCCTCTCTCTCCTATAGCTTGGGGGTGGCGACGGCCTATAGGATCTTGATTACTCTCGTTCACGATGAGGGGGAGTGCGTGTACTTTTCCTATAACTCGGGGCTCATTCATTTCGCAACGACGGTGTCATTTGGCGATCGCGAACAACTTGGTTCTGGTTCTGTACAGGGTTCTCATTGGCTAAAGATCGACGAGGCTCACCATCTGCCTCATCCCGTCGTCGCTGTGTTAGTACCCGACCTGAAAATACCCCTGATAGGCATTAAGGAACCTCTGAGGACCTCTCAGTCATTTATGAGTTTCAATAGGCTCAAGTAATATTTCCCCGAAAGCCCTTATTTGTAGTTTTAGAATCCCGATAGACCAAATGTCAGCTAAAACTTCCGAAGGCCATAACTTTCTCATACGAACTCCGTTTTGGGCCCACCGCATATCAAATCGAACGGGAGAATGTGACTGACAAGAAGAAAGGGTCGATCGACCCTTTCCATAAACGCCGCCTTTTAAAAAAAGGGTCGAACGACCCTTTCCAGCTGCCTTTTAAAGAAGGGTCGAACGACCCTTTCTCCTTTCCCACATCACTTTCGCAGCTTTTCCTCCCCAATTCCTTTCACTATATAAACCCCACTCCGCCTCACACTTTGAACACAGAATCATTCTACGGAAAACTCAAGACCAAACTTGAGACTTCCTCCATAGAAAACTTGAGACTAAACTCGAGTTTTCTAAGTCTAAATATTTTCTCAAGAACGTTCTTCGAATCTTCATAGATTCAATCCAAAAGCCTTGCCATCATTAGGTAAGTCTTCTGTTTATTTTTCTGTCTTTATTATTATTATGCTAGATTTATTATTTTGCATGCTTAGTATATTTTAATTATTTTATTTCTTGCCTATGTCATATATGCTAGATTTAGGGTTGTTTTAATATATTTATGCATAGCCGAGGATGGTCTAGGGTTTGCACTCAAGCCCTTACTAGACCTAGGAACTACTTTCTCTCCCTTTCCTTTAGTAATAATTATTCCCATGATCAACAATTCTCCAATAATGGACGTTGATTAGTACACCTTTCAAGGGTCTAATCAAAGGGTCCTAGGATGTGATCATCAAAACCATTTTCTTTCTCTCCCCTCCTCCTTATGCATGATCCCGCTCCTCCTATCTATTCCTGTAAACACCACACACAACCAACACCCCATATGCTAGAAAGACCGATCCGTCGGGCAATAGGAGTGATAGCGTTTCTTCTGTTGTAACTTGACCCCCGAACCCAATTACATATTTAGCCTTTTTTCAATGCTTTGGGCTATATCAAAGCGGCGTGGCGACTCTCATAAAATTAAACTAATATTTTTAATATGGTTTAAATCGAGTGTCACTTAATGAATATCCCATTTCGGTCCGACTTCCATGATTATTTATTTTAAACCTCCGAATGCGCGTTGCATCGGGACGGGGTATTCACAGTGGCGACTCTGCTGGGGATTGTTTTGAAACTTTTTCAAACTTAGTGGGTCAGACTTTCGTTTTCCTTTGTGGTGTTGTATTTTGCTTTCTTTTTATTTTCTTTATTCTTAACTGTTGCATTGCATGCATGCATCTCCTAAAATAAAATCTTTCTCTTTTTTCTCTTAAAAAGAATTAGACTTTTTTGCCTCACACTACCACTAAAGTCCGTGTCACACTGCACAGACACCCTTAACCCATCGGAGAAGCCAAAGTGCGGGAAGTGTGGCGATCATGTCGCCTCCCTTCCGAGTCTCACTTGGTCATCCACTCATTAGTGTGCTTCGGCTGCACGGTGGGAGCCTGAAACCTAACCCTTGTGTTGCCCACTTTGTTAGGAGTACACTCCCTGTGACCGGTTGGTTTGACTAGCTTTTTCATATAGACAATTAATAAGGTCTTTATGATAAGTCACTACGAATCAGTGATAAGTCAAGATCTATAGAGAGAAAAGAGCACTAAAAATTGATTTCCTTTTAAAGGACGTGCCATGTAAGGTTGAGTGCTTGTTAAAAGATCTTGTCTTATCATAGGTCTGTAGTACTTCCCATAAATATCATCTTAAATGTCTATATGAGACGGTTAGTCGTTAGGATCCACCACTTTAGGACCTTTAGTTAGTTACGAAAAAGGGGTATCCCTTCCAACCAAGAGTAGGTTCTATAAAAAATAGAGGGCTTTTTTGTAAATAAAATGCTTAACTATCCCTCAATTTAGGACCTTCCGAGGTCCACTCCTCATTTCTAGGACCCTCCGAGGTCTACTCCTCATTTCTAGGACCCTCCGAGGTCCACTACTCATTTCTAGGACCCTTCGAGGTCCACTCCTCATTTTTAGGACCCTCCGAGGTCCACTCCGCATTTCTAGGACCCTCCGAGGTCCACTCCTCATTTCTAGGACCCTCCGAGGTCCACTCCTCATTTCTAGGACCCTTCGAGGTCCACTCCTCATTTCTAGGACCCTTCGAGGTCCACTCCTCAATTTAGGACCTTCCGTGGTCCACTCCTCATTTCTAGGACCCTCCGAGGTCCACTCCTCATTTCTAGGACCCTCCGAGGTCCACTCCTCATTTCTAGGACCCTCCGAGGTCCACTTTTCATTTCTATGACCCTCCGAGGTCCACTCTTTGCCTTTTGGACAAGTCGCGGCCCACATCCCTCATCCCTTGGACCATTCGAGGTCCACTTCCTCTATTATGGACTACCATAGGTCCACTCTCTCTATCTTGGACCATTTAAGGTTCACTTCTCATATTTTGGACCCTTCTAGGTCCACTTCCTCTACTTTGGACCATTCAAGGTCCACTCCTCAATTTAGGACCCTTCGAGGTCCACTCTCTCTATCTAGGACCATTAAAGGTCCACCCTTCCACTTGGGACCCTTCGTGGTCCACCTCTCATCTCTCGAACCATCCATGGTCCACTACTCTACCTTAGACCACCCATGGTCTACATCCTTCAAGTTAGGACCCTTCAAAGTTCTACCTCTTATCTCTTGAACCATCCACAGTCTGCTCCCTTAGTCTTAAAACCATCCATAGTTTAAACCATTTATCTCTAGCACCCTTCAGCCAAAGACCCACCTAGATCAAACCTCTCACGACCCATCTAGATCAAATCACCATCTAGGGCCTACCTAAGCCAATCAAGACCAATTCTCATTCAAGTCCGATTAGCTCGTCTAGATCACCCTCACTTATATTTGACCAAGGATCGAGTCATCTTCCTCTTCCTCTTTTACATTCATCCTCTCTCCTTCTCTAAACTTAACCCTGGTTGTATCATCAATCAGGGCCCCCCTCGAACTATGGTGACCTGAGACTCGTACCTTAAATGGTAAGGGTTACGTAGGCAACTTCAGCCCGGTCAAACTCTCAAATTGTGGAGATCAACTATTTTCTCAAAGATGCCTTAAGATTAATTATGAGTCTAATTCAACTCATTGATTTGACCCTGCCATATGTTCTTACAGAATTCTACATCATGTCTATGGAGAAAAGCATTGAAGCCCTTAAAGAAGTCTCAGACATGAGGTTGGGAGTGATCAACCTCCTCAAAGACATGCATGAAATTGAGCAGCGCCATTTGTCTTACATTCAAGAATACTTGAGAAGAGTTCCTCCTCCTGTTCAATTCCAGAGTCCCTACCATCCACATGCTTGTGGTCCCACTTATGGTTCAACACATCAAAAATTCTCATTCAGGATGCCTACTATGGCCACCAACCAACGAAGGGCACCAATACCCGAGTCACCCCCAAATTCAATCCAAGGGAAGAAGATCGACAAGGAGCAGTTTGATGACTTAGGAATGCCCGTGGGTGAGTTCTTCGACATTTTGGTGGGAAAGAGTTTGATCAAGCCGCTCGAGAATTACAAGCCTGTTAATAAGAGAGCTAACTTAGATACATCCAAGTTTTGCCGATACCACAAGTACGTTGGGCATACCACTGACAACTGTAAGCAGCTGAAACACTTGATTCAAAGTTTGATCAACCAAGGCCTCATTGATGAAGAAGCCCTCGTACTTCAAGGAAGGATTTAGATTCATTCAGTCTTGTAGGTTCTAGTGTGTCTTTCTTACGTCCACTTTGGGCATTGGTATGTAATGTCTACTTTGGAATAGTTACTTCAATAATAAAAGTCTTTCTTTCCTTTCTCTCTAGACTTGAGACATAATCTCGCATTACTTTCAAGAAGATTGTCTTATTTATAATTATCACTTGATTGCTAATCTCACTGATAAATTCACCGGCTAATAACAAAGTAAACAATTAATCTCAAAATAACAAATGCTTTGATTGGAGTGAACAACTCACCGTCCCTTCCTCATATACACCATCTCTATGCACCTTTCTCTCATACACTCTCTCCATACTCCACCATATACTTTTTGTACACTATCTCCAGACCCTCTCCTTGTACGTGCCCTCTGTGCTTTCTTGAGCATACACTTCCCCAAATACACTCTCCCCCACTTGACCTCCTTTCCATATAGTCAAGACAAGCACAAAGACCGTTGTTGCTCATCATCAGAGAATAGATGCTCACGCCACTACAAAATGCAAGGGGTTGTTCTTATCCTTCACAAGTGCTACATGAATGTCAACTTGGGGCTCACCAACCCCCCAATCTCGCGTCTCATCTGATTTTCCATTTGATAGATAAGCTTTCGTTGAATATGCTCACATGTCTTTCTCATGGTCCGAATATATTTTGCCTTACTTAATGAGTCGGTTAAATGAGTTTGCATTTATTTTAAATACTCTTTTGAGAATGCTATCCAGTAGCGATTGAAGCTTGAACCTCTCACCATAGGAAGCCATAATCTTATCCTCACTAAATAATACCCTTTCATTTCAAGATCGACAAGTTTTGAAACCCTAAGGAAGAAGCCCATACTAGGGGCTCCCCTGACTCACAAAGCTCAAGAAAGGCGGAATGCAAAAGAAACTCATACAAGGGGCTCCCTCGAAGGGACCACCTCCAAGCCCAAGAGGGAAAAGGTAAACGCATCCTAAGGCATACACTAGGGGCTATCGCGAGCAAACAAATCCGAAGGCTTTTCTCGAGAAGAGGGTGTCAAAATAAAAAAAAAAAAAAAAAATAAAAAAACCTCCATCACTCCGAAGTGAACCTCCCATCTCAAAGGTTGTGAAAATGAGACATCGAGTGAAGGTCCTATCGTGATCAAGTTACCTGCTGAAATCACAACAAACTCACGAGAAGAAGCAACAAAGATTCCCTCTTGGACAAATCGCATAAACCAATTCCAAGTCCATCCTCTCACTTTTAGAGGATTCCATCACCACCCTTGACCTTGTCAAAATCAAAGTTAACCTCACTCTTAGAGGTTCTGAAGAAGCGACAACAGGAAAATCCCTTCACCTTAGAGATCCCAAACACATCCCTCAAACCAACCTCTCAAAGAAAAGGCCCAGCCGACCTCTCACTTTAAGAGATCATGTTAAGCATCACCTAATGATCGATCGCAACCCAAAGCCCAGCTACAACCGCTACCGGATGGCATTCTCAAAAGATTATTTAAAAGAAATGCATATTCAGATTTTTGAGTCATTTGTTATCCTACGTGACCATATTGCATACTCTCGCCAAGTTTGGGAACTCGTCCTATTCTTGAAATTCGTTCATTCGACTCCTCAAACACTGTCTGCAAAAGTCTCACTGGGGCTTCGCATCCGTGCCTCTCGCCGGCACTCCGGTAAAAGCAAGGAGACGCGCGCCGTGGACTACTCCTCGGCTTGCGAGAACAAAGGAACAAATAATCTTAACTTGAAAGACAGAAAAATAGAAGGGGCTATAATCACCAAATTCCCACCTTTTCTTCCACCCCAATCTTTTTCTATTTTTCATGCTTTCTCATAAAGAAGATCAATGCAAAGTACCGCATGAAAATTATCACGTAAGCCCAAAGCAAAGAAGCAACAACGGAACATCCTACTCCTTCTAAAGTCAAGCCCAATTTCACCATCAATCAATTTTCTCTCTCTTATTCCAGCTTCAAATCAAAGCAGTCATTATTTGTTTACTTATATAATTGGAATTTGATAAACCAATCAGTGAGGTCCATTCTCGAGCAACCAAAATATAATTATGAATAAAACAACTCTTCAAATGTCTCGACAAGTCTTCTTTTTCTACATCATAGGAAAATAGAGCCAAACACTGTCTTTCTGTTTGCAGGGGCTTCCATACACTTTTCCACACCTTGTGATGCTTATACTCTCCCAAAAGAGTCAAACCCAAAAGCGAGAGTGTCATACACAAATTTGGGATCCATTCCCACCTTCGAAAAATGTGCCCCTGCACATATACATTTCCAAGTCTTATCCAGCGACTGATTGACTACTGTTCGAAACGAGGGGTCGCCTCCACAAGATGACTCTGTCTGCAATAGGGATACATTGAATCTCTCCAAGCTGGGGCTTTTGTTAAGATGTTCTCTCAGGCTCTCTTTACCAGATTCCCTTCGGGTTTGCTTTGCATCATCGACTGGGGCTTCGCCACGGTCACCTCATCAAACATTGAGGCTCCCCTCAACGGAAATGGGTCGACTATGTGGTTCTTCAGAAAAGGCCAGGGGCTCTAACAAGAATCAGGGCTCCAACGAAGTCATATCTAGCAAGAAGGGCATCCCTTGTCTTCAAGATCAGCATGTGGCAAACTCTTTGAGTTAGTTAGAAACATAATTAATCATAAGGCCTCCTTATCAAAATAACATACTTTCAAAATGCCACCCTCCTTGGCACCTTGTTTACAAAATCACTCTTTGGTCTCCACAAATTTTCAAACTCTTCAAGTCTATCAAAGACGCCTCTCTGTGACTCTCAAGATGACTCGGTCCTACCCCTTATCTCTGGACATCAAACTTCATCCAATCCCATCTTCTATCATAGACACCTACTCAGCCTCGCCTTGATTAAACCATAACCTTTCTGCTCAAATTGCCTTGTTCAGACTTACCACAAATGTAAACCCTAGCCTTAAGACTAGATGACCAATACCTCTCTAAACCCTAGCCTTAAGCCTAGGTGACAAATACCTCTCTAAACACTAGCCTTAAGCCTAGATGACAAATACCTCTCTAAACCCTAGCCTTAAGCCTAGATGACAAACACCTCTCTAAACCCTAGCCTTAAGCCTAGATGACAAAAAACCTCTCTAAACCCTAGCCTTAAGCCTAGATGACAAATACCTCTCTAAACCCTAGCCTTAAGCCTAGGAGACAAGACTCCTCTCTAAGCCTTAGAAATGATCATCCCAATCTTTTAATCGCTTGATTCTTCATCAGTAAACAGTAGCCTAAGTCCTTTGGCAGCTACAGTTTTCTCTCATCATCAAGTGGCCTAAGTCCTCCGGCAGCCACCATTCTTCATCAGTAAACAGTAGCCTAAGTCTTTTGGCAGCTACAGTTTTCTCGCATTATCAAGTGGCCTAAGTCCTCCGGCAGCCACCATCCTTCATCAGTAAACAGTAGCCTAAGTCCTTTGGCAGCTACAGTTTTCCCGCATCATCAAGTGGCCTAAGTCCTCCGGCAGCCACCATCCTTCATCGAAACAGAGCCTAAGTCCTTTGGCGGCTACGCTTTTCCCGCATCATCAAGTGGCCTAAGTCCTCTCGGCGGCCACCATTCTTCATCGATGCTTGTAGCCTAAGTCCTTTGGCAGCTACAGTTTTCCCGCATCATCAAGTGGCCTAAGTCCTCCGGCAGCCACCATCCTTCATCAGTAAATAGTAGCCTAAGTCCTTTGGCAGCTACAGTTTTCCCGCATCATCAAGTGGCCTAAGTCCTCTGGCAGCCACCATTCTTCATCAGTAAACAATAGCCTAAGTCCTTTGGCAGCTACAGTTTTCCCGCATCATCAAGTGGCCTAAGTCCTCGCGGCACCACCATTCTTCATCGCAAACGTAGCCTAAGTCCTTTGGCGGCTACGGTTTTCCCGCATCATCAAGTGGCCTAAGTCCTCAGGTAGCCACCATTCTTCATCGATGCTTGATAGCCTAAGTCCTTTGGTAGCTACGGTTTTCCCGCATCATCAAGTGGCCTAAGTCCTCTCGGCAGCCACCATTCTTCATCGCAAACAAGAGCCTAAGTCCTTTAGCGGCTACGGTTTTCCGCATCATCAAGTGGCCTAAGTCCTCCCAAGCAGCCACCATCCTTCATCGTGCTTGATAGCCTAAGTCCTTTGGCAGCTACAGTTTTCCCGCATCATCAAGTGGCCTAAGTCCTCCGGCAGCCACCATTCTTCATCAGTAAGAAGTAGCCTAAGTCCTTTGGCAGCTACAGTTTTCCCGCATCATCAAGTGGCCTAAGTCCTCTGGCAGCCACCATTCTTCATCAGTAAACAGTAGCCTAAGTCCTTTGGCAGCTACAGTTTTCCCGCACGATCATTGTAGCCTAAGACCCTCCGGCAGCTACAGGTAAGCACAACACAGGTGTGAAAGCATATCTTAGTCAAATTACCTTTCTAAGAACCATTAGCAAAATCTTTGGGTGACTCCCCGGACAGTCAAATCTTTGGGTGACTCCCCGGACAGTCGAATCTTTGGGTGACTCCCCGGACAGTCGAATCTTTGGGTGACTCCCCGATGATGAGTGAGTTTTACACTCATCCATTGACTACTTTATGAACTTATTATTTGCTTAATCCTTGAGTTTTGTGGGTTCTAATGGATGTTTTAGTGTTTTTTCAGTTTCAGTGGTTCAAGTTAAGAATTTGGGGAAATTGGAAGCAAGTTGTGAAGGAATCAAAAAGAGGAAAAAAAGAGACGTTGAAATTATGGGACGGATCAACTTCAAGATGGAGATTAATCAAAAGGGCCAAAGGAGTTGGGCCAATTGTTGAAGCCCGGCTGAAGGAAAAGAGAAGAAAATAGCCACAACATTCTGGACGTGTGGGCGGTCGCTCAGGTTGTTATGGGCGGCCGCTCGTGAGATCAAGTTTTGAAGCCAAAACCTTCTGCCAGTGTGGACGACCGCGGAGGAAGAAGTGGGCGACCGCCCACGAGGCGTTTCGCAGATGGAGCTGAAGCACTTGGAACGGATGTGGAGTAACTAAGGCATATTAATGGTGGTTGTTAATGGTTTTTATTGGGGATAATTACAGCATACATGGGTTTTTAAGGGAAGAACAATTACTATTTTAAATGTTATGGTTTTTTTTAGGATTTTTATGAATTATCTTCTCCATAGTTTTTTTCTTCATCATCAACAATTTCTTGGGTGTTCTTTACTTTTCATGGATAGCTAAATTTCCTAGTTCTTGGAATTGGAGGTAACTATTATGTTTTAAGTTTTACTTTTTATTAATATCATTGTATTACTTGGGATTGTCAAGTTTCTTTTAATTGAATTTTAGAATACTTATCTTGATCACATAATTGTTCTTGAATTATTTGGGAATTTCAATTGTGAATCGCCAAATTCATAATTGAAATTAGACTTGACTTGATAGTAACAATTCATTGAATCTCCGCCAAAAGATTCATAAGAATTGTGGTTTTTCTTGTATTGTTCTTAAGTTCTAATTGGGTTCCGAATTAATCTATGAACGGGCCAAGGGAATAGATTAATTGGGAACACTTGATTGCAAATCACCCGCCAAAGTGTCCCAATCATATTTTTGTAAGAACAAAACCCCAAGTATACTTTGATTGATGAATAGTGAAACTTGAGCATAATTTGTGAAGCCAATTCCGGGAATTTTCTCCTTATTATTGAAATCTCTTTTATAATCAATTTTACTTAATTTTTGCAAAAGCATTAGTCTTAAAAATCAACAAATCCTTCACTTTACAAGTTTTTTTTTGACATAGCAGTAATTTTATACACTTTAAACTTCGTGTCTCGGTGGTTCGACCCGACTTACCCTATCTACAAATCAACTGTAGATAGTTTGAGTTGGAATTTTTCCTTTGACGTTTCGACGCTCGTCAAAATTTGGCGCCGTTGTCGGGGACTCGATTAATTTAAAGTTGATTAAATTATTTGCTATTGTGAATAGTCTTTTTTATATATATATATATTTTTTTTTTGTTCTGTTTTAACTTGGTGTTGCAGATTTGAATGTTTGGTCGTAGGTCGCTACAACCAGATTTGTTACCAATTGACCACAACATTCATCGCATCAACAAGAGAAAGCACCCGGAACCAAGTGATACAGAAAGTGAGTCGGTTTATTCTGAACAATCCGAGAATTCCGATTCTGAAGAAGAAGTTAAAATGGCGGAACCACAAATGATGGGTGATTTTGCCCGTCCGGTAATTGAACCATCACCATCGTGCATAGTGCTACCACAAGCAGCGAGGAGTTATGAGTTGAAGAACATTCATTTCAACATGCTCCCTTCATTTCATGGGATGGCATCGGAAGACCCAATTACTTTCATGAGAGAGTTCTATAGCACAGTGCAAGGTTTTCCATTGGGGCAACTAACCGAAGAGCAGTTGAGAATGAGGTGTTTTGCGTATACATTGAAGGATGCTGCTAAGACATGGTTTATGGCACTTGCTCCGGCTTCTCTAAACACTTGGACGGAAGTTTACAACAAGTTCATGGCAAAGTTTTACTCTCATCAAAAGACATCCGACTTGAGGTCCAAGATAATGTCTTTCAATCAAGAGCCAGGTGAAGCTTTTCATGAAGCTTGGGATCGATTCAAGATGTTATTGGTCCAGTGTCCTCATCACGGGTTTCCTTTAGCCCTCTTAAATCAAGCCTTCTATGACGGGTTGACCCAACAAGGTCAAGCTCAAGTAGATAATGCAAATGGGGTGCTATGGGTGAGAAAACGGCTGATGAAACAAAAGCCTTATATGAGAGACTTGGCATGAATTCGCAGCAGAAAAGTGTGAGAGGAGGAAGAAAAGGTGTTTATGAAGTTGAGTCTAATGATGTTCTAGCACAACAAGTTTCAGCATTGACTACACAAATGAAGAATTTCATGGGGATGATGACGGCTCAAAACCAAGGTCAAACCCAAGGGCGAAGTCAAGGAGAGAGTAGCTTGGGCACAAGTTGTGTAATTTGTAATGTGAATACCCATGATATTATGGGGTGCCCATTGAGAGATCAGTTCCCGGAATTTCTTGAGCAAGCAAATGCAATGAATGCTTTCCAACCAAGAGTGAGGAATGATCCGTTTTCCAACTCTTACAATCCGGGTTGGAGGAATCATCCCAATTTCTCTTGGGGAGGAAATCAAGGGCAGGGTCAATTTCAGCAACAATACCAACCACAAATGCAACAGTCGCAGCAACAAGGGCCTGCAAGGCCAAGTGTGGAGGAAACGTTGCAGAAGTTTATCCAGGCCTCTCAACAGAATCAGGTGATCATGGACCAAAGAATGGGGAACCAAGAAGCTTCCCTGAAAAAGCTCGAAAATCAGATGGGTCAAATTGCGGAGGCACTCCAAAAGCACAATCCAGGTACACTTCCAAGTCAACCGGAACAAGCAAAGGCTGTCACCCTGAGGAGTGGTAAGACTCTTCAGGAGGTACACTCTTCTCCTTCTAAATTAGATGATAATAATGTGCATGAGAGTGAAGTGGTGGTTGAGGAACGAGTTGAAGTGACTCCCGAGGAGAAACTTCCAACTCCACCTCTTAAGCCGTATGTGCCTCTTGTCCCTTTTCCCGGTAGATTGGTCAAGAATAAGGTCGAAACCCAATTTAAAGAATTGTATGACATGCTTTCTAAGGTGAATGTAAATTTACCTTTGCTCAATGTGATTAAGAATATTCCTTCATATGCTAAATTTTTCAAGGAATTGAGCACAAATAAAAGAAATTATGCTCCTAATGAAAAAATTGTGGTTTCGGACCAAGTTAGTGCTGTTTTTGAAAAAAATTTGCCTCCTAAGCTTAAAGACCCCGGTAGTTTTAATGTGATGATTTCTTTGGGGGACTCTAAGAAAGTGAGGGCAATGTTAGATTTAGGAGCTAGCATTAACTTGTTGCCTTATTCTTTGTTTGTGGAGCTTGGGTTGGGTGAACTAAAACCTACTACTATGACCTTGCAACTTGCGGACCGTTCGGTCAAATATCCAAAGGGAATAGTAGAAGATGTTTTAGTTCAAGTTGATAAACTGATTATCCCGGTTGATTTTGTGGTTCTTGATATGGAGAGAGAGGCTAGTGATGTGAATGATGTCCCTATTTTGTTGGAGAGACCTTTTATGGCTACCGCAGATGCGGTAATTAATGTGAAAGATGGAAGTTTGTCTTTGACTGTCATGGATGAAATTGTTAATTTCTCTATTTTTGATTCCATGAAAAAGCCATATGAGGTCAATGAGTGTCTATTTTGTGATGTTGCTGAAAATTCTGTGTTACTTGAGCCTGATGTTGAGGGCTCTCTTGTTTCTGAGTTTGTGGATGAGTTAGTTATGGAAGGTGTTTTTGATCAAAATGAGGCGAGGGCCATTCTTGCTGAGATGGATGTTATGGAGGAAATTACTGAAAAGGTTCCTTTGGAATCTTTAGGTAATTTTAATCCTAAGCATTTGCCATCTATTGTCTCTCCTCCCGAGTTAGATCTTAAACAACTTCCATCTAGCTTAAAGTATGCTTTTCTTGGTGCAAATGATTCTTTGCCTATTATTATTGCTTCGGACTTAACGGAATTGCAGGAAAGAAGGTTGTTGGATGTGTTGAAGAGACATAAGTCCGCACTTGGTTGGAGTATTACTGACATAAAGGGAATTAGCCCAACCATGTGCATGCACAAAATCCATATGGAGGAAGATGCCAAGCCAGTTCGGCAGAATCAAAGAAGGATGAATCCTCACATGCTTGAAGCTGTAAGAAAAGAAGTCTTGAAACTGTTGGATGCAGGTATTATCTATCCTATTTCCGATAGTAAGTGGGTAAGTCCTGTTCATGTTGTTGCTAAAAAGTCCGGAATTACTGTTGTTAAGAATGAGGATAATGAGCTTTTGCCTACTAGAATGGTCACTGGTCAACGCATGGTTATCGATTACCGAAAACTTAATGCTGCGACTAGAAAGGATCACTTTCCTTTGCCATTTATTGACCAAATTCTAGAGAGGCTAGCTGGTCAGGAATATTATTGTTTCTTAGATGGTTTTTCAGGATATAATCAGATTCCCATTGCTCCGGAAGATCAGGAAAAGACCACATTCACATGCCCTTTCGGAACATTTGCATATCGGAGGATGCCCTTCGGTTTGTGCAATGCTCCTGCTACATTCCAAAGGTGCATGATGTCGATCTTTTCTGAGATGATTGGCAGGTTTGTTGAGGTATTTATGGACGATTTTTCGTTGTATGGTGATTCGTTTGATGCATGCTTAAATAATTTGACTTTGGTTCTTAAAAGATGTTGTGATACCAATTTAACTTTAAGTTGGGAAAAGAGTCATTTTATGGTTAAGCATGGAATTGTGTTGGGTCATTTGGTCTCAAGAAAAGGGATTGAAGTTGACAAGGCAAAAATTGAGATAATATCTAAATTGCCTCCGCCAACAAATGTTAAAGGAATTCGTAGCTTTCTTGGTCATGCGGGTTTTTATCGGCGTTTTATAAAAGATTTTTCGAAAATTTGTAAGCCGTTAACAAACTTGCTTGCTAAAGAGACGGAATTTGTTTTTGACCAAGAATGTCTCAATTCTTTTAATTTGTTGAAGGAAAAATTGACTTCAGCCCCTATTCTTGTGGGTCCGGATTGGACTCAACCGTTTAAGATAATGTGTGATGCATCCGATTTTGCGGTGGGTGCAGTTTTGGGTCAGAAAATTGATAAAAAGTCACATGTGATCCAATATGCAAGTAGAATGTTAAATGATGCTCAATTGAATTATACTACAACCGAGAAGGAATTCTTGGCTGTGGTATTTGCTTTAGAAAAATTCCGTTCTTACTTGCTAGGATCTAAGGTGATTGGTTATTCGGACCATGCTGCATTGCGTTATTTGCTTTCTAAACAAGATGCTAAACCCCGATTGTTAAGATGGATGTTGCTTTTACAAGAATTTGATATTTCCATCAAAGACAAAAAGGGTTGTGAAAATGTTGTGGCAGACCACTTGTCTAGACTTGAAAAGGGGTGTGTGAGTGAAATTCCATTGAATGAAAATTTTCCTGATGAGCAGTTGTTTGTTGTGAAGGATTGTGAGCCTTGGTATGCCGACATTGTAAATTTTTTGGCTACGGGGGTTCTAAATCCAGATTTTTCGAGTCAAGAAAAGAAAAGATTTTTGTCATTGGTTAAGCAATATTATTGGGATGACCCATATTTGTTTAAACATGGTCCCGATATGGTTATTCGTAGATGCATTCATGAAAATGAGCAACAAAATGTTCTTTCTTTTTGTCATGAATTGCATTGTGGAGGTCATTTTAGTGGTAAGAAAACCGCTCAAAAAGTGTTGCAATCGGGTTTCTTTTGGCCTAGTCTTTTTAAAGATGCATATATTTTTAGTAAAAGTTGTGACAGGTGCCAAAGAACCGGTAACATTGGTAAGCGGGATGAAATGCCTCTCACGAATAACTTGGTTGTGGATTTGTTTGACGTATGGGGCATAGATTTTATGGGTCCTTTTGTTGTTTCATGTGGTTTTGAGTACATTTTAGTATCGGTGGATTATGTGTCAAAGTGGGTGGAAGCAATTCCTACCCGGACTAACGATGCTAATATTGTTGTCAAGTTTGTCAAGGATGTGATTTTTAGCAGGTTTGGCGTTCCAAGGGCGATAATAAGTGATGGTGGTTCTCACTTTTGTAACAAAATTTTTGGAGCACTTATGAAGAAGTATGGGGTGAATCACAAGGTTGCAACCGCGTATCATCCCCAAACTTCAGGTCAAGTGGAAGTGAGTAACAAGCAAATAAAGGCCATTCTTGAAAAGACGGTGAAGCCAAATAGGAAGGATTGGGCCTTGAGGTTAAATGATGCATTGTGGGCGTACCGCACCGCTTATAAAACTCCGATTGGAATGAGTCCATACTGGCTAGTCTTTGGGAAAGCTTGTCATTTGCCGGTGAAGATAGAGCATAAAGCATTTTGGGCAATCAAGGAGTTGAATATGGATTTGCAACTAGCTGGTGAGCAAAGGTTACTTCATTTGAATGAGCTTGAGGAGCATCGGTTGGAGGCATATGAGAACTCACGGTTGTACAAAGAGAGAACAAAAAGGTACCATGACAGAAAGATTGTGCACAAGGAACTTATTCCGGGAAGCAAGGTGCTATTATTTAATTCAAGATTGAAGCTTTTCCCGGGAAAGTTACGTTCTCGTTGGAGTGGTCCGTTTGAGGTGGTGAACGTGTATTCTCATGGAGCCGTGGAGTTGGTGAATCCGGTTACTAACAATAGGTTCAAGGTTAATGGACAAAGAGTGAAGCCGTATTTGGATGGAGGTTCGGGATCAAGGAATGTGGAATGGATCGAGTTGAAGGATCCATAATCGTTGAGAAGGTCATTCCATCGAGCTAACGACGTTAAACAAAAGCGCTGCTTGGGAGGCAACCCAAGGTAAGTAGTTAAATTAGTAGTGCCCTTAAAGTTAATTTTTTCTTTGTTTTCATCACTTTGAGGACAAAGTAATCATTAAGTTTGGGGGTGTAGAGTTTTCATTTCATTTTTATGTTTTTCTTAGAAAAAAAATTTGTTTTCTTGCATTTCGGGAACGTGTCGAACTACGGTGACCTGAGCCTATTTTTTGGGTAGTCCGCCCGCATCAATGGGGACGTAGGCAGCGAAAGTGCGGTCAAAATATGGGTTGAATTTTAAGGTGTCAATAGGTATTATGCTTGGTTTTTGTTTTAGTGGTGTTGTGCAGAGTAAGAGACAACCAGAAATCCTCCTGCTGAGTTGGGCGACCGCCTATGGTCAATTGGGCGGACGCCCATGGTTGGTTTGAAAAAGGTGTGGAGTTGCTGTACAATTGGGCGACCGCCCAGGAGTATGTGTGCGACCGCCCATAGCTGATTGAGAAAAAAAGGGAAAAATTGTTGTTAAGGTGAGCGGCCGCCCAGGATTGGATAAGCGACCGCCCACGTTGAAATTGGTAAAATGGTTGAAGTTTCTGGACATGTGGGCGACCGCCCAGGAGGGGGTGAGCGACCGCCCACCTTGAAATTGGGCGTTACAGTTTTTGCCCTAAAACACCTCCGCCGTTTCACTTTCTCTCTCTCATTTCAAATTTCAAAGGCTTTCTCTCCTTCTCTCTAAAAGACCCTCCCCTCTCTCTTCATCTCTCTAAAAATCATCTCCCCAAACACCCAAATCTTCCATCATTTCTCCCTAATTTGCTATCCTCCACCATACTTAACCCACCTAAACCAAGATATAAAACTCTTTCCACCATTGTTGGCCAAGAATTTTGAAGAGACTTGAAAAATATTGCAAAGGGTGAAAAGGGTTGCAAGAGGTTGATTTTGAAGTTCAAAAACAAAGGGTTAGTGTGGGAATCATTGTGCAAAGAAGGGGCCTTTCTTCTCCGACCATCTTCAATTACTCCGGCGAGATTCCGGCCAGATTCCGGCGAACTCCGGCGACTTTTCCGGCGAAGTAAGCTTTTCAATTCAATCTTCTTTAGTACCTTCTCTGTGGAAATTTGTGAGTGTATTGATTCAAAAATGCCTAGACAAAGAAATGCTCCCGTCCCGGAACCGGTTGTTGAATATGATGAAACAAAGTTTGTGGGTGGTAAAGCGAAGTCATTTTATGATAAATATGCAAACAAAGGTTTCACAATTGAAAATGAATTTAAGCCGGATGAACTTGGGTTGGATGATATATTTGCAAGGTATGGTTGGGGTTAGCGAGCCGTCCAACTAATAGAGGTTCGGCGGTGTTGGTTAAGGAATTTTATGCAAACGCATATGAGGCTGGGCAAAGTAGGAAGTGTGCTTGGGTTAGAGGCAAGAATGTATATTACAATGGGGAAGATATCAATAGCTATTATGGGATGGAGTCGCCTGGGTTTGAGAACAGTGCTTGTGATTATTACAACAGTGCAAAGATCATGGAGCTGAATGTGGCGGGGAACCTTGACAGGTTGGCTCCGTATTTTGTAGATATTGATGTGACACTATTGAGAAATGGTAATGTGAAGAAGGCGAGGGATATGGATTTGAGGATGCGCGCTTTGCATAGATTTATTTGTGAGCGTATCATGCCTACTTCGCATTACAATGATGTGCACTGGAGGAGAGCACTGTTGATGACCGTGGTGTTGTCCGGTCAGCGTTTCAATACGGGATTGGCAATGTCAAAGGAGATTGTGAACACAATTAAGACTATTGGGCGGTGCAACTTTAATTTTCCGCTATTGATATCTGGATTGATTGAGAAGAAGGGAGTGAATTTTACTCGCCTGCGTATTGTAAGGGATATTGGGTCGACTAGGACGACGGTGAGTAAGAGGTCCCTTACTATAAAGGGGCATGCCCAGTTGCAGCCTGGAGAAGGTTCATCTAGAGGAGCGAGAGGGAGTGAAGAAGATGAGGATATGGAGGAACAACAGTTTACTCCAACTGAGGCGGCTTATTATGTAGCGGGCCATGTGGATGCACTGTCAGAGGAGGTTGGTCAGCTTAGGGGACAGTATGGTGTGATGGATCAGCGGTTAGCAGTAATGGAGGAGAATCAGAGGCAGCTGCAGTCTATGGCTACTGAGGAGTATTACGCTGCGAGTATGTGGAGGCAGCGTATGGAGGACGCACAGATGGAGATGTTTCAGGATATGAGGGACAGACTTCCTCCACCTCCACAGCCTCAGCATATTCCATATCAGCCGCCTTTATATCGTGATCCTGAACAGATGAGAGGATGGTCCTCGTGGCAAGCACATGAACAGCAACAGAATAAAGAACGGCAGCAGGAAGAAGCATTACAGCACGGGATCGAGCGGTAGTGGCTCGGTTGGTCCGTGGGATCAATTTTGGAGATGATTTTTGGTTGGAGGTATTCCTATCCCTTACTTTATTTTGTTGCATTAGGGACAATGCATGATTTAAGTTTGGGGGTGTGGGGTACTTGCTTGTCTGTTTGTTGATTCATTATATTAGTTAGGATTTACTGCTTTTGTAGGTAGGAAAAAAAAATATGGAAAAAAAGAAAGAAAAAAAGAAAAAAAAATTTGAAAAATTTTCTTGAAAAAAATAGTTAGCTATGTCTTTAACATTCTTGGTGTTCCCCTAATTGCATGTGAATGGTTGTGACCGCTAGGGAGGATAATTGGGTGTGATAATATGTTTATGCAAGTTGGTATATTTTTGGTTAATTGTGGTACATTACTTAAGAGTTATAATTGTGTCCTAAATTTCTTAGTTGTAGTTTTGTGATCTTGGAAATATTCTCTTTGTGATAATTTTTGATCCATTGTTTATAATGTTTATAGTACACCATCATCTTTTAAGTTAATGAATTTGTTTATCAAGTAGCAACATTAGGCAAGTCTTCAGAAAATGAGTATTCTTTTGATATGAATGAAAATACCCCCCTTGTTATCTTGAGAAAAAAAAAAAAGAAAAAGGAAAAGAAAAAAAAAAGAAGGAAAAAGGGAATGAGAGCAATGGCAATGTAACTTATATTCGGTGAAACCTCCAGACGCGTAGATTAATTGGTTAGGGATTATTCTAGCTTAACCAGATTTCTGGGTATGCAGTAGCGTTATGGAGGAAGAGCTTTACCGCCGTGATGGTCCGTACCAAGCTCGATACCGAAATGGCTAACTCTCAAAACCTTTAAATAAATCTCTACCTAGTATTAGGGGCATGGAGTTCGCTGCTACAGTGTTCCCTACTTGAACGGTAGAAGATTTTAAAATGTGCTTAAAGAATCAAGTTTGGGGGGGGGGGTGTAAGCGGTTCATGGGATATTCATGCTTGGTGTTTTAAAAAAAAAAATGTTGTTGTTTGATAAATAGAGTCAATGAAATAAAAGATGGTTGGTGTACTTAGCTTTATAAATATGGATCTTGGTTGTGAGTAAAGAGAAAAATGATAATGCATAAAGAGATTTATGATGTAATTATAATGGTTAAGTAAGATACTACCAATTAATGGGAAATATATTGGTACTTGCATAGTGGAAAGTTTTATCCTGCGGTTGATGGTATTTTGTGATTTGTTGCAATTGTGGAACATGCAAGAATGGAAGGACATAGTTGATTATTTGGTAGCGTAGTTTGTTTTTAGTTTTGTATTGTTTATAGTTTATTTTGGTGTTTGCTCGAGGACTAGCAAATGTTTAAGTTTGGGGGTATTTGATGAGTGAGTTTTACACTCATCCATTGACTACTTTATGAACTTATTATTTGCTTAATCCTTGAGTTTTGTGGGTTCTAATGGATGTTTTAGTGTTTTTTTAGTTTCAGTGGTTCAAGTTAAGAATTTGGGGAAATTGGAAGCAAGTTGTGAAGGAATCAAAAAGAGGAAAAAAAGAGACGTTGAAATTATGGGACGGATCAACTTCAAGATGGAGATTAATCAAAAGGGCCAAAGGAGTTGGGCCAATTGTTGAAGCCCGGCTGAAGGAAAAGAGAAGAAAATAGCCACAACATTCTGGACGTGTGGGCGGTCGCTCAGGTTGTTATGGGCGGCCGCTCATGAGATCAAGTTTTGAAGCCAAAACCTTCTGCCAGTGTGGGCGACCGCGGAGGAAGAAGTGGGCGACCGCCCACGAGGCATTTCGCAGATGGAGCTGAAGCACTTGGAACGGATGTGGAGTAACTAAGGCATATTAATGGTGGTTGTTAATGGTTTTTATTGGGGATAATTACAGCAGACATGGGTTTTTAAGGGAAGAACAATTACTATTTTAAATGTTATGGTTTTTTTTAGGATTTTTATGAATTATCTTCTCCATAGTTTTTTTCTTCATCATCAACAATTTCTTGGGTGTTCTTTACTTTTCATGGATAGCTAAATTTCCTAGTTCTTGGAATTGGAGGTAACTATTATGTTTTAAGTTTTACTTTTTATTAATATCATTGTATTACTTGGGATTGTCAAGTTGCTTTTAATTGAATTTTAGAATACTTATCTTGATCACATAATTGTTCTTGAATTATTTGGGAATTTCAATTGTGAATCGCCAAATTCATAATTGAAATTAGACTTGACTTGATAGTAACAATTCATTGAATCTCCGCCAAAAGATTCATAAGAATTGTGGTTTTTCTTGTATTGTTCTTAAGTTCTAATTGGGTTCCGAATTAATCTATGAACGGGCCAAGGGAATAGATTAATTGGGAACACTTGATTGCAAATCACCCGCCAAAGTGTCCCACTCATATTTTTGTAAGAACAAAATCCCAAGTATACTTTGATTGATGAATAGTGAAACTTGAGCATAATTTGTGAAGCCAATTCCGGGAATTTTCTCCTTATTATTGAAATCTCTTTTATAATCAATTTTACTTAATTTTTGCAAAAGCATTAGTCTTAAAAATCAACAAATCCTTCACTTTACAAGTTTTTTTTTGACATAGCAGTAATTTTATACACTTTAAACTTCGTGTCTCGGTGGTTCGACCCGACTTACCCTATCTACAAATTAACTGTAGATAGTTTGAGTTGGAATTTTTCCTTTGACGTTTCGACGCTCGTCACCCGAACAGTCACATCTTTGGCTTAAGACACCACACGTCTCCCACTTCAGGGTGCTAACGCCCATTCGTTTCTCTCCCCAACAGTTTTCTGAACTACGATTTGGCTTGATTTCTCTTGGGATACGTAGGTAGCCAGACAAGGGTTCAGCCGCTCAACCTACCTGGTCACCTTTCCATTTGCGACTCAATTAGAGTTCAAACATCAAATCCGCAAGCTCATCATTCTACTCCCTGAAATCCCTTTTTTCAGGACGGATCCTATCTTAATTGATACAGTATGAGCAGCAACAAGGCAGCAACGACAAGGCAGCAACAAGGCAGCAACAAAGGAAACAAAGGCAGCGGCATCGTGGCTTGAGGCGGGCGCCTCAATGGAGCCCAGGCGGGCGCCTGGTGGCCAGGCGTGAACATCAGCAACGCAACTCCATTTTCCTTTTCTGTTTTCAAAGATACTTTGATCGGGTGGAGGGTCGACGAATCCAACGACAACTAGCGCAGTTGGAGGACTCAGATTCAGACGTATCGTCTGATGAATAGGGCTCGGAGTCAGATCTGTGGTCTGATGATGATGAGGATATCTATCCTTTCGACCGTGATCAAGAACTTGAGTGCAAGAGAGAGGCCGATCCTCTGACTCTTGACGAGTTTTGTGACCGATTGAATCCTGTTCCCGTGGATTGCTTTGTTGATTCAACGGGTTCCGACATTGTCATTGATTGGTCAAAACCACCAATCTTTGATGACGATAATTATGAAGATGATATTGAGGGTTTTGACCCAGCAGAAGCCATTGTGTTGCAGCCGAACCTGGGAGCAGGTTGTGATTTTCTGGGTTCATCTATTTTGCTGAAAGGAGGTATTTTTGGTTCTTATTGTTATGAGGATCCCTTTTACGTGGAAGTTCCGTTTATTTCGCAATCTGGGTTCTTCAAAGGTTTATTCATTGAGAGTTTTTTAGTAAACGGATGGACAGATTGGATGGATGTGATGAGAAGTGCTACTAAGTATACAGTTCGAAGAAGTTTGAAGCTTAAGTTTTCGGAGGTATTTTCGAAGAGCAACGACTCAAATTCGAGGTCGAATTTTTCTAAGAAGAGGAGAATGATACAGTATGAGCAGCAACAAGGCAGCAACAAGGCAGCAACAAAGGAAACAAAGGCAGCGGCATCGTGGCTTGAGGCGGGCGCCTCAATGGAGCCCAGGCGGGCGCCTGGTGGCCAGGCGTGAACATCAGCAACGCAGCTCCATTTTCCTTTTCTGTTTTCAAAGTTTCTTTATTTAGTTTGATGGTATTTTCAGAAGTTTATTTTGATTGATTTTTAATTGATTTTAATTAGGTTTATTTTGGTAGGATTCTAGAATGATTTTAGAGTAGTATTTAAACATTGTTAGGCTAATGTTTTAGGACAGACTTTTGATTTTGAATTATGAAAGTAAAGTTGCTGTGAGCAATTTATTGAGAGTTTAAATCCCGTCTTGTTTTCTTAAAATTCCGTTCAGTCATTCCTCTCATTCTCATATAACTTCTTTCTCTATCATTAATCGTCGACCCCACTTGTCTTCCAAGAAGCGTCGCCGAGGGGCTACTGTTAGTACCCGACCTGAAAATACCCCTGATAGGCATTAAGGAACCTCTGAGGACCTCTCAGTCATTTATGAGTTTCAATAGGCTCAAGTAATATTTCCCCGAAAGCCCTTATTTGTAGTTTTAGAATCCCGATAGACCAAATGTCAGCTAAAACTTCTGAAGGCCATAACTTTCTCATACAAACTCCGTTTTGGGTCCACCGCATATCAAATCGAACGGGAGAATGTGACTGACAAGAAGAAAGGGTCGATCAACCCTTTCCATAAACGCCGCCTTTTAAAAAAAAGGGTCGAACGACCCTTTCCAGCCGCCTTTTAAAGAAGGGTCGAACGACCCTTTCTCCTTTCCCACATCACTTTCGCAGCTTTTCCTCCCCAATTCCTTTCACTATATAAACCCCACTCCGCCTCACACTTTGAACACATAATCATTCTACGGAAAACTCAAGACCAAACTCGAGACTTCCTCCATAGAAAACTTGAGACTAAACTCGAGTTTTCTAAGTCTAAATATTTTCTCAAGAACGTTCTTCGAATCTTCATAGATTCAATCCAAAAGCCTTGCCATCATTAGGTAAGTCTTCTGTTTATTTTTCTGTCTTTATTATTATTATGCTAGATTTATTATTTTGCATGCTTAGTATATTTTAATTATTTTATTTCTTGCCTATGTCATATATGCTAGATTTAGGGTTGTTTTAATATATTTATGCATAGCCGAGGATGGTCTAGGGTTTGCACTCAAGCCCTTACTAGACCTAGGAACTACTTTCTCTCCCTTTCCTTTAGTAATAATTATTCCCATGATCAACAATTCTCCAATAATGGACGTTGATTAGTACACCTTTCAAGGGTCTAATCAAAGGGTTCTAGGATGTGATCATCAAAACCATTTTCTTTCTCTCCCCTCCTCCTTATGCATGATCCCGCTCCTCCTATCTATTCCTGTAAACACCACACACAACCAACATCCCATATGCTAGAAAGACCGATCCGTCGGGCAATAGGAGTGATAGCGTTTCTTCTTCTGTTGTAACTTGACCCCCGAACCCAATTACATATTTAGCCTTTTTTCAATGCTTTGGGCTATATCAAAGCGGCGTGGCGACTCTCATAAAATTAAACTAATATTTTTAATATGGTTTAAATCGAGTGTCACTTAATGAATATCCCATTTCGGTCCGACTTCCATGATTATTTATTTTAAACCTCCGAATGCGCGTTGCATCGGGACGGGGTATTCACACGCTGCGATGGGAGTCCCTCACTTCGTTGTTGATTGAGATGTTCTCTGAGATCAAGTTATGGTACTATTCGTTCATTTCCGGCGGCGGTTCCTTCACGACGACTTTCATTCCCTCTCTGGTTCCTTCTCCTCCCCGACGAGACAGTATTATGGGACACCTGTGGGGGTTGGTCCTCAGCCATTTGTATAAGCTCATTCTGGATTCTTAGGAGTTCGTGGAGAGCATTGGCTCTCTCGACGAGGAAAGCGGTTCTGTCGAGATGTGGGTTCGATGGGCCACCCATATTTCGTACAGTAGCTCCCTCGGGTCTCCTCTCCAGTGGGGCGTCTTTGCCGCTCGGGGGCAGGTCTTTTTTCTCTCCTCCTTTCCGTTTGAAGGCCTGTGTCATCAACCACACCTTGTGACCCGGTAACCCTCAGATTAGGGTTCCTAGGTGGTGAGGGAGGCCTGGGATTCTCTTGTTGGCACTGCTGTGGGGAAGGTGGTCGGCCGGCATCTCCGGTTGATTTGCTAGCTGTGTGTCCGTCTGACACCATCTCCAGGTTTTCCGGTTGTTTTTGCTTGGTCAAAGATCACTGATGAACGATTCCCGACAATGAAACCAATCTGATGATGTAGGAATGCGTTCGGGCTCAGCTTTGGGTCCAGCTAATGATCAAGGCTGACTTTAGATCTGCACAACACAAGAAATAACCGTGAACTGCGCCGGGGCTCTTCCGGCAAGGCCCTCCGATGTGAGAATCAGCGTATGGACTGGAAAAAGGTGATAATAATATGATGGGTGTGTGTATACGTGAATATGCAAAAGTGTATTACCTTAGTCCATGATTCTGCTCTCATATTTATAGTGGGTGAAATGATACTAGGGTTTTCATCTGAACCGTTAGATTGGATAGTGGCCAACCGTTGGATCAGCTTTGTTCCCTAGGCGTACACGTGGCATGCTGGGATTGCTCCGCCTGAGTAAGGACACTGCTGTGTCTGACACGAATAAGTTGTTGGTCTTATAATGGAAAGTCAACCTATACACCTTTTGGCGCTACTACTGGTTCCGTGATTACACGCGCAGAATGTCCCAGTGTCAGGTCTGACTCTATCCCAAAATAGCTAATCAATCAAGCTTGTTGAAGAAGCTAAATGAAGGGACGACCTGGAGTTGTATGCCCAGTAAGGCCGTCTCCTTGAGGGATGACTCGACGAGCGAGTGGCCGAGTGAGTTGCCTCGTTCTCCAGGTGAGTTAGATCGCTCAATGGCGACGCCGGTCACTCTCCGTTGGACGGGCTCTAACCCATTTGCTGGGAAGGCTCGTCGTTAGATGGGCTTGGTCGCTCATTGACGACGACCGCCATCTATTATACGACGGGCCATGACCCCAACCTTGATGGGCCTCAATAATCTTGATCCTTTAGTGGGCTTGTTGGGCCCATAGCTCGTAGAAATATATTGGGTTCGGCCCATCATGGAATATTCCGTTCATTATGTAAATGATTTATAAAATTATATCATGCTAGGGGTAGGCAGGGGGTGGGTGGGGCGGTTACAAAAAAAAAAAAAATTTTGGGGGTAGGGGGGGTAGGCAGGGGGTGGGGTAGCATGGGTAGGGGTAGGGGTGATTTTTTTAATTTTTTTTAATTATTATTATTATTATGTTGTACCTTGTGAAATATGAATTGTACATGAGGGACACCATTTTTCGGAAAATGTTTTACTTAGGACAAGGACAGTAAGTCGTTTTACTTAGGAAGGGCGTAAAATGTTTTCCGGAAAACGTTTTCTCCATTTTCTGGAAAACAACCAAACAGCAGAAAACGAGTTATTTTTCGGAAAACATTTTCCGGGGGCTCAGCCAAACGGCGTAAAACGAATTATTTTACGAAAAACATTTTTCGAAAAATATTTTACGGTGAAACAAACTTAGCCTTAGTTTTTTTTTCTACCTTAGTTTTTTTTTCTAGTATCCGTACGTAAAAGAAAAAGTACGCTATTGAACGTAGCGATCATTCTCTCTCCGTCTGCCCATTCACTCTCATCACACAGACTCAGTATTGCCCTCCCCGCAACCTATGATTCCCACCTTCGCCAAACACCTAGACTTGTATTCATCCACCAAAAACTTGCTTAATCTCAAACAAATTCACGCAAAGATCATCATCCTCGGAATTTACCGGCACGATTTCATCCGCACCAAGCTCGTTTCCTCCTACGCCGCCTGTTCCCAGCTTCCGGAGGCCTCCTTAATTTTTTCGGTCACCAATCGCCAGTCCACTTTCTTGTACAATACCCTCATCCGCGCATACTCTTCCTTTCACCAATTCTCTCACTCCCTCTCTCTTTTCCGCTCAATGCTCCGTTTTGGTAAGAATCTTGATCGACACACCTTGCCCGCCGTGCTTAAAACCTGTACTGGGCTGTCGGCGCTCCGGCTTGGACGGCGGCTCCATGTGGCGGTTTTAGTAAATGGGTTTGGTTCAGATGTTGCGAATTTGAATGCTTTGGTGACAATGTATTCAAAATGTGGTGATTTGGGTTGTGCCCGGAAGGTGTTTGATGAAATGTTTGAGAGAAATGTGGTTACTTGGTCCGCGATGATGGCAGGGTATGGGGTTCATGGGAGGTTTTTTGAGGTTTTTGATTTGTTTGAGAGAATGGTTGATGGTGGGGTGGTGCCAGATGGAATGTCGTTTACTGCTGTCTTGACTGCTTGTAGTCATGGTGGGTTTGCAGGTAAAGGGATGGAGTATTTTGAGATGATGGAGAAGAGGTTCGGGTTGAGACCACGGTTGGAGCATTATACTTGTATGGTTGATATGTTGGGGAGGGCAGGGAGAGTGGAGGAGGCAGAGACATTGGTTGAGAAGATGGATGTAGAGCCAGACGAAGCTTTGTGGGGTGCTTTGTTAGGGGCATGCAAAAGTCATGGGAAAGTTGATATAGCTGAGAGGATTGCTGAAAAGGTATACTCGAGAAGGCTGTACTTGGGATCTTTGTAGTTTGTTGATCCTGATCATTCCATCCTGGGAAGTGGGCATCTCTGTTCATTTTACGTGATCAGAAATTGCTTCAGATAATGGGAGCATAGAAATTGCATGTTTTGCACCCTTCCTCTAACGATTAAGGTGAAATATAAAAAAGTTGAGGGCCATCGATATATTGAACAGAGAAGACTGGTGTGCCTCTTCTCCAAAAACTCTTCAAGAAGCAATGTGGATGCAAACTCCAATCAATGTATGTTGGGTTAATAATTGTAGGAAATGGCCTATACAAGTAAGAAGTTGCATTGATTCAATTTATCAGTTTTGAATGAAGTAAAAATATTTGTTGGTAAATCTTCTTCCTCCATATTTCCCTTTGTTTACCATCAACTGCATTCAGGTCTTAATTCTCCCGCAAAAACACCTTAATCACAATATGAGACTGCTGCCATCTTTATTGAATAAAAGATGTTAACATTGCTTGTCTAAAGCTTCTAATGATGACTTATTGGAAATTGATTCTTAACTTCATAAAGTGACAGAATTTCTTAGGAGTTACATTTTTTGCTAAGAGGTGTATACATATGTAACCATAATTTGAAGAAGTTCCATGTCTTCCTCCACATTTTAGGTCAGAATAGCGCATAAAATTTGCACATATTAACTTACTGATGAACTGACAGTGCTTAATGCATGTAGTAACTATAATCGCTTTGACTAGTATGCAAATTTTTAGTCCCAAGTAGAGAGAAGATGATAAAGGATAAGTGAATTACACAGGTGCAAGCTAGCCACCTCAGTTCCCATGAAAATTGCTTGTATTTGATCGTTGTACCATAACTAATACATGTTCACATTTAAGTTTCTGCTCTGTGACCCAAATATAATTGTTCTTATAATCTATATGTCGAGTCAAACATGACTATCCTAGGAGTGGAGGGAGTAAAGAATGTAACACAAGAACAATACTGGGCTTGCAAAATTTCCAGGTTAAGACCATCCAAAAACCAAAGTAAAAAACATTTAACATCTGTAGGGATATGGGGTATAAAAGATAAGCTGCAAGGTTAAATAAGCAACATCAGTAGTAATAAAATCAAAGATCAAGAGATGTGATGTCTCAAAAATCCAGTACTCCCTTTGTCCCAAATTGAGTATCCCTTTTCAAAACTCTTTTGACCTAAAAAACAAGTATTCCTTTTCCGAGTTTCTTCTTTCACCTTTGCTGTAGTATAGTGACGACATTGAGGGGATTCTTGTATATGTAATATGTTCTACAAAAATGACTTACAAGTCAGCTTCTTTTATCCTTGCCAAATAAAATAAAACGGGACACCTGTTTTGAGATGAATAAAGTACGCAACAAAGCACTTGCATCAGAAGATATATTACCGTACAACCAACTACCAAGTTGTTTCTTCTTAAATGTAGCCTGACAATATAAAATATAAAACAACTACGTTACTCCCTCCGTCCTAGAATAAATGTCGCATTTGGTCAACTAAGCTGAACTTTGACCAAAAAGTTATGAAACTTTAAGTATCTTCGTAGCATTTTGAAAATGGTTATTGATACACCAATAGAAATACTATTCATATCTATTTTTAAATTTCCATGAAGATACATAATTTATCCTTAAATGTTGGTCAAAGTTTAACTTAGTTGACCAAATACGACATTTATTCTGGGACATAGGAAATACAATAAAATACTATCAAATGGTTCAAACTTAATGAGAGACAATTTGATTGCCACTACTTCCTTCAATTAAAAAAAAAATGAAAAAGAGTTTAGTACTCATTTTTGGCTTGATTCAAAATACTTCCTCCGTCCCACCCGAAAAGGCACAAAATGGGCCTTGCACAAAAATTAAGAAAAATATATAGTGGAGTAAGTGTCGTGAGTATGAAAAGTGAGGTAGGAGAGAGAATGTGGGGTAGTGAATAGTAAATGGATAGTTATTGTGAGTATGACAAGTGAGTGGCTTTTTAAATGGGACACCCAAAATGGAAATTTGTGCCTTTTCAGGTGGGATAGAGGGAGTAAGTGTCTACTTCCATTACATGAATGCTAAAAATTACTTGTGCACACGTTTTTGGAAGACCCACATCTAGAGCATGTGTATCCATATACGGAGTATTACTTACGTTAAATGAGTTAAATTGGTTATCCATCAAAGTACACTTATTTGAGATCTAAGGAAGCAATATTTAAAAATACTATCGAAATAAATATATTCTGCTGGCGGGGTTCATCGGTTATGATAAAACTATTAGTACAACGTTTGTAATTTTTAACAATGTTGATATATGTCCCCTTCAGGTTAGATTAAGTTGGTATATTGATCTCTGTCACTATTGTTAAAAAAAATAAAAATTAAGCCTAAGGAGTTTAATTAATATTTCTATGAGGGTGGTGATAGGAACAACCAAGTTTAATTAGTCATTTCTCAAGTACAATGGCTGGCCTTATGGATTGATCATTGGGCATTTAAATAAGAGAGCTGCTATTCGCACCACCTAATTTTTAAATATATCCACTTTCATGCTTTAAAATGTTATACTGTATAACACCTCAATTATAATAATGGTGTACATAAATTTTTGAGGGCGTGAATAGCAGCTCTATAAATAGCTAGCTAGCTAGTTTGAAAATTGCATTTGGCTGACATTACAATGGTAATTAATATTTCTCATTAGTTTTCGATTTAATTATGCAATATGAGTGCTATTAGTATACGCGCGATTTTCATTTTGCAGGCACAGAGTGATACTGTTCTTCTTGGACCATGGGGTGGAGAGGGTGGAAATCCATGGAGTTACACCATTATTGGTACTCTATCTTCTATCTAACTCAACCGAGATGGTACTAACGGCATTAACTCTATCAGATTTACAAGTATTGATAAAAATGGCGTACAACATGAGTCTGGATTGTTTGGTGTCGAAAGTGGTAAAGAAAAAGAGGTGAGGATTCATTAACATCACTTAAGTTTCATTATCTTGATAGTTACTTTATGTACTCCCTCCGTCCCTAAATGAATGTCTAAATATCATTTTAAGGGAAACTATGAATTTATGGCTTTTTATACATTTTAATGACAAAGATGAATACATATTAGCGCTATCTACTTTCTAAACATTTAGTTATACGATAATAAAATGAATAACAATTAGTATTTTGGTAAAAAAACGTTTAGAGACAGATTTTTATTAAAAAGACATTCATTTGGGACAAAAATTTCTTGAATCCAGACATTCTTTTAGAGACAGAGGGAGTATGTACTACAAAAGTGAATAACAATTACTATTACTGGATTCCATGGCCGTTGTGGTACCGTGCTGAATTCATTGGGGGTTAGTGTGGAGGTTAAACGTACGGATCTTGCTGGACCATGGCCAGCTTCTGATGATGGAAATTCATGGAACTACACTTCAAAGGGTCCAATATGTCGAATTTCAATCACTTGTGATGATATTCTTCGCTCCCTCAAATTCACCAGCCGAATTATTGTAAAGTCGCCTGTAATCAGCAGAGCGGACTTCGTTCGAGCTATGGATCGATTTTTACAAAAGTCCAACATAATTGGCAGTGCAGAAGGCACTAAACCGTTTGAGTTGAGTTCTTGCTCGATCTTTACGGAAGTCAACTTTGATTTTGGTGGTCAATCTGTTGAATTCTGGCCAAGAATTTATAAAAAAATGATTATCGTTACAAAATTTTATAAATTGTTATTGATACTATTCTTAATAGTGAATCAATAATAATTTTTAGACATTCAATAGTATAGTCAAATATCTATAAATATTTTGTCAAAATTTAATTGAGTTGACTACCAAATTAAAGTGAGACCATATTTTCTTATGCATTAATCATATTGCGTATGTTGCATTGCACAGATCCAAATTGATCCAAAAGTTGAGAACATTATTGGTCTTAGGGGGGCTTATGGTGGTACAACCGTGGTCAAATCGTTGACTTTTATGACAAACAAATCAAGGTCATTTGGCCCTTTTGGTACTCAGAAAGATGGGGACACTCCCTTCTCATATTCGGTCCAAGACCCAAATCTTCTTTCCGGTTCATTGATTTATTCTATTGGAGTCTTGATTAAGCCTACTAAAATTGGTGCCAAGGTTGGACCATTTAGTGCGACCAATGGTGGATTCCGTGGGCCCAAAGGTTCAATATCTCGTATTTTTGTTACTCATGCTGAAGCTTTTCGCACAATTCAATTTGAAAGCGTTGAAGAGAATGTTGATAAGCTAACCAATCTGAGTGGGGCAATTGGTGACTTTGGTGGTGGTAAATTGTGTATAAGTGGGTTGTATATTTCCACGGAAAAGAAGAAAGTATACGGGCCTTTTGGGTCGGTAATACAAGGTATCAAATTCTCATTTCCAGTTAAAGACGGATATATAAGCGGATTGGATTCCATGGCCAATCTTCCAAACCTCTTCATGCCATTGGCATTTATGTCAAACCCTAGTTTGTTTGACGTTTAAATAACGAAATCACTCAAGTATAGGACGGTCTTCTCAAATCAGATGTATGTTTTCCGTTACTAATGTTACATTATGTTATGTTTTCCGTTACTAGTGTCTACTCCTGTTAAGTTGCATGGTGCTGAATGAAATTGTTATGCTTTTATTTGCAAATATTATGAGCAATGCCTATCAATTTCTCATGCTCCATTCTAAAGTACTCTCTCCATCCTAAATAAATACTGCACCTTTATTTTTATTTTTTTGTTTAAAATGATTGAAATTCCATTAACATCTTTTTAAAGGAGTTTTTGGATTGTATAATAATAATTGACTTTTTATTAAATTATAGTTAAATTCGTTTGAATTGACTAAAACAAAATTTCAAGAACGGATGAAACATACTCCCTCCGGTCCAGCCCACTTAGGATTTTTTGAAATGGCACGGGGATTAAGGAAAAGGTAAATGTTGTGAGTGTAATTTAAAAATAGGAGAGAAAATGAGTGGAGGGAATAGTAAATTATAATGGTGTTGTGAGTATTAAAATAATGTAGGAGAGAGAATGAGTGGAGAGAATAGTGATTTAAGGTTTCCATTTTGGGCCGTCCTAAGTCGGGTGGGACGCCCAAAATGGCAAAAAGTCCTAAGTCGGCCGGGACGGAGGGAGTATTAATTAGGGGTTTAAGTGGTTCGGTTCAAACTGCGGTTTGAGATCGAACCGAACCAAACCATGCGGTTTGATTTGGTTTTCAAGTATGAATGGTTCGGTTTGGTCTCAAATTTTGGCAAACCACATGGTTCGGTTTGGTTTGTGGTCTGACCCTCCCAGATCAAACCAAACCGAATCGAACCAAACCGCGGTTTGAGACCGAACCACCAAACCAAACCGCCAGACCAAACCACATTACACACTACAAGAAAAATGAGATTTCGCTACGAAAAAAATTGTAGTAAAATGTTAAGTTTTTGTAGCTAAAGTGTATTGGCGACGAACCTGTTTTCGTCGTATTTTCGTCGCCTATGCGACGTCATTGCGACACATAAATAACTAAGTTCTCTCCACGATCGAAGATTGTAAAGTGTTTTTCTTCCTTCGGCCTCTTTCTTCCTCTAGTCTCTCTTCCTCTTCTGACTTTCCTTTTAACACCCGCATCTTTCGCTCTTCTTTCGAGATCACGAAAAATTTAAATAAATATGAAAATGAGTTGCGGTCTGAATCGTGGTTTGAACCGTAGTCTAAACCATAATCTGAACCACGGTCTGAACCGCGGTTTGAACCACATAATTGAACCGCGATTTGAACCAAACCGAACCAAATCATAGAAGTTTGATTTTGGTTCGATTTGAATTTTTTCATGGTTCGATTCGGTTTGAAATTTTCCCAAATCGATGACTAGTGGTTCGGTTCGTAAATACTCCCAAACCGAATCATTTACACCCCTAGTATTAATGGGTGCTACTATTTGCACTATTAAAATTAAAAAAAAAATGTGTAAACAATCTTGGTATTCTAAAAAATTTTCATTGATTAATTTTTGAAGTTTGAACCAAATAATTTCCCTATATTTATTAATAGGTCTTAAATGTCAATGTTCCACCTTTTTTTTCTTCCTCCATTATATTTTGCTATTTTCATAATTTTACAAGTTACATAAATTTATTTATTTTTAATTTTAATAAAAATGTAATGTTGTTTCAATTTCAATTTTTTAAAAAAATAAATATTGCACTTTATTTTTAAATTTGTTATAAAATAAATATTGCATTTTAAAAAATGAAAATAATTCTAGTATAATTTTACTATTGTGCAAGTCATATATAAATAAATAAAACATAATATTATTTTAATATGTTGAAAAATTAAATATGATATTTTTATGAGTCGAGTGGATAATGAAATAAAGAGATTTAACAAGATATAACATTAAAAATAAAAATACAAAAAATTCATTTCATAACTTCAGTCAATCCAATACAACAAATTCACTAGTACAATTAGAGCGCAACCGCAAATATTGTTTATAAGTGTTAATTTGATCCAAGTATGGTGTAACTCATTCAGCTGCACAATTATATATGAAACAAATCCACTGTAGCATGAGAGTCGGCATCGGGTATCCTCATATCAATGTTACTTTGACATAATGATTATTATTAATGTGTCCGATTGCAATAACAACATGTTGATACCACGGTGGCGGAGAAGATCGGAGCGGTAAGTGTGTTATGCTACCTGATATGCTTAGAACATGAAATATCACATTGTACTTCGAAGCAATCAGTATACGCTCTTCTATGTCTAGGTCGACATAGTGAGAAATGACGAGGAAGCATGACTTGGCATGGCAAAAAACCCAAAAAGACCCGCCCCTAATAGGCCGGGTTTGGGATCCAAATTTGAAAACCCGCGGGGTTTTTGTAGGGTTCGGGTTTACTCCCGCCTCGCCCCGAACCCGCCCCGATTAACTATGAAATTACTAAAATGCCCTTTCCTGACTAAACGATGTTTAGCGGCTTAGGGTTCCCCGTTCCTTCATTCCCTCCTCTCCCAATTCTTTTCCTCTTCTCTCCCACTCCCAGTTCCCACTTCTCAGTTAGCGCCGCACCCCATCGCAGCCCGTTCCCACGCCGCCGTGAGCCACCGCCATCGCCATCTCCATCTCCAGGCACTTCACTTCCTATCTCCTAATTCCATTTCTCTATCTCTAGGGCAATTGGGTGTGCTCTTCTTCTGGTGTAGGCCTATTCTCAATTGCCTAACAAGGTTTGTTGATTGCCTTCGACACCCACGCCCTCCCCCTACCAACGCTATTTCTGCTGACAAGATTTTCAAGGCTATGAAAGATCGATTTGGTTCTTAAATTGTACTCCCTCCGTCCCCCTAAATGAACATTTGAATTCCACTTTGAGGGACAGAGGGTTTATCATCGTTATCTCATTCAAGCTCTTTCTAACATTTCAGAAGTATGGATTTAGCTACTGAAGTATGGATTTAACAATACCATTTATAATTATTATTCTTTTGTTGGTTTAATTTATTTCCTCACAAAAGCTTGTAGCTGAATGTTTATTAAATTTTTGCTGAACTGATTATCGGGGCGGGTCAATCGGGGAGGGGTCGGGTAATGCAAAATTCGGGGCGGGGCGGGTTTGGGAAATGAAAAACCCTTCTCGAACCCACCCCCGGTTCCATCCCTAAGCATGATGAACAAAGGTAAGGAAAGTCCACTCTTTTTGTAGTAATTGAGACTTGTATGAATTATATTTTGAGCTCAATCTATTGGATCTTATCCGACCATGAATCTATGTTCGTATATCATTTTATACCGTGTTCGGTTACCAATTTGCAATTGGCTTTTTTTTTTTTTAATCTTGAGACCTCTTCTCTGCTTTTTAAAACAATCTAGAAAAACTAAATAATAATGAGTTACTTTTGATCAATAGTAGTATATCTTCGTTTTTCGGATTTTAGAGGTGACTTTTCGTTTTTCCACCTTTGATCATTGTTTATCATTGTTTGTTTGAGACATGAGCGAATCCAAGATTTTGAAATTGCGTGGGCTTATAGTCGGTGACTTAGGTAAAAAAAATTTTTTTTTTGAAAATTCTGAAGAGTCCACCTCAAATAAGCCTAGATCCGCCCCTGGTTTGAGAAGTAATTTATCATTGGTTAATTACACAATCATATTGAAAATATTAGTTTTAAAAAAATCATAAATATTTTTTCTATCACAAAATCTGGGGAGAAACGCGTTTTTCCGTCGCTTATGGAGAAACGGGGCTTGTTATGTCGTGCGACATACCTAGCCACAAAAACTGGATATCACTTCATCAGCTTCTGGATATCCAGAAGCTTTGGAAAGGATATCCAGAAGCTTTGAAAAGGATAGCCAGAAGCTTTGAAAAGTATATCCAGAAACCAAATATTTTTTCTGGATATCCTTTACAAAGCTTCTGGATATCCATATTCAATGTTCTGGATATCCAGAAGCTTTGTAAAGGATATCCAGAAAAAATACTTGGTTTCTGGATATCCTTTACAAAGCTTCTGGATATCCATTTCAAAGCTTCTGGATATCCAGAAGCTTTGTAAAGGATATCCAGAAACTGGCTACTTACGTCGCGCGACATAATAAGCCCCGTTTCTCCATACGCGACGGAGAAACGCGTTTCTCCCCAGACGCACTCTTTTTCTATTTACTTTCAATCTTTTAGTTTTGATAAAATATAATCAAATATGATTTATTTTTTTTAGTAAAAATAATTTGGAGACAGTTTTTTAAAAAGTAAGTTTTAAAAGGTCATTTGTTTTAGGAAAAAAGTGATCATTCAATTTGTGATAGACAGATTGAGTAATTTCTAAATGTTTTTGTTGAGCCAAGCCATTAACCTAAGATATTTTCAGACTTTCAGTATATAAAAGAGATTAGATATAATCAAATTAAAAAATAAAAAATTGACTCTTTTTGAAGTTTTTCTTAAAACATTGATTTCAATCGTTAAACTTTGATAAATTGGCTTTATATTCGTCAATTTCCAAATGTTGATTACCGAATAATTCGATAATTGTTTTTAGTATTTTCCTAAATATCTTTACAAAATCACGTACTTTATTTCCATAAGAAAATTTAAATTATTAAAAAATATTGAAAATCATAATTAATTTACTCCAATTAAATTATCTTATAATATAGAAAATAGAAAAGTCTAGCCTTTTATAGGAGTACTATAGGTAGCACCCTAAGCAAAATAGCCTTATAGTAAGGGTCTGTTTGATAAAACTGAAAATTTAGCTATGAAAATGTAGAACTGAAAAATATAGAGCTGAAATTATTAATTTGCTGAATTTTAAAAATTCAGTTTGTTTGATAATGACAAACCACTTATATCTGAATTTATTTAAAGTTTGAATTTTATATTCAAAAAAATATTTGAATAATCTTAATGAGCGTATAATAAAATAAAGTCTTCAACATATACTTCACTATTATTATAATTAGATTATATTTTATAATATTTAAATATTTTTTATTAGTACTTTCTTTGACCCATAATAAAATTTATCTTGTTAATTATTTTCATAAATTTGTCTAAACTTTGACAAAAAATAAAAATAAAAAATAATTATGATACTCTATTAAAATATTATTAATATCAATAGTTTAATATAAATAAAATTACATTTTAATACTAGATCAAATATAATTTATATGAAAAGTTAAAATATTTCAAAAAAAAAAAGTATCATTTAATATATAAATAAAATAGTTGATGAATGAATTTGAACTCATTCCATTTGAACTCTTTCTTTCTCCCTCTTAATTGCTTAAACTACTCATTTTCAACTTAAAATTAATAGTCATTTTTAAGACAATCTTAATTAATTAAGTGATTGTAATTTATCTTACCAAACATACTTAACTTTTTAATCTCTTAAAGTGTTTCAAATTAAGAGCTTAATTGGATTACCAAACAAGCCCTAAATGTAACTCTTAAATCACATTTTTGGGTTTTCCATTTCTACTGAAAATCAGATAAATGATGTGCAAATAGAAATCTGATAGTGCGAATAAGTGCGAATAGAAATTCCCTCTATTGTTTTGTGTTTGAAATTGATTTTGCGATTAAGAATTTATATAATATATTAAAAGACAAACATTTAGAGCCCTCAGATTAAGCCATGTCACTATTATGACATTGACATTATGTAATTCTCCCATTAGTCTTAGTTTCAAAGATTTTTCATTTAATAAATTGACTTTTCATTTAATAAAAGGTTAATGTTTATAAGGTAAATATTTATACAGTAAATTATCCCGATTTAAGCTCAATCAATATTTGAATTTTGAAATCAAAATTTGAATTTTCAGAAAACAGGAAAGCAATTAGTAATTAAGGAAATGTAACTCTTCAAAACTGGATCGATTAATATTTTATTCAAATGCACATTTTTTGTTTTTAAATTTTTTATTTATAATTCATTTTGAGACATATGAAGTAGTACTATAATTATGATCCATATACATACAAATTTATTTTATAAATTGAAATCTTTGGTATATAAATTAGAAATAGTTACAATAATATAGTCTAATAAATGAATACTTTTTTTTATTTTAAGCAAAATAAAAATTGATCAATTATTTTTATTTTGGAACGAAAGAAATATTAATCTAATGATCTATATACATGCAAGAGTCTTATAAATGGGAATTTAAAAATATAATCAAAGAGTAACGGTCCAAAAATAAATATTATTTTTTTAAAATAATTTATTTATAATTCTTTTTGAGATGAAAGAAGTAGTACCATAATGATACATCTATATAATATATTAAAAGACAAACATTTAGAGCCCTCACATTAAGCCATGTCACTATTATGACATGACATTATGTAATTCTCCCATTGATCTAGTTTCAAAGATTTTTCATTTAATAAATTGATTTTTCATTTAATAAAAGGTTAATGTTTATAAGGTAAATATTTATACAGTAAATTATCCCGATTTAAGCTCAATCAACATTTGAATTTTGAAATCAAATTTTGAATTTTCAAAAAATAGGAAAGCAATTAGTAATTAAGAAAATGTAACTCTTCAAAACTGGATCGATTAATATTTTATTCAAATGCACATTTTTTGTTTTTAAATTTTTTATTTATAATTCATTTTGAGACAGAAGAAGTAGTACTATAATTATAATCCATATACATACAAATTTATTTTATAAATTGAAATATTTGATATATAAATTAGAAATAGTTACAATAATATAATCTAATAAATGAATACTTTTTTTATTTTAAGCAAAATAAAAATTGATCAATTGTTTTTATTTTGGGACAAAAGAAATATTAATGTAATGATCTATATACATGCAAAAGTCTTATAAATGGGAATTTAAAAATATAATCAAAGAGTAACGGTTCAAAAATAAATATTATTTTTTTAAAATAATTTATTTATAATTCTTTTTGAAATGAAAGAAGTAGTACTACAATGATCCATCTATATAATATATTAAAAGACAAATATTTAGAGCCCTCACATTAAGACATGTCAGTATTATGACATGACATTATGTAATTCTCCCATTGATCTTAGTTTCAAAGATTTTTCATTTAATAAATTGATTTTTCATTTAATAAAAGGCTAATGTTTATAAGGTAAATATTTATACATTAAATTATCCCGATTTAAGCTCAATCAACATTTGAATTTTGAAATCAAATTTTGAATTTTCAGAAAACGGGAAAGCAATTAGTAATTAAGGAAATGTAACTCTTCAAAACTGGATCGATTAATATTTTATTCAAATGCACTTTTTTTATTTTTAAAATTTTTATTTATAATTCATTTTGAGACAGAAGAAGTAGTACTATAATTATGATTCATATACATACACATTTATTTTATAAATTGAAATATTTGGTATATAAATTAGAAATAGTTACAATAATATAGTCTAATAAATGATTTTTTTTTATTTTAAGCAAAATAAAAATTGATCAATTACTTTTATTTTGGGACGAAAGAAATATTAATGTAATGATCTATATACATGCAAGAGTCTTATAAATGGAAATTTAAAAAATATAATCAAAGAGTAACGGTCCAAAAATAAATATTATTTTTTAAAAATAATTAATTTAAAATTCTTTTTTAGATGAAAGAAGTAGTACTATAATGATCCATCTATATAATATATTAAAAGACAAACATTTAGAGCCCTCACATTAAGCCATGTCAATATTATGACATGACATTATGTAATTCTCTCATTGGTCTTAGTTTCAAAGATTTTTCATTTAATAAATTGATTTTTATTTAATAAAAGGTTAATGTTTATAAGGTAAATATTTATACAGTAAATTATCCCGATTTAAGCTCAATCAACATTTGAATTTTGAAATCAAATTTTGAATTTTCAGAAAACGGAAAAGCAATTAGTAATTAAGGAAATGTAACTCTTCAAAATTGGATCGATTAATATTTTATTCAAATGCACATTTATTGTTTTTAAATTTTTTATTTATAATTTATTTTGAGACAGAAGAAGTAGTACTATAATTATAATCCATATACATACAAATTTATTTTACAAATTTAAATATTTGGTATATAAATTAGAAATAGTTACAATAATATAGTCTAATAAATGAATACTTTTTTTATTTTAAGAGAAATAAAAATTGATCAATTATTTTTATTTTGGGACGAAAGAAATATTAATGTAATTATCTATATAAATGCAAGAGTCTCATAAATGAGAATTTAAAAATATAATCAAAGAGTAACGGTCCAAAAATAAATATTATTTTTTAAAAATAATTTATTTATAATTCTTTTTGAGATCAAAGAAGTAGTACTATAATGATTCATCTATATAATATATTAAAAGACAAACATTTAGAGCCCTCACATTAAGTCATGTCACTATTATGACATGACATTATGTAATTCTCCCATTGGTCTTAGTTTCAAAGATTTTTCATTTAATAAATTGATTTTTCATTTAATAAAAGGTTAATATTTATAAGGTAAATATTTATACATTAAATTATCCCGATTTAAGCTCAATCAACATTTGAATTTTGAAATCAAATTTTGAATTTTCAGAAAGTGGGAAAGCAATTAGTAAATAAGGAAATGTAACTCTTCAAAACTGGATCGATTAATATTTTATTCAAATGCATTTTTTTTGTTTTTAAAATTTTTATTTATAATTCATTTTGAGACAGAAGAAGTAGTACTATAATTATGATCCATATACATACAAATTTATTTGATAAATTGAAATCTTTGGTATATAAATTAGAAATAGTTACAATAATATAGTCTAATAAATGATTTTTTTTTATTTTAAGCAAAATAAAAATTGATCAATTATTTTTATTTTGGGACGAAAGAAATATTAATGTAATGATCCATATACATGCAAGAGTCTTATAAATGGAAATTTAAAAATATAAAGAAAATATTTATTTATAATTCTTTTTTAGATGAAAGAAGTAGTACTATAATGATCAATCTATATAATATATTAAAAGACAAATATTTAGAGTCCTCACATTAAGCCATGCCACTATTATGACATGGCATTATGTAATTATCCCATTGGTCTTAGTTTCAAAAACTTTTCATTTAACAAATATTTTCTTTGGTATTTTGTTATTTCATTTGGTACTTTGGAATTTATGATTAATAATCTGATTAAAACTATCAAGTTTATTTATTTTCATTCCAGTGTTGCATATGGATGCCATAACTTATTTATTTTCATAATCTTTCCTAATCAGAAAATGACCCACAAGAGAAATTATAAAATTTTGCTTGATGGCTAATGCTTTGATAACTATATTCAAGAGAGCAACTAATATTTGTTTTGGTAATGGTTGTCAAGTGGTTGAAACTTGAAATGTTGGTATGATTTTGACACATTTATGAACTATGGGTATGCATAATTCAGATTTATAATAATCACAACTTGATGTATTTTGATTGTGCATTCAGAAATTTTTATATCTTCTCCATCTCTTAAAAAATCGGTGAGCAAGTGTACACATATTTTTTTTTATAATAGAAATAGATATATGTGACCAAAATATGTTTGACCATCCCAACACATATAGGCTAAATGGAGTTATTCTAAATGTAGTAAAGTAATTTTTTATGTGTACAGGATACTCCATGTGTCTCAAAATTATCATGTCAATTTTTTTATTGTTGGATATAAACCTAACATATTATTTTCATTTATTTAAATGAAATTACAGATTATGACAACAAATAATAATAAGCCTAACTATGTCCATCAAATTTTGACAGATTACTCACTAGTATCACTAAACTCAAAATTATTTTGGCGAGTTAAAAGCATGCCGTTATGGATAAATCTGCAATAATGAAAAGGGGCAATTACCAATTAGTCCCTAATTCTAATGAATTCAACCAACTAATCCATGGAATATTGAAATCGACCATTTAGTCCATGGCTTACTAATATACACGCGTGTCCCTTATAAATAACGGAAACTACAATTTTGCCACTGAGTAATTGACACTTATGCCATTTGTTGAAGCTACACGAGTCAGCAATCGTGTAAAGTGAAAACCATCGTTCACGAAACCCTCATTTCAAGTTTGGCGCTCTCTCTCTTCTCCTTTCTCTCTCTTCAACCTCCATTGAAGGTCCTTTAGTCTTCGTCATCTGTTGTTCAAATACATCGCAAATTCGAAAGGTAATGCTCACAAAACTCTGTAATCTGAAGTTCATTGTTTTTCCGAACGGAGTTTTTACTAAATTTTAGGGTTCTAAATTTTTTCTTTTATATTTATTTTGAAAATTTTGGAATGAACTTCAAAATTTTGAAATTAAGTTCATAGTTGTTTATTAAAAGGTAATGCTCACGAAAATCTGTAATCTGAAGTACATTGTTGTTCCGAACAGTGTTTTTACCATATTTTAGGGTTCGAAATTTTTTCTTTTATATTATTTTGAAAATTTTGAAATTATGTTCATAGTTATTTTTGTCATCTGTTAGACCTGTGTTGTTCTTAAGTTAACTGTTGTTTTTACCTTATGTTGGCATTTAGTGAGATTATGAAGTTATTTGACAAATTTTGTATGCCTTTATTGCCACCAAATTAGTTAAGTTTGCAGTTGTTTTTGTTAAGTTCAGCGTTGTTTTTACCTTATGTTGGCATTTAGTGATATTATGAAGCTATTTGACAAATTTTGCATGCCTTTATTGCCACCAAATTAGTTAAGTTTGCAGTTGTTTTTGTCAAATTCACTATTGTTTTTACCTATTGTTGGCATTTAGTGAGATTATGAAGCTATTTGACAAATTTTGTATGCCTTTATTACCTCCAAATTTGTTAAGTTTGCAGTTGTTTTTGTTTAGTTCACTGTTGTTTTTACCTTATGTTGGCATTTATTGAGATTATGAAGCTATTTGACAAATTTTGCATGCCTTTATTGCCACCAAATTTGTTAAGTTTGCAGTTGTTTTTGTTAAGTTCACTGTTGTTTTTACCTTATGTTGGCATTTACTGAGATTATGAAGCTATTTGAAAATTTTTGCATGCCTTTATTGCCACCAAATTTGTTAAGTTTACAGTTGTTTTTATTAAGTTCAGTGTTGTTTTTGCTTTATGTTGGCATTTAGTGAGATTATGAAACTATATGAAAAATTTTGCATGCCTTTAGAGCTTCCAAATTTGTTAAGTTTGCAATTGTTTTTGTTAAGTTCACTGGTTTTTTTTTTTTGCCTTATGTTGGCATTTAGTAATATTATGAAGCTATATGAAAAATTTTGCATGCCTTTAGTGCTTCCAAATTTGTTAAGTTTGCAGTTGTTTTTGTTAAGTTCACTGTTGTTTTTGCCTTATGTTGGCATTTAGTGATATTATGAAGCTATTTGATAAATTTTGCATGCCTTTAGTGCTTCCAAATTTGTTAAGTTTGCAATTGTTTTTGTTAAGTTCACTGTTGTTTTTGCCTTATGTTGGCATTTAGTGATATTATGAAGCTATTTGATAAATTTTGCATGCCTTTAGTGCTTCCAATTTTGTTAAGTTTGCAGTTGTTTTTGTTAAGTTCACTGTTGTTTTTGCCTTATGTTGGCATTTAGTGAGATTATGAGGCTATTTGATAAATTTTGCATGCCTTTAGTGCTTCCAAATTTGTTAAGTTTGCAGTTGTTTTCGTTAAGTTCACTGTTGTTTTTGTCTTATGTTGGCATTTAGTGAGATTATGAAGCTATTTAACAAATTTTGCATGCCTTTATTGCCACCAAATTAGTTAAGTTTGCAGTTGTTTTTGTTAAGTTCACTGTTGTTTTTGCCTTATGTTGGCATTTAGTGAGATTACGAAGCTATTTGATAAATTTTGCATGCCTTTAGTGCTTCCAAATTTGTTAAGTTTGCAGTTGTTTTTGTTAAGGTCACTTTTGTTTTTGCCTTATGTTGGCATTTAGTGAGATTATGAAGCTATTTACTAAATTTTGCATGCCTTTAGTGCTTCCAAATTTGTTAAGTTTGCAGTTGTTTTTGTTAAGTTCACTATTGTTTTTGCCTTATGTTGGCATTTAGTGAGATTATGAAGCTATTTGACAAATTTTGCATGCCTTTATTGCCACCAAATTTGTTAAGTTTGCAGTTGTTTTTGTTAAGTTCACTGTTGTTTTTGCCTTATGTTGGCATTTAGTGAGATTATGAAGCTATTTGATAAATTTTTCATGCCTTTAGTGCTTCCAAATTTGTTAAGTTTGCATTTGTTTTTATTAAGTTCACTGTTGTTTTTGCCTTATGTTGGCATTTAGTGAGATTATGAAGCTATTTGATAAATTTTGCATGCCTTTAGTGCTTCCAAATTTGTTAAGTTTGCAGTTTTTTTGTTAAGTTCGCTGTTGTTTTTGCCTTATGTTGGCATTTAGTGAGATTATGAAGCTATTTGATAAATTTTGCATGCCTTTAGTGCCTCCAAATTTGTTAAGTTTGCAGTTGTTTTTGTTAAGTTCACTGTTGTTTTTACCTTATGTTGGCATTTAGTGAGATTATGAAGCTATTTGATAAATTTTGTATGCATTTATTGCCTCCAAATTTATTAATTTTATAGTTGTTTTTTGTTATGTTCACTGTTGTGTTTGTAGATGGGTAAGAAACAGGCTATGAAATATAAACCATTTGGAAAAAATTCTAAATCTTCTATCTCTTCCGAGAGAACACCAACTGCCTCACCTCCTTCCGTTCAAGAACAGTCAAATGTAACACCTTTAAGAAGATCAACGAGGAAGGAAGTGCAAACCCCTCAACAACATAAATCTGTTGAACATTCAATTGAAACACCTGTAAGAAGATCAAAGAGAAAGGAAATGGAAACCACAGAACAACAGCCCAAGGTAAATTTTGCATGCATTTAGTGCCTTCTATTTTGTTAAGTTCACAGTTGTTTTCTTAAGTTCACAGTTGTTTTTAATATGTTTTTTTTCTGAATTTGTTTTTATAGAGTGTGAAGAAGAACAAGAAGGAAATTTTAATGAACAAGGAGGAGGAAATTTTGAACAAAAAGAAAAGGGAGAAAATTTCAAAGAAAAAGGAGAAGAAAAAGGATGCGAATAAAGAACAAGAAAAAAAGGAGAAGAAAAAGGCTGAGCAAAAAGAACAAGAAAAAAAGGACAATGCAAAGAAACTAACTGTTTCTTTCAGATCAAATGTAGAAGCAACTGCAAAGATTCTACATTCATTTGATTTGAAACCGAAACAGTTGAACATGTTGAAAAAATCACCATTTTTCAACATGTTCAATGCATTGATTACACACAAGACCATCTATCATAGAAAATCAGATCTTGTTACTTCAGATTTGATCAAGTGCTATGTTAAAGGAGCCGATAAGTTCAAGATTGGAGATAAATTGGTTGAATTCACACCAAAGGATGTTATGGTTATATTTGGAATAGTTTCAAGAAAGACAGAATTAGATATTAAATCTAGATCAAGAGGGAGTTTGGCGTCGTGTTCCTTAACAGCAAAAAGGTTTCCAGATGTGAAGAGTATAATTAAGACATCCAAGCTCAAGGATGTAATCCGAGGATTAGGAAACAGTGAAGAAGATGATTGTGTTGAAGATTTTGTTAAGTTGATTACAGTTTATTCCATGGCAACGTTGTTTTTTGATTCTTCGGGTGATATTGTACCACACTCTTTTTTTCAATGTGTGGATGATATTGAAAACATGAAAAGCTACAATTGGGATGAAGCTATTCATGAAAAATTGATGAATTCAATCAGGGAAAATTTCAGGACTCCCCATCTTGTGTCTGGATGTGTTGCTGCACTATCTGTAAGTGTGTCTGTTTTCATTTTGCTATTCACATAGTTATATTTATATAATATATCATATATTGAAAAACACTTTTATGTTATTTATTTATTTTCTAGTATTGGTTCTATGAGCATACCAGAGGAATTCCAGATAGGAGGATTGTTCCTAGATTTATGAAATGGGAATTGCCCTTGAAGCTTGAAAATTTCAAGGCAAAGCGTATTGATCGATTGGTTGGTAATGAAGTAAGTTGTTTACATTAATGTTACAATTGTTGTTGTTAAGTTTACAGTTGTTTTCAGCATCATATTAAGTATACTGATCTGATTTTTATTTTTTGATAAATAGATTCTTGAGAAAGAATTGGTTTTAACGAATGAAGAAATTCAAATGTTTGCAAATTGTGAATTGATTGAAGAAGAGGATATGAATAAGGAAGGGAGTAGAAACGAAGAAGGTTTGCCAAACTAAAGCATTCCATCTCAAGAGTCAGTAAGAACTGTGAGTGATTTAAATTTTAGAATCAATTCTAATTAGTGAATGTCTTCAATATCCTTATGTTCACAGTTGTTTTTACTAAGTTTACTGTTGTTTCCTTAAGTTCACTGTTGTTTCCTTAAGTTCACTGTTGTTTTTATAAAGTTCACAGTTGTTTACTTAAGCACACTGTTGTTTTCCTAAGTTCACTGTTGTTTCCTTAAGTTCACTGTTGTTTCCTTAAGTTCACTGTTGTTTTTATAAAGTACACAGTTGTTTTCTTAAGCACACTGTTGTTTCCCTAAGTTCACTGTTATTTCCTCAAGTTCACTGTTGTTTCCTTAAGTTCACTGTTGTTTTTATAAAGTTCACAGTTGTTTATGTTAAGATCACAGTTGGTTATGTTAAGATCAAAGTTTTTTTTCTTAAGTTCATTGTTGTTTTTATTAAGTTCACAGTTGTGAACTTAAATTAATGACACAAACAATACTTTAACTGATTTTTAACCTTTTTTAAATAGGTTTTTTCAGGAGATGTGGTTTTGACTGATTTGAATTTTATGCAAACGCCTGACCTCACTGGATCAAAGGAGGCTGAAAATACTGAAAAGAATCAAAATGAACCATCAAGCACTGATAAACGATACCAATGTGAGATCAATGATCTCAAAAGTGAAAAGGAGAAGCTGATTGCTGATAATAAGGAGCTTGTTAGAGAATTGAAGGAAGCTACTTTGAGAGTTGAAGAATTTGAGGAACTGATGAAAGAAAACAATCTGAAAGAGGAAGAAAGAGAAAATGAATTGAAGATTGATTATGAAAATAAGTTGAAAGAAATGAAAATTTCACATGTTACTGAGAAGAAGAAGCTTGAAGAAATGATGGAGACTTTGAGAAAGGAGAAAGTTAATGCAGAAAATGAAACTGAAGAGATGCGTTCGATGATTAAAAATGTGAAAGACAAAACAAGAAAGAAGGTTGTTGATGATGTTTTTGAATTTCAGATACCAACTCGTCAATCAAAGAGGTTGAGAGTTGAAGATAAAGGGAAGAAAACAGAAGAAAAACAAGAAGAAAAAATTGTGAGAGTTGAAGATAAAGGCAAGAAAATAGAAGAAAAACAAGAAAAAATTGTTGAGGCTAAGGAAGCTCACCCTTCATTCAATAGACTTTTCAGTTTGACAACAAAAAATATTGCTGAAGAAACTGTCCAACAATACAATACAATGTTGGCATTTCAAGGTTTTAAGTAAGTAGTCATTTATCCTTTTTAGTAACATTTTACGTAATAATTATATTGAGACTCATATATTTATATATAAAATAATTATGGTGCAGAGGGATTGCATGGGCCAAAGAATTTTTTTATGTGAGTGTTGAGCATTTACATGAGATTGCACATGACAAGTCAACTGATGATGCAGTATGTTGATTATTTGTTTGTTTTTAAGTTCACAGTTGTTTTTGTTAAGTTCTCAGTTGTTTAACAATAACTATTTTTTTTGACAGGTGATTGATGGATATTTGTCGATATTGGTTGAGAAGAACAAAGAAATTATGGATAATTCCTCACCATCAAACAAATCTGAAGGAGTAATTACTGCAAATGCATCGGTATAGACAAATGCATGAGTATTATTTTTGTAGATATGATTTTTTTTCCTTTCTTTTAGTCTAGTGAAATATATTAAGTGATATTTTCTACTTTGCAGACCTATCTCAGAAATGAATGGTCCAAAGACATTGTCAAAGAACAAATTGATGGACCTTTCAAGAAATATTGCAAAGAGAGAAAGAGGTTTATCTTAATTTCAATTCACATAGATCAAGCTGAAAACCGTGCAGAACATTGGACATTGTTGGTGTTTGATACAGAAGATGCAGAGTATAGGTTCTATAACACATTGCGCCCTAAGAAAGGTCGCCCTGACAAATATGAATTTGCTGCTAGACAAATGGTAAATGAATTACTACACTATTATTTCAAGTATTATTTTTTATTTTTTTCCATCAACATAAATACTAGACTAACTATACTTTAATGTTTTTGTTTTTTTTTTTTTCGGTTTGAACATACAAAGGCATTAATCATATCAAATAAAGATAGTCCTGAATATGAAAATTTTGTTAAGATCAAAGAATGTCCTCAGCAGCCTGCGTCAAGTGTTGATTGTGGTGTTATGGTTTTGATGATGATTGAACAAATGTTGAAGAAAGGAACAATTGAAAAAAAGATTTCCAAGACAGAAGTCCAAAAATTTAGGGCTCAAATGTTTAAAGACTTTCTGAATGATGTTTATACAACAAGTTTAGATTTGGGAGATATGGATGACATACCAGATGATAGGTGATGTTCCAATTAGTTCTTTTAAGTAGTTATCAGACATTTGGTTCTCAGTTTAAGTCCTGGAAAGTACATGTATTAATGTGGTAAACATTTTAGCTTTAAAGTAGGTTATCAAACATTTAGGTCTCAGTTTAATTCATGGGAAGTATATGTATTTTTTTGGTAAACATTTTAGCTTCTGAACAGGTACAAATTAGTTTTCGGGTAAAATTATATGTAGTTCAGGACAAGAACTTTCTTATTTTGCTATTATCCTGTTAATGAAGATATCATGTATTCTGAATGTATTGCTTTTCTATGTTTTTGTATTTTCTGAATGTTTTGCAATGTGAACCAATATATGACAAAAACAAGTTTGAACTTAACAAAAAATGAGCGTTTCTGAATTGTAAGTTTAAAAAATAACTGTGAACTTAAGAAAAACAGCTGTAAACTTAATAAAAAATGACAATTTCTGAAACATAATTTCAGATAACAACTGTGAACTTAATAAAAACAACTGTGAACTTAATAAAAAATGAGCATCTCTGAAATCATAAGTTCTTAAAACAACTGTGAACTTAGTAAAAACAACTGTGAACTTAATAAAAACTAAGCATTTCTGAATCATAAGTTCAGAAAACAACTGTGAACTTAAGTAAACAACTGTGAACTTAATTTCAATAATGTTTAAAACTGCATTAAATGTTCTCATATTAAATTGTAAAAACCAAATATGAATCGTCAAAACAATGATCAATGTTTAAGAATCTAAAAATACCATCAAATTATTACATAGGCTTCTTGCAAGATTTTCTATTATGATTTCCTATTTTACCACAATGGCCACATTTCATTTTGCGTTTAAATCACTCTCCTTTTGAAGGGATTCGAAGCTTCTTTGGTCTTCCTGGTGGACGCTTTGCTATTGGAGGAAGTATTAGAAGACCTTCTTCATCAACCACTGCCATTGATTCATCTCCAAATGAATCATAAGGCTGAATAGCATGAGCATAACAATTCTTATAGGCGCTGCTATGAAAATATGTCTCAATGTAATGATAAGGAGTTTCTGTGCAATTGGACAGGACAGCAACGACATGAACATGGGAACCCTTCATGCTGCCACTTTGCACAAGAACATGTGAATTTTTCAATGTTCACAACCATGGATGGAACTGAATAGACTTCAAATATCTTGTCGGTTGAAGAATGTATTATCCATGACCTACACATCTCCAGATTATCCCTATACCTTTTCTCCATGATTGGACATAAAACAATATTCAACTTTAATGAATCTTCTCTACGCTTGGACATCTGCGTCATCAACTTAAGCCTGATTTGATTAATTAATTCTTTAACAGGGAGTCCACGAGCTTCTCTAAACTGTGAATTGAATGATTCTGCTGCGTTTGAAGACATCTCACCATAACGTTTGCCTTCAAAGTATGCATTTGCATAATTAGCTGGTGGAAGGTTAGCAAGAAATTCACGGACCTTGGGGCCACCTTCGTTCCTCATTTCTTCAATCAAAGTATGAAAAATTTCCTTTGTTGGAGCTACTGCAGACTGAAAGAGTTTTTTGAACCATTTTTTGCCGCAAATTTACAGAACATCCCTTCATTTTATCCCTCAAATTATTCCTCAAATGACATAAGCAAAAAGAATGATGGCTCTGAGGCATAACAACCTTCACTGAAGAAATAATCCCTTGGTGATGATCGGAAACAAACGTAATTCTAATACCTCTTATAAGAGATTCCAATTGTTGAAGAAACCATGTCCAATTAGCAATATCTTCCGAAGAAACAATAGCAAAAGAGACATTGAAAAGACCTATAAATGAAAAGAATACAGATAATAATATATGTAATATTAACAACTGTGAACTTATGTAAATAATATAGAACTGAATGCAATTTAAGTAATATAAAACAACTGTGAACTTATGTAAATAACAGTGAACTAAATTGTTACCAGAGTTTTCATCTTTGGCTGTTGCTGCCAACATTGTACCCTTGTACTTTCCATGCAAATGAGTCCCATCGAGAAACAACACAGGCCGACATGAACGAAAACCTTTTACACAAGCCCCAAACGACACAAAACACCTCTTGAAGTGAAAGGACAATGGGTCAACATCAAGAACAAAGTGGCTAGTAGGATCCAACTGTTTCACCTTTAAAAAGTATGGTTTAAGCTTATCATAAGACAATTCTGCTTCACCAAACACAATGTCTTTTGCCTTTTCAACAGCCCTCCAAGCAATTTTATAAGTGATGTCAAATCCATAATCTACCTTCAACAACTTCACAACATCAGAAGGACCTAACGAAGGTTTAGAACGAATATCATCAACAATAATATCGCAAAGAACATCAGAGGTAATCTTAGAACAATGTCCAGAATTGAAGACATGCCCACAAGTATGATTCCGATCAAAAGTCCGTATATAAGCAAATCCATTGGAAGCTTCAATAGATGCATGAATCCTCCACGGACAACCTCTCAAATCTTTGTGAACACATTTGGAAGTAATACGCTCACTATCATTTTTCAAATAAACAAAGTCAAAGCCAATAGCTGCAGCATACTTACACAACTTGTTTCTGAACTCACTAATTCCACCTTCAAATCCCTGTTTAATACCCTCTATACCGTTACCCCACTTTGCACTTTTCAATTCCTTATTTGGATGACGGAAAAAACTAACAGGCAATTCATGACTATTACATATACTTGAGACATTAGATGAGGACGATTCATTGTAATCCAATGTAAGAATTTGTGTCAAATGAATTTCAATACAATCAATAGAACTACGACCTAAAATAATTCCCATATTTGTAAAATCATCCTCATTATGTAATAGGCAAGTAGAATTCCCAGGTAAAGCATACGAAAAACGCATAAATTCCTTCTTCAAACCCTCCCATCTATTGCAAGCAAAATCAACCAATGCATTGAAAGATAAAAGCTTACTAAATCTTTCAACAGCTGTAAATTCCCCATATTTCAACAAAACCATTATACAAGGATTCATATTTTGAAGATTGATTAATCTGCAACATATAAGAAAAAATAAAACAATTAAAATAACTGTCAACATAAGTAATACAAAGTTTGAACTAACAGACAACTGTGAACTTAAAATATATAACTAACAGACAACTGTAAAAATATGTCGAATCATGTTCTAGTACAACTAAAAGCAATTCGAATTGAAATCATATTCACGAATCATCAATGATGATCGTATAAAGCAATTGCGTTCACCAATCATCTAAAATTCAAATTCAAATTCTAGTCTATAAAAAAAAATAAAAATTCAAAATCAATTGATCAACAATATTGCAAATCACAAAGAAATCGACTTCTAAATTGATCATAATCACACAATTAAACAAATTTGAACTCACCGAATTGAACGTGTTTCAAAATCGCCTTCGCTCTCTCTCTCTCTCCGCTGCTCACGACGTGAAAAGTGATACGTCAAAAGCCCTAGGTGAGAGAAAAGACATATTTATGCAAGGGTAGTTTCGTAATTATAAAAGTTCAATAAAATTAGGCGAGGAATCTGATGAAATTTTGATTCCAATAATGAATTAATTGGTTAAATTCGAAATATCAATAGCCTAATTGATAAATTGACTAGGGGTGGTTCGGTTGGTATACCGGCTTCATTTTGCTTGTACCGTGTACCAACCAAGTATAAATTGGTATAAGAAAATCTGTACCAGTACCAACCACAAAAGTCGGTATACCAAGTTTATGGTACGGTTGGTATTCTGTTGGTACGGTTGGTATTAGACATATACCAAATGTAAATAAAGACAAAAAAAATGCATTTATATTGTTTTGAACAACATATTATAACAAAAAAATACGTCTCAAAACACAGAAAACACAGATTATAAATACTTGAAACAGAAACGAACTAGTACAAGTACAACAAAGGTCTTGAAATCTAAACAATGTCTTGAAAATTAAACAATACTTATAAAATCCACAGCTGTAACGATGTGTTGCCTTTTTCGCGGGAAAAATTCGATTTTTGCGTTTCTTTGAAAAACCAAATAAAACCGGAAAAAACGGAGTCGCCACGCCATTTTAATTTTGAAGGGCCAAAACTTTGAAAAAAGCCCGAGATCAGAGATTTAGGTTCGGAGGTCATGTTACGCGTCGGGAAGGACGTTAGTGTGCACCCGACGCGCCTCGTAAAAACGAGTCTTCCAAGCTGAAAATCATTTGTGTGTGTGTATGTTTGTGTGTTTTGGCCAAAATAAGTTGAAACTGGAAAAAGTAAAAATTGGGATGTCTTTTTAAGACTTTAAACTGATCCCATGATTTTTTGGAGAATTTTTGGTTTGAGATTTGGTACTCAAAAAACCCTTTGAAGTTGAGAAGTCACTTCTGCCAGAAGAAAATGGCAGCAGACACCTGATTTTGAAATGGATTCAAGGGTCCTAAAACTTCATAATCTGGATGAACTCAGAGAATGAAAGTTTCTCTAGACTCCTTGAATAAGCTTTGTGTGAAAGAAATTTCCATTTTGGAGAAGATTTGAGGGGTCAAAACCTTCTGGAAACCTCAGATATGAGATCTGGATTCCCAGAAGCTGATGAACTAGTCTCTGAAAGAAAAATTGAAAAGAGGAGTTTTACTCACCCAAAAAATAAGGTAAAAATATGTCTGGAAAGCTCTGGATGTTGGCTACAAAAAGTGTTTTGTAGTCAACACCAAATTCCAAGTTCATCTGTGTCCAAAAATTAAGACCATGGACTGAGGTCTGAGAAATTTGCTACTGGACAGCAACTTCTCAAGAAAGAAAATATGATTTTAAGGGGGTTTTGCATCCATGCTTGTCCCCATTTCCCTAGGTTTTGGTTAGTGATCACTAGACATTTTAGTGGTGAATCAACTATACCAAACCATCCTTGGGGTACATTAGGACTAAGCATTTCATTTGCTTGGGGAGGGGATTTTACCCTTTGAAATCAAGATTTAGTGCTTGAAAATGGTTTTTTAGGGTTTTGAAAGTGCATTTTTGCAAGTAAGAAAGAAAAGCTTTGAAAATAATGTTGATCTTTGTAGAAGATCATCCATGGAGATGGTCTTCCATGGTGATCTTCTTAGATCTAGAGAAAGAAGATGAAAGAACTACATTTTGTAGTTTGAAGATGCATGCATGGATGAGATTTAGGGTTAGGAAGAGGAGGGTTTACCAATCTTCCTTGTGTTCTTGAGTGTTTGGCTTGAGTGTATGAGTGTTTAGGGCTTGAATATGAGAGTGAGTGTATGAGTATGAGTTGGGAAAGATTGGAAAGAAAAAGGTGACAATTCTTGAGAATTCTCACTGTTTTCTCTCTATATTTCGCCAGAACTTCGTTGCAATTGTGTTCTTCCTTTTTTTTATTTCTGTGACTGGAGGGCTCAATTTATAGCCCTCTGAAAATTACATACTTGTCCGCGCGGATAGGATCAGGCAGCGTAATCGTTCATTAAATGCGGCTTCACTTTGGACAAGAAGAATAATCTTTTTCAAAATTCAAATTAGGCAAACAGCTTTATGTTTCCAGCATTGCTATATTTGGTTTTCTTCTTTTGTTTTTTCTTTTTGAGATTCTTTTTAAGGTTTAACCTTAAATAACAATGCCCATTTTACCCTCACTTTGTTAGGAAAGTTAGGATAGTTAGGAATGTTAGTAATTGTTATAACTTTCGTTAATTTTATAACGAAAATTCTAACAAGCTCAAATTGGAGCACTTACAACAGCTCCCAAACCAAAATATCACAATTGCTAACGCTGATTAGTTGATGTTTGAGAGTTCTTGGTCGCATCCGCTCCTTCAAAAGCTGAATGAATAAGAGAGGAAAAAAATGTTAGATAATGTACTAAAAATCACAGATTGAGTATACATTGAGTAGCCTGCTGTTTGTTGCAATCAAATAAATCAGAATGAAAAAGAATAATGCACAGCAATTAGGAACCATATTCCACTTTAGCAATAACAATAAGCATTTATTCTCAAGTCTGCCTCACCAAAATAACAAAGTGATGGTTTGGTTTGGGCTCTTTCATGCCATCGGATTTGAGCATAAATATTAAATAGAAAGACAATATCTCACCACACCAGCATGTGCACTTCTAACACTTCAAACAGCACAGAGCAGCATATGACAGGTAATAATAAAACTAAAATGTACAGCACTAAAAATACCATCGGGTTTGCTTATTGAAGTAATTTCACTTTGTTCAACAGGTATAAACTTCCGGCATACTGGTCCTGGCTGACCAGAGGCTGTACTCATTTTGCTCAAACAAATTGTGCTACAAAATCAAAGCTTTATTTCAACTCACAAAACATTTTAGGCAGAACATAATATAAGCTATGTCTAGTTCATTAAAATTCTACATAAATATTTAGTGTGTGTGTGTGTATATATATATATATATATATATATATATATATATATATATATATATAAATAAAGTACAATCCAAATCTGAACAAGAAAAAAAATTACTATAGTATCTCCAGATACTGGAGCGGATGAAGACGGAGGAATCGATTGAGAAGAACCTGTAGTTACAGGCCTCGATTGAGAAGATTCCATCCTGTTTCAAACATAATTGATAAAATTCAGTACAGATCCAAGGCCTGTCAAGAAGCTCAAGAAGCACAGACCTGATATTTAGACAATCAGCAATAAATCTAAAATATACCAAGCCTAAAGTAGTCTCAGACCAAAATAGTAACAGAGCATAAACTGAATGACGATCGAAAATGAGCAATACAAAAAATAACATCAATTAAATCAGCATAAATCTTACCGTGGGGTGGATCAGAGGTGTCGGCGGCGCAAGGTTGTGGGAACTTGGAAGAAGAGAAGACCGGCCACTGAGAGCGACGCCAAACAACGGGAACGTGAGGGAGAGCGACTGAGCGAGAACGTCGGCCACTGAGAGTCTGAGAGAAGAAAGAAAAGACTTTTTAGTTTTTAGGGTTTGATTTTTTTTTAATTTTGTTTATATGTATATAATAATATATATTTTATATTTTTTTAAATAAAAAAGTCGATATTTTGGTATACCAACCGATTCCACTTCTATATACCACGTATCAACCATTTTCACAAATTGGTACGGTACTACCGTACCAAAAATTCGGTATACCGATTCCACTGTACCAATTACAATTGGTACGTACCGTACCAAAAATTCGGTATACCGATTTCACTGTACCAATTACAATTGGTACGATTGATATATGAATTGGTTGGTACGAAAGAGTACCATTTGCCAGCCCCAAAATTAACTTAGAATAATGAAGTACCAACAGTAATTTTTCCTACTAATGAAAATGGGTGGGGACAGCACATCAGACGGGGAGGGAATCAAGTAATTTTTCCTTGCTTTTCTCGGAAAGAAACCAAAAGGTCAAAAACAGAAATTACTGGCATCTTTTGAGAATTCAAAGAGACCACAGTAAGTAAATGACCCCACAACTACTCTCAACTCAACCATCTTTTCCGTCCAATTTTCTCACTCCCCCAACACCTCTACTGAGCGGGAAAATCTCTCTCTCTCTCAAGAAACCCAAATTCTCACCCCCCATTGTTGAAAATGACTATCCATTCTTCAAAATCAAAGCTTGAACAAACCCATTTCGATGATACTCCTTCTCTTCGCGTTTCCAGCACCACCAAGAACAAGAGCAAGAGTCAGAGGAGGAGAAAGAACAGGTGCATGTTTCATCCCAACAAAAGAACCTATTTGGATGGAAAGCTCGGTCAACTCATGAAAATCTTTACACCCATTCCATTCAAACCCCTTGATCTTTCATCGTTTTCTGCTAGCCAAGAGAATTTACTCAAGCGCGCTGGTTTATGGGATTTTCTTCACCTCAAATTCGACCCAGAACTCCGATCGGACCTCATTGCCGAGCTTATTGTTGGCTACAATCCTCAGGCCCCTCCCTACAGCCGTAGCATTATTAATGGGCGTCCGGTGATGCTCACTAGGGCCGAAATGGGTTGTGCGTTGGCACTGCCGTCGAGGGGGAGGAAGGTGGCAGCGAAGGAGGAGGAGAAGGCGGGGGAGAGATTTTGTGGGCTTGAGGTGATTTCTGAGGAGGAGGTTTTGTTTCTTGAGAATGTGCTTTTGAAATCGGTGGTTTTGTGTGGTGTTGATGATGTTTTGGAGGATGATGTTTTGAAGGTTATTAGGTTCATAAAGGAGGAAAGGCGGCCAGAGCGGGTAGATTGGAGAGGATTGATATGGGTTATGGTGGAGAAGGAGTTGGGTAAAGGGGTAGAGTTGAGGGAGTGTTATTATGCTTCACATTTGGAGTGGTTTTTGAGGAAACGAAGGCCTACATTGTTTGCTAAAGAAGTTGGGAAACTAGGGTTTTATGATTTGGGGGTTCAAAAGTTAGAGTTGGGGATTTCTGGTGTTGATGAGAAAGAAAGTGAGAAGAAGGTGAAGGGTTTGGTGGGGCATCAGAGGAGGAAGCGCAAAAGTGGTAAAATGATTCGTAGGGAAGGAGAAGATCCGGAGAGCAAGAGGGGGAGTGGTCTGGTTTTGGTGGGGTATCAGATGGAAAATGAGCTTGCTGATTGTCTTACTGAACAGGGAAAAGATGATCAGTTGAGGATGGATGTTTTGGTGGAGGATGAAGGTTTGATTAGTGTAGAAACCAGGGTCGAACAAGAGTTGAAGGAAAAACAGATGGAGAATGAGCCAATTTGTTTAACTCAAGACAAGAGTGACAATAGGGATCTAAAAATTGGTAAAGGAAGTGATGTACAGATGGTCGTGGTTTCTGAGAAGGAAGTTGAAGACACAAGTCTTGGCTTGTGCTTGTTGCAGGGCGAAATGAAGATGGAAGGTCCGTTGAAGGAAGGAGAAGATACAAAAATGAGAAGTGCTGATGATGATAACGGGAAACAAATGGAGATTACGCAAATGGATATAAGTTTAGAACATGGAAATTCTGTCCTGGAAAATCAAGAAAAAAGTATGTATTTAAGGCAGAGTGAAAAGGCCGAGGTGATAGTGCAAGAAGATTTTGTGAAGGAAGATGGTGCTGCAGTTGATGTGGAAGTAAGAAGTTTCGGCAGTTCCTCTGGAAATGAATTGGAATCAACACAGATAGAGTTGTGCGCTGGACAGACCACTGGTGGAAATGATTTTGTTGAGGCGGTTAAAAAAGATTGTATTGTTGACTTTGAGGATAGCGAAGAGAAACACAAAAGGCAAAAGCTTTTTCAGAATTGTAGTCTAAGAATGGATGCAGGGTATGAATCCCAATCTGAAAAGGAAGTTGAAGTGAGAGAAGAGGATAATGTTGACATTAAGGATATGGCGGATCTAGACAAAGAATCACGGTTCCAGCATTGTAGTCCAAACACCGATACGTTGTCTGATTCAATATCTGAAAAGGCAGTTGAAATTTCTGAAGAAGACACAGTGTCCGATTCTGCATCTGAAAAGGCAGTTGAAATTTCTGACAAAGATAGTCCTCATGGTATTGTTAATGATTGCTCGGTTGTAGAGCCATTTGAATTAGGGACTAGCATGATGGATCAAGATTTCTTCGGCAATGCATCAAACAGGAAGAATTCATGTGAGAATGATGTTTTTGTTGAGCCTTTTGTATTGGAGCATGATATCAATGCAAATATTAGGGGTTCATCTGTGTTTGAGAATCCACTGAAGACCGAGATTGACCTTATGAATGATGGTCACAAGAGACTGAGAACTGAGGGCCTATCAGAGAAGATGCCCATGCCCTTGAAGAGAAAGATGAACAATACCAATGATGGTCATGGAATAATGAGAAGTGGGGGCAGGTCGAATAAAGGTTTGGAGGACTTCAGTTCATGGGGGGAACAAGTTGACTTTTGGCTGGGTCAAACAAAGATGGTTGTTGCAGCAAGAGAAGATGCTTGGCTGAGTGCACAAATGGAGGAGCAGATGCTGTCAAAAAAACTTGAGCAGCAAGACAAAACATTCCATCTCCTTAAAAAAACAAAGCTTGAAGAGCTAGAAAAGAGAAATTCTAAGATCAATTGCATCGAAAATGAGTTGTTTTTCATGGCAAATCAAATAGATCAATATAAAAATGCTTTGGAAACAACTCGCATGACTTTTGCTGCATTTAGAGAGCGTTGCAAGCTGCCTGAGGAGCCACTTTACGTTGATATTCCAGGGAGTGGTGGCATTGTTCTCAGTAGTAATGAGTGGGAGAAAGAACGACTAAGGCGTGAGCAAGAAGAGAGAAATAATCGCCTCGACACGATGATCACTACTTTTCAGCTCCATTGGTTTAATCAGTTTGATGGACCAAAAAAAATGATAAAGTCATTGGGTGATAGGCTGTCAGTTATTGAGAATGAAGTGGAAGATTTGAAGAACACTTTCCAAAATATGATATTCGGAGAGTGAGAAATGACAAAAGTTGCGTTAGTAATGCACAGAGTTAGTGACACAGGTTAGTTCTATGTTGGCACATTCATATATTATTAGCTTTAGGTATGTTGTAGTTCAGTAATATGTTTAACCACATCACTCATTTTGTACCCTTTTCCTTGCAATGGTACTTGTTCCAGTGAAGAACATTATGAATGTTACTGAACAAGTAAAATATTTGAACTACGAAACAATTTGGAATTTGCTCTTTGTAGTTGATATAGCTTGCCTTCTTTTTCAGAAGAGCTTCGCTCAACCTGATGGAACTTGAATTCCAATGCTCAAGCTGGGGTTTAACGATTTCGAAGACTACCTTAAGGTATTTGTTTTTGCTGTTCACTTTTGAATCCATTCACTTCCATGCTGGGTAGCTGCTTCCTTTAGAGTTTACTCAAATACTCCCTCCGCCCCATAATAAATGTTGCATTTAACTTGTCAGCGGTTTTAAGGAATGTGTTTTACTTGTTTGAGCATTAAGACTATTTCCTTATATAGAAATGCAATATTTGTTTTGGGACAGCCCAAAAAGGAAAGTGCGATATTTATTGTGGAACGCATACTCAAGGTTAGCTCTTTGTAGCTTGGACAAGGAAAAGAACTCATTTACGGTGTAATTGCCTTCTAAATTTCTTGGACCTATGTCCTACTTATTAACTACCAGAAGTTCTAATTAAACTAGTATAACACCCGTGCATTACAAAATATGTGACAAAAAATTTAAACAAACTAAATTGTACTTTCACTTAATTGAGTAAACAAACCAATTTTAAACAAACAAAAAAGTTAATCATGAAATGAAATCCCTACACTATTTTTATTTGGATCTAAACTTTTATACCACTATAGTCTTTTGCCCTAACTTTAATATCTTGATTTTAACTTTTGTACCACTAAAGTCTTTTGCCCTAACTTTGTTTACGAGTACACTGAGCCCGTGCTAGTGTTACGGTGATAGTATAAAATTGGTCAGTTCTATAAATGTGGAAGGCATATTCTGAGATGGAGAAATTGGAGAGAAATTGATTGCAATAATGTATGTTTAAAGTTTTACACCACCATCACAAACACGTACAAAAATATTTACCAAGCAAATAAAGATCCATAAAAGTAATAAATAAAATGGCACATCTTATTAATTTCACCGGGAATATAATAATTTCAGTTACAGTCTACTAAGAAATCAATGACATTCTCAGAACTTGGAACACAAAATGAATATAACAGAAGTGTATCCCAAAAGAGGCATCGACACAAAAAACATGCTTCAATTTATTATCTTAAACCACAATGAAGGGATGCAAATAACCATGCAACTTGATGTCCTCCTTGTTTAAAATGCAGGCGCACGAGTCAGGAATGTAAAGACGTTCTTTCTTTGATCACGCTGGAGTTGGACGACGCCTCCTTGATGAAAATTAAATTCTTTGCAGTCATTTTGTCCATTTATGTTAGAAGTTGGTTTAAAACTCTATCTGAAGCACATCTGGCATCACCGGCTGATGAACATAACCATCTCACACTTGTGTGGTTTAGTTATAATTCAAACTTGACTAAAAACTCGGTACATCTACTGCAATTGAATCAAGTTCATCAAAGGAAAACAATCAGGGAGCTTATTTCCTTACCCTAAACCATATTCTGATGAAATAAAACCCAAGTGAAGAAACTAAGAATCAATCATCATGGCATCACATTGTTTGCTTGGTTCGGGAAAAAGAGTATTGTATAAATGAACCAAAGAAGAAAAAATGGAAGGAGAGGAACGCATCGACCAATTCAGTTTAGAAGTAACTTGATAACCTTCCCCATACTCTAGACATTTCCTCTCGTTATGCGCCTGCCATTAACACTTGAATACGAATATACGATCTGGCTTTTGCCCTTTTATAAGAATAATCAAGATGGAGATCGTGAATAGCACGGTTTAATGGTGGTCGGAAGGGAGGATCTTTCACTCTAATCTTGACTCAGTAAAGCATGAGATATTTTCTAAAATTCAAAATCTTATAATCTGGCAAAAAGGGCAGTGAGATTATATAATTTTCATGTGTTAGTATGGTGCACTTCAAATTCGTGAGACTTGTTCCTCTCTCAAGCTTCTTCTGATTCAAGAGACTTGCACTAAGACAATTTCCAAACATAGAAACACTGACAATTTTTTGGGATGGACTAAAAAAGGAAAGTGTGACATTTATTTTGGGAGCGGAGGGAGTATTATCAAAGATGTAATTAATATATTATCCTCATTGAAAATGCTAGTATGAACTATTGTTGGATGTGAGGGCTCGATGTCCTGGCAAAGGGTCCGGCAAGTCATGCGGTTGCTGTAAGTGCTCCAATTTGAGTTGTTAGTATTTTCGTTAGAAAATTAACGAAAGCCCTAACATTCCTAACATTTCTAACAATTTCTAACTTTTCTAACAAAGCAAGGGTAAATTAGGCATTGCTATTTAAAGTTAAACCAAGAAAAGAATCTTAAAAAAAAGAAAAACCCGAAATGAAAGCTGCTGGAACAAAAACTGGTTGCTTAATTTTGAAAATATTCCTTTGGTCCAAAGCCTGCAGCTGCATTTAATGAACAGTGCACGCTGCAGGTCCAATCTGCGCGGATGAGTATGTAATTTTCAGAGGGCTATAAATAGAGCCCCTCAGTCTCAGAAATAAGAAGCAACAACAATTCACTCACAGCACCTTGGCGAGAATACTAGAGAAAACAGTGGGAATTCCCTTGAATTGCCACCTTTTTCTTTTGATTATTTTCCCAAATTTTCACTCACTAAACACTCTCAAATTCAAGTCTCAAACATAAACACAAAGAAGATAGGTATAACCTCCTTCTCCCTACCCTAAATCTCTCTCATCCATGCATGCATCTCATACTTTGAAGATGTAACTTGTTCTTCTCTTGCCTTAGATCCAAGAGGATCACCATGGAAGTTCATCTCCATGGATGATCCTCTACAAGGGTCATCATTTCTTTCAAATTGTTTTTACTTACTTACAAACACTTTTCTAAACCTAAAAATTATTTTCATACCTAAAATGTTGATTTCAAAGTTAAATCTCCCCTTCCCAAGCAAATGAAATGCTTTAAGTTCTAATGTACCCTAAGGATGGCTTGATATAGTAGATCACCACTAAAATGTTTAGTGATCACTAATCAAAGCCTAAGGAAATGGGGACAAAGCATGGATGCAAACCCCCCTTTAAAATCACATTTTCCTTCTTGAGAATGTTGCTGTCCAGTAGCCTTTCTCTAAGACCTCTGTCCATTGTCTAATTTTTTGGACACAGAAAAACTTGGAATTGGGTGTTGACTACAAAATACTTTTTATAGCCAACATCCGTAGAATTCCAGACATATTTTTACTTTATTTTTTGCGTAAGTCTAACTCTCTTTTTCAAATTATTTTCCAAAGGTCAGTTCAACAGTCTCTGGAAATCCAGATTTCATATCTGTGATTTACAGAAGGTTTTGGTCCATCAAATCATCTCCAAATGGAAAAGTCTTTTACAGTCACCTTATTTAAGATGTTTTGAACAACTTTCATTCTCTGATTTTCCTCATATTCTGAAGTTTTAAAGCTCTTAAATCCATTTCAAAATCAAGTGTCCACTGCCTTTTTCATTCTGGCAGAATTGATTTTCAACTTCAAGGAGTCTTTTGAGTACCAAAATTCAACCCTAAAATCATACCAAAAATCATGAGACTTTTTTAAGGTCTAATAAAGAGTTCTCAATTTTTAAATTTCTCAGTTTACATTTATTTTAACCAAAACACACACACACACACACAAATGGTTTCAAATTAGGAAGACTCGTTTTACGAGGCATTTCGGGTGAACCCTAACGTTCTTCCCGGAGTGTAACGTGACCTCCGAACCCAAATCTCTAATCTCGGGCATTTTTCAAAGTTTTGGCCCTTAAAACAAAAATGGCGTGGCGACTCCGTCTCCGTTTTGATTTTAAAAAAGAATGGAAAAATCGGGTTGGCATCATCACAGTTGGCGACTCCGCTGGGGAAGAAAAAATGAGCTTTATCTTTTTCAAAAAAAATCTTTTTCAAAAAAAAAAAGAGAAAGAAAAGCTTTTGTGGGTCAAACTTCCGTCCCGGCATTTGAAACCATTTGTACTGTGTGTGTATGTTTGTTTTGCACATTTCGTGTTGCTTTGACTGTCCCGCAAAAATCGGTATTTTGACTGTCGGAATCATTTTCCTAACGGTTTGAATTTTCGTGCTTATGTGTTATTTGCTTTCAAAAAAAAAAATTTCAAAAAAAAAATTCAAAAAAAAAAAAATATCAAAAATTCAAAAAAAAAAGATTTTCAAAAAAAAAAAAAGATTTTCAAAAAAAATCATTTTTTGCATGCATCATACTTTTTAAGACACATAAAAATTTCTATTTACTCAGAAAAAGAAGATAGACTGCTTGCACACTACGCGCACTTGGCCTTACACTGCACACTACGTCCTTAACCCGGGGAAATCCCAGTAGCAGCCCGTTTGGCCTTATTACGCCTCTCGGTGCGAGCACGGGACTACCCAAACATCCCTTGGAGCCTCGTGTCGACCATGCACTTGTCCGTGACACACTTTGTCCGAGACCCGGTTGGTTTTTAGTCTGGTCCGTGTCATGCCCGGTCTGTGTATACACCTTTCCTCTCAAGCCTTAGTCGGCATACCAAGTCAATATCTTTCGGGGACCCTTAATCAGTCGAAGTCATGCCGGTTTTTCGCTGCAAACTTTGACCAGATATTGACTGGCGCCTTGACTTTGACTTTGACTGGCACAACTTATGCACCGACTCCCGGCATGACACTGAGTCATCAAGGATTAATGATTATTCCATGTCTAATTAGGGCCTAACTAACGACGGGTCAAGATCAATTATGGACGTTCACCAGTCCGAGCCATGCCGACTTTTCGTCGAGCCCTCCGGACATGATCTTGACCTTTGACGTCAGCTTTGTCCGTAATTTACATCGAATGCTCGTTAAGACTAGATTACCCGCCAGACTTTAGGATCGTTTTTCTTTTCGGTCGGTGGGACCCGCTTGCCCTACGGAACCCTTGTTCGAGGTTACAGGTTGAGGGTCCGCAGGCGTAGTGATGGGGCCCACTGATCCAGGAATCAGAGTAGTTTGCGAAAAAGAAGAGCAATCTTTTCCAACCGATTAGGTTAATAAAATACGTTTTAAGTAAACAAGAACAAATAACTGCATGTTGCATGAGCCCTAAGCCCAAACACCTACCCTCCTTCACTCCCAAATATCTGAACCCTCGTGTCTTTCCCCCCGCAGCTCCTCACAAAGCTTGGTTTCGGGCACCGGGTCACCGTTTGATCAGTTGGGAAGAGTCAAGCGCATCGTCAGCTTCACCATTTGTTCCGACTCCGGGTTTCAGAATGTCTGCATCAGCTGGTAATGATGGGGACAACATCACTCCGCCTCCCGGGACTCCCCAGACAGAACAGCAGTGGAATCAGTTAGAAGAACAGATGAGATTGCGACAGGAAGCACAGCTCATACAAACCCATTTCTCACTCGGGACAACAGTCAGGAGCCCCTCCTCAGAACAGTTCAGCTGCTCCTAGCACAGCTCATACAAACCCATTTCTCACTCGGGGACCAATGGGCCACCAAACCCCTAATCCAGTTTCATCAGAATCCCTCGGACCGCAATACCCTCTCGGCTACACACCCTCGCCACAGCCTGGCATACAGATCAATAGCCAGGGACAACAGCCCGCACCTATGCCTACCTATGAATCTCAGCTCGGAAAACCAAGCTACCCGGCTACATCAGGCCTGCCTCCGCCCACTTTGCCGGTTGAAAGTCAACAAGCTGCAAGGTTCTATCCCTATGCCCAGGCTCCTACCCACACTCCCCAGGGTAATTCGGGCCAAGGACAGGTTTTTACCTATGTCCCCGGATCGGCCATTCCCTCCACCAGTCTGCCGCTAGTGGTAGCTCCTCACTCTAGCTCAGTCACTGGTCTGAATGCCATGGCTCCACCACAAGACCCTAACCTGGCCTGGTTCATGGAACAGCACAAAGAAATGAAAGCGCAGATTGCCGAATTGACTGCTAAGAAGTCTGCCTTCCGGCCTACGGACCCGAATTCTATTGTTCCCCTGCCCCACAAGTTCGTGATGCCTAATCTGGACCTGTTTGATGGGACTGCATGCCCGAAAACTCATCTGGACACATATACCTTGGCAATGAAGGCCAAAGGATGCACCAATCAGCAGTTGGCTGACTATTTCAGTCTCTCCTTGAAATCCAGCGCTCTAAAATGGTTCTTCCGCTTAAAACCCGAGGCCAGGGCGACATGGGATCAGATCACCAGTGCCTTTACAGAGAAGTACAAAGCTAATTTGGAATGGGAAACAAATAGGGTTGACTTGCAGACAACCGTGCAGTGTCCCGACGAGAATGTTAGGGATTTCTACAAGCGGTGGAATCTGAAACTCAGTGAGATGGCCATCCCCCCTTCTGAGGAGGAACAGTTGGACATCTTCCAGTCATGCCAGAAGTCACATCTGAGAACCTCCCTCAGTCATTTCCCGTACTCAGACTTACGGGCCATGGTTAACTCCGCAGCTAAGTTTGAAAAGGCTTACAATCAACAGCCGGCTGCTGCACCTGCCTACAGATACAGAGCTCCTCCCTCCAACACGGTTCCGGCTCCTGCTAAAGGTAAAGAGATGATCAACTACGCAGGGAAGGAATGTAATAATGCAACTCCTTTTGCTCCCAGGAAACCAGCTGAGCCCAAGCCTCAGGTCATAAACCTTGAAAGCTTTGGAATGCCTCTGAACGACATCTTTAGAGGATTGGTGAAAGAAGGCTTGCTGCGGCCTTTGGAAAATTTCCAACCCAGAAATCCGAATGCTCCCGTGGATATTTCTAAGTTATGCGCTTTTCATCAGGCCCACAGACATTTAACAGATAACTGCTTTACTCTGAAAAAGGCAATCCAGGGATTGATAGAGCAAGGGAAGTTGGAAGGCCCCGAGGGGCCTAATACAGTCAAAAATACCTTCCCGAGAAATCAAAACCAGGTGAACATGATTGAAGCCGGAGAAACTTCGTATGTCCAGGAGAATGCGGAAACTGATGAAGACCTCCAAATACCCATGGCCAACCTTGTCGAGGATCCTGAATTCGGATTCCCCCTCAGCCTTGAGGATGGTGAACAAACCAACCCTCCTTGGTCTCATGTTAGAAATTTCTTGCAAGAATACGAAGCCCGCTACTTCTCGGAGGAAGGGAAAACCGATGCTGAAGAACTGGGGTTGTTCCGGTCAAATCATGAGAAAACCATTTACACGAGATGGTTAGAGCAGTCAAGGAAGATTGAGCAAGAAAGCTTCAGACGGGCGCCTGTATTGGGGCTTATCAGCAAAGAGGCCGAAGAGCACTTGGAGTTAGTACACTTCTGCAAGTTGGCCTTGGGGGAAACCAAATATGATCCCGAAGACAGTGAAAGTGAAGAATCGGAAGAGGAGGATTGCTTCTATGTCCTTCCTGGAGTCAAGTACGTGCCGCCCCCTCTCACTCTTCCCCCACAGTTTCTGGGAGGAGAAGCGGAGTCGCAATTGCCGCTTCCGGCAATGGGGGCATATGACAATTTCTGCGGCTGCACGCACCCGTCCTCCCCTAACAGATTTGACCGGCGCTCTCTCTCAGCCGAAATCCCAGTAGTATGGGAAGATGATTCTGATGACAGCAATGACAGTGATGATGATGACGACGAAAGTGAGGAGTCAACTGAGGCCCAAGATCCGGAATCAATCTGGAACAATCATGCCAGAAATGACATCATGGGAGCCGGATACAATGGTTGGCTGTCAGCAGGCGACGATGAAGGACCGCCAGAAAATGCGGATCAGACACCGATGAGGATGGACCCCCACGAAGTACTCCTCGTAAGATGCACTTGTGGTCAGTGCCCGGATACCTCAGAGGATGAAGGACAACAAAGTCCACTTACAGATCCATACATATCCAAAATCCTAGAGCACAATGTTCCCTACAAGGACCTAGTGGGAGAATGGAGAAGGTTCATTGAAGCACTGGTTGAAGAGGGAGGTTTTCAGCAACCGGAAGACGATGAATTCGTAAACGTCATCGGTTCCTTTTCTTCTTTCCCTAAAACAGACGGCATCACAACAGTAAGGGTCACTGCCGAGCCGCTTGAACACACCGAGTGCATGGAGTCGCTGAAAAGGGTTATTGATCTAAATGTCTCCCCAGTCGCCTTCATACCCATGGACCCACATGACGCTTTCTTAATTGCTCCTGTACCCGACAGTGGACCCCGGGTACTCCTCATCTGGACCCAGATCTACCGAGCTGTTGCATAAAACTATGAAGGGGAGCGTTGTCTATCCTTTACTTGTGGTTGCCCTGCTTGCAAGGGCGAAAGAAAGAAGATGTATGATGAGATGGAGGCTGACAGCTGTAAGATTGAGGAAACTTCGGAAGACGATTACGAAACCGAGGACATGAAAGCCATGAAATTTTTTGGGGCTGAGCACGTGGATGTCATAGAGTTCAACACTGCCTACCATGCTTTGGGGAAAGGGTTTTCGGACACCCGATCCAGGCTGATAGTTGAAGATATGTTAGAGAGAGGGAAACTGACTCCCATCCTCCCCAATGAGAAAGTACCATGGTCAGATCAAATCCGCCCCGAAACAAAGCAACCATCCTTGTCAGGGTTACCCAAGAAGAGGTCACCTTCCCCGAATGTATTTCAGCTCTCAGAGAAGTCCTGGAAACCGGCATGATACCCGATGCTCCTCCCACACAGAATGCTATAATTGTCTCCAGCTCTGAGTATTACAGAAAGGAACCAGAGTGGCTGCACTATACCGGAGATGAAATCGAAAAGCCGCCGAGCCCTGAGAATAGCAATTCCTGTTGTATGATAACTATGGACAAGGCAGGATATGAAGGCAAATCGGAGGATGCCCTAGCTCTGTGGGCCATCTAGGGGACAGCAACACAACCCCGGGTTCAAAAACCTGTGACATGGGAAGCAGTTCTAAAAGCTGCCCAGGAAGGAGCCAGTACAGCTCAAGCTCAGCCCCTCACCGTCACTAGACTCCGTCAGAACCAGTGGCTGGTAGCCAAAAAGGCTCCCCCGTTGACCTTGGCAGCATTGAAGAAATCTAGTCAAGAAGCAACTGATGAGGAAGTCAACCTGTTGACCCGATCCGGGCAGATCTACCAGGGGAACCCCAAGACAGATAAGAAGGTAGCAGATCAAGCACCAAGGGAAGACCGTCTCCCCTATGCCAAGACAGCCGAAACTCCTGACCTCAAGAAGGAGGATCCAGTGCTCACCTAGCTGAAACAAACCCAGGCCAACATCTCTTTGTGGTCCCTGCTTACCTCATCGTACCCCCACAAGCTAAAGCTGGAAGAAAGCCTAGCCCGCACACTAGTCCCTATTGATGCTACTCCTGATGATGTGGTGCAGTTGATTGGGAACATTCATTATGGGAATATAATCACTTTCACAGATCTCGATCTCCCTCAATTCGGAGCCGATCACAACGAGCCCCTCTTCATCACAGTCCAGCTGGATGAACGGCGTCTTCCCCAAGTTTTGGTTGACAATGGGTCCAGGATGAATATCCTCCCGGCAAAGATCATGAGTCTGCTCGATATCAAATCCACAGATTTAAAGACTTCCTCCCTCACAGTCAAAGCTTATGACTCTACATCCCGCACAGTACTTGGGGTTGCTACTTTAGCCCTCTGGTTTGGCAAGAAGATGATACCTGTGGAATTCCAGGTTATTGACATCCCGATCACCTTTAATGCCCTGCTGGGAAGACCTTGGCTGCATCAAGTTAAAGGGGTTGCCTCGAGCCTCCATCAGTGTGTGAAGTTTGTTTCGGATGGGGATTTGACAACCATTTACGGAGACCTAGTCACTTTGGAGGGAACCGATACGGGTGGGATACCTATTATGGAGATCAAACATGACGAGGAAGGTCTCATGCTAACAGGCTTCACGGTCGAGCCTCCCAAAGCCCAAGTTTGTAACATAGATTTGACGATCACTCGGGACAAGATCCCTCCAGTCTTGAAGATGATGAGAAGAATGAGCTACCTGCCCGGTCTCGGTCTGGGGAAGCATCAGCTAGGAACTCACAAAGTTATTGAGGTGAAAGGACAGAAAACTCGCCACGGCCTGGGATATGAGGCCACCTCGGTAGACACTACGAAAGAAAAGGAGATTGCCCGGAAAAGGGGAGAAGCTGCCACAGGAAGGGTCCTGGTCAACGACCCTAAATCTCTCCCTTTCAGTCCTAATTTGGGTGACTACTTCGTGAAAGGCCCTACACAGCAGGGTAATGCCATAGTCAAAGAACCTACAGAGGGGTGGCTGAAGCTACAACATGACCTCAGAAAGTCCAGGGGAAACAAAGCCAACCCAGTCCGTAGGATGTTTGCGGACCTACCCAAGATACCTGGGGCTACCACCACCATGGAGAGTGAGTATACTTTCAAAGGCATTCCAATCCTAGTAGAGCAGTTCGAGAAGCTTGCCATTGTGGTCCCGACTGCCCAGGAAGGCCCAAAGCCTGAGTTTGAGCTGGCAATGCCGAAAGCCAAAGCCGCGGAAGTCTTTTCAGATGATTGGGATGGTCTGATTATGCAGCAGTTATTCGGAGAAGAGGTTCAGATGCCAGACCTGATTGATTTCGGTTTAGTCAAAGAGATGATAGCAATGATTGAGAAAGGAGAACAGCGCAAATCCCGAGTCATGAGGCCCCTGACAGCAATGCCATTGAAGAATTGGGAAACTCTCTCAGGCCCGTCCGCGACCAAGGAGGAAATGATCACAAAGCTTGGATTGGTCCCCCGTCCCCTTGTGTCAACCTATGTAAAAGTCCTCCGAGTCTCTCATTATTGAGTTCGAGTCTCTCGAGTCGTCCGATGGCCTTACGCTTGAAGACTACGAGGTTGTAGCAAACGCTGTATTCCCTTTCGTTCTCAATGAAATGATGAACCTTTCTGAGTATCTCTTGATTGCCACTTTAACTAATGATGAAATAACTAATAACTAAAAAAAAAAAGTAAAAAAAAATAGTTAATAATGATTCACTAGATAAAGAAGCAGACACATTAAATGAACAATATATTAAAAAAAAAACCTTTAAGCAGGTTGTTCGGAAAGAGGAAAATCGAGCCCAAGCTGCCGAAGAGGTTTTGACGAGTGTGAACTTGGGAACTGCAGAAGAGCCTAAAGAGACGCAGATTGGTAGTTTCTTTGAAGGGACTGAAAAAGATGCCCTGAGAATTCGTGGACGTGTTTACGCGGTCCTATAAAGACATGCCTGGATACCGCTCGACCCGGGAGTCAAAGAAAAATCATATGCAGATACAGGTTGCCGGCCGAAATCATCTCAGATAATGGATCCCACTTTGAAGGGGAAGGCGACAGGCTACTGGCAGAGTTCAGAATAACCCGCCACAAGTCATCTCCCTACAGGCCCCAAACTAACGGAGCCGTTGAAGCAGCAAACAAGACTTTGGAAAACATCATTCAGAAAATGGCTGTCCGAGGCAGAGGTTGGCCTGACAAGCTTCACCTTGCTCTCTGGGGATACAGAACATCCGTCAGAACGGCGACCGGGGAAACACCATTTGCTCTTACCTACGGAATGGAAGCCGTACTCCCAGTCGAGCTAGAAATCCCCTCACTTCGTGTGCTATTGGAAAGTCAGATCAACGAGGTCGAATGGCTCCAGAGTCGCCATGATGAATTGGCCCTGCTAGATGAACGCCGATTGAGAGCCATGGAACATATCCGAGCTTACCAAGGAAGGATGGCCAGAGCCTTCGATAAGAAAGTAAAACATCGAGAGATCAAGGAAGGAGACCTCGTTTTGAAAGAGAAGCCCCCAGTCCGCATCAACCCACTTGGCAAATGGGAGCCTGTCTGGGTCGGGCCATATATTGTTCAGAAGATCTTCTCCGGAGGGGTCATGCAACTCGCAGACCTCGACGGAAATCCTTTTGTACACCCGGTGAATGGCGATAAGCTGCGCAGATACTACGCATAAAACACTAAGTCAAAAAAAAAAACCAACAAAAATAAAAACAAAACAAAAACCAACAAAAAAAAACACAAAAAAAGAGTGCTAAAAGAGTAGTACCCAACTAGGTTGAAAACCCGAAAAGGGCGGCCTAGGTAAAAAACAGGGTTGCACCAAAAAAAACAAAAAAAAGAGTGCTAAAAGAGTAATACCCAACTAGGTTGAAAACCCGAAAAGGGCGGCCTAGGTAAAAAACAGGGTTACACCAAAAAAAAAAAACAAATTAAATGGGTCGAACTACGGAGACCTGAGCCCTTTAGTCCAAAGGGAACGTAGGCAGCCGGAAACGGTTCGGTCTAAAACACAAATAAAAATCATACTTTGTTATCAATACATTGATCAAGCCATGAAGGCGTTTCGAAAAACTCTGAAGCAATTCACATATTCATTACAGTTAAAAACTTTTTGATGAGTCTAAGCTCGGTTCACTCCTACGAATTACAACCTGCTAAAAGAAACTAAAATACATAATAACTAATGTGTCTGCTACGACAAGAAAGGGATACTCGGAAACCTCAAAGTCACTCCAAGCCACTCGTACTGGCTTCTCCCCTCTTCTTCCCTCCTCTTCGGGTCTTCTTCCTCTGCACGGGAAAAATGTCAGTCTTCCTCCTACCAAGCTCTGGTGTAGGGACAGGATCTATCAAGCCCGCGTCTGTCAGGGCCTTAGTAGCCCTAGCCTCGTCTCTCATCTCCTGCAGCCGAGCCGGCAACATAGGAATCCACCCCTCCTGTCTCTTGACATAAGACTCGTAGTCAGTCACGGCATCCCCGCTCCTATCATGAGGGTTGGCCCTCGCCTCAACCCTCCTCCTCTCAGAAACCTTCATGTCTTCCATACCAACAATGGCCTCACGCCGTCTCAAAATAGCCACCTGAGTCTCCCCCAAGTGCCTCTCGTACCAATCCAAGTACCAAGTGGTCAGAAATACATGCCCCGGACGCCTGAGAATAACCCTAGGAGGAAAGACGTCATACCTCCATGCTCGGGAAAGAAATGGGAATACAGAAGGATCATCCATCGAAGTAGAAGCCACCACCCTGGTAGCTATATCCTCAAAATCCTCCAAAGGAGTCTGCTCCAAGCCAAACTGCCGCCGAACCAGAGCTGGAATATAAAAACTGGACTGGGAAAGCCCCGGAAGCATAATCACATGAGAACCATCCTGAAGCACTCTCCGAGTCTCTACCCGCCAATGAGGTACCAACCATCTGATATCCGTAGTTTGGCGGCAAGCCATCCAATACTCCCATGAGCCCTGATCATCGAGGTCCACAGTAACCCCTCTCCTGGCAAAAGTCCAAGGTTTCACCGCATCAGAAGTTTCGCGAAGGACCCCCAGGCGCTCCATCAGCCACATAGTCAAGAGAAACGGGCTGCCCCCGTGCATATACCGCCTCCCGGTAGCCAACCTGTCAAGAGCATGAAGGGTCTCTCCCAGGATCAAGGGCACAACATCCCGGCCCAAACGGCAGTGTACAACCACATCCAGCAAAGCCCGATGACAAATCCCAAAAGAGTAAACCATAAACAAGGTACCAAACACGCAGAGTGCAAAAGCATCCCAATAGGCATCATCAATCAAGCCTAAGCCCCTAAATCTATCAGGAAGACCAGAAATGTCAAAATGATCAGGACCACGGATCATACCTTGTGCTTCCTCCGGAGAAAGATGAAGAAGGTTGCACAACTTGTCAACAAAAGAAGCTCCTCCGGGCAAAGGAATCGCAATCTCCTCCACCTCGGGACCGCCAAGCAAAGCCCGGAATTCTTCAACAGTCGGGACCATTTCATTGTAAGAAAAGCAAAAGACATGCCTTCTAGTATCCCAAAATGAAGAAGAAGCCCTCAAAAGATCATAATCCGGAACCAATTCTTTGAGAGACCACAAGCATCGTATCTTGTACCTTTCTTCAAAGAATGACCTCCTCTCGTGCATAATCTCCCGGGACCATTCCTTGAACTTGTTGAAGAAAGAAATTTGAGAATCTTGGGATAATTTGGTTGGATTTCTCATGCTCACAATTTTCTCCATGGATTTTCTCTCCTTCTCCCCGAAAATGGATGTTTGAATGGGCAGTTGAAGAAGGTGTTTGAATTTGAAAGAGGGGAAAACCAGATCTGAAGCAAAATTAAATGACAATGTCAGATGCCTGTCTCATCCGCGCGGATGAAAATGTCACCATCAAAAAAATCTGCAGCAGTTCAAACTGCTGCACCACGGAGGAATATTTCGCTCGAAACCTGTGCAAAGCCTGTCCAAACAGTTCACAGCTCAAAACCTTCACACCCTTGCCAAAAAACCAGGGCTCATGCAACATTGCATTCATAAAAAAAAAGATAAAAGTAATTCTAGATCATTACATTTCAAAAAAAAAAAAAAAGAGAAGTGTGCATGAAAAATAAAAATGTATCTGTCAAAATAAGTACAGTCCTAAAATCAACCAAAAATCATCAGTCAGAATCCTCAGTGGCTGGCGCTTTCCCCCGGTCCCTCTTGCGACTCGGGCCCGCCTCCTCAGTAGCCATAAATATCTCGGGCTCAGGATCGTCATCCTCGTCTCCAGAGAGAGGCTCGCCTGGATCAACCGGTACGCCACGATAAGGCAACCCGAGGTCCGCAAAGAATTCATATCCGAACGTGAATGCGTCGGATTCCTGGACGTGCGAAGATGACCCGCCGTGGTGCCAAACGTGCCCCTGCCCGTGCAAATCCCCGTGGATGACGTGGTCCGGAGGTAGCTCCATACCGGGATCTAGGAGAGGAGAAAGAGGAGTCTCAGTAGAATGCTCGGAAGGAACAGGGGAAGTCTCCCGCTCCATAAGCGCCGGCTGTGCCCGTCTCGCTCTACCCTGAGCAGCCCCACAGGCAACCATCCTCCTAAGGAACCTCTTGGCCCCGATCACCTGCTTCGTCAGCTTCTCCACAACCACAGCCGGGAACTGCAAGGAAACAAAAGTGTCAGAAAGAATTGATGAGAAAAATGATGAAGCGAAAGGAAAGAAGAAGAGACAGTAAAAAGCCGTACCTTCATATCCGGACGAGGTCGGAAAGCTCGTGGAACCCGCTCAGGGACAGGAATCTGCACCCTCAATCTGACCCCATCCTGGACATATGAAAAGTCCCATCGAGGGTACCGTACGACCCCCAACCCCTCTCTCTCAAGAACCTGGGGCATCCTCAGCCTCCTCAAGATAAATCTCGAATATTCCTCGATTGCCACAAACATCGAGAAGTGCTGGCCACCTCGATAATCACCCCAGGTCTCCGATCTCTCACTCGGATGCATCATGTCGGCGGGAGGCTCCACCGGTGCCATCAGAGGCGCACCCTCGCCATGCTGGCGCGTCACTCTCTCCCCCAGATAATACGCGTCACAAGTCAAACCCCTTCAAATCCTCCGCGTCACAGTCCACCTCTCCGCACCCTTCAGCTGCTCCACGTCGAAGCGGCCCCAGGGGTAGAAGCTCATCCCCTCATCCGACTCAGCTCTCACCAAAGGAAGGCAATCCCTGTACTTGAGGGTCGTGCGCCCCCTGGAACCTATCTTCTCCCGAGCATGCTTGGTCCAGGAGAGCATAGCCGGATATACCCCGATGTGCTCCGCCGGCTGTCGCCACATCGTGACATGAAAGAACTCCAGAGCCCATACCTGCGAAAGGTAAGGATCACATCAATTAAGTGCAAAAAAAAAGAGGTGCATGCTTAAGGAAAAGAAAAAGCAGAAGCTTATACCTCCAGAGGGAACTCAAAGCACGTCAGAGAGCTGACAGCCTTTCGGCTATACCGATCCAAAGCAAAATATAGCTCTGCCAGCCCGGCCTCTCCCCAAGACACCTCTCCGGCCATCTCCACATCCTCCAATGTCCTCAGCAAAGCGAACACCGCCGTCCCCTCGGCGTGTCCAAAAAGTGTGCTCGAAAAAGCGAACCACAGAAAAGCCATAGCAATCTGCACAGCGGCCACTCTCTCATCCCCAGCCTTATAACTCTCAATGCTCTCCACGATCTTCCTGTGGACCACAACATACTCCATCCCCATCCCCTTTTTGGGAATGGGGGTAAAGCCCAGAAGATCCTGCAGCTCCAGGTCACTGTAGCCGTCCCTCCACTCAATGCTCCGTCCTTTAAAGGACAGGCCCATGATCGCGGCGTAATCGGAGGGTGTGACCGTGACCTCGCCCCAGAAGAAATGGAAGGTGTGGGTCACGTCCCACCAATGCTGCGCCAAAGCGAAAATTAGGCCCTTACTCTTGGGGAACTTGATCAACCCCCTCAGGCACTCAATGAACTCATACAAACCGGTCCCAATGATGATCTGTCTCGGACTCATCAGAACTCCTCGGCCCAAGACCGGAAGCCGGTCCCACAGGTCAACCACGGCCTCCACCGATCCTCGAGTCTTCAGCTTATTCAGCTGCTCCGTCACAAAACGATCTCCACCCTGCAATTGAAAAAAAAAAAGAAATGTCAAAAAAAAATTTTGCATTTGCATTTAAAAGCATACACATGCATCATAGACATAAAATTCTAAAGAAAATTCGGCAGCATAACGGCATATAATAGACTCAGCCCCATTTTTCTTACACAAAAGAAAAGATTTTTTTTCAACAACCACCATTCATCATTCATAATGTCAATAACATTGAGTCAAACGGAAATAAAATCTCCGTCCCATTTTTCATAAAATAGCATACAAAAACAGTTTTTCACCATTCATACATTCAATCAACGGAAGTAAAAATCCTTCCCATTTTTCACAAAAAATCATATTTTCACAAAAAGCATGCATGTATACATTCGCATCATTCATAAAAACATATCTCATTGCAAAAATCCTACATACAAGGTCCGTCCCGGATTCGGGAAAATTTTCATCATCTCAATGCCCATTTTTTTCAAACAAAATGCATATTTGGGTTACCCATATACTCATTACGACATGCAAATCACCAAAATCGAATTTCAAGCCCAAGAACATGACTTTCGAAATTTTCAAAAAAAAATAAAAAAAATCACAAAAATCAATTTCAAATGAAAAATCAACGAAGGAAATGAAGAAATTCGAAGTATACCGTGCGAAGACTCGGATCAGTGGACCAATGTTGCCACGCATCGGGATATGGCTCCTCCGCGATCGATTGCGAAAGTGAGTAATGCCTCCTCATCCTCACAAGTTCTAATCGCCTCTCCGCGACCGGGCCGCGTCCTTGGCCTTGAATGGCAACTCCCCCGTATTCCATTGCTCGAAAAATCAAAGAAAATGGAAGAATTTCGAAGCTTTTTGGGCCAAAAATGGCTTCTCTCTCGGTTTCTCTCTCTTCTCTCTCGTAAACTGAAAAGAAATTGTGAGGAAGAAGGAGAAGGGCGGCGGCCTTTATTTAAAACCTGTCCAGATTGCATTCCTCTCCGCGCGGACAGAACCGAGGTGGCAAAATGACATTTTTGCCCTTTAAAATCCCAAGACTCTGCAATTTAGCCCTAAACTTAACGGGGATAACCAAAGTTAACACCCTTTCAAAAGAACTTACTTTCATCAATTTCATCAACGACAGTAAAACGTAAGCCCGATTTCTCCGAGAAAGATAACGGAATCCCGTTTCTTTCATCAATTTCATCAACGACAGTAAAACATAAGTCCGATTTCTCCGCGAAAGTTAACGGAATCCCGTTTCTTTCCTTAATTTCACCAACGGCAGTAAAACGTAAGTCCGATTTCTCCGAGAAAGATAACGGAATCCCGTTTCTTTCATCAATTTCATCAACGGCAGTAAAACGTAAGTCCGATTTCTCCGAGAAAGATAACGGAATCCCGTTTCTTTCATCAATTTCATCAACGGCAGTAAAACGAAAGCCCGATTTCTCCGAGAAAGATAACGGAATCCCGTTTCTTTCATCAATTTCATCAACGACAGTAAAACGTAAGCCCGATTTCTCCGAGAAAGATAACGAAATCCCGTTTCTTTCATCAATTTCATCAACGGCAGTAAAACGAAAGCCCGATTTCTCCGAGAACGATAACGGAATCCCGTTTCTTTCATCAATTTCATCAACGGCAGTAAAACGTAAGCCCGATTTCTCCGAGAAAGATAACGGAATCCCGTTTCTTTCATCAATTTCATCAACGGCAGTAAAACGTAAGCCCGATTTTACCAACGAAAGTTAACGGAATCCCATTTCTTTCCTTAATTTCACCAACGGACGTAAAACGTAAGCCCGTTTTCCCCAGCAAAAGCCAACGGAATCCCGTTCCACCCCCAGCAGCTTTCGAACTACGTAAGGGCTTGATTCCCCAATCGGGATACGCAGGTAGCCTATCACAGGTCGAGCCACTCGACCAGCACGGTCATCCTTCCCCTCGACAGCAAACGTAAGACTAACCCCTTCAAATGAAGTCCACCAAGGACCATCAATCCCAAATCTTTAAGGTCCGAGGCACCTAAAACGCCATCATCAGCAAGGTCTGAGGCACCTAAAATGCCATCATCATCCAGGTCTGAGGCACCTGAAACGCCATCATCTTCCAGGTCCGAGGCACCTAAAACGCCTTCATCATAAAGGTCCAAGGCACCTAAAACGCCATCTTCCAGGTCTGAGGCACCTAAAATGCCATCATCATCAAGGTCCAATGCACCTAAAACGCCATCATCAAGGTTTGAGGCACCTAAAACGCCATCATCAAGGTTCGAGGCACCTAAAACGCCATCATCTTCAAGGTCCGAGGCACCTAAAATGCCATCATCTTCAAGGTCTGAGGCACCTAAAATGCCATCATCTCCGAGGTTCGAGGCACCTAAACGCCATCACTACCAGGTTGACGCCTCAAAATAGTCACTCTAGGGTCGACATCAAAGACCCAAACTACGACTGGCTTGATTCCTCTTAAGGATACGTAGGTAGCCTATCATTAGGTTCAGCCATCAGACCAAAATGGTCATTCTTTCCCCAGCAGAGTGGATATACAACTCTAGCCATTAGACCAAAATGGTCATTTCCTATCCCCAGCAGAGTTTCTTTCAGCAACCGACTACAGAACTCGCTCGCCAGGTTGACGCCTCAAAATAGTCACTCCAGGGTCAAAGACCCGAACTACGACCGGCTTGATTCCCCAATCGGGATACGTAGGTAGCCTATCACCAGGTCTAGCCACTCGACCACTTTGGTCACCCCTCGTCCCATCTTGTCAAATATGGAGCCTTACTCTTATCGACGACCCCGCTTCCTCGAAAGCGCCGTCGCCGAGGGGCTACTGTAAGTGCTCCAATTTGAGTTGTTAGTATTTTCGTTAGAAAATTAACGAAAACCCTAACATTCCTAACATTTCTAACAATTCCTAACTTTTCTAACAAAGCAAGGGTAAATTAGGCATTGCTATTTAAAGTTAAACCAAGAAAAGAATCTTAAAAAAAAGAAAAACCCGAAATGGAAGCTGCTGGAACAAAAATTGGTTGCTTAATTTTGAAAATATTCCTTTGGTCCAAAGCCTGCAGCTGCATTTAATGAACAGTGCACGCTGCAGGTCCAATCAGCGCGGATGAGTATGTAATTTTCAGAGGGCTATAAATAGAGCCCCTCAGTTTCAGAAATAAGAAGCAACAACAATTCACTCACAACACCTTGGCGAGAATACTAGAGAAAACAGTGGAAATTCCCTTGAATTGCCACCTTTTTCTTTTGATTATTTTCCCAAATTTTCACTCACTAAACACTCTCAAATTCAAGTCTCAAACATAAACACAAAGAAGATAGGTATAACCTCCTTCTCCCTACCCTAAATCTCTCTCATCCATGCATGCATCTCATACTTTGAAGATGTAACTTGTTCTTCTCTTGCCTTAGATCCAAGAGGATCACATGGAAGTTCATCTCCATGGATGATCCTCTACAAGGATCATCATTTCTTTCAAATTGTTTTTACTTACTTACAAACACTTTTCTAAACCTAAAAATCATTTTCATACCTAAAATGTTGATTTCAAAGTTAAATCTCCCCTTCCCAAGCATATGAAATGCTTTAAGTCCTAATGTACCCTAAGGATGGCTTGATATAGTAGATCACCACTAAAATATTTAGTGATAACTAATCAAAGCCTAAGGAAATGGGGACAAAGCATGGATGCAAACCCCCCTTTAAAATCACATTTTCCTTCTTGAGAATGTTGCTGTCCAGTAGCCTTTCTCTAAGACCTCTGTCCATTGTCTAATTTTTTGGACACAGAAAAACTTGGAATTGGGTGTTGACTACAAAATACTTTTTATAGCCAACATACGTAGAATTCCAGAAATATTTTTACTTTATTTTTTACGTGAGTCTAACTCCCTTTTTCAAATTATTTTCCAAAGGTCAGTTCAACAGTCTCTGGAAATCCAGATTTCATATCTGTGATTTCCAGAAGGTTTTGGTCCATCAAATCATCTCTAAATGGAAAAGTCTTTTGAAGTCACCTTATTTAAGATGTTTTGAACAACTTTCATTCTCTGATTTTTCTCAGATTCTGAAATTTTAAAGATCTTAAATCCATTTCAAAATCAAGTGTCCACTGCCTTTTTCATTCTGGCAGAATTGATTTTCAACTTCAAGGAGTCTTTTGAGTACCAAAATTCAACCCTAAAATCATACCAAAAATCATGGGACTTGTTTAAGGTCTAATAAAGAGTTCTCAATTTTTAAATTTCTCATTTTACATTTATTTTAACCAAAACACACACACACACACACACATAAATGGTTTCAAATTAGGAAGACTCATTTTACGAGGCATTCCGGGTGAACCCTAACGTTCTTCCCGGAGTGTAACGTGACCTCTGAACCCAAATCTCTAATCTCGGGCATTTTTCAAAGTTTTGGCCCTTAAAACAAAAATGGTGTGGCGACTCCGTCTCCGTTTTGATTTTCAAAAAGAAAGGAAAAATCGGGTTGGCATCATCACAATTGCGCGGTTGTGGTTTGCGGTCGGACACATATGCGGTCAGCCACAGATGCGGTTAACCGCATGTCCAAGCTGCTCCAAAGGCGGTTGGGAATTCTATGGGGTCTGCCATAGATGCGGTCGACCGCATGGTGGATTGGCCGGGCCTGACAGTGGATTGGCCGGGCCTGACAGACGTGTAGACTGGTAACGGGCCTCAAAGGGGGGTGCGAGAGGCGGAGCCTCTCGTGGTATGGATTACGGGCTTTTCTATATTCGTTTATCTTAGTTGTTGGGCTAGGGTTTTGTCTCACATATATATATGATTGTAACCTATGTAAACATACAGATTATTGCACAGAGTAATAGAAAAACGACCGAAATTCATAACCCCAATTACATCTCTTTCTCTTTCGATTTCCCAATTGTGTTCTTGGTTATTGTTCAATTGGCTTCCGCTGCGATTGCACAACAACTGGTATCAGAGCACGGTTGCGATGGCTGAGGTTAATTCTATCGCCGTGACGTCCGATGTTCAGAAGTTTGATGGGCATGGAAACTTTGCATTGTGGCAAAGGAGGGTGAAGGATTTTCTGGTTCAAGCAGGCTTGGGAAAAGTTCTTCGGCATTCGACTAAACCCAATGATGTCGAAGAAGGACCATGGAAGGAGTTGCAAGAACGTGCTGTATCTTTAATATGGCAGTGCCTTGCGGATGAGGTGGTGTATCACGTGATCGATGAAGAATCACCGACGAAGGTTTGAGAGATTTTGGAGGCTAGGTATATGTCAAAATCGTTGTCGAACAAGTTGCATCTTAAGCAACGGTTGTATGGGCTTAAGATGGCAGAGAGTTCGGTTCTTGAATCTCACATCCACACGTTTAATCAAATACTAAACGATTTGGTTAGGGTGGAGGTGACGTTCGAGGAGGAGGACAAGGCGTTGATGTTGTTGAATTCGTTGCCCTCTTCTTCAACATACGAAACCTTGTTACTACGTTAACTTGGGGGAAAGATACTGTAGCGTTGCAACCGGTCACAGAAGCTCTTCTAGGATTTCATAAACAGAAGAAGTCCGTTGATGAACCTGCGGGTGAGGGGTTATTTGTGAAGGAAAATCAGGAACGTGGGAGATCCCAGTTCCGGGATAACTCGCAGAGGCAGAATTCTCATTCTCAGTCAAGGAAAAAGTACAAGGGGAATTGTTTCAAGTGTGGGCAGAAGGGGCACAAGAGGCAGAATTTTCCGGAGAAGGGGAACAGTAAAGGCAAAGAAGGATCTTCAAAGTCAGTTAATGTGGTTGAAGATTGCTCAGAGGATGTGGATGGAGATATGCTCACGACATCATCAGCTGTGGAGCACCCGACAGATGGCTGGATTATGGATTCAGCATGTTCGTTTCATGTGACGGCGAATCGTGATTGGTTCGATACCTACAGGTCAGTTAATTCTGGTATAGTTACTATGGGTAATGGTGCTACTTGTAAAATTGCTGGCATAGGAACTATAAGAATTAAGATGTATGATGGTGTAGTTAGAACGTTATGTGATGTTAGACATGTTCCGGAGGTTTCTAAAAATTTGATTTCATTGGGTACCTTGGATGCTAATGGTATGTCCTATAAAGCACAAGGTGGGGTAGTGAAAGTAGTGAAGGGTGCTATGGTTGTGATGAAAGGTGAGAAGGGCTCTAAGAACATTTATAAGTTGCTAGGGAGCACGGTTGTAGGTGGAGTCAAATCCGTTGAGTCTGAGGTTGATACTGATGCCCTTCTATGGCACATGAGGCTTGGTCACATGGGTGAAAGGGGAATGCGGGAACTTCATAAACGAAAGTTGTTGAAGGGTGTGAAAACTTGTAAACTGGAGTTTTGCAAGTATTGTGTTCTTGGAAAGCACAACAAGGTGCAATTCAAGACGGGTAAGCATACAACAAAGGGCATTCTTGATTATGTTCATTCAGATGTGTGGGGGCCGGTTAGAACAGAATCTAGAGGAGGACATTATTACTTCGTGACCTTTATTGATGATTTTTCGAAGAAGGTTTGAGTTTACTTCATGAGGCACAAGTCAGAAACTTTTGAGAAGTTCAAGGTGTGGAAAGCTGAAGTGGAAAATCAAACAGGGCAAAAAATCAAGTGTTTGAGGAGTGATAATGGGACACAGTATACAGATGGCGAGTTCAAGAAGTTCTGTTGAGAGCATGGAATCAAGAGGCACTACACGGTACGCAAGACACCACAACAAAATGGTGTGGCTGAGAGGATGAATAGAACTATTGTGGAAAGGGCTAGGTGTCTACGATTCAATGCGGGGTTGGCGAAGAATTTTTGGGCTGATGTAGTGAGTATGGCATGTTTCTTGATTAACAGATCACCTAGAGTCTCTTTGGATAATAGGTTTGCAGAGGAGGTATAGACGGGTAATGAGGTAGACTTCACCGATATCCGGGTGTTTGGGTGTCCATCCTATGTGGATATTCCTGGTGAAGAGCGGTCGAAGCTTGACCCAAAGTCAAAACAGTGTGTCTTTCTCGGGTATGAAACAGGTGTGAAAGGATACAAGCTTTGGGATCCCAAGTCAAGCAAGGTGGTGATTAGTAGGGATATAGTCTTTGATGAAAAGGCTATGTTGAAGTGTACTCAAGATGATAAGGAGAAGGTGCCAGAAAGCAAAGAGGGCGAGAAGCAAGTTATTGAGGTGGAGCTACGTGAGGATGATACTGATACGGATCTCACTCTTCCGGAGTCAGAGGCAACTACACAAGAAGTGGCTAGTACTTCAGTTGGGAGACCTAAGAGAGTAATCAAGCCACCGGTCAGGTATGGGTTTGAAGACATGGTTTCGTACGTTCTTGTTCTTAGTAGTGGAGACCCGAGTACTTTTAAGGAGGCTATAAACAGTCCGGAAAAGGATAAGTGGGTAACTGCTATGGCGGAGGAGATGGAGTCATTGTACAAGAATGATACATGGGATTTGGTGGAGCTTCCTAAAGGGAAGCGTGCTATTGGTTGCAAGTGGGTTTTCAAGCGCAAGAAGCAGTATCAGAAAAAGAGGGGGAAAAGTTCAAGGCTCGATTGGTAGCAAAGGGGTATTCGCAGCGAGAGGGGGTGGATTATAATGAGATTTTTTCGCCTGTTGTGAGACACACTTCCATTCGAATTATGTTGGGTCTTGTAGCGCACTATGATTTGGTGTTGGAGCAGATGGATGTGAAAACTGCGTTTCTACATGGTGAGTTGGATGAGCAGATTTTCATGGAGCAACCACATGCACTACAAGAAAAACAGGTTTTAGCGACGGAAAAATCCGTCGCTAAAAGCCCAAAATCCGTCGCTAAAGGCATTTAGCGACGGATTAGCGACGGAAAAAATCTGTCGCTAAAACCCTTGTCGCTAAATATTAACGACAGATTTTTGGGCTGTCGTTAAGGTAGCGACGGATAATTCCGTCGCTAAAACTCAAAAATCCGTCGCTTAATGTTGAAGAGGAACGACAAAATTAATGTATTGGCGACATTAATAACGACGGATTTAGCGACGGAATTACCCGTCGCTAAAATTTATTCCAAATTTTCACAATTCTTTTAATTTTTTAAATTTTTTTAAATTTTTCTTTTTTCAATTTTTTTTATTTTTGATATATCAAATTACCGACGGATAATTCCGTCGCTAATTTGATATTTTTATTAAAAAATTATATATATATATATATATATATATATATATATATTCTAAATATTTTTATCATTAATAAATTATAATTTAAATAAATACCTTCATTTTTTTATTTTTCTAATTAGTCCCTTTACTTTTTTTATTCTCAAATCAATCCCTTAACTTTTTTTATTCTTAAATCAGTCCCTTAAGTGTTTTTATTCTTAAATCAGTCCCTAATCATTTTTTATTCTCAAATCAGTCCCTTGACATTTTTTATTCTTACTTCAGTCCCTAAATATTTTTTATTCTCAAACCAAGTTTATCCTATTTCAACATTGACACCACCATTCACCACCACCATTCACCACCACCACCATCCATAACCACCACCATCCATCCACCAAACAACCGTCACCATCCATCCCCCAAATTTAATTATTCAATTATCAACCACTTAATTTTAAAAAAAATCTAAATAAATATCTGCCATTTTTCTTAATATGCATATTTAGGGAACGGAGGGAGTAAATGAATGGAGGGTATTTGTGTTGGAAGTATTTGGTACGAGTATTTTGTATGGAACAGAAAGAGTTGCAGTTATGGAATCAAAACATTACGGCTGGTTGACTTGTAATGGATTAAAAAGTGCAAGCATATATTTTGTTCATTGACTAGGGGCTTCGTAAACCACGGCATATTAGCAGTCACAACAATAAGATCCACGGCATATTAGCAGTCGCAACAATAAGATTTGTTTAGTGAACTTCGCTTGCTGTCCAACATAAACTCAACTCATTATAAAAAATGATAAGCAATACCACTTAATTTAAAAAAAAAATGAAAAGTTTGATTTAGTAGATCTGTGGAGAACCACCTAACCGTCTGCCGCTGCTCCGCCATCAAAGCCCGACGATGGTGGATCTTCATCAAGCTGGAATACCGGAGCCGGAGATGAAAATGGTGGTGCGTCACCCAGATCTGGCGGAGATTGTTGCGACAATCAAGGAGTATTTTGATTTTATGGATTTTCCGGCGAGGATGCCGCAGAGAATGGGGGAGGGAGAACCAGATCGCCAAAATCAATGTCGGCCGGTTGGGGAGATAGAGAAGAAGACGGCGTCGGCGTTGGGGGGAAAGGGAGGAAGGCAGAGAAGTGGAATGGAGGTCGGCGGATGGGGTAATGGTTGGACGGCGATGAAGGGTGGTTCGGCGGAATGACGATGAGAGAGAGAGAGGGGAATACTGAGCGTGTAGAGAGAGGGAGAAAAGTGTGAAGTGAGAGAAGAAGAGAAGATGAGGCTTTTTATGTGAGTGGGTAGGGTTTTTGTGTGAGTAAGTGAATTTGAACCATTGATTGCAATTAAGATGGATGGTTGAGATTGTTATCCAAGTGAAATAAGTTGTTAAAATGAGAGCCATTGGATTCAATTTAAATGATATAGAATGAATGACTAAGATGATGATGAAACAATATCTTATTAAGGAAAAAGTCAGTTAGAAGGATAATAGCAATAATATAAAAAAAATACTAGTATAATGTAATCTTTAAATTAAATATATTAAAGAAATGATAGTAAATAGAAATAATTCAAAATATAAATAATATTAAATAAAAAATATTTAAGATCTTGATTAGTCATAATTTTTAAATATATAAATATTATTTAATTAATTATAATACTCATTAATAACTAATAAGAATAAATAATATCAAGAAAAATAATATTATTAATTAGTAAAAAAAAACTATTTAGAACAACAATAGTAATTATACTTTTATCCCGAATCATAACCCATATCTTGAACCATACTCCCTCCGTCCCAGCGAAAGAGCCATTTATTTCCTTTTTGGACGTCCCATTTAAAAAGCCACTTTCCCAAAAAGGAAACCTTAAATCACTATTCTCTCCACTCATTCTCTCTCCTACTTTACTTTTACACTCCCAACATTCTCTTTCTTACATCACCTCCCACTCATTCTCTCTCCTATTTAATTTTTCATACTCACAACATTTAAACTTTTTCTCTTTCCTACATCACATTTCTTATTTTGCGTGCCGGACAAATTTTGTGGCTCTTTCGCCGGGACGGAGGGAGTATACTATATGCTCATATCCTAAACCCTAAAGCCTAACCCTTATATACCCTAAACCCTCAAAAAAGTAAATATTTTTATATTATATACTTTTATTTCTTTAAAAATTATTAGGAATAATACTTAATAATAATACTAATAATGATGTTATTGTTAATTATTCAATTAAATAATTGAATATATAAATATTATTATATAATTAATAATAATACTTAATAATAATATTAATAATAACTAGTAATAATAATGATGCTATTGTTAATTATTCAATTAAATAATTGAATATATTAATAATTATTATTATATAATTAATAAAAATATTAATAATAATATTATATAATTAATAAAAATAATATTATATAATTAATAATAATATTTAATAATAATATTAATAATAACTAGTAATAATAATAATGTTATTGTTAATTATTCAATTAAATAATTGAATATTTTAATAATTATTATTATATAATTAATAATAATATTTAATAATAATATAAATAATAACTAGTAATAATAATGATGTTATTGTTAATTATTCAATTAAATAATTGAATATATTAATAATTATTATTATATAATTAATAATAATACTTAATAATAATATTAATAATAACTAGTAATAATAATGATGCTATTGTTAATTATTCAATTAAATAATTGAATATATTAATAATTATTATTATATAATTAATAATAATACTTAATAATAATATTAATAATAACTAGTAATAATAATGATGCTATTGTTAATTATTCGAATATACCTATATCTATATCCTATAGGGTATACCCTATATTCTATAGGGTATAGGGTATAAGGTATAGGGCATAGGGTATAGGGTATACCCTATACCCTATAGGGTATACCCTATACCCTATAGGGTATACCATATACCCTATAGGGAATACCATATACCTTATACCCTATAGGGCATAGGGTATAGGGTATACCCTATGCCCTATAGGGTATAGGGTATACCCTATGCCCTATAGGGCATAGGGTATAGGGTATACCCTATACCCTATAGGGTATACCCTATACCCTATAGGGAATACCATATACCTTATACCCTATTCCCTATACCCTATAGGGTATACCCTATACCCTATAGGGTATACCCTATACCCTATAGGGAATACCATATACCTTATACCCTATAGGGTATACCCTATACCTTATACCCTATACCCTATACCCTATAGGATATACCCTATACCCTATAGGGTATACCCTATACATTATACCCTATACCCTATACCCTATACCTTATACCCTATACCCTATACCCTATAGGGTATACCCTATACCTTATACCCTATAGGGTATACCATATACCTTATACCCTATACCCTATATGGTATACCCTATACCTTATACCCTATACCCTATATGGTATACCCTATACCCTATACCCTATAGGGTATACCCTATACACTATACCCTATAGGGTATACCCTATACCTTATACCCTATACCCTATAAGGTATACCCTATACCTTATACCCTATACCCTATACCCTATACCTATAGGGTATATGATATACCCTATACCTTATACCCTATACCCTATAGGGTATACCCTATACCTTATACCCTATACCCTATACCCTATAGGGTATACCCTATACCTTATATCCTATAGGGTATACCCTATACCCTATAGGGTATACCCTATACCTTATACCCTATACCCTATATGGTATATCCTATACCCTATAGGGTATACCCTATACCTTATACCCTATATCCTATACCCTATAGGGTATACCCTATACCCTATACCCTATAGGGTATACCCTATACCTTATACCCTATACCCTATAGGGTATACCCTATTGGGTATGCCATATAGGGTATAGGGTATAGGGTATAAGATATAGGGTATAGGGTATACCCTATATGGCATAGGGTATAGGGTATAGGGTATAGGGCATAGGGTATAGGGTATATCCTATGACCTATACCTAAGCATGTGGGTATGTGGCATAGGGTATACCTATAGCATAGGGTATAGGGTATACCCTATACGGCATAGGAGTATATGGTATAGTATAGGCATATAGGGTATATCTATGCCTATACCCTATAGGGCATGGTATATGGTATGTGGTATAGGGCGTAGGGTATAGGGTATACTTACGCCCTATACACTATGGGCATGTGGTATAGGGCATAGGGTATACCCTATGGGCGTAGGGTATAGGGTATACCCCATAGTGGTATAGGGTATAGGGGCGTAGGCATGGGTATACGGTTTACCCATATAGGCATGGCGTATATAGGGTATACCCTATGTGGCATAGGTTATAGTGGCATAGGGTATAGGGCATGTGGGTATAGGTCATAGGGTATGTGGTATACCACATGGGTATAGCATAGTGGTATAGTGGTATAGGGTATACCCTATAGGGTATAGTGGCATGTGGTATAGGGTATACCTTATACCCTATACCCTATAGGGTATACCATATAGGATATACCCTATACTCTATACCATATACCCTATAGGGTGTTGGGTATACCCTAAAGGGTATAGGGTATACCCTATATGGTATACCCTATACCCTATAGGGTATAGGGTATACCTATAGGGTTTAGAATTTAGGGTTTAGGGTTTAGAGTTTAGGATTTAGGGTTTAGGGTATAGAGTATAGGGACGGGTAAAATTATTTAATTTTTATTTATAAATGTATAGTTTTTTTTTTTATTTTTTATGAATATAAATAAGTATTTTGGAAATTTTTTAGTATTGAAGTTTTTTTTCAAAAAGTTATATAAAAAAAGTTAGAAAAAAAAAATAAACAAATGAAAGTATAATAAAGAAATCAGGGACGGGTAAAATTTTTTAATTTTTATTTATAAATGTATAGTTTTTTTTATTTTTTATGAATATAAATAAATATTTTGGACACTTTTTAGTATTGAAGTTTTTTTCAAAAAGTTATATAAAATAAGTTAGAAAAAAATAAACAAATGAAAGTATAATAAAGAAATAAGGGACGGGTAAAATTCTTTAATTTTTATTTATAAATGTATTTATATATATTTTTTTATGGATATAAATAAATATTTTGGACATTTTTTAGTATTGAAGTTTTTTTCAAAAAGTTATATAAAAAAAGTTAGAAAAAAAACTAAACAAATGAAAGTATAATAAAGAAATCAGGGACGGGTAAAATTCTTTAATTTTTATTTATAAATGTATAGTTTTATTTATTTTTTATAAATAGAAATAAATATTTTGGACATTTTTTAGTATTGAAGTTTTTTTCAAAAAGTTACATAAAAAAAGTTAGAAAAAAAGTTATTTTTTTTAAAAAAAACAATTTCCGTCGCTAAATCCGTCGGTAATTTATTTTTGTAAAATCCGTCGCTAAATCCGTCGGTATTTTAAAAGAAAAAATATTTTTTATTTTTTATTATTTAGCGACAGAATAATTCCGTCGGTAATTTATTTTTGTTAAATCCGTCGCTAAATCCGTCGCTAATTTTTTTTTAAAAAATATTTATTTATTTTTTATTTATTTAGCGACAGAAAAAATCCGTCGTTAAAAAATTTTGTAATCCGTCGTTAATCTGTCGCTAAATCCGTCGCTAAAATGGGCGGGCTTTTTTGGCGCCACTATTGCGACAGATTAGTGACAGATTCATGTCTGTCGCTAAAATCCGTCGCTAATCCGTCGCTAAATCCGTCGGTAACTGATTTTTTCATTTTATTTTGCTTCCGTCGTTAATCCGTCGCTGTTCCGTCGCTAATAGCGACAAAATTTGGTCCGTCGCTAATTTCCGTCGCTATTTCGCAGTTTTCTTGTAGTGATGGGTTCACGGAGCCCGGGCAGGAGCGTTTGGTTTGTAGATTGAAGAAGTCACTTTATGGGCTGAGGCAGTCTCCGAGGCAGTGGTATACGAGGTTTGACTCCTACATGGTACGTATTAGCTACAAGCGTTGTGAGTATGATTGCTGCGTGTATGTGAAGAGCCTTGATGATGGTTCTTTTATTTTTCTGTTACTGTATGTGGATGATATGCTTATCGCTGGTAGAAGTAAGAACGAGGTCAATCAGTTGAAGGCCTTGCTGAGTACAGCGTTTGACATGAAGGATTTGGGGGAAGCCAAGAAGATTATTGGGATGAAGATTTGCCGAGACAGAAAATCTAGGAGATTGTGGTTGTCTCAAGCCGGCTATGTGGAGAAGGTGTTAGAGAGGTTCAATATGCGGGATGTAAAACCTGTGAAGACACCATTGGCGAGTCATTTTAATTTACCTGCCTCAGATTCCCCGAGTTCTACTGAAGAGATTCAGAGTATGTCAAAGGTTCCCTATGCAAGTGCAGTGGGATGTCTCATGTATGCTATGGTTTGCACGAGGCCAGATTTGGCGCAAGCCATTAGTGTGGTCAGTAAGTATATGGCAAATCCGGGTAAACAGCATTGGGAAGCAGTCAAGTGGATTCTCAGATATTTGAAGGGCACTATGGATTATGGCATCATGTTTGGAGGAAAGAGTGAGGAGCTTTCTGTTGTGGGATATGTTGATTCAGATTATGCGGGTGACTTGGATCGAAGGAGATCAACTACGGGATATGCATTTATGCTTGCAGGTGGTCCTATATGTTGGAGGTCTATGATCCAATCTATCATTGCATTGTCTACAACGGAAGCGGAGTACATGGCAGCGGTTGAAGCTGCAAAGGAAGCATTATGGCTTCGGGGTTTGGTCAACAAATTGGGTATTCAGCAAGGTGGAGTGAAGTTGCTTTGTGACAGTCAAAGCGCGACTTTTCTGGCAAAGAATCATATTTATCATCAACGGACGAAACATATTGACGTTCGGTTTCACAAGATTCGGGAGTTGATTGATATGGGTGAGGTTGTGCTAGAGAAGGTTCACACTACGGAGAATGCTGCTGATATGTTGACAAAGCCGGTTACTACTGACAAGTTCAAGCATTGTTTGGATTTGTTGCACATCTCTAGCTGTTAGAGATGGGGAGGTTCGATGTCTACACGGGGTAGTTCGGGTATTGGTTCCTTATATCTTCTGTTTGGGTTGGGTGAATGCTCACCAAGGTGGAGATTGTTGGATGTGATGGCTCGATGTCCTGGCAAAGGGTCTGGCAAGTCATGCGGTTGCGCGGTTGTGGTTTGCGGTCAGCCACATATGCGATCAGCCACAGATGCGGTCAACCGCATGTCCAAGCTGCTCCAAACGCGGTTGGGAATTCTATGGGGTCTGCCATAGATGCGGTCGACCGCATGGTGGATGGGCCGGGCCTGACAGACGTGTAGACTGGTAACGGGCCTCAAAGGGGGGTGCGAGAGGCAGAGCCTCTCGTGGTATAGATTACGGGCTTTTCTATATTCGTTTATCTTAGTTGTTGGGCTAGGGTTTTGTCTCATATATATATATGATTGTAACCTATGTAAACATACAGATTATTGCACAGAGTAATAGAAAAGCGACCGAAATTCATAACCCCAATTACATCTCTTTCTCTTTCGATTTCCCAATTGTGTTCTTGGTTATTGTTCAATTGGCTTCCGCTGCGATTGCACAACAACTGGTTTCAGAGCACGGTTGCGATGGCTGGGGTTAATTCTATCACCATGAAGTCCGATGTTCAGAAGTTTGATGGGCATGGAAACTTTACATTGTGGTAAAGGAGGGTGAAGGATTTTCTGGTTCAAGCAGGCTTGGGAAAATTTCTTCGGCATTCGACTAAACCCGATGATGTCGAAGAAGGACCATGGAAGGAGTTGCAAGAACGGGCTGTATCTTCAATACGGCAGTGCCTTGCGGATGAGGTGGTATATCACGTGATCGATGAAGAATCACCGACGAAGGTTTGAGAGATTTTGGAGGCTAGGTATATGTCAAAATCGTTGTCGAACAAGTTGCATCTTAAGCAACGGTTGTATGGGCTTAAGATGGCAGAGAGTTCGGATCTTGAATCTCACATCCACACGTTTAATCAAATACTAAACGATTTGGTTAGGGTGGAGGTGACGTTCAAGAAGGAGGACAAGGCGTTGATGCTGTTGAATTTGTTTCCCTCTTCTTCAACATACGAAAACCTTGTTACTACGTTGACTTGGGGGAAAGATACTGTAGCGTTGCAACCGGTCACAGAAGCTCTTCTAGCTTTTCATAAACGGAAGAAGTCCGTTGATGAACCTGCGGGTGAGGGGTTATTTGTGAAGGAAAATTAGGAACGTGGGAGATCCCAGTTCCGGGATAACTCGCAGAGGCAGAATTCTCGTTCTCAGTCAAGGAAGAAGTACAAGGGGAATTGTTTCAAGTGTGGGCAGAAGGGGCACAAGAGGCAGAATTGTCCGGAGAAGGGGAACAGTAAAGGCAAATAAGGATCTTCAAAGTCAGTTAATGTGGTTGAAGATTGCTCAGAGGATGTGGATGGAGATATGTTCACGTCTTCATCAGTTGTGGAGCACCCGACAGATGGCTGGATTCTGGATTCAGCATGTTCGTTTCATGTGACGGCGAATCGTGATTGGTTCGATACCTACAGGTCAGTTAATTCTGGTATAGTTACTATGGGTAATGGTGCTACTTGTAAAATTGCTTGCATAGGAACTATAAGAATTAAGATGTATGATGGTGTAGTTAGAACGTTATGTGATGTTAGACATGTTCCGGAGGTTTCTAAAAATCTGATTTCATTGGGTACCTTGGATGCTAATGGTATGTCCTATAAAGCACAAGGTGGAATAGTGAAAGTAGTGAAGGGTGCTATGGTTGTGATGAAGGGTGAGAAGGGCTCTAAGAACATTTACAAGTTGCTAGGGAGCACGGTTGTAGGTGGAGTCAAATCCGTTGAGTCTGAGGTTGATACTGATGCCCTTCTATGGCACATGAGGCTTGGTCACATGGGTGAAAGGGGAATGCGGGAACTTTATAAACGAAAGTTGTTGAAGGGTGTGAAAACTTGTAAACTGGAGTTTTGCAAGTATTGTGTTCTTGGAAAGCATAACAAGGTGCAATTCAAGACGGGTAAGCATACAACAAAGGGCATTCTTGATTATGTTCATTCAGATGTGTGGGCACAACAACGAAGTTTCATTCTTGAAGAATTTTTCCTAACACCGTTTTAAGATGACATGATCTCAATATCTTGGGGGATATAAAGTACAGTATATGACAAAATAGGGTTATCTTTGGTTCGTTAATCTTCTCCCGCAATTCCTCAGATGACTCCTTCAACTTGCTGGCTTCATCCCTTAACTGGGTTTGCTTTCTTGACCAAATAGAACACCATTACAACCAATGAACCAAAAAAAATCACCCATTTCAAGATCAAAGAAGATTTTTTTTATTTATTTTTTTCATTTGGAGGTCAAATTTGCTTTGGTAAAAACATTTTCAAATCAAAACAAAATCAAACCCAACTTCAACTTCATCACAAGTATAAAACATCTATCATCTATACTATAATAAAAGCAAGAAAGTGTCCAAAATGGAAATTTGGCGCTTAAAAACGTCAACATCAAGTGGTTAAATTTGAAAATATGTCAATGGTATTTTAGTCATTTATGTTCGTGGCATAAATGTAGATATTAGACATTGAAATCAACATCAAGTGCTTTTGATTGGATGCATGAATTTACGAAAAAAAAATTCCCCCAAATTCTTTGACCTCAATTGTTTTATAATAAATTAATTAAAAAAAAATTTACACCAAAATTCATAATTTTTTCCCTCTACAAATAGAGACTAATTTCATTTGATTCGGACAAAAAAAAAATCCTCTTTCTTGAATATAAATCAAATATTTTATAATAAATTATTATTATTTTTATTTTTTTTCCACCTAAAATCATTAAAAAAAATTCCTCCAAAAATAGATATTACTTTCATATTATTCGGACAAAAAAAAAAAAAACCCCTCTTCTTTGAAGTGCATGTCAATATTCTAAAAAATAAATGTAGTATAAATAGGTAGTTTGAAAGAGGGAGAAGAAGAAGTGGAAAGTGTTTGATGAGGGAGTGTAGTGTTTGGAAAAAAAAATTCATTTAACACATTGTTAGTTATTTTTAGATTTTGATTTTTTTTCTCAAAATTAAATAAGTTAAATTGAAAAAGAATATTATAGTTTTGTTCATGATGAGTTAATGTAAACAAATATGATATTTATTTAAAAAAATCCTCTTTTTTTGAATATAAATCAAATATTTTATAATAAATTATTTTTTAAAATTTTTTTCCCCAAAACTCATAAAAAAATTCCTCCAAAAATAGAGACTACTTTCATTCGATTTGGACACAAAAAAGAAATCTTCTTCTTTGAAGTGCATGTCAATATTCTAAAAACAGAAATTTTTGGGGGAAACCTGTTTCTCCAAAACTTATAAAAACTCCTGTTTTTAAATATATCGACTTGGTGTTTTAAAGCCTAAACTCATTGTTTTTAGGCCTAAACTCGCTATTTTATTTTCTAGCTTAAACTCACCGTTTTAACGCCTAAACTCGCTATTTTATTTTCTAGGTATTTTAAGGCCTAAACTCAATGTTTTAAGGCTTAAACTCGAAATTTTTAAGGATGAAAAGTGGGCTTTTTATAACTTATGGAAAAACAGATTTTCCCTAAAACTTACTCTTCTAAAAAATAAAGATAGTATGAATTGGTATTTTGAAAGAGAGAGAGGAAGAAGTGGTTGGGTTTGATGAGGGAGTGGATTGTTTGGGGAAAAAATTTTTCATTTAACACAATTGTTAGTTTTTTTAATATTTTGATTTTTCTTCTCAAAATTAAATAAGTTAAATTGGAAATGAATATTATAATTATGTTCAAGATGAGTTAATGTAAACAAATATGATATTCATTTATTATTACTATTGCTCGTATACTAAGTCATTATTAGATTTAGCCATAATTTACTTTTCTATATAGGGATAAAGTTGTAATATTTTGAATATGTTACAAAAAAATTAAAAATTTTAATTTACGAAATAAAATTTGGTGTTTACCGGGGATGGGAAAATTGGGGTTTTGGGTTGTTTAAAAAATTGGGTTCCCTTTTCCATTTATTATTTCTAAACGAGTAAGTTTTAGGGGAAACCTATTTCTTCATAAGTTATAAAAAGCCAACTTTTCATCCTTAAAAATATCGAGTTTAGACCTTAAAACATTGAGTTTAGGCTTTAAAATATCTAGAAAATAAAATAGTGAGTTTAGGCGTTAAAACAATGAGTTTAAGCTAAAAAATAAAATAGCGAGTTTAGGCCTTAAAACAGTGAGTTTAGGCTTTAAAACACCAAGTCGATATATTTAAAAATAAACTTTTTATAACTTATGGAGAAATAGATTTCCCCCAAAATTTTCTGTTTCTAAACTAATACGGATTGGTTTAATATATATTTATTTAATGTCTTTAAGTATTTTCGATTCAAGATGTTATTTGGTTAAGGAAAATTGTTTACATAATCGTATTCTTTGTTGTTCTCCTTGTTATTTCTCCTCTATTTACGTTAAATATCACTACCTCATATTACATTATTTAACTTTAATCGGTATTTAATTAGATATATTGTTGTACTAATTTTGGTTAGGAAAATTGTTTACATAATCGTATTTGCTGTTGTTTTCTTTGTTATTTACTTTCCTATATTTACGTTAAATATCACTATTTCATATTTTATTTTTTAATTTTAATTGGTATTTGATTATATATATTGTTGTACTAATTTTGGTTTAAGGTAAATTATGCTATTTTCGTGCATCGCACGAGTGTACTGCTAGTCTTTACAACCACCCAACATAATGCTTTAAAAAAATACTGCCCCACCGTCCAAAATAAATGACCGATTTTTTTTATCAAATCTGCTCTTAAATAAAAAATAGCCAAAAATATACATGCATACAAATCCATAGAGACAGGGAGCGAAAAGGGGACTTCCGAAATTTGTAGGTTTCAACTCTGGAAAAACTACAAAAACCCAAACAGACTAACCTTGATTTCCAACGAAACAGAGAAATCCATTTTCACTATACCATTCGTTGTTGATTCTCTCTCGGATATAATGGCTTTGGGCATGTGGCAAACCGAAGAAAAAGAAGCAAATAAACGACATAATTGGGAACCTAGCTTAGGATGAGCGTCGACCTGAAACAAAAAGGGGATGATGGGGAATGAAAACCACTCACCATTAGCAGTATGATCATAATCGTATATATATAATCCAAATATCATAATAAATTGAGAGAAAATTGTTTAACATAGAACCCATACCAAATTTTAATCTGCTCACACAATTTCAGTAACAAAAATTACCTGAATAATAAATTAAACTACAAAAGCGGAAATTACTTACTCTTATGTGATTTATCAACACTCTGTGCCAAATATTCTATTCTCTTCTTTACGAACCAAAAACAATACTTAAAATTAGAGTACGAAAAAGGTAGAATTTGAAGGGGGGGGGGATACTTACCGTATACTTTCCATGGCCAAAACCTACATAGATGTGGTATTGATTCATAGTTGCTGCTTTTGGGTAGTTCTAGGGGTTCACTGTTGGATGTGTGTGTATGGACAACAAGAAGAGACCCGACTTATTTTTTACGCTATATGTTCTTTTTAGTTTCAATTCATAGTGGATTAAGTCGGGGAATGAGGATCAGAGAAGAGACTGGCTGTTCGGTATTGGAGTTAAAAATCTTGCTTTGAGAGTGACGCCCGGAGAGGAGTAGAGAAAGATCGGCTTGGAGGGGGGGGGAGTAGAGATATCAAGAAGAAGAGAGCGTGTATATGGAATATTAAAAGACACGGTTTATTTTGTACGCTATATGTTGTTTACGGTTTCAATTATTGTTGGTTTTCGAGGGGTATTTTGGGGTGTATGAGTGGGTGTTTTCGTTAACTGGCATCAAGGGAAATAAACCTAGTCTTTATTAAGTTCAGGTGCTTGTTTGACGGGAAAATGTGGGTGTGCTGAAGTGCTTTGCACTTCAACCTTTATTTAGTTATAGATGTGAAAAGTGTATCGTGTTAGCGAGTTGTGTACATATTGTAATCCGTCCTCTTTATCTTTGGTATAGATTAGTTTGGCAACATTTATTTTTGGCTTAATTGTAGTTAGCTATGTTTGGTATGTTTTAGTTTTGGTATTTACTTGAGGCCGAAGTCTTGGCCTTTGTATTTTTGTATATATTGTTGAACCATTGAATAAGAAAATGAGAGAGAAAATTTTCCACAAAACCGTGTTTAGTTTTATAACATGGTATCAGAGCCTTTCTATACCTAAAACCCCATGACAGAACGTACGAGTGGCAGAGGCGTCAAGGATGGGAAGAAACCCATCTCCCCATATGCACTCTCGGCGAATGACCATCCTGGAATCTTGATTACACACACCCAGTTGAAAGGCCCGAACTATGAAGAGTGGGCGAAGGAAATACGGAATTCATTGAGGGCAAAGAAGAAGAAGGGATTCATTGATGGTACTATCAATGAACCCTTTGAAGATACAGAGGAGATTGAGGATTGGGGAACCGTGAACTCCATGATCGTTTCATAGATTTTTTACACGATTGAACCAAGTCTGCGATCCACAATCTCCTACAGGGACACAACCAAAGAACTATGGGATGATGATCGACAACGATTCTCCGTTCGTAACGGTGCACGAGTGCATCAATTGAAAACAGAGATCTCCAATTGCAAGCAGAATGGTGACAACGTTATGAGTTATTATGCTAAAATCAAGAAGATTTGGGATGATCTCATCGACTACGATCAAATGCCCATGTGTTCGTGCAATGGCTGTAAGTGCAATCTGAATACAAAGCTGGAGAAGAGGAACGAGGAAGAGCGTGTACATCAGTTTCTCATGGGGCTGGACGACACATCTTATAGCACGGTGCGTTCGAACATTATCACCACAGATCCTCTACCGAACATGTATCGTGTATACTCGCAGGTAATGGAGCAAGAGCAGGTACAAACAATGATTAAACTCAAGGCATCTACAGATCGCAGCGATCCAGTTCCTATGAGTTTTGCGATTAAAACTTTTGGACCGCATTTTTCAGCAACAGGGGGAAAACGCAAAGAAGATACGGTGGGTTTATGCTCGCATTGTCACAAACCAGGCCACGGGGTTGAAACTTGCTATCGCTTGCACGGCTATCCCGAATGGTGGGGCACTGTCCAACAAAATTGAGGTAGAGGTCGCACTGGACAGGACCGCGGTAGGGGAGGCCCAACACGCGTTAATACGACACAAGCCACAGGGACCAACACTGTTGTTGGCGAGTTTGGGGCTTCAGACAAGGCGGGATTGGAGAGTCTCTGTTGGAATTAAATGGATCCGCCCAAGATGGCCCAAATAGATATGTGCAAGATAGCCCAAGCCCAAGATAAACCCAGTCCATTTGTGTTTTAAAAAGAAAATAAAACACAAATAATTATGGATTAAACCGCACGAGTGGTTATGGAGAAGTTACAACGTTAGTTTTCTAACGTGGGTGAAAGGTTGGGGCTGTACATATCCCCTTAATTTTTTCAACGCAGAGAACAAAATGAAACCAACTCTCGATTCTCTCTTGCTCCCTCTCCCAATCCATGGCTGATCAAAATTAGCAAACAAGTGTTGTGAAATAGTAGGCAATTTCCGTTTTGTGATTTCGCTCCCGATCAACGTACGTAGTTCATATTCGGTGATCAAATCCATGGCATCGATCAAATCTTCCGCACTACGATTGAACAAGTAAGTCGTTCTTCCATCAAATCTTACATTGGTATCAGAGCAGATGTTGGATTTGATCTCGAATATGCTTTCAATCTATGCTTGATTTCTTCCTCTTACCATCTCATATGGGTTTAATTTTCGTTCTTCATGCTTTAAGTAAAAGTGTGAATTATTGATATGGTTTGAAAGAGAAATCAAAAGGCTTTACATCGGAATTTATTTCATAATTTTTGGACTTGAAATGAAAAACTTATGTTTTTTTTTGAAGATGTAATGGTTTTCTGTTTTTGTTCATCAACGAAGAAGATGAAGTTGTTGTATACTCCCTCCGTCCCAGCCCACTGTAAACCAAAAAAAATGGAACACCAATTAAGGAATATTATTAAGATAATGAAAATGTGTGGTAGAAAATGAAGAGAGAGAATGAGTGGAGTAAATAGTAGGTTGGTTGAATAAATTGTGTGGTGGAGAATGAGTGGAGTTAATGAGTGGGTGGGGTAGGGAGAATATAAAATATTAAAGGACATTCCATTTATGGCAGTTTACGCTGGGCTGGGACGGACCAAAAGGGAAATAAGTTTACACTGGGCTGGGACGGAGGGAGTAATGTTTTGTTATACTTTGTGCAATAAGTCTTGTACTTAGTTTATAAGTTTGAATAGGAACTCCTATTTGAACTGTCCGTCCCAGTAAAACATTTAACGTAAAAATGATATTCGAAGGTCTTTTCCACATCAAAAAAAAATTCTGAAAAATTTCTATGATTTAAGTTTTTCAGTTTTCAACTTTCTGGAATTTTTTTGGAAAAATTTCGTTGACTTTGACTGTCAAGTAAACAATTTGACCAGTCAACATTAGACTGTTTTGGAGGCCTTTCTTACGTCAGAAAAATCTGAAAATTTTACAGCAACCTTGTTTTAAAGTTTACTATTTTCTGGAATTTTCTGAGGAAATTTTATTTTCTGAAATTTTGTGAAATTCTTTAAAATAGTTTGATTATTACGCTTTGTTAATGATTACGTGAGATGTATTAACAATGATAATAAGAAATCTGCTTATGTTGAGTCGGAGCATTAATCTTATGTTAAGTAGTTGCATAATTTTATTCATTTATCATAAAGTATGATATTTTATATGCTAAAATATACTCTATTTGCATTTATAGACCTAAGATGTCTTTAAGAGAAAAAGAAGTATTCTCTTGAGAAAATAAGAATGTATTACACAATGAAAATGAATAATTAAATGATGATATGACTTTGATAATGTTGAAGCTGATTGTGAACATAGTGATCTTTCGTTTCACATTTTTAGTTAAATTATTATTTTAATCCTCATTTGTTGTTGTAATAAAGAATGTGTAATGAATCGTACATGTGTCAATAATGTTCTCTTTTTTATTGTCTCTATGTAGTTCTAATCATGACATCTATTAAGAACATAATTGCTGAGCTTAATCACGGTGACAAATTGGATGGTGACAATTACGACATGTGGCATCGTAAGATGCAATACGTGCTTGAAGAACAAGAAGTTCTTGACACTCTGACAAGTTCCATGGAGGAACCTGTTATGACTGATGAAAGGACCGCAGGTGAACATAGAAGGAATCTTGTTGCGTTCGAAGCTTGGAAGAAGCAGAACAGCAAAACTCGAATCACACTTTTGAGCAGTATGCAAGATGACCTTATATGTGCATATGAAGGTTATTCAAATGCTAAAGATATGTGGACTGCCCTTAAAGAAAAGTTTGGAGGAACTTTGGCTACTAAGCTGAAGAAACTTCTCTACAAGTTTGACAATGCAAGCAAGCGTCCTAACGATTCAATGAGGAAGCACTTAAGGGCAATGTCAAACATGATAAGGGAACTCAAGTCTGCAGGGCACTTTCTTTCAGATGAACAATAGGTTCAAGATGTCCTTTGTTCTCTTCCTAGCAGTTGGGATCACATGGTGATGAACTTAACTCACAATGAACATGTCAAGACCTTTAACGATGTGCAAACTCATTTAGAGTTGGGGGATGAGCGCCTTTCGGCCTCAAAATCCTCATATCAAGTGTTTGCTGCTGAAGCTGGTACGAGTAAAGCTTCTGGGTCTAAGCGTGGAAGAGAAAATAACCAAAAGAATGGGAATGGACCGGCGCCAAAGAAGGCAAAGTTTGGAAGTCGCAAAGGAGCGAACAAAGGCAAAGAGAAAAACAAAGTTGTGAGGAAATGTTACAATTGTGGCAAGATCGGTCATTTCGTTCGTGACTGTCTAGATCCTAAGAAGGAGTGCAACAATTGTGGCAGGTTTAGTCACATAGCTTTTGATTGTAAAATGCCATCTAAGGTACCAAGATACCCTACCTCCAATTTTACTTTTGTTTCTAGTTGTGCTTTGCTCACTGATTCTTATCCTTTGTGGACTGTAGACTCAGGAGCCATAGACCACATAACTAGAGATCGAGGTGCATTCCAAGAGTATCATCGAGTGCCAAAGGGTACAAAATGGATTTATGTTGGCAACAATTCAAGTATTGGTGTAGAAGGTATTGGTACGTGCCAATTAGACCTACGTGGTGGCCAAAAGTTGTTGCTGCATGATGTTCTCTACGTCCAAACATTCAAAAAAATCTTGTGTCTGTTTCAGTTCTTCTTAAGTTAGGATTTTCTGTTAATTTCCATGGAACATCTGTAGACATTTGTTATGGTTCTGGACATCTAGTTGATGGTTTTCTTGTTTTGGATGTTGAACATACGTTGTTTAATGATAATGGTTTTTTCTTTAATGGCATCTTCTAGTAGCATCAACGTAGATGCATCTGTATGGCATGCTCGTTTAGGGCATATCGGACAGGAAAGAATGAACCAGTTGGCTAAAGAGGGACTTTTAGGCTCAAATAACAAAGTGTTATTACCTACATGTGAAAGTTACCTAGCTGGAAAAGCAACTAGAAAACCATTTGGAGAATCAGTTAGGGCTACTATTCCATTGCAATTAATTCATTAAGATATTTGTGGACCAATGAATGTGAGGGCGAGGCATGGCGCTTCATACTTCATCACATTTATAGATGACTACACACGTTTTGGTCATATCTACTTGATTTCTCATAAGTCTGAGGCATTAGATTGTTTTAAACGATATACTTGCCTTGTTGAGAATCAATTAGATAAAAGCATTAAGGCTTTAAGAACAGACCGTGGACGTGAGTATTTGTCTGAACAATTCAAGGATCTTTGTGATGAAAAAGGTATAGAAAGGCAATTAACTATTTGAAGAACTCCGCAACAAAACGAAGTTACAGAGAGGAGGAATAGAACATTGCTAGACATGACAAGATCTATGATGGCACAAGCAAATCTACCTATAAGTTTTTGGGGAGATGCTTTACTTACTGACGCATACATACTTAACTGTGTTCCCTACAAATCAGTAACTTCCACCCCATACGAATTATGGAAGGGCAGAAAACCAGATTTGGGAAATTTGCATCCATGGGGGTCGGCTGCCTATGTACATAATACTTCCGACAAGTACAGGAAGTTAGGTCCTAGGGGTAAAAAGTGTATCTTTATTAGATACTCAGAACACTCCAAAGGATATGTGTTTATAGGAGAAGGGCCAGATGGAAGTCTAACTGAAATTGAGTCTCGTGATGCAGATTTTCTGGAAAAATATTTTCCTAGTAGAGGTAAAGTAGATAGGGAGATTGGACTCTACGAAATGGAAGAACCCGAAGAAGTGGATATACCTACTCGACAAGTAGAAATAGAAGAAGTTCCTTACCTTCCTAACGATAGTGGGAGGGATATATCCTCGAGTAGTACACTTCCATTAAGATAAGAACCTCAAGAGCCTATCTTACGAAGAAGCCAACGTGGACATATTCCTCAACATCGTTTTGTCATTGAAACTGAAACGTTCATGGCTGATACACATGATGTTGATGAGCCAAAGAACTATAAAGAGGCTATCACATCACCTACTAGTGAAAAGTGGATGAAAGCAATGGAAGATGAAATGGAATCGATGAAAACCAAGCATGTTTGGGACCTAGTTGATTTACCTCCAGGGCGAAAGACTGTAGGTAACAAGTGGATCCTATGAGTCAAACGCAAAGTGGATGGTTCCATTGAAAGATATAAGGCTCGCTTAGTAGCTAAAGTTTATACCCAATAAGAGGGTATAGACTACGAGGAAACTTTCTCTCCTGTAGTGAGGTTTGCCTCAATAAGATTGATTCTAGCTATTGTAGCTCATTTGGATTTATAACTCCATCAAATGGATGTGAAAACATCATTTCTCAACGAAGAATTGAATGAAGAGATATATATGGATCAACCTGAGGGTTTCTCTATAAAAGGAAGTGAAAACAAAGTTTGTAAACTCAAACGATCCATATACGGTCTCAAGGAAGCATCCAAACAATGGTACTTAAGATTTCATCACTCGATTATCAAGGATGGATTTGAGATGATTGAAGAAGATCACTGTGTCTATCTCAAATGATCTCACAATGATTTCGTTATCCTTTCACTTTATGTGGATGATATCTTAATAGTTGGAAACAATTTGGAGTTGTTGAAAACCACTAAGAAGTGGTTGTCCTCCAACTTTGAAATGAAGGACATGGGTGAAGCTGAGTTCGTACTAGGTGTTCGAATCTATCGGAATCGTTCCGAAAGACTCCTTGGTTTGTCTCAAGAGACTTATCTAAAGCAAGTTCTAGAACATTTTGGTATGCATCAATGTAAACCCCTTGACACTCCCATTGCTAAGAATGAAAAGTTGAGCCTTGACGATTGCCCTAAGACTGAGGAAGATAATAATAAGATGTCTAGAGTTCCATATCGCAGTGCCATTGGCAAGTTAATGTATGCAGTCATGTGTACACGTCCAGATTTAGCTTACGCGGTTGGCATGGTTAGTCGCTATCAGTCTAATCCTGGAAGAGCATATTGGGGAGCAGTCAAAAGGATATTACGTTATCTTAAAGGGACTGTTGACTACATGTTATGCTCTCAAGGATCAAACTCATGGATAGTTGGTGATAGTGATGCTGATTGGGGAGGAGATAATGATAACCGTAAGTTAACGTCGGGTTATGTGTTTTTGCTTAACAATGGAGATATAACGTGGAATAGCAAGAAGCAAACAAGTGTGTCTCTCTCTACCATGGAAGCCGAATTCACTGCATGCACAAGAGCGATTCAGGTGGCTGTTTGGCTGAAGAGGTTCATGGAGGATCTTAGAGTGGTAGATCATGCTTCTGACCCCTTGACAGTATATAGTGACAATAGAGCATCTATTGCTTTCACGAAAGATCCTAAGTATCATGGAAGTACCAAACACATTGATCTAAGGAATAACTACATTCGAGAGACTATAGCAAGTAATGAAGTATCTTTAGAGTACATTTCTACTAATGCAATGGTAGCTGATCCTATGACTAAGCCCCTAGCTAGAGATGTCTTTCTAAGTCATGTTAGGGCTATGGGTCTCTGAAGGGTGTAGATGTACTTAAGAATAACGAGTTTACGTTTTACTTCAGTTTGAACTACGTTTATGGAACAATGTTTGTTTATGCACTTTAAGATGAATATCAAGTTTATATTCTTGAGATGTATAAATTACATGTTCTATTATATTGACATATACATTACACTATATAAGAGTATGTCACCGGACAAAGATTAACTCTCTCACACGAGTAATCGCCTCAGGAGCCATGTAAGCAAGCTGAGATGAGACAATAATACTTGAGATACCAAAGGAGTAGGCTAAGTACATTACGTGAACATATGTCGTCTTGATGTAAATCAAGATAAGGTCAAAGTAAAGACCTCATGAGAATTAAGAGAATCCTCACAAGTCTGGATAAATAAGATGAGCCAAATATAAATAGTTGGGCATAAAGAAGTGCTTGAAATAAATATTTGTACGGTGGTTAAATTAATGACATATGCTCTGTAAAAAGAGTTATACCACTGTAGCACTTGTTTAAGTAACAAGTGTGCATTTTGACCAAGAGAAATGAGCAACATGTCCCCTTGCTCATTGTGTGAAGTCTCTAATTGCTATTTATTGTGCAAGATACCCTATGAGACTTTCAACTATACTTAAAGGGTATTAAGTCAATGTCTGCTACTTTAGCATGCTACCTAGAGCCATGAATAATTCGGTTGGACGGTACATGTCTAGGAAAGTGATTGCCTTAATGATCTAAAAGTGATAAGTGAGAAAGGAAGACAATTTTTGATTATATCTAATGATTGTATTCATAGGTTGACTAGTTATGTCACGAACATAGCTATGAATACATTTTATGATCTTAAGAGTCAAGCATAGCCTTTAAAGGACTAAGGCATGTTTGGAATCAAAATGAGTCTGGGGTATAGCGAGTCGAAGTTGAACTTGTATTGGTCGTAGCTATTATTTCATGCCTAACGGGTGCATAAATTCAAAGCTACCACGTACATGCACGCTCGTTGGTCACACGACACATTTGCTAGAATGATAGACCATGGATGATAAAGCCATCATGTATGGTACGAGTGGGAGATGTTGGAAATAAATGGATCTACCCAAGATGGCCCAAATAGATATGTGCAAGATAGCCCAAGCCCAAGATAAACCCAGTCCATTTGTGTTTTAAAAAGAAAATAAAACACAAATTATTATGGATTAAACCGCACGAGCGGCTATGGAGAAGTTACAACGTTAGTTTTCTAACATGGGTGAAATGTGGGGGCTGTACATATCCCCTTAATTTTTTCAACGCAGAGAACAGAATGAAACCAACTCTCTGTTCTCTCTTGCTCCCTCTCCCAATCCATGGCTGATCAAAATTAGCAAACAAGTGTTGTGAAATAGTGGGCAATTTCCGTTTGTGATTTTGCTCCCGATCAACGTACGTAGTTCATATTCGGTGATCAAATCCAAGACATCGATCAAGTCTTCCGCACTACGATTGAACAAGTAAGTCGTTCTTCCATCAAATCTTACAGCCTCAATTTTGAAGATTGGAACACCTTGCAGTCCCTTTGCAATTCACACAAATCCACAACCAGTGCATGGCTATCCGGTAAGGCAAAATTACAATGGCTTTTTGACACAGGGGCAACACACCACATGACGGGTGAAATTGAATGTTTATCTCATTTACAAGACATTCCTCCAGTTCCTGTTTGGCTGCCAAATGGGGAACAAGTTACTGCTACAAAAGAAGGAATAGTGACTTTGGGGCAATTGTTTCAGCAGTTTTATTCGTGCCACAATTAAACTGCAATTTAATTTATGTATCACAACTTGTTCGTGGTAGAAAATATATTCTAAAATTCACTGATCGTTTATGTGTTATACATGACCGCACTTTGAGGATGCTGATTGGAATGGGTGAAGAACGTGAGGGACTGTATGTTGCAAAGGATGATTGTCCGGTTTGAGTCAACAAGCTAAGTGGGTTGCAGAATGTTGAGTTATGGCACAGAAGGTTAGGACATCCCTCTACGAGAGTTGTAGAGCAATTATCAAAAATAAATTGTAATGTGAATGTTGATAGCAACGCACATGAGCATTTTGATATTTGTTTTTGGGCGAAACAAACACGAGTTCCTTTTATTTCTAGTCTGAATAAAGCAAATGAGATTTTTGAATTGATACATTGTGATTTGTGGAGTGCCTATAGAAGCCAACTTTTTGTGGGGCAAAATATTTCTTAACCACTGTCAATGACTTCTCTCGTGCTGTTTGGGTTTACTTATTGCAAGGGAAAGATGAGGTGTCTCAAATTATTAAAAAAAATTGGCTTTCGTTGAGCGACAATTTAATAAACAAGTAAAAACCATCCGTAGTGACAATGGTACATAATTTACTTGTTTGACAAATTATTTTAACGAACTTGGGATAGTGCATGAAACCTCTATTATAGGCACGCCACAGCAGAATGGGCGTGTAGAACGCAAACATAGGCACATTCTAAACGTAGGTCGGGCCCTTCGATTTCAGGCACATTTACCCATCCAATTTTGGGGAGAATGTATTCTCACCGCAGGGTACTTTATCAATCGCACTCCCTCTAGCGTTTTGAAATGGAAAACCCCTTATGAAGTATTGTTTGGTCACCCTCCGTCGTTCGCTCATCTCTGAGTTTTTGGCTGCCTATGCTATGCTAAAAGTCTCAACCGTGACCGAGACAAATTTGCCGGTCGCAGCAGGAAATGCATTTTTGCAGCGTATTCCTATGGGAAAAAGGGTTAGAGTTTATATGATTTTGAAATAGGCAATTTTTTCGATTCACGGGATGTGACGTTTATTGAAAATGAGTTTCCCTTTGCTAGTTTGGCTCCCACTCCAAATGTTGCTCCATCATCTTCTCCCATCACCAGTTCAGATTTAGATGACACAACATGGCTCCCAGTTGTCTCTGATGAGATCAAAAAAGGTTCGTGTTGGATGTAATGGATCGATGTCCTGGCATGGAGCTTTGAGGCGGCTGCATGGGGTTGTCTGAGGCGAGCGCCTCGAGTCCAGAAGGTTTGGCTGAGGCTTGCGAAGGCCCAGGCGGGCACCTGGGATTTCTGGGGTGAGCGCCTGGCGTGACGGGGGTGGGTTTTGGACCTACGGGCTTTTGTGTTAGTTTTCGTAGTTGGGTTTGGGTTTGTGTCTTATATAAATATAGATTGTAACCCTATGGAACTCTATGATACATTGCACATATAATACAAAGGCAAGGTTCAAAACCCCAATCAATTTCCATCTCTTTTCTCTTTCGATTTCTCAATTGCTTGTGTGTGTGTTCTTGGGTTATTGTTTAATTGCTTCCGCTGCGATTGCACAACAACTGGTATCAGAGCACGGTTGCGATGGTGAAATTGCCCGGATCCGAGAGGCAGCGCAATCGCGTCCCGGCATCTGGCATTTTTCTTTGCGTTTTTTGTTGCGCTATGTCGCATTGGAGGTGTCTCGCTGTGTTTTGCTTGTAGAGTCGACACGTCGTTTTGATTAAGCCCAAAACATTGAGAAAAGGCATCAGTTTAAAAATAATCTGTTTTTGTGTGATGAGATTTTTGAGTTCGGAGGTCAGGTTACTCCTCGAAAAGAGAATATTAGAATATTAGAGCTCACCTGAGTCGCCTCGTTAAAAAACGAGTCTTTCGGTACCCCTTCTTTCTTTAAATGTTGTGTGCGTGTGTGTATGTGCTTTTAAAAATGCATGCTGTATAGGATGTCTACATTGTACACTACGTATTGAAATGTATTAAAATAGTAATGGAAGGAAGCCTTACCAATGTTGGTTCGTGTCTGTCTTCCGCTAGGGAATAGTGTTTGAGGATGGAATAGTGTTCCGGGACGGACCGGGATTGCTTCGGGATGTACCGGTTGTCTGCGGACAGAGCTTCGGCGTGCCTCGGGATTGTCAAGTGTGTACTCGGGCAGAGTTCGGCATGCATTGGGATCGCAGGGATTGTTGGTTGGATTCGGGCAGAGGTTCGGCGTGCGTCGGGATCGTCGGTTGCGTTCGGGCAGAGTTCCGGTGTGTGTCCGAGTTGCCGATTTGGCTCGAAAAGGGTCGGGACGCCTCGGGAAAGACCAGGCAAGGCTTTGGAGTACCACGAGGGGCCTTAGAATACCTCGAGAGTGCCTCGGGGCAGCGCGGGAGCATCTCGGGAGCGCTCGGAAGGGCTTCGGAGCACCACAAGGGAGCTCGAAAGGCCCCGAAAGGAACCGAAAGGGACCGGGAGTGCCTCGAAAGGACTTAGAGGGGGAGCCAGAAGGCTTAGGGAGAGAAGAGAAGAGGATGGTGTGTGAAATGAGGGAGGGGGAGCCCTCTATTTATAGTTTTCAGATTTGAGCAAGAAGGTCCGTATGGACCTTTGTGCAAAACTAAAATTTTAGTTTTCTCGGACTTGAGGGAATAATGTGGACTTTAAGAGGATTCAGTAATTATGATGTCTGGTAGCAAAGAGGTCCGTACGGACCTTTTAGCATGCAAAGAGGTCCGTACGGACCTTCTATGCTTTTTCCATTTTTGCATAATTCCCAAAAAGTCCTTTTGTGTTTGTTTGTCCCAGAAAGGCCCCCCTTGGTTTGGTTGGTGGTTTTTTGGGCCTTTGAGGGTTTTTTGAGGGTTTCGGGTGTTCGAGACTGGGTTTGAGTGAGTCTGCGGTGTTTCCCGGGTGCTCAAAAGAGGGTGATCCAGATTGGGGTACTTACAGAAGCCCCTCGACGGCGTCACTTACGGAGGAAGTGAGGTCGTCGATAAGATAAGGGTCCTGATCTGGATCGCGTGAGGATGTGGTGGTGTCCTGAGGTGTGACCGTTTAGGTCAGTTGGCTGGACCCTGTGATAGGATTCCTACGTATCCCTAGCGAGAATCAAGCCTGATCGTAGTTCGGGTGTGTGGGGATGTGGACGTGCTGGTGTCCTGTGGGTGACCGATTAGGTTGGTTGTGAGGACGTGGTGGTATCCTGTGTGATCGTATAGGTCGGTTGTGAGGACATGGTGGCATCCTAATGTGACTATTTAGGTCGGTTGGCTGGACCCTGTGATAGGATTCCTATGTATCCCTAGCGGGAATCAAGCCTGATCGTAGTTCCGACTTCGTGAAATTGTGAGTGTATGTGGGCGTGGTGGTGCCCTGAAGTGTCGTGTGACCGCTGAGGTCGACTGTGAGGACGTGGTGGTGTCCTGAGATGGAAATTTTACGGTTTTCCAAATTGGGTAATTTAAAGCCTTTTGAGCTGGAGATAATGATTTGGGAGGTTTATACGGTCTTCCGGATCGAGTGGTTTAAAGCCTTCTGGGCTGCGGATAGTGATGTGGGAGGTTTATAAGGTCTTCCGGACCGAGTGGTTTAAAGCCTTCCGGGCTGCGGATAGTGAGGTGGGAGGTTTATACGGTCTTTCGGACCGAGTGGTTTAAAGCCTTCCGGGCTGCGGATAGTGATTTGGCTGATTTATGCGGTCTCCGGAACCGAGTGATTTAAAGCCTTCCGGGCTGCGTATATTGATGTAGGAGGTTTATACGGTCTTCCAGACCGAGTGGTTTAAAGCCTTCCGGGCTGCGGATAGTGATGAGGACGTGTTATGCCCTCTAACTGAGGTTGCGTCGTGCGTGAGGACGTGACTTGTCCTCTGACTGTGAGAGGCGTGATTGTCTCGTATGGGCTTTCAAAAGTTTCCGTTTGAGTTTTGTCCGTTGAGGAGGTGATTTCGGGCTTACTTTGATGGCCGGTGTTTGGTTCACCGTTTTGTGTTTTGGAGGTGCTTTGTGCCTTGGGATTTGTGTTTGGAGGCGCTTGTGCCTTTTGTGTTTGTTTTACCATTTTAGTGGGCGAGGTTCGGGCTTACGATGACAGCCGGGGTTTGTTTGGTTGGGTTAAGGACCAAAATGTATTGAATCTGCTGAAATAGGCCTTTGGACAGCCAGGGGCAAAGATTATAAGGGCAAAAGAGTAATTTGGCCAAATAATGCAAAGAGGTCCGTACGGACCTTCTGTGTTTGCAAAGAGGTTCGTACGGACCTTCGTGCAATTTGGAATTCCCAGGCGTTTGACCAGCTTCAGCAACGAGGCAATCCCCATTGTTCCCCCTTCCAGTTCGTGAAAAACAGAGAGAGAGGGAGAGAAATCTTTGGCTTTTGATCCAAATTCCCTAAGTAAATCCTTCGCATTTTGCTTGAATTGCTTGTTATGGCGGAAAGAGCAAGGAGAGATCGTCGTCAACGGGGTCAAGAGGCGATTGAGCAGAGGGCGGACCTTCAAAGGAATTGCACTTCCTTTGTGCCTTCATCGAGGAACCCGGATGTGTTGTATTCGGATCCGGAGGTGCACAATATGCGAGATAGGGCCGTCGGGGAGGTAAGAAATCAATTTTGTCTTGATTCTTATTTGAATTGTTGTATGCTAGAACTAGGTTTTAGTTTTTTGCATATTTGGGGCTTTTGTTATTGCCATGCTTTTTTGTGAAATTCGCGATGAATTGTTGAAATTGAGCATGTAAGAATCATGGGTATGTGATTTTTGTGCAAAAAATGTGGAGATTAGCTCTTATTTGTAAAAATAAAGTGTCTCTCTTTGAAATGCATGCTTTGATATTTTGTACCTTATGCTACTTTTATATGTACGTTGTGAAAAATCGCCGTGTAGGGACGGACTTTGTGTAAAGAGTGTGACATGTGCCGTGTTTTTGTGACGGGTTTTGTCTTGAAAGTGTGTGCCGTGTAGGGACGGACTTTTTGAAAATGTGTCATGTAGTGTGCGCCGTGTTTTTGTGACGGACTTAGTGGGAAGTTTATGTGCAATTGTTCGGTCTAAACCTAACGGTTTATTTTATATCCGCAAGCGCACGGGCTATTGTAATATAGCGGGTGCAAGTACGAGTCGATCCCACAGAGACAGGGTTTACTTAAGAGATATTTTTGTCTTCAGAAAATATAGAAAAGATTGGGGGTAGATAAAATTTGTTTAGAATAATAGAGAGAGCATAAACAGAAAATACTTTAATTGAAATCTTATAAAACGAAGCATTCTCGGGATTGGAAATCATACACATATTCTTATTCATCAAATTGTCATTGTCTTAGAAATAAAGGGTTTTCATAAAAAGCAAGGATGGTATGTTAAGCCTACGCTATTTCGGGCTAAGACAATAGCGTTTGTATTCTTCACTAATTATGTCCTAACTGTTTGAGAAATCCGTTTATGTTTGCCCCCGCCCTGTCACAAACGGGCATTCCGGCTTATCTCTAGCTGACCATAATTAGTAAGAATCCATTAAGGACGGAAGTCAACATACTTTCCATTAAAGGAACATCCCTAGGCCATTGAACTACTCTCGTGATCAATGAACCTAGTTTCTTTATATGGTTCCGTCAATCGAGATTCTCCGCTAGGTACTTCTCTCAATTGACTGAATCATACAAATTGGATATCGCCAAAATGTAAGGCATTTAGAGAATAATATAAAGAGATTGTTTTAGATGAAGAAAGAAGACAAGACTAAACATTTTTGAATGATGAATAAGCATGCTTTTGAGTTTCCAACCCCAAGAATATGGGGGATTACTCACAAGCCATTGATAACATAAAAGTATAAATAGAGATTGAGTAAGAAAGACTTATGATTGCTGAGAATAATGCTTCACTTTTATTGCTTTTCCTCCAAAGTGTTTCCAAGAACAAATAATGACTTTGATCTTCAAACTACTTTGGAAAATTGTTGTTACAAATCTTTGTATCTTCTATCTATCTAATATCAGTAATTTCTCTCTAAGAATTCGTATCTAAGACTGATTACAAGGGTCCTATTTATAAATGGAAGGAGACTCTTCAATTGGGTGCCATCAAAAGGTGCCTTTACATCTGCAGTCACGACTTGCACGGCCGTGTCAAGGATTTTGCACGGCCGTGTCCTCTTTGGCGCCAGATTTGGATTTGAATTTGGAGACTTGCACGGCCGCTCCATATATAGCTGCACGGCCGCTCCGACTGGTTTTCAGCTTGGAGTGCTTATTTTGCTTGGTGTTCCTCCATCCTTTCGGACCAAAATGTCCATGAATCCTTTGTATAAATAAAAAGACCCTAAAACCTGTCTAAAATGTATAAAACATACCAAAAACGTAAAATCTAATAAAATAACAAAAGTAAGTAAAAATACTAAAAACTAAATAAAAAGTGATGATTTATTTGTGTAAAAGTATATAAAAACTAGGATAATTGACTATATAATAGTCACTTATCAAACTCCCCCACACTTAAGCCTTTGCTTGTCCCCAAGCAAACTTAGAATGAAATACGGAGAGGGAGAAAAACACGATTGATCCCTCAGAAATAAAGTAGCAAGCCCTTAAATGCCTTGTAGATAATGCCTTTATCTATCTAATCATATTTTGAACACCTTTAAAAATTTATTTTAGGAAGAAATATTTTAGGGATATTTTTAAAGAGATAAAATGCAAGACAATAACCTAATATAGCATATATAGAATTTTGACCAAGTAAAGCATGCTAGAAGGAAGAATCTTTAGATTTATTTCTTGGTAGAAAAAGCTGTCACTTTTTAGAGTGATTTTTTTAGAAAAGATGAATTTTATTTCTTTAAGACGTACAAGAGAAGGTATAAACATTTATTCACAATTTAGAAGTTCCGAAGAATTGTATTACATTCTTGAATCACAAGGGTGAAGAATGGATGATGGTAGTGGAAAAATCTCGTCAAAGTCAAACAAATTTATCTTATTTTTGTACGTGTTATATTTTTGCAAAAGACCTAAGTTATTTTTGATCCTTTCAAGTAGGAGACATTGTGGTCGCGAGCCCCATGTTCCTAATACTTAGATCAAGAATACTTTTGGATATTATTTCCGTTTTGGCAAGGAAGCATCGTCGCAGCGAACGCCGTGCCCCAAGTTACTTAGGAGATAATATGTTTCTTTTTGCTTTTAAGGATTGGTGACAATTGTCACTCTTTTATCAATAAGATAGAAGTGTTTTACTTTGACTTGATTTAAAAAAAATGGAAGGATGGAATTTATGAAAGGGTGTGATTCAAGGGATGCAAACAAAAAGGTACTTCTAAAAAGGGAATAAATATCTAATAAAGATAAAAAAAATGTACAATCTTAAAGGAATATATTCAAAATTTGCATAAATGACCAAGCATAAAAAGGATTCCTTCTAATCAAATGCATTTTTCTTGATGAGATTCTATATTGTGCTATACCAACTTATGAGGCTTTCAATTTTTTTCCTAAAAAGATCCCTTATACTTTTCCTTTTTATAGATTTCTAAGTGTATATAAAATATGAGAGGAAAGATAAATAGGCATTCATACTAGGGCAAATGGCAAGCATAATGATAATGATTTTTGATCATCATAGGGATTTTTTTTTTTTTTTATATACTATTATACGTGCATACAAAAGAAAAAAAATGCAACTAAGTTAAAAAAGAAAAATTATACTAGAAAGCGATTAAATCTATCCTAGAAAGCAAGTAAAATTTAAAAACTAGAAAGCGAAAAATAAAGGATAGATTTACCCCCCCCCCCCCACACTTGAAATGAACATTGTCCTCAATGTTTCAAGGAACAATGCTAAATCTAGGGAGGGTAAAGGGAAAAACTTACTAAAATGGATCACGGGTAGGTTCGCCCAAAGTAATACATGAAACCACTCCAATTAGATCTCCGGTTATGTAGTGTTTTAGTCTTTGCCCGTTTACTTTAAAATCTCCTTGTGTTTCGTTCCCAATTTCGATGGCTCCGTATGGATATACCTTACGCACTTGATATGGGCCTGTCCATCTTGATTTTAATTTTCCTGGAAAAAGCTTCAAACGAGAATTAAAAAGTAATACCATGTCCCCTTCTTTAAAATCCCTTCTCATTATATAAGCAACATGCCATTTTTTTGTTTTCTCCTTGTATAATCTGGCACTTTCGTATGCTTCAAATCGGAGTTCTTCAAGCTCTTGTAACTGTAGTTTCCTCTTTTCACCGGCTTCTGTCAAGTCATAGTTTAGGGCTTTGATTGCCCAACATGCCTTATGCTCGAGTTCCACTGGTAAATGACATGGCTTTCCATAAACTAATCGAAAAGGAGTGGTTCCGATAGGTGTTTTAAAAGCGGTGCGATAAGCCCACAAAGCATCGTTCAATTTAATTGACCAATCCTTTCTTGAACTTATTACCGTTTTCTCCAAGATCCACTTTATTTCTCGATTTGATATTTCCACTTGCCCGCTTGTTTGAGGATGATATGCGGTGCCTGTTTTATGATAGACTCCGTACTTTTTTAATAAAGCATCAAACTGGCGGTGCGAAAAATGTGACCCTCCGTCACTTATGATGACTTTTTGGGAAAATTGTATCTTTGAAAAGCTTCATGACGACTTTTGAGTCGTTTGTTGGAGATGCTATAGATTCTACCCACTTTGAGACGTAATCTACCGCTACCAAAATATAATTATTGTTGAAGGATGCGGGAAATGGTCCCATAAAATCAATGCCCCAAACGTCAAAAAGCTCAACTTCTAGAATGTTGTTGAGAGGCATTTCGTTTCTTCTTGAAATGTTGCCGGTTCTTTGGCAACGATCACAAGAGATGACGAAATTTCGAGAATCTTTGAAGAGCGTGGGCCAGAAAAAACCTGATTGAAGAACCTTGGAGGCGGTTTTGGCTGTGCTTGCATGACCGCCATAAGGAGATGAATGACAATGATACAGAATGTCCTTGATCTCTTCATTAGGTACACACCGCCTAATGATTCCATCTGCGCAATGTCTAAAGAGGAGCGGATCTTCCCAAAAGTATTTTTTAATTTCTGATAAAAATCTCTTCTTTTGTTGATAACTCATTTCTGGAGGAAGAATCTTGCATGCTAGATAGTTAACAATGTCTGCAAACCAAGGAATTTCGACATTGTTTATAGCAAGAAGATGATCATCCGGAAATGAATCATCAATGGGAAGGTCATAATTATCGAAAATTTCTAATTCTTTAGGAAGGCGGGATAAATGATCTGCGACCAAATTTTCCGTCCCCTTTTTATCACGGATTTCCAAATCGAATTCTTGGAGGAGAAGGATCCACCTTATTAACCTTGGCTTTGCATCCTTCTTCGTCAACAAGTATCTAATTGCAGCGTGATCCGTGTATATGATTACCTTTGATCCCACCAAATATGACCGAAACTTTTCCATAGCAAATATTACGGCCAAAAGCTCTTTTTCTGTGGTGGCATAATTCATTTGTGCTTCATCCAGTGTTCGGCTGGCATAATATATTGCGTGCGTTTTCTTGTCTTTTCGCTGTCCCAGAACAGCTCCGACCGCGAAATCACTTGCATCGCACATTATTTCGAAAGGGAGATCCCAATCGGGTGGTTGTACGATAGGAGCGAATATCAAAGCTTCCTTCACCTTAGATTTGCAGGAAGAGGTTTTAACTCGACTTGAGGTGCCTTAACTACCTCTTTTTCCTCTTTGTTGGATGGTTCTGCTGTAGCCTCCAACTTTTCGAAATCATTGTCCCCACTAGGCTTTGCTGTGTCTAAAAGCATGGTATAATTTGCAATTTCTTCATCGTCATTATCATGCAAAGTTCTCTTCCAATCTATAAGACTTTTTTCTAGCGGATCCTTAGATTGGGGACTCTCTAATTCCTTGCTAATTGATTCTAACATGTTAATGTTCAAGCAAGGGTTCTCAAGATCAGGATTTCTCATGAATTTAGACAAGTTAAACTCCATTTTATCATCTCCTACATTCAAAGTTAGGTTACCATGTTTAACGTCTATAACTGCCCCAGCTGTGGCAAGGAAAGGTCTACCTAGAATTACAGGAATATGACTATCTTCTTCCATCTCGAGAACAACAAAATCTACCGGGATGATTAATTTCCCGATTTGGCAAGGGACATCTTCCATAATACCCACTGGATATTTAATGGAACGATCCGCCAATTGCAGGGATATGGTTGTAGGTTTCAATTCTCCTACACCAATCTTCTTGCTTACAGAAAGCGGGATGAGGCTTACACTAGCTCCTAGATCCAGCATGGCATTATCAACATCAAATTTACCTATATTACAAGGGATAGAGAAAGTACCGGGATCTTTTAGTTTTGGGGGTAACCTTTTTTGTAAAACAGCACTCACTTCCTCTGTTAATGCAACAGTTTCATTTTCTTCTAGCTTCCTTTTGTTAGAAAGAACATCTTTGAGAAATTTAGCATAAGAAGGCATTTGTTGCAAAGCATCCGTGAAAGGTATATTAATGTAGATAGATTTTAAAACTTCTAAAAATTTTGCAAATTGTTTATCGAGTTTTGCCTTTACCAACCTTTGAGGGTAAGGTATAGGCGGATCAAAATTTCTAGTTATTTTAGGGGATTCCGTCCCCTTATTATCCTCATCATTAGTCTCGACCACGGGTGGGTTTTTGACTAATACTTTCTTCAATGGGGCTACTCTCTTTAGGTGGACAATCAATAAGCTCTCTCCCACTCCTAGTAACCACTGCTTTAGCATGCTCATTTAATATTTTATTATGGGTGGCTAAGTCATCAAATTTATCATTAAATAACTTAAAGCATTCCCTAAATTCAGCATTAGTCTTTTCTTGCTCATTTTTACTTTCAACTATGAAATCCATTAAAAGATCTAATTTTGATTTAGGGGGAGAAAAAATATTTGAAGCATTATTGAAATTTCCAAATGTAAGACCTTGATGTTGTGTAAATGATTGCGGGTTAAGAACGTTGTTATTCTTATAGGAAAAATTGGGATTGTATGTATTAGAATACATCCCCCCTTTTTGCCCAAAAGAATTAACGAAGTTCACTTGATCGTTAGAAGTAACGTCAAGTAACTCGCAGTTATCCGTACTATGTGAGTTAGACCCACATAGTTCGCATAACACATTTACACTAGCAATGGGATTGACATTAAGATTTTCAAATTTTTTCAAAAGCATGTCAACTTTAGAGGAGAGGAGAGTAACTGCATCAACATTATATTTACCGGGCGTACCTTGTTCTTTGCTCCTCTCGCTTGACCATTGGTAATGGTTCAATGCAATGTTTTCGATAAGGTCGTATGCCTCATCGACTCCTTTGTTCATCAATGCTCCTCTGCGGCGGCATCAATGGTCTCTCTTGTTTTGAAAATGAGACCGTTGTAGAAGGTGTGAACAATCAACCACTTTTCAAGCCCGTGGTGGGGGCACATTCGAGAAGTTCCTTGAACCGTTCCCATGCGTCATACAAAGTCTCACTATCTCGTTTGACGAAGTTAGTGATCTTTGTTCGTATACGGCGATCTTGCTTGGTGGGAAAAATCGACCAAGGAATGCTTCTTGAATTTGGTCCCATGTTGTTAATGAATTCTGGGGGACCGAATTCAACCATTGTTTCGCCTTATCCTTGAGAGAGAAAGGAAAGAGGCGCATCCGGATTGCTTCCACCGTAACATTTTGAATACGTGTAGTATCACAATATTCAAGGAATGTTTGGATGTGTAGATGGGGATCTTCGAAGGCAGTGCCGCTGTATTGGTTATTCATAACCATGTGCAATAATTGCGGCTTTATCTCGAAGTTTGCTGCTCCGACATTTGGCACAACAATAGGGGATCTAGTTCCCGGGGTACTTGGGTTAACAAAGTCCCGTAGGGTCCTAGCAGGTGTTTGCGGTTCTCCATCCATGTATTTTTGTAGAGTTTCTCTAAATCTTCTTAATCTTTCGTGAAAGCTTCTTTCGGGTTCCGGATCAAAGTTGTCAACGAATGTCCGAGACCGTTTCATAAACTACAAGAAAAACACTTGAAGAAAAATTAAACGTAACAGATTATAGGACAAGAAAGCAAAATAGTAAAAATAAAATAAAAAACAAAAAATTTTGTAGTAAAGACAAAAATAAAAAGTAAACCGATTGTCCCGGCAACGGCGCCAAACTTGTTCGGTCGAAACCTAACGGTTTATTTTATATCCGCAAGCGCACGGGCTATTGTAATATAGCGGGTGCAAGTACGAGTCGATCCCACAGAGACGGGGGTTTACTTAAGGGATATTTTTGTCTTTAGAAAATATAGAAAAAGATTGGGGGTAGATAAAATTTGTTTTAGAATAATAGAGAGCATAAACAGAAAATACTTTAATTGAAATCTTATAAAACGAAGCATTCTCGGGATTGGAAATCATACACATATTCTTATTCATCAAATTGTCATTGTCTTAGAAATAAAGGGTTTTCATAAAAAGCAAGGATGGTATGTTAAGCCTACGCTATTTCGGGCTAAGACAATAGCGTTTGTATTCTTCACTAATTATGTCCTAACTGTTTGAGAAATCCGTTTATGTTTGCCCCCGCCCTGTCACAAACGGGCATTCCGGCTTATCTCTAGCTGACCATAATTAGTAAGAATCCATTAAGGACGGAAGTCAACATACTTTCCATTAAAGGAACATCCCTAGGCCATTGAACTACTCTCGTGATCAATGAACCTAGTTTCTTTATATGGTTCCGTCAATCGAGATTCTCCGCTAGGTACTTCTCTCAATTGACTGAATCATACAAATTGGATATCGCCAAAATGTAAAGCATTTAGAGAATAATATAAAGAGATTGTTTTAGATGAAGAAAGAAGACAAGACTAAACATTTTTGAATGATGAATAAGCATGCTTTTGAGTTTCCAACCCCAAGAATATGGGGGATTACTCACAAGCCATTGATAACATAAAAGTATAAATAGAGATTGAGTAAGAAAGACTTATGATTGCTGAGAATAATGCTTCACTTTTATTGCTTTTCCTCCAAAGCGATTCCAAGAACAAATAATGACTTTGATCTTCAAACTCCTTTGGAAAATTGTTGTTACAAATCTTTGTATCTTCTATCTATCTAATATCAGTAATTTCTCTCTAAGAATTCGTATCTAAGGCCCGATTACAAGGGTCCTATTTATAAATGGAAGGAGACTCTTCAATTGGGTGCCATCAAAGGTGCCTTTACATCTGCGATCACGACTTGCACGGCCGTGTCAAGGATTTTGCACGGCCGTGTCCTCTTTGGCGCCCAGATTTGGATTTGAATTTGGAGACTTGCACGGCCGCTCCATATATATTTGCACGGCCGCTCATGGTTTTCGGCTTGGAGTGCTTATTTTGCTTGGTGTTCCTCCATCCTTTCGGACCAAAATGTCCATGAATCCTTTGTATAAATAAAAAGACCCTAAAACCTGTCTAAAATGTATAAAACATACCAAAAACGTAAAATCTAATAAAATAACAAAAGTAAGTAAAAATACTAAAAACTAAATAAAAAGTGATGATTTATTTGTGTAAAAGTATATAAAAACTAGGATAATTGACTATATAATAGTCACTTATCAGCAATGTGCGCCGTGTTTTGTGACGGTTTTTTTTTTCTTTTTGAAAATGTGTCGTGTAGGGCTTAATCCCTCTTTTGAGAAAATTTGTACAGTGTGTGCCGTGTTTTGTGGCGGACTGCATGGGGAAAATTATGTGCAATGTGTGCCGTGTTCGTGACGGGGTTTTTTGAAAATGTGTCGTGTAGGGCTTAATCCCTCTTTTGAGAAAATTTGTACAGTGTGTGCCGTGTTTTGTGACAGACTGCATGGGGAAAATTATGTGCAATGTGTGCCATGTTTCGTGACGGGTTGTTTTTGTTTCACCGTGTTGGGACGGACTTTTTATGCTTTGCCGTGTTGGGACAGACTTTTTTATGTTTTCGTTTCCTTTTGGTATTTTGCATTAAGTACTGTGATTGACGTACCTTTGCTGTGTTTACCTGCAGGATAAGGGGCCTTTGTCCGGAAAGGCCAAGAAGATGAAGTCTCGGGGGTCGCTCGAGGCAGTAGTTGAGCTGTGGCAGCATTTGTCGGATATCTCCAGGGAGGGTAGGCCGAGTCCTAAGAGGCTGGTCTTTGCTTCTGGTTTGGGCGCGTTCGTTGAGAACCTTGCCGAGATTGCGGAGACGAGGAAGAACAAGAGCATCTTCCTGGCCTTGTCTGAGTACTGGTGGGATACCACGCATACCTTCCATCTGAGATGGGGAGAGGTGACGGTGACTCCCACCGACTTCGCGGCGATTACCGGGCTTTCCTTCAAAGGAGGGCCAGTGAGATAGCGGGACAGGATGTCTGATGAGTGTAGACACCCCATTCTGAACACATCGGATCATACTTATACCACTCTAAGTCTCACTTTGAGTCAAGAAGTAGAAATCCACCATTTCGTCATGTTTCGTTAAGTTTTGACTAACTACCGTTAGTTTGGGACTAAGCGCATACGAGATAACGAGGAAAGGACAAAGCGTCCACGGGAGCAATATCTCGCCGCGAGATGGCGTGTCTCGCGCGAGATATCCCCCTCTGCCCGGTGCGGATGACGGTTCCCTCGATTTCAACCTCTTTTCGAGATAAAACATTATCTCTCCGGCCAACCAATGGGAGAGGAGTTCTAGAACCATCTGATAGGGTTTTAACTCTCCACTTCTTCATATCCAACCTCTATAAATACTTGGTGACTTCCAAGGGATCGGGGGTCGGAAGTCGAAAATCCCAAACCTCGAATTTACACAACACACACATTTTGTCGTTTTCTTTCCCTGAAGGAATCCCTCAAAATCACCCTAAAAACTCACCTCATAGTTTGTTTGTCAACCTTGTTGATAAACAAGCATCAATCTCCAAACCAAGGACCAAGGCGAAGCTCTGTCCGTGTGAAGGGTCGACTCTAAACTTGAGTCGAAACTCTGCCCAAATCACCTCACGCAAGGTAATTCCTAAACTTCCTTCTAATTGATTGTTAGAGTGGTATAAGTCCATAGAATCTAGGATCGGCCTAGAGCCTCTCCAAATCATGGAGACGGTCTCGAAGCAATCGATTCTACATTCCATTTGACCTCGTCAAATGGACCTTTATTTGTAGTATTTAGATTCGTTTTTTTACTTCTTCTTTTGAAAACCTCTCTCTTCTTTAGCAAGACCGATCTCCGGATTGGGTGAAATGGATGCCTTCTAAACCTACCCATTTCATAACCTAAGCCCCGAACTCAAATCTCTTTCAAATGGTTTTTCTATGTTTCCAATCAAATAATATAGGTGGCGACTCATAAAAAATAAAAGGAATCAGAATTTCTTTCTCGCAACGCTACAGTGGCGACTCATTGGGGGCGAAAATTAAGAGGCTTAAACTTGCGTCAAAATTAAAAGAGAGGTTTTCAAAAAAATTAGTAAAATTCGAATTTTTTGCTCTCAGATGAAGCTTATCTCGCGGCGAGATATCATATCTCGCGCGAGATATGGCTTCGGCAATCTGGTTGTTTTCTGGTTTCTCCTGTTCATCCCGTGATCCAAGACGAGGGTCGAACACGCAAGGGGGATCCCAGGATTCATTATCTGCAGAGTTCTCGCATCTTAAGGCCTCCCTTAAGGTGTAGAACTCGGACCTTTATTTTCCTTAAATAATTGATTATTATTTATGAACTGCGTGTGATTGGGTTTTATTTAATTAAAGTCCGGTCCATTGGGGATTCGGGAGTTGTAAATTAAATTATTTATCTCTCTTTATCTCTCTTTATGTGGAACTACGACGGCTTGAGTCTTCCTAAATTGGGAGAAACGTAGGCAACCACTTGGTGCGGCCACTATCTGTTTTCTCTTTTGACTTTCAAAAAAAACTTCCTATTTTACTCTATCACATAGATTGACTATCACACACGCGCACTCATATATAACTGTCATTGCACTACATACCCTCTATAAACCCGGGACCCACACTAAGGACGGATGACGGTAACCACCTAGTCGCCGGTCTCTCCGAAGTTGGACAATCCCACTCCGCGTATTCAATCCACTTAGATTGTCATATCGCGGGGAGCCTAGCCTTCCAGCCCTGCATCGCCACATTCTCATGTAGATTGACTTTTTAGGATCACTCCGTGACCGGTCGGTTTTGACTCGGTGATCTTTTCTTGTTTTTGATCAAAACAAAGCCATGTAAAATTGACAATAAGAAAGGATTCGGAAAAAGTCCCTTCGGAAAAAGTCCCTTCGGAAAAAGTCCCTTCGGAATGACCCTTTCGGATGTCCCTTCAAAAAAAAAATGTGCATATAATCCTTCAAAAAAACAATCTTACATGGCTTTGCTTTACAAAAATAGGATTGATTGCTTAGTCGTTAGGTTCTGATAAAGGCCTTAGAAACCCCTCAAAACGGACTTTCCGTTCCGACCAAAAATTAGGGCTAAATAAAAATCGACTTTCCGTGTGATTATCTCGCGCGGGATTACTAATCTCGCACGAGATAATGCTTCTGTCTGCTGAATTTGAGCCTGAGCCATTTAAGCCTGCTTCCGACTCGTTGGGGCTAAATCTTGATATCTACATATCTTCTGTCAGTTTTCCGAAGCTACTCAACTCCAAGACTCCCAACACAATGTCTGACATCGACAACATTCCGGGAAATGAGACCCTGTCCGAAAACAACCACAAACTTCTGGAAGAAGCCAATGATCGCCTAGAAGTGCAAGCTTCCCAAATCCACACTCTCGTGGAAGAAATTCAAGAGCTTAGGGCTGCACTAGCCAACAAAGAAAAGAAGAAGAAAAATGACTCTTCCTCCGGAGAAGAGGAGTCATACACTAAAAGGGCCAAGGGTCGCCGCAAGAGCAAAGGCAAGAAAAAGAGGTACGAGTCTAGCTCATCATCTTCCTCATCCGACAATGAAAGCTGCACATCCAAGAAAGAAAGCAAGGGGGAAAGCAAGAATGAACCCCTTACCATGGCCATGCTAGAAAAGAAACTTGCATCCCTTGATGTGAGTAAGGGAGCCACGCTCTCCATTGATTACGATACCCTTCGTCAGTCTATGTCAAAGCTTCCTAGAAAGTACAAGACACCCGACATTGCAAAATTCAATGGCACCACCTGTCCCAAATCACATTTGGAGACCTACTCTTGGGCCATGCTACCTATGGGTGTTGATGACAACCTGTTAGCCCAATGCTTTCCACAAACTCTCGATGGTGCTGCTAGAGATTGGTATATGACCCTCCCACTCTCAACAAGACTAGGCGGCCACTTGCTAGTTGTACCTTCCAAAAGCAATACGAGGACAACTCCACTTATCGCACCACTAGAAGGGATCTTGAGCAAACCAAGCAGCAACCGAACGAGTCCTTCACAGATTTTGTCAAAAGGTGGAGAACCAAGCTAACCGAAATCGTTGATAGGCCCAGCCTAGACGAGCAAATTCACATCCTCATACAGTGCCTTAGAGAGGAATATCAAGACAAGCTAGCCGGCAACTACTTTCCTAGCTTCGCCGAACTTCACAAGTCGGGCATACGGTTAGATGACCTCATCAAACGAGAAAAGGGAAGCCAAGAAAGAAAGTGGATTCCGCTACAACAAGAGCTCTTCTTCCTCCTCCAATCCCAAGGATGCATCTGTCAATGCCATTGTCTTCAATCATCCCGGAAATGGTAAGTACTCTGCGGTACCTCCACCACAAAAGAAGAAGAAAGGTAGGCATTATGACAAGCTTGAAGGAATCACCCAAGAAGAACTCTTCGAAGTGCTTGTCAAGAACGGGAAAATCAAACCAAGAGAAGGTGGACCTCCAAAGAAAGATCTTCACCCGCCAACCATGCTCATCACCTCTTACGCAAGTACCACAACTTCACCGGTCACGACACCAACTCTTGCTTCCACTTGAAAGACGTCATCCAAGATTTGTTTGACGATAAAGAGATAGGGTTACCAAATGTTGTTACTAATCCTTTGCCAAACAATGAGGTCAATTTAATTGAGATAGAAAGTAGCTTCGAGGACCCTACTCGTCTAGCCACAATTGTGGACGAGAGCCCTCTTGAATTTAATGAATCTTCTTTCTGTTATATGATGTCTTGGGAGGAAATCTTAGAACAAAAAGGAAAAGAGTCTAAAACAGTCAACCTACTCACACGATCCGGTCGTGTGATCATCAACAAAGACCCAAGGGATGAAAATCCTCCAAAACAAAATAAAGCCTCATCGCCAAGTGAACCGGAGGACCCTCTCTTAACTCAATTGAAAAAGACACAAGCAAATATCTCGGTTTGGGATCTCATAGGAGCATCTCACAAGCACCGTGAGATGTTGAAAAAGGCATTGGCTCAAATGACCATTTCCTCAGAAGCAACACCCGAAGAGCTCACTCAAATGATTGGCCAAGTGCAGTTTGGCAACGTCATCACTTTCACTGACTTGGACCTCCCATCCTATGGGAACAATCATCATGAGGCCCTTTACATAACTGCTAAGGTGAATGGGTACCGAATGCCATGCATTTTGGTTGGCAATGGTTCTGCAATCAATGTCCTCCCGAAGAAAGCCTTATCATCATTAGGCCTCACCCACAAAGACCTCAAGCCATCCGGGCATCTTGTAAGGGGGTACGATTGTCTTGCTAGAACCGCTGCAGGATCGGTTGTAATACTGTAGAAATGGGACAAGTCACTATGAGCATCGAATTTCAAGTCATCGACATCCCGGCATCCTTCAACTTGCTACTTGGTCGCCCTTGGCTACATGACATAGGGGGTGTGCCCTCCTCCTTGCACCAATGCATCAAGTTCGAACACAACAACACTATAGTCACCATACACGGAGAGATGGTCACTTTGCTAGTCCTATCCTCGAAGTACAACATAGCACTTCGATTTCTGTTCGGTGGTTTTGAGATCGAGAAAGAAAGCCTTGTGAACGTCATAGACACTTGCAACGAAAACGACTACTCAAAGGCACTTAGGTATTTCGGAAGCCTTCTGTATGCGGAGAATGATGCTAGCAAAAGGGTACTTTCTGGATTGGGGCTTGGAAAGCACTTACAAGGAATAACGGAACCACCACCGGTCCCCCGCCTCACACTGAAAGCATGGACTAGGATACGACATCTCCATCCACGATGAAGATGACATAGAAGAGTGGGGGCTTCACTTTCAGGCTCAAGTGGGAAGGAACCTCGTACAAAGACTGCAATGACCCAAAGTTCAAGGATTGCAACCTCAAACCATATCGGAGGACACTCAATGGCTACTTTGTTCGAGAAGGGAAAGTATTCCCTACTTTATCTTTTCAGAACCATGATGATGATAAAGGAAAGCGCCAACCGGGCTTTGAAATCTTCGACGGCTGCGATGCTTCTCCGGATGAAACGAGAATCCGTCCTTTGATCCCTAATGATTTGTGGGGCACGAAGGCGAAATGACAAGCGAATGGGACTTTGTGTTGGGAGAAGACATCTTTGCGACAATTCCAAGACTGTCTTAGGTTAGAAGACGGCCCGATTCATGCAATATCCAAGGGGACGCTCCAACTACCGACTACACAAGACTAATACGAAATGTGATAAGCCAATTCTAAACGGCACGTCACCGGGAGGACCGATTGTTGATGAAGACTTCATGATCAAAGAGCTTGGTTGCACTCCCCACCCTCGCGGGAAGATAGGCCCTACAACTTTTACATTAGAAGCGAGGCTCCACCTCAGATGAACTCACTCAAGAGGAAATCGAGGCGGTGGTGAACATGTATTCCCTTACTTCCTTAATGAAAACTTTGATCTTTCCGAGTACCACGAGATTGCTAACATCGTAAATGATGAATTAACTAATAATAATCAATATAACGAACACGTTAATAATGAATCATACGATGAGATAGATCAAGATAACGAACAAATCTTAAAAAGAATTAGCTAAGCAAGTAGGTCGTTGTGGAAAGAATGGCCAGTTGACGACGAGGAAATGCAAACGGTTAATCTTGGGACTACGAGAAGACCCCGGAGAAACAAAGATCGGCGGCTTCTTGAGGGGAAGACGGAGAAACCTTGACCCGGCTCCTCGGAGAATATGTCGACGTATTCGCTTGGTCCTACAAAGATATGCACAGGTTGAATCGGTCGGTTGTAGAACACAAGATACCACTTGCTACCCAGCGCCAAGCAGTCAAGCGAGAAACTACGCGAGAATCAAGCCGGAATGGTCAATGCAAGTGAAAGAAGAAATCATGAAACTCTTGAATGTAGGGTTCATCAAAGTGAATGAATATCAGGAATGGTTAGCAAACACGGTGCAAGTAGCCAAGTCGAACGGGAAAATACGAGTACGTGTTGATTTCGGAGACTTAAACAAGGCATCCCCTAAAGATGACTTTCCACTACCAAACATAGACATGTTGGTCGATGCCACATCGGCATACGAGGTCCGCTCATTCGTCGACGGGTTCGCGGGTATAACGAAATCCTCATGGCGAGAAGAAGACCGGCACAAAACGGCATTCACCACACCTTGGGGAACGTTACGCTACACGGTCATGCCGTTTGGTCTCAAACGGCTGGGGCTACCTATCGAAGCGATCACGACACTATTCCACGACATGATCCATAAAGAAATAGAGGTGTATGTGGACGACATGATTATCCACTCGAAGGGGACGAGATGGCCAACACTTGAGAGATCTCGAAAATTCTTCAATCGGCGAGACGGCACAAAATGAGACTCAACCCCGCCAAATGCTCATTCGGAGTAGTCAAAGGGAAAGTCTTGGGATACATGGTCACGAACGCGGCATAGAAGCGAGATCCCGCCAAGATAAAGGCCATTACAGACATGCCTCCACCCAAGACACGAGAAAGAAGTAAAGGGATTCATGGGCGAGACTCCAATATATCGGTCGATTCATTAATCAGCGGACTACAATGTGCGACCCCATCTTTAAGTTTGCTTAAGAAAAACGCACCTCAAGAGTGGACCGAAGAATGTCAAGAAGCATTCGAGAAAGTTAAGCACTACTTGACTTCCCCACCTATCTGGTTCCACCACACAAGGAGAAGCCCTTGAAGTTGTACCTCACAATCACAGACAACGCATTAGGGGCTATGCTTGCTCAAGAACGACCGGCCTCGCACACGAGAAAATGCCATCTACTTTGTCGGCCGCGAGATTCTAAGGCGGTGAAATCAACTACTCTCCACTCGACAAGTCATGCGCTTTGCTCTCGTCTCGGGTATCACAAAGGTTAAAGCACTATATGGAAGCCTTTCCGGTTCCGTCTCATCGCAAAGATGGATCCTTTGAAATATATCCTAGACAAATCAAATTTGTCTTCGAGACTAGCCAAATGGTACTTCATGCTCGCGGGGTATGATATCACTTACGTCACTCAGAAATCCGTCGAGAGGGAGTGTATTCGCAGATCGGTTGGCCGAATTTCCTTGCGACGAAGTGAAGGGGAAGACCCGCGATTCACGATGAGGACATCCTAAGCATAGAAGAAAATAAGTGGCAATTATTTTTCGATGGCGCAGCCAACAAGAGAGGGTTTGGCATCGGAATGTTATTGGTGGACCCTAACGACATCTACACTCCACTAGCAGTACGTCTTGACTTTGACGCCACCAACAATACCGCAGAATACGAGGCTTGCATAGCGGGGCTGGAGGCAGCCCTAGAACGTAACGTGACTGAACTCGAGGTATTCGGGGATTCCCAATTGATCATCAATCAGACATTAAAGAAGTAGAGGGTCCAAGATCCAACCCTTCAAAGATACAGTACCCACCTCCAAGAACTGGCACATCAATTTCAAGATGTCTCGTTCCACTATCTCCCCAGAGATAAAAATCGGTTTGCGGATGCACTAGACACACTTGCTTCTTTGGTTGAAATCCCTAAAGGAAAAGCAGTTAAACCCTTCAAGATAACACGGCGTGCAACTCCTGCATACTGCGCCGTTATAGATCTTCACGACTGCAAAGACAAATGGTTATCCAAAGGTGCCGCTGTTGAAAACTCCGAAGGGAAACCATGGTACCACGACATTTGGTATTTCATCCTAGATGGAACCATACCACACGAGGCAGACCTGAAGACTCAGATTGCCCTTAAGAGGTTGGCTGCCAATTACGTCATCACGGCTGGCCGTTTATTCAAGAAACATTCCCAAGGAAACCTCCTTTGCGCCACCGAGGAAGAGGCCCAGGAAATAATGGACCATGTTCATCAAGGCATATGTGGAACCCACATGAGCGGAAACATGCTCGCCAAAAAGATCATCGAGACAAGGGTACTTTTGGGCGACCATGGAAGCCGACTGTACCAAAATGGTCAAGAAGTGCCACAAGTGTCGAGATACACGCCAATCTTGACACGCACCGCCTTCCTTGCTGTACCCAATGACTTCACCTTGGCCGTTCTCTACATGGGGGATAGACGTGATTGGAAAGATCACACCCGAGGAGCCAACGGACATTTGTTTCGTCCTAGTAGCCATCGACTATTTCACTAAATGGGTCGAGGCCGCCTCCTACAAAGTTACGAATGCCAGAAAGGTTGCGAGAATTCATCAAGCACAACATCATCTGCCGATATGGGGTTCCACAAGAGATGATATCCGATAATGGGTCACACTTCGAGAAGGAAACCGATCGCCTGCGGCCAGTACAAAATCACGAGACACAAGTCATCTCCTTATAGGCCTCAAACAAACGGAGCGGTTGAAGCCGCGAACAAAACAATCGAGACTATCATCGGAAAAATGGCGATCTTGGAAAAGGCGGCCCGACAAGCTACCATTCGCACTATGGGGGTACCGCACTTGATCCGAACAGCTACGGGAGAAACTCCCTACGCCCTCACATTCGGGATGGAGGGTGTCTTACCGATAGAATTGGAAATACCATCACTAAGGGTTCTCCTAGAAAACCAAGTGAATGAAGTCGACTGGCTAGAAAGCAGATACGAAGAGATAGCCCTGTTGGACGAAAGAAGGTTGAAAGCGGCCGAACACACTCAAGCTTACCAAAGAAGAATGGCAAGAGCTTTCAACAAAAAGGTCAAGACAAGGAACATCAGAGTAGGCGACCTGGTGCTCCGTGAGCATCGTCCCGGACCTTTCAACCCATTAGGCAAGTGGGGACCAAGGTGGATAGGACCCTACATTGTGAAGAAGATTTTCTCTGGGGGAGCCCTTCAGCTGGTAGACTTAGACGGAGATCAACTACCGAAGCCGGTCAACATGGACAAGCTCAAGAAGTACTTCGCGTGACTTGGCCTCCTTAAAACAAATCGCTCGCTAGGTTGAAAATCCCGGAAAGGACGACCTAGGCAAAAATTAGAGCTAGCACAAGAAAAGAAGCCCGCTGGATCGAAAACCCGAAGGGGCGGTTTAGGCAAAAGAAAGGGTGTGCTGTAAGTACTCCAATTTGAGCTTGTTAGAATTTTCGTTAGAAAATTAACGAAAGTTATAACATTTCTAACAATTCCTAACAATCCTAACTTTTCTAACAAAGTGAGGGTAAAATGGGCATTGCTATTTAGAGTTAAACCTTCCAAGGAATCTCAAAAAGCAAAAGAATTAAGAAAATCCCAAAACAGCAAGTTGAAAAACAATTTCTGCTGAGATTTTTGAATTTTATTCCTCTTGTCCAAAGCTGAAGCTGCATTTAATGAACAGTGCACGCCTACTGGACCTATCCACGCGGATACCTTTGCATTTTCAGGAGGGCTATAAATTGAGCCCTCCAGTCACAAAAATAAGGAAGAAGACATTTTGCACCGAACCTCTGGCGAAATATAGAGAGAAAACAGTGAGAATTCTTCAAGAATTGTCACCTTTTTCTCTCCAATCTTTCCCAACTCATATTCATCCACTCACTCTCATATTAAAGCCCTAAACACTCATACACTCAAGCCAAACACTCAAGAACACAAGGAAGATTGGTAAACCCTCCTCTTCCTAACCCTAAATCTCATCCATGCATACATCTTCAAACTACAAAATGTAGTTCTTTCATCTTCTTGCTCTAGATCTAAGAAGATCACCATGGAAGACCATCTCCATGGATGATCTTCTACAAAGATCAACATTATTTTTAAGCTTTCTTACTTTCTTGCAAAGAAAACTCATTTTCAAAACCCTAAAAACCATTTTCAAGCATAAAATCTTGATTTCAAAGGATAAAATTCCCCTTCCCAAGCAAATGAAATGCTTAGTCCTAATGTACCCCAAGGATGGTTTGGTATAGTTGATTCACCACTAAAATGTCTAGTGATCACTAACCAAAACCTAGGGAAATGGGGACAAGCATGGATGCAAAACCCCCCTTAAAATCATATCCTCCTTCTTGAGAAGTTGCTGTCCAGTAGCAATTTTCTCAGACCTCAGTCCATGGTCTTAATTTTTGGACACAGATGAACTTGGAATTTGGTGTTGACTACAAAACACTTTTTGTAGCCGACATCCAGAGCTTTCCAGACATATTTTTACCTTATTTTTTGGGTGAGTAAAACTCCTCTTTTCAAATTTTCTTTCAGAGGCTAGTTCATCAGCTTCTGGGAATCCAGATCTCATATCTGAGGTTTACAGAAGGTTTTGACCCCTCAAATATTCTCCAAAATGGAAAATTCCTTCGCAAAAACTTTATTTAAGGTGTCTAGAACAACTTTCATTCTCTTAGTTTATCCAGATTATGAAGTTTTAAGACCCTTGAATCCCTTTCAAAATCAAAGGTCCACTGCCTTTTTCATTCTGGCAGAAATGGCTCTCAACTTCAAAAGGTCTTTTGAGTACCAAATCTCAATCCAAAAATCTTCCAAAAAATCATGGGATCAGTTTAAAGTCTTAAAAAGATATCCCAATTTTTACTTTTCTGAGTTTCAACTTATTTTGGCCAAAACACACACACACACACACACACAAATGATTTTCAGCTTGGAAGACTCGTTTTACGAGGCGCGTCGGGTGCACACTAACGTCCTTCCCGACGCGTAACATGACCTCCGAACCTAAATCTCTGATCTCGGGCTTTTTTCAAAGTTTTGGCCCTTCAAAATTAAAATGGCGTGGCGACTCCGTTTTCGTTGATTTTTTCAAACACCAAAAATGGGAAAATTTTCGAAATGGCACATTCATCACATGTGCATAAAAAAAAAAAAAAAAAAGGGGGGGCCTTATCTCGCGCGAGATTACTCTACGGCCTAGAGCCATATTTTGTCATTTTCTCAAAAATGAACTACGTTGGACCTGAGCCTCTTGTTTAATTGCTGTAAAAGAGGAACGTAGGCAGCCTTCGGGTTCGGTCTAATCAAATAAATAAATCAAAGTTGTCCCTTTTATTAATCGAATGCGTTTCATTAATGACAATAGGGAAATCCTAACCACAACGACTAATTTGCTAAGCTAACAAACTTGAAAAAATAATACTAATAAAGCAGAAACAATTGATCTATCAAAGCAATCTCTTGGTACTCCTAAAGATCTAGCCTTTCATTGACTTGGTTGGCCGGCGGACATGGTCTCCACCGTCGTCGTGATCCTCCTTGCGCTTTGAGCCTCTCAAAGCAGAACATCCCTCGAGACGATCAAAGACAGATTCCGACAATCTCTTGAAGACATGAGGCCTATCCAAAGCTTGCGTCTTTCCAGGCATTCCCTTGCCTCGCCTCTCGTACCAATCCCCATCAAGAAAATCCTGAGTAGGATCAGTTCGCACATTAGCAGGATCGGGTGAGCCTCGCTCCTTCGCAAGATACTGCTAGCTACAAAAGAATCTCTTAGCAGTGAAAGCCGCAAGTCATCAATCTTCTCTGCACTAGGATGACCGGTATGGAGGAACCAATCCAAATATTTGTCAGACAGGAAGATGCTTGCATTAAAAGTCCGAAGGTTCGACCAACGGTCCCGATTAGTTCCTACACCCCATGCTTGAGCTAGCACCTGCGCAAACTCTACACCAATATAAGACACTACACGAGAAGCTCCTTCGAAAAGATAAGTGTCCTGCTGCTGACCAAACTGACGGAGCACCCGCTTGGGAAAGTAGAAGGAGGAATCTCGCAAACCCGGAAGAACAACCCTGTCAAAACCCTTGGTATTGGCAACATACTTGTTCAACCTCCAATAAGGTGGACACCAGAGAATATCGGCAGTTTCGGTCTTCGCAATCAACTCAGCCCATTCATCCGCTGAAAGATCTTTGATCAACAACTTTCGTGTATGATATGTAAAAGGAGAATATTCCAATGGGGGACCTATCAACTTGAGATGCTCCCTAAGCCAAATAGTCAACAGGAGGGGACTCCCTTGAGTCATGACGCGATCTATGCAGCTCATCAAGACCATGAAGGGTCTCACCCAAGATTAGCGGAATAATGTTCCTAGAACGTTTCCTAGCCTGCAGAACAACTTCCACCAGTTGGGAATCGACCAAGCCGTCCCTACACGTAAACAAAACATCTCCGAAAAGAGAAAGAGCCAGAAAGTTCCGCTTATGGACATGAAAAGCATCATCATCAGAATCACCGCTGAAGCGTCCCGGAAAAGAAGAGCAATCAACCCACTTGCGGTGAACCAACTCATAGCAAATATCAAGGGGGATCCCTAACAATTCGTTCAAAGCCTCCGAATGATTCCTATGATACTTAGGGACAGCAATCTCGCCAGTCAAAGGCATATCCAAGATAATGGCGAATTCCTCCACGGTAGGCACCATCTCATTCAAAGAAAAATTGAAAAGATGGATAGAGGGATCCCAAAATCGAGCAGCACCCTGCAATAACTTCCAATCCGGTTGGAGGTTCTTCAAAGTGAAAAGAATTCTAAATCCGAATTCTGCGATAAACTTATTGCGAGACCGGTTGCGAAACGACCTTACGAAATCCCTTGATGCTTGCTTGAAAGAGGCAATCACTTCAGAGGACAAAGAAAAATCATCGACAATCATGGACGTTGGGGCAATCTCCTTGGAAGCCATGGATCACAGGGTTGAAGAAGAAGACAAGAGTTTCACCCTAACAGGATATCTCTAGAGTTTGAAAAGCTAGAATGAGTTATCTGGCCGGACTACAGGGTGATTTTATAGGGAAAACTGTCAAAATCCTGTTCGAAAAAGGAAGAGATTTCTGCCTGGGTAGCGTGTCTCGTGCGAGACACCTTATCTCGCGCGAGATATCCCTACGACAAAGCAACAGCAGTTCTACTCAAACAGCAATCTAGCCCCGACTTGACAAAGCAAGTCTCGAAAAACCTGCGTGTACAATTCATAACATGCAATAAAACACCATATTCAGGCTCAAAATTGCGGCCTATCGGCCATTCCCATTTCCGAAAAAACATGGAAAGTCGAGAAAGTTAATTAATTAAACTAATTAGACCTAGGATTAGGGGCTAAGAAAAAAAAAACCATTGTTTTGTGCTACCTACTTGTTCCTAACAGGTACCAGAAAAGAAAAAAAAAAGTTGTCTGGGCCCAAACGGCCGATATGTACAGATCATCAAATCATCAGATAAAGAGAGAAAGGGAGGGGATCACGCCATCAAGTCGCTCGAGCCGCCAACACCTCCGCCATCACCACCAGGGGGGCTACCATCCCTCCTCGACCTCTTGGCTCCGCAAGTAGGGGTCATCGCCGAGGCCACCGTTGAGGCCGCCGAAGAAGCTTTCTGGAACAGCCTCTCAGACAGGTCCGACACCAAAGCCATCAACCCAGCCATCTTGGTCGCTCCACGATTGTAATCGGCCGCGGATATGGTGACCTAAAAATCAAAGAAAAGAAGATGCTCAGATGAAGTCGGACATATACACTTATATGGACGAATACGACAAACAGAAACATACCGAAGAGATCAGCCGGGAGGCGATAACCCTCGGGAATCTGATCAGGAGACGGGATGTGCCCCATCATCGGCATGCTCCCCATCATATACGTGTAGCTCAAAGGGCCGTAGTCTGGGGCAAAAGGCAAAGAACTGGTAGCCTGGGAGGAAGTGCTAGGGGCTGAAGAACTGGCGAAGCGAGGCGGAGCCACGAGCATGTGATCGCCTATCCCCCACCAGGAGGGGACCCATCAACCGAGGCAGAAACTCCGCATAAGAAGCCCCGGGGATCACGCAAGTCGTCGCCGCATCACCCACCAAAAGACTAGCATAATCGTCCTCCGGAATAGAGTGGGTGGGATACATCGACCTCGACGGATCCGCCGGCACCCTGTATGATAGTCTACCCCGGCCATGCTGTGGGAAGACCCGCTCACCGAGATACATGGTGTCCCCCTCCAAAGACGCCAGCATCCTCTGCATCCCGGTAGCATCCCAAGCTCGATGCACCTCCAGCTCCAACAGGGTCCAAGGATATAGGCCCAACCTCTCATACTCAAAGGTATCCAACATGGCCCGCGCCTCCACCACCGTCAGGGTCCAATCCTGGTCCTCCTCCTCATCAACGCTCCGATTCGGGTGGCTCCACCTCCTGATATCCGGAAACAAAGGGGCCCGGCTCTCCAGCTCAAACCTATACAGCCCAAGGACAGTGTAGCCCCATATCTGCACAAGAAAACGGAACAGATTCAGTAAGGGAACACGAGATAGAGCATACGGACGTAAAACGAAATGTAATCAAAGAGCATACCTCCCAGGCATAAGAATACCCCGACAGAGTATCCTTGGTGTGCCTACACGCCTCATCCATGGCGTGGTAGCAGAAGGCCAGTCCCGCTGAGCCCCAGTCGTAGCCGCTCACCTCATCCAAATTCACCAACAAACCCAACAGAGAAAGACGGGCCGTAGAAGAATGGTTCGCAAAAATGGTCTCGGAAAGGATGTACCAGAGGGCCCCCCTCACCAGTCGATCCGTGACTGCATTTGGCTTCTCAGCATAATCATCAATCTGACGACGGAGGGGTGTCAACTCAGCAGCAAATCCCTTAACCTTGTTAGGGACGAAACCGATCAATTGCCTCCACACGGCTGGACCCGCAGGCTTATAACCCAAAGTCTTCGGCAGGGGATCGCCAATAAATTCCAATCCCGTGATGGCCAGAAAGTCAGTCGGAGTCATAGTCGCTTCCCCAAAGCGCAAATGAACCGTGTGGGTAGTGTCCCACCACCTCTCCCGAATAGCCTGGATAACTTGGGGGGTCCGCCTAATTCCCCGAAGATTGTCAACAAAAGTCAACAAACCCGTTTGGGCCACCCTAGCTCGGACGCCGTCAAGATCCTTGATCTTGTCCCACACCGCCTTAGCCATTTTCGGACTCCCCCGACAGTTCTTAATTGGCTTGTACGACTGCAAAACAGAGGAAAAACAGAGAGGGCAACATTAGAAATCATTCCAAATCAAGAAATCAATGAAATAGAAGAAATTTTTCATTGGGGCATTTCATCGAACACTTGGCGTGCGTACAAGAAAAGCTTGCCCAAGGATGTCAATCATAATCCGAATCAACCTCTCCTACAATCCATGATGTGTAGGAGGCTCATACGCACACAATGCAACAACAAGCATCCGAAGAAATGCACAAAATTAAAGCATGCAAGGGGAACCTAGCTCTAAGCACAAACATGAACAAAAGGCCATTGAGGGAGTTTTGAATTCAAGGGAAAGGGGATTCAAATCAATGCAATACAAGAAACAAGAGGTGAAGATAGAGTTCTTACCAAGCCCTCCCGGACAGCGGTAGAGATGTGGGCGTGCCTATCGAAGGTGAGATCATCACGGGGATAGTCCTTCCCTAGTAAATAACTCCCCAAGATAGGATTCCTTTGTTCTTGAGCCATTGATTATGGAGGGAGGAGGGATTGAGAATGGATTAGGGGAAGAAACACCAAGCAAATCCACAAGAAACCACAGAAAAAGCGACCTTGGCTCGAGCTAGGGAGGGAATTTTGGAAAAGATGTTTTCAAAATAAACAAGAGCTGCTGTTTATATGCCCCGACAGTACATATCTCGCGCGGTATATCATATCTCGCGGCGAGATAAACCTTCTGGAAAAGGACAAAATTGTCCTCGACAATAAGCGTCTACGCAACGTCAAAGTTCAAAATTTTGACACATTTACCCTTGGAAATGATAAACTAGCAGGGAAACGTGGAAAAACCGGCACCGCAAGTCACGGAACGAGCCAAACGTGACATGCGCACAATCGCCCGGTACGACACCAGTCGCCCGAGAACCGAGTGGTCCAAAGATCAACTCAATCCACATGATTCAGAGCCCAGAAAGGTGAATCATCAAAGAAAAAGCCCGGTCCAATGCCCAGACAGGTGGATCGTCATCAGAAAAAGCTCGGTCCAACGCCCAAACAGGTGGATCGTCAAACCAAAAGTTCGGTCCAACGCCCAAACAGGTGGATCGTCAAACCAAAAGCCCGGTCCAACGCCCAAACAGGTGGATCGTCATCAGAAAAAGCCAGGTCCAATGCCCAGACAGGTGGATCATCGAACCAAAAGCCCGATTCAACGCCCAAACAGGTGAATCGTCATCCCCAACAACAAAAAGCCCGATTCGGAGCCCAGAAAGGCGAATCGTCACAAAACCGACAGGACTCAGAGGACCGGACTGGTAAGCCTTTGTGTTCTAACATGATTCTCGCAGGTTCGGAGCCCAGACAGGCGAATCTTCAGACAGGCAGGTATATTCTAAATTGGGTCTTGATTTGATTCCTCAGTATGAATTTACCTTTTCGAAAATAAAATCTCCGCGATTTTCAAATGATTTTCAAAATACCTAAAGCAGCCTTTTCGTGTTTTGGAGTCGAACTACGTTTTGGTCTGATTCTCCGATAGAGATACGTAGGCAGCCGTGCGGCACGACCATCCCGATGTTCAGAATGATGTCTTTTCTATCGTCGACATGACTTCTTTCATAAGACTTGTCGCCGAGGGGCTCTGTAGACACCCCATTCTGAACACATCGGATCATACTTATACCACTCTAAGTCTCGCTTTGAGTCAAGAAGTAGAAATCCACCATTTCGTCATGTTTCGTTAAGTTTTGACTAATTACCGTTAGTTTGGGACTAAACTGCATACGAGATAACGAGGAAAGGACAAAACTGTCCACAGGAGCAATATCTCGTCGCGAGATGGCGTGTCTCGCGCGAGATATCCCCTCTGCAGGTGCGCAGCGACGGTTCCTCGTCGATTTCAACCTCTTTTCGAGATAAAACTTTATCTCTCAGGCCAACCAATGGGAGAGGAGTTCTAGAACCATACGATAGGGTTTTAACTCTCCACTTCTTCATATCCAACCTCTATAAATACTTGGTGACTTCCAAGGGATCGGGGGTCGGAAGTCGAAAATCCCAAACCTCGAATTTACACAACACACACATTTTGTCGTTTTCTTTCCCTGAAGGAATCCCTCAAAATCACCCTAAAAACTCACCTCATAGTTTGTTTGTCAACCTTGTTGATAAACAAGCATCAATCTCCAAACCAAGGACCAAGGCGAAGCTCTGTCCGTGTGAAGGGTCGACTCTAAACTTGAGTCGAAACTCTGCCCAAATCACCTCACGCAAGGTAATTCCTAAACTTCCTTCTAATTGATTGTTAGAGTGGTATAAGTCCATAGAATCTAGGATCGGCCTAGAGCCTCTCCAAATCATGGAGACGGTCTCGAAGCAATCGATTCTACATTCCATTTGACCTCGTCAAATGGACCTTTATTTGTAGTATTTAGATTCGTTTTTTACTTCTTCTTTTGAAAACCTCTCTCTTCTTTAGCAAGACCGATCTCCGGATTGGGTGAAATGGATGCCTTCTAAACCTACCCATTTCATAACCTAAGCCCCGAACTCAAATCTCTTTCAAATGGTTTTTCTATGTTTCCAATCAAATAATATAGGTGGCGACTCATAAAAAATAAAAGGAATCAGAATTTCTTTCTCGCAACGCTACAATGAGACGCTGGCAGAGCTGCTGGGCTTCACGCCTTCTCCTCATAGGGGCCTAGGCATGTTATATGGCGATGTGGAGGCGCGGATTACGACCAACATCGGGGCCTATCGCCAGGGTACCGGCCTGGTGACGGCTGAGCAGCTGGCGCGCTCTTTCTTATGGTTTGCTCTGTCCGAGACTTTGTTCTCGAATCACTCTACCTCGGCTACTTTTCCTCAACTGGAGAGTTTGGTGGATTTGGAGAGGGTTGGTGAGATTTCTTGGGACGAGGCAGGCTTGGTCGAGCTCTATTTTTCCTTGGACCGGTTTAGCCGAGGCGTGGCCAGTTCTCTGGGATGCTTTGATTTTGCTTTGGAGGTATGAGTTTATTGCTGTTTGTGATTTAGCAGTTTGTCATTTCTCCGTCTTCTTTTGCCCTGAGCTTTATCTGCTTTTGTTGCAGGTGTGGTTTTATAAGATCTTCCGGTGCTTTCCGTGGGATCGAGATGCTGAGGCCATGGAGGCCTATCCTGCTATGCTGGGCTGGGCTCGTCAGTTGAGGAGGAGGAGGACGAACAGGGGGAAACTCACCATCACCTATCGAGATGTGCAGGAGTTCTTGGACAAGGATAGCTCGGTGGAGTTTGAGCTGTATCCCTGGGCTCGGTATGGCGGTGACGAGCTCGAGGGTGGTCCCGTGGTAACGGTGCAGAGGAAGATGCTGAGGGACCTGACTTGTGATGTCATATATTTGGGGGAGAGGGTCTTCTGGTAGCATGGCCCAGGTGTGCCCCCTATGGCTCCGAGGGATCTGCCCTTTGGGATGATGAATCCCCGTGACATGGACGTGCTAGAGTACGACAGGTACCTTGGCAGTGTTAGTGCCGAGGAGTTTATTTTGCATGAGGAGTACGGGACCTTCGACAGGAGGAAGCTGAGGATGCCACAGGTGTTGGCGAGGGAGAGGCGGGATGGCCCACCACGTCCTCCAGATGTTCCAGTGCCTGGGCCGAACTTTACATACGTAAGTGGGGATTCGTCGAGGCGGAGGGTGTCGGTACCCGTCCCTGAGAAGGCTCCTGCTGCCTATCGGGTTGACCCGGATGCGCCGGTGAGTGTGCTTACTCTTTTCCATCTTGGCATCTTTTCTGTATTTTTCTCTTTTTGTTGAGTATTAATGCATCTCTTTTGCTGAGCGTTTCTTTGGTTGTTTGCTTGTGCAGGTCTCGGGGAGATCCTTTGACACGCTGACCCACCGTTTTATGTCGATGCGGTCTTTTACGAAGAAGATGGCTGGGAAGCTGCCTTGCAGGTCTTCGCGGCGTGTGCCGGCGTACGAGCCGATGCCTTCGAGGCATTCTGTGGACGTTCCTCCGTCGAGGGCTGAGCCAGGGCCGCAACAGGAGGGACCCGTTCGGGGGCGGCTTAGTTTGGATGCAGGGACATCTTTAGGAGTCCAGAGGCCGCCGATTCTTCACCAGTTCCTGCCCGAGCAGGAGGCTCAGGGAGAGGGTTCGTCGGAGCCTTCCTTCTTTGATCCTTTCACCGGGCTCGATCCTGCGAATTACTTCGAGTACTTGCCTCAGGAGGGGGTCCAGTATTCGGATGACGAGGGCGTGGCTCGCGAGTTTGCCGAGGTGCCTGACTTCTCGTTTGATGAGGTCGATGAGTCGGAGTAGGGCTCATTTGCTTTCCCTCTTTCCATTTTTTTTGTTTTTTTTGTTTAGCAACAGACATCTTGGTACCTGTAATAAAACACTTGTATTTGCACAACAACGTATTTTATTTTAAGATGTAATGTCGTATTTTGTGATTCCCGGGGATTGTCCTAGGAATTGTTGCTAGTTTATTATTTGTGCATGCCACGTGAGCTGGGAGTGCGTTTGTGGGTAGTGTATGCTTTGCCGGAAATGGCTTTGGCCAGAATTTGGGCAGTTTGGAGCAAGGTCCTGCTGGGAACAGTGGCTGTTGTACTGTTTGCTGGAAACGTGGGACCAAGGTTGCAAGAAGGTCCGTACGGACCAACCTAGGGTGTAAAAAGGTCCATACGGATCTCTTTTGCTTTTGGGGAAGGGATAAGTGTTTTCAGGATGTGTGAACTTTCCTCACTTCCCATTTGCAGTCATTTCGAGCTTTCTTCCCCATTTTCTCTAGGAACCTCCATTTTTTCCATGGATTCTTCGTATGTTCCAAGAATTTTGCCGAGGCTTTCGAAGGAGTGGCAAGCATACTTCCTTAAGCGGCTGAGGTTTCGACTCTGCTCGGTTTGGTCCCTTAAGGAGTTAGTTCCCGATTGGGAATTGTTGCGGGCTGCCGTGATGTTCTGGGATGTTAGGAGGCACGTGTATAGCTTCTCCTACAATGAAGTGACGCCCACTTTTGAGGATTTTTGGGCTTTGATTGGAGGACCGGAGGTGGACGCCATCTTGCTTCCTTTGATTGGTGGTGCTATCGTGAGCGTGAAGCTTGCATGCTTTCTTAGGACTTCGTTGGGAGAAGTGCAGGGTATGACCTTTGATTCGGGTCACATTGACATTTCCGCCCTGCCGGAGCGGTTCATGAGTGATGACGAGAGTGACGTCTCGTGGGATGCATTTGCCCTGTGCGTGATAGTGACGCTTTTCATGGTCAGCTCCCTTGGGGTTTGTGACGGCGCTTTGCTGGATGTGGTAGGGCACTGCAGAGCTGGAGAGGATATTGTTCCGTTGGTTCTGGGGGAGACCCTTCACGGCATTGATCGTCCGGAGACTGGGGATAGGTTCATGAGAGGGGGAAGCCTGACGAGTGTCGAAACGTCAAAAGAAAATTTCCGACTCAAACTACCTACAAGTGATTTGTAGATAGGGTAAGTAGGGTCGAACTACCGAGACACGTATTTCAAAGTATGTAAAATTATTGCTATGAAAAAGATTTTATAAAGTGATAGAATTTGTTGGTTTCGAACAAAATAAAGCTTTTGCAAAATTAACTAGAATTGTTATAAAATGAAGTTTCAATATTACGGAGAAAATTCCCGGAATTGGTTTTACAATTATGCTCAAGTTTCACTATTCATCAATCAAAGTATACTTGGGGTTTTGTTCTTACAAAAGTATGATTGGAACACTTTGGCGGGTTATTTGCAATCAAGTGTTCCCAATTAATCTATTCCCTTGTCCCGTTCATAGATTAATTCGAAACCCAATTAGAACTTAAGAACAATACAAGAAAAACCACAATTCTTATGAATCTTTTGGCGGAGATTCAATGAATTGTTACTATCAAGTCAAGTCTAATTTCAATTATGAATTTGGCGATTCACAATTGAAATTCCAAATAATTCAAGAACAAATATGTGATCAAGATAAATATTCTAAAATTCAATTAAAAGCAACTTGATAATCCCAAGTAATACAATGATATTAATAAAAAGTAAAACTCAAAACATAATAGTTACCTCCAATTCCAAGAACTAAGAAGGTTAGCTATCCATGAAAATGAATAACACCAAGAATATTGTTGATGAAGAAGAAGCTATGGATTAAAAATTGATAAGTGATAAAAAAAAACTGAAATATAATAGTATGTGAAAATGAGTATTAATGCCCCTTCTTAATATACCCACGGCTGCAATTATCTCCCATGTTAAAAACCATAAACAGTCACACCATTAATTCCATTTAATCCAAGCCCAAACCTTGGCCCAACTGCCTGCCATGTCTCTTGGTTTCCTTCGGCCAGGTCACTCCCTTGCGTGGCCCATTCCTTGCCTTTTGGCCGGCCACCTGCAGCACTCTTTGGCCCATTTTTAATTGCCATGAATTCGATTCGTCCCACAATTGCAACGTCGTCTTTTTTTCGCATTTTAGACACAAAATTGCTTCCAATTTCCTAAATTCTTAACTTGAACCACTGAAACTAAAAACACTAAAACATCCATTAGAACACACAAAACTCAAGGATTAAGCAAATAATAAGTTCATAAAGTATTAAATGGATGAGTGTACAACTCACTCATCAAATACCCCCAAACTTAAACATTTGCTAGTCCTCGAGCAAACACCAAAATAAACTATAAACATTATAAAACTAACTCGACACAAAACTAAAAACAAACTACTCTACCAAATAATCAACTAGGTCCTCACATTCTTGAATGTTCCACAATTGCACCAATCACACATTACAATCAACCGCAGGATAATATCTTCCACTATGGAAGTATCAATATATTTCCCATTAATTGTAGTATCTTACTTAACCATTATAATTACACCATAAATCTCTTTATGCACTATCATCTCTCTCTTTACTCACAACCAAGATCCATATTTATAAAGCTAAATACACCAACCATCTTTTAATTTATTGACTTTATTTATCAAACAACAACAATTTTTAAACATAAAGCATGAATATCCCATGAACCACTTACACCCCCCCCAACTTGATTCTTTAAGTACATTTAAAAATCTTCTACCGTTCAAGTAGGGAACACTGTAGCAGCGAACTCCGTGCCCCTAATACTAGGTAGAGATTTATTTAAAGGTTTTGAGAGTTAGCCACTTCGGTATCGAGCTTGGTACGGACCATCACGGCGGTAAAGCTCTTCCTCCATAACGCTACTGCATACCCAGAAATCTGGTTAAGCTAGAATAATCCCTAACCAATTAATCTACGCGTCTGGAGGTTTCACCGAGTATAAGTTGCATTGCCATTGCTCTCATTCCCCTTTCAATTTTTTTTTCATTTTTTTTTTTTCCTCAAGATAACAAGGGGGGTCAAATTCTATTCACATAAAAGGAATACTCATCTTATGACTTGCCTAATGTTGCTAATTGATAAACAAACTCATTAACTTAAAAGATGATGGTGTACTATAAACTTTATAAAAAAAAATGGATCAAAAATTATCAACAAAGAGAATATTTTCAAGAGTAATTACAACTAAGAGATTTAGGACACAATCATAACTCTTAAGTAATGTACCACAATTAATCAAAAAAATATACCAAAACTTGCATATACAAATTATCACAACCACATTATCCACATTAGCGGTCACAACAAATCACATGCAAGAACACCAAGAATGTTAACGAAACACTATACAAGCAAAAGACATAGCTAACAATTTTTTTTCGATTTTTTTTTCATTTTTTTCATTTTTTTTTAATAAAAAAAACTAAATTAAAACTAACCTAAAAAACACCAACACAAAGTATATACATTCCCACCCCCAAACTTAATATGCACATTGTCCCTAATGTGAATAAAAAACATAAATAAAAAAATGAGATACTTACAACCATAATATGCACATTGAACTGAGTGTCCGAACGTTTCCGCTTCAAGCTTCGAGTCACCTTCGATTTTTCCTTGGAAGAATTATTTTCTTTAGCAACATTCAACATTCGACAACTCCTCACTTTTTTAAACTAACTCGTGTCCGTCCCATCTCCAAATTAATGACAATTTTTGTTTAAATGACAAATTTAAGTTTAGAACAATGAAGAGAACATAAATTGGAGTGAGGATTTTACAATGGAGAAGGATTGGAGTGAGGAGTTTGAGGTTTTGATTGGAACTGGGTTTTCGGTTTATGGAGGGAGGAGATGCGCTTTGAGACGGGAAGAGAAGAAGGATCAAGACTTGGGGAACAGAGAGGGGTTGTGGTTCTGGCCGGAAGAAGGGGGAAGGAAAGGCGTTGGTTTGGAGAAAGAAGATGGAGTGGCGAATTGGAAGCGAAGGGGTTTTCGCCAGATTGGGGAGAGTTTCAAAAAAAAAAAATTTCGCCGGAATTGAACAGGGAGCGACGGAGAAGAAGGGTTTCTGGACCGGTAACGGAGAGGGGAAGAGGGGAGACGGCAATGGTGGATTAAGGTTTGTGTTAGGAACCGGAGGAAGAAATTTTCCGGTGGACTGGAGAAGGTTAGGCGATGGAAAGGGTGGAAGGGATTTTTGCCGGAATTTGGGGAAAATGTGGCTGGCCGGAATTTGGGAAAGGTGTTGCTGAATCGGAGAGAGTGGTTGGCGCTGAACTGGGAAGGAGGGGATGACGGCTTTGAGAAGGAGCTTGGGTGATTGAAGGGGATTGATGGAGGAGGTTTTCCGGCGACTGATTTGGAGATGGATTGAGAAGAAGGGTTTTGGGTTGGAACGGCAGTGGAGAGGATTATGGCAATGCGGCTGATTTGAGGGTTAGGAAAAGAAACAGGGTGTGGATTGGAGAAGGAAGGGCTGTTAATGGTGAATGTGGGGATTGGGATGATAATGGTGGGAGGAGAAGAAGGAGGAACTGGGGAGGACGTGGGGAAGTAAATGGTTGGGACGTTTCAAAAAAAAAAAAAATTTAATTAATTTTTTTTTTTTTACTAACCCCTTATATAACAGAAATTTTCAATTGACCCCCTTCTCTTATTTCCTCAACAACCCTCTATTTTGCACATTTTTGGAATCATGGCCATGGATCAAACCATGGCCTGCCCATGGACAGTGCTGATGACAATGCTGAATTTTTCACCCCTTTGCTGTCCATGGCCATGGATCAAACCATGGCCTGCCCATGGTTTGCGCAGATCAACTTGCACCCTTTTACTACCAAAATAACTTCATGACCATGATAATTTTCATGGGTAGGCCATGGAATGCTCAGATTCACTCCTCCTACACATCACAAACAAAAACCAAGTAAAATAGCACTGTTCCACGAAAATAATTTTTTTTTTTTTTAAATTGAAAACATTTAAATGAAAACAATGAAATCTAAGCTAAGAAAACAAAGGAACAAAATTTTTTTTTTTAAATTTTATTAAAATAAAGGAACTACAAATTAAACTACTCACCTTGGGTTGCCTCCCAAGTAGCGCTTTTGTTTAAGGTCGTATAGCTAGACCGATGCCAATGTTATCTTAACCTTCACCTTTCTTCCTTTTGCCCACTTCACCGTCTCGCGGGTCTTCACTTTCAGTTTTAGCCCCAAAAATATTCCCTTTGACATATGACCATTTAGAGCCCAAGGGAATTTTCGACTTTTCAGTTTCTTGGGCTTCATCTCTCGGAAGTCCTTGCCACTTTCTCCGTCTTCAAAGATGGGAGGAATCACCAAAATGATTGAGTATTCGTCATCGGCATTTTCCATGAGTAGAGGTTGGTGTTCATTCAAACATGGCTTGTCGATCTTGGCGAGAGTGACCATATCTTCTTGACATTCATCGCCCCGCATCTCACCATAAAGAGCAAGCTCAATTTCATCAACTTGCTCATGCCATGATTTTTCCATAATTTATTTCGTCTCCATACAACCCGAACTATCATACAATTGCACGTCACTAGAATTTTCATAGGAGGTTTCATAGACAAAATCCTCCATTTCATTTTCCAAAAGTGGCTCTTGTTGTAGTTCGTTCTCAAGTTCTTCATCGGAGTCTTCATAGACAAAGTTCCCCAATGAGTCCTCCAATAGTTGTTCTTCGGTTTGTGCATGGATTATGGTCGAATTTCGATTCCTCACTGCCTCTATCAATTTGTCCAATTCTTTCTCAAGTTTTTTCATTGAAGCTTCTTGGTTCCCCATTCTTTGGTCCATGGCAACCTGATTTTGTTGCGAGGCCATAATAAATTTTTGCAAAGTTTCCTCAACACTTGGCCTCACAGGCTCTTGTTGCTGCGGTTGTGGCATCTGTGGTTGGTATTGTTGCTGAAAATGACTTTGCCCTTGATTTCCTCCCCATGAAAAATTGGGATAATTCCTCCAACCCGAACTACTCTCTCCTTGACTTTGCGAATGGAACGGACTCCCCTCTCGTGGATAATACTCAAAAGAATATGTCCCCGAAGGGTACTCATAAAAACCATGAGAGTATAATCCACAATTTCCACACGACTCATAGATGCCATAGTTATACATCCTTGAGTCCATTTGCATGTTTAGTCGTCGGTCACCAAGTTTTAAACAAAAATATATACAAAATAATATTCACAATAGCAAATAATTAAATCAACTTTAAAATAAACGCGTCCCCGGCAACGGCGCCAAATTTTGACGAGTGTCGAAACGTCAAAAGAAAATTTCCGACTCAAACTACCTACAAGTGATTTGTAGATAGGGTAAGTAGGGTCGAACCACCGAGACACGTATTTCAAAGTATGTAAAATTATTGCTATGAAAAAGATTTTATAAAGTGATAGAATTTGTTGGTTTCGAACAAAATAAAGCTTTTGCAAAATTAACTAGAATTGTTATAAAATGAAGTTTCAATATTACGGAGAAAATTCCCGGAATTGGTTTTACAATTATGCTCAAGTTTCACTATTCATCAATCAAAGTATACTTGGGGTTTTGTTCTTACAAAAGTATGATTGGAACACTTTGGCGGGTTATTTGCAATCAAGTGTTCCCAATTAATCTATTCCCTTATCCCGTTCATAGATTAATTCGGAACCCAATTAGAACTTAAGAACAATACAAGAAAAACCACAATTCTTATGAATCTTTTGGCGGAGATTCAATGAATTGTTACTATCAAGTCAAGTCTAATTTCAATTATGAATTTGGCGATTCACAATTGAAATTCCAAATAATTCAAGAACAAATATGTGATCAAGATAAATATTCTAAAATTCAATTAAAAGCAACTTGATAATCCCAAGTAATACAATGATATTAATAAAAAGTAAAACTCAAAACATAATAGTTACCTCCAATTCCAAGAACTAAGAAGGTTAGCTATCCATGAAAATGAATAACACCAAGAATATTGTTGATGAAGAAGAAGCTATGGATTAAAAATTGATAAGTGATAAAAAAAAACTGAAATATAATAGTATGTGAAAATGAGTATTAATGCCCCTTCTTAATATACCCACGGCTGCAATTATCTCCCATGTTAAAAACCATAAACAGTCACACCATTAATTCCATTTAATCCAAGCCCAAACCTTGGCCCAACTGCCTGCCATGTCTCTTGGTTTCCTTCGGCCAGGTCACTCCCTTGCGTGGCCCATTCCTTGCCTTTTGGCCGGCCACCTGCAGCACTCTTTGGCCCATTTTTAATTGCCATGAATTCGATTCGTCCCACAATTGCAACGTCGTCTTTTTTTCGCATTTTAGACACAAAATTGCTTCCAATTTCCTAAATTCTTAACTTGAACCACTGAAACTAAAAACACTAAAACATCCATTAGAACACACAAAACTCAAGGATTAAGCAAATAATAAGTTCATAAAGTATTAAATGGATGAGTGTACAACTCACTCATCAAAGCCCCGCTTTGCTCACCTTGTGGCTGTGAGAGCGACTTCAGGCTATGCCCGAGGCTCCGACGTCGTTTAGCCCGTGGTCGTTTGCTCGGCGACCTCTTGTATTGGATATGGATCAGTCTGCCTGGGAGAGATGGATGGCACAGCTTGGTACGCATCAGATCCGTTGGTGGGTTCCGCACTGGGGGATTGAGACTAGGAGGGCCTCTCAGGAAGGGTCTTATGTTGTCAGAGTTCCTTGTTTGTCTTGGTCCTCCTTCTACATTTCGTCGCTTGTTTCTCGGCAGTTCGGGATGAGGCAGGAGCCTTTGTTGGGCTGGGATGACCTTGCCACTGCGGAGGTGGCTCCTCTTTGTATGGCAGCTCCAGGTGCTCTTTTGTATTTTCTAAGGGTCTGGAAGTATTCCGCTTTCCCTCCTGTGGTGCTCCTGAGGGTATGGAAGTATTTTCTGGGGCCCGACTGCCGTCGTAGCTATTGCCTTAGGTGTGCCGAAGCCTGGTATGACCCTCATGATGTTACAGGAGACACTTTGTTTGACTACGAGACCAGAGTTGATCGACTGACGGAGAGAGGTCCTCTTTTGTAGTCTCGCAGGGAGGAGATCCGAGCCGAATCACGGGCGAATGAAGCCCTGCGAGCTACTGGATTGTTCGACTCTACGGGGAGGACCCCTAATCTCGGATTGAGAAAGGCAGAGCTGGCTCGCGTGGAGCGAAACAAGACTCGCCGAGGACGAGGGAAGAAAGGGAAGAATGGCGAGGGGACAAGCGCAGATGGCGCGGAATGACCTCCTAGGTATCCATTCATTGCATTGTAAACACATTATTTGTTAAATGTATTAAGCTGTCTTTTAGCATGTTGTGAACTTGAGAGTAGACCGTGCTTGAACTCTTCAAGAAATATTGTAATCGTTAGTGATTTGTGATTTACTTTTAAAGCTTTGTCGAGACGCAAGATCTCTTGTTTGCTTTTCGTTTCTTTTGTGAGCCCTGATGGAGTCCAGCTTTGGACCTTTCTGTTGTATCTGCGGACTGAAGCAGCCTGGGCCCTGACGGCAATCCCCTTTTGCTTGGGTTTTGTGTTTGAATGGGAGGTTGGATGATCCCTTGACAAGTCGTTTTGACGGTCTTTTTCGTGGCTTCCTTGCCTCTTGTTTGTTGGCGTCGGGCTCTTGACCTCTCTTTTTTTGTAGCTTCTGCTTGAGCTTATTATTTTTTTTTTGATTTTTTGCTTGAGATTTTTTTTTGAAACGCGTGAGGGCGAAGATAAGCCCCTAGCTTGGAAGTTGACATGGGTCAGTCGTTTGATGTTGAGTGACCTTCAGATGTCCTTTGATGTTGCCGCCGTCATTTGACTTGGTCAAGGTGATGTTGGGGGCATGCTCTTGGAAAGTGTATAGTTTGATGGAGGTCTTGGTTGACATTCAAACTTTTGACTTTTTTGTGTTTTTAGACCGGACCAATTAAGGTTGCCTACGTTCCCCCGGACTAGAGGGCTCAGGTCTGCGTAGTTCGACACTACAAGGAGTGCCAAGAGATGCACAGTTGGTCTTCTTTAGGCAAAGTATCTGCGAAGTTTGCTTCCGTTGACTGGATTCATGAAGGGATTGCCGTCTAGGTCTGTCAGCTTCATGGCACCTCCGGAAAAGATCTTTTGAACCATGAAAGGGCCGATCCATGTTGGTTCCCATTTTCCAGTGGGTTGATTCGAGTGGGAGGCTTTTCTTTGAGTACCAGATCGCCTTCCCTGATGTCTCGGGACTTGACTTTCTTGTCGAAAGCTCTAGCCATTCTGCTTTGGTAGGCTCGGACGTGTTCTATGGCCTTTAGTCGTCGCTCGTCTAGCAGAGCCAGTTCGTCATGTCGGCTTCGGAGCCATTCGACTTCGTTGATTTCGTTTTCCAGCAGCACTCAAAGTGAGGGAATTTCCAATTCAACGGGTAGTACTGCTTCCATCCCGTATGTCAGGTCGAATGGAGTTTCTCCCGTGGCTGTTCTGACTGATGTTCGTTAGCCCAAAAGTGCAAGGTGCAGCTTCTCGGGCCAATCACGTCCTTGGGTGGTCATATTTCAGATGATCCGTTTGAGGGTCTTGTTTGCTGCTTCTACAGCGCCGTTTGTCTGTGGCCGGTAGGGAGAAGATTTGTGGCGTGTGACCTTGAATTCGGCCAGCAGTCTGTCGCATTCTCCTTCGAAGTGGGAGCCGTTGTCTGATATGACCTCATTCGGGATGCCGTATCGGCAGATGATGTTTTCCTTGAGGAAATGTGCAACTTTCTTGGAGGTGAGCACCTTGTAGGACTTGGCTTCGACCCATTTTGTGAAATAGTCGATGGCTACCAAGACGAACTCGTGGCCGTTGCTACCTGGCGGAGCGATTTTCCCGATGACGTCGATTCCCCATGTGGTGAAAGGCCAGGGCGTAGTCATGCAGTAGAGATCGTGAGGAGGTAGATGATTGAGGTTGGAGAACCGTTGACACTTGTCGCAGCTTTGGACAAAGTGGATGCAGTCTGCCTCCATGGAGATCCAGTAGTAGCCCATCCGAAGAATGATTTGCATCAGGGCTTTGGCGTTCATGTGGGGGCCACAAGCCCCATTGTGGACTTCGTTCATGAGCTCGCTTGCTTTTTCCTGGCTGATGCAGCGTAGGAGTGGTCCTTGGTAGCGCTTTTTGTATAGCATGTCTCCAAGGATGACAAAGTGAGAGGCGAGGCGTTTTAGGGCCATGATGCTCTTGGCTTTGACTCCTTCCTTTCGTTGACTTTCCTCGTTCATGAAGGCGATCTCCCCGTTTTTGAGGTATTGGAAGATCTGGTTGTTATGCAATGAGGAGGCTTCCGATTTGCGTCTCTTTGGATCTTCAGCAGTTCTCAAACTTACTGTGATTGAAACCTTTCTCGGCAGCTTGGGCCCGGTTTTTCTCTCGTTTAACAGTATGCTTAAATGTTTGTTTTAATGCATTTGTTCAATTAATGTGTCTGCTTCTTTGTTAGATGAATTGTCATTAACTGTTTGTGATCTAGTTAACTCATCATTCATTAAAGATGCAATGAAAGGATATCTTAGAAAGGTCGGACCTTTTTATTGAAAGCGTAGAGAAGATACATTGTTGATCATGGACTCACAATCTTCGGGCGTAGAGCCGTCAGATGACTCAAAAGACGTGAATTCCTAGACAACATGACTCGAAGCTAGACTCTAGGCGATGAGGGATTGGACCAGGCTTCATTACTCTTTGCGGGCTGTAGGTCAAGAGAGGGTGGCGATGGCTTTGGTGGCCATTCTTCAGTTGATACGGATCCCGGAGGATAGCTTGCATGTGGTTCGACTTCAAACCAGATTGCGGAGGTTTTTGGTTGCTCCTTTGATGATGTCCCTCCATTGGTGTTGCTACCGGACCTAGGGGGACCTTGATGATAGAAGTCGTTGAGAGCTTCTTCCAGGAGGGCGAAGCATTTGCTGATTCGGAGTTAATTCTTGTTGATGTTGATTATCTCCATAGAATCTGCTTCCTTATCTGAGATCTTTGCTTGGATGACATTTACGATGTCTGAATCTAGGGGGCATGCTATCTCCCCTTCTCTGATCAGGCCTTGGAGGAGGTTGCGCCATTGTTCGTCTAGGTCAGACACCGGGATGTTGAATTGGACTATACTGTGATGGCTGTCCCCGTGAGATCCGAGTGTGTCAGCAAGAGGGTTGTCTTGCACCAGTGGGTCGGTGATGAGCCAGTTTTCAAGAGGGTTTTTGGCGAAGTATGGGTCTACTCCTCGGTCAATCTCCATCTGGGCGTCCATTTCTTGATCCTCTTTCAAGCATTCTTCGCAGTCGCATATGTCGGAGTTGTCGTCTTGACCCATGAGCTCTTCGATCTCTAGCTCATCGCGGCTTAGAGCGTGGATGTAGGGATCTACTTCGTAGCGGGACAGGGCTGGAGTCTCGCCTGCAGAGGAGTATTCGGTCATATCGAGACCTTCTTCTGGTTCGTAGCTTGCTGGCCAAGCGCTTGCCATCGTGCTGCTTCCGTGGATCACCTCGAGGTTTCCATTGACGTTGATAAATTTCATGCATTGGTGAAGAGTAGATGATACTGCTTTCATCTGATGCAGCCAAGGTCGTCCCAGCAGGGAAGAGAAGGTTGATTTGATATCCACAACTTGGAATTCCACCGACTCCAATTGTGCGTCGAATTGGATCCTCAGAATGATGACTCCTACGACCGGGCGTGGAGTGGAGTCGTAGGCTCGTATTATCCAGGCGAAGGTCTCATCAGGGAGCGGTCAACACGGAGTCGTTTCAATGTGCTCAAGGCAATGATGTTGACTGCGGATCCGTTATCGATCAAGACGTTCGAGAGGTGGAACATATCTATCTTTATGAGGACGAGGAGGGCCTCGTTGAGTTTATTTTCACATATCGGCAAGTCTTCGTCTGTGAAGGCTAGACCGCTTCCGGTGCTACCGTTCGATTCAGTTTCCTCCGGGGAGCGTTCAATCCATCCATTGGTGTGTCTTGATTGTGGCAGAGATTGTAGGGAGACACTCGCCCTTGGGCGTTCTTGTCTGGATTCCCGGTCACGGGACCTTTTGACTCTGGTTTCGCATTCCCAGTCGTAGCGTGATAGCATGTTGACGGTTTCGGAGATAGCAGGAGGCTTGCTCTCGCCTGGAGTTTCGTCGAAGGCTATTGTGTTCACCCTGTCATTTCGGGGGAATGGATTTCCAATGGTGTTGGGGCCACGGTGGCGTTCCAACTTTCCTTCTGCGATTAGCCCCTGGACCACTTTCTTCAGCACGAAGCAATTGTCGGTTGTGTGACCGGGGTAGTTGTGGAAGGCGCAGTGCTTGCTCATATCCATGTTGGGCTTGAGAGTCTTTGGTTGGAAATTCTCGAGAGGTTTGAGGAGATCCCGCTTCACCAATGCTTCAAACACTTGGCCCAGAGGCATTTCGAGATTGTCGAAATACTGGAACTGTGGGATGCGAGGGGGATTGTTGTTCCTCGGGGGTGCCTGATCACGGTTTACTTGAGCTCCGTTTTAGATGTAGTGTACCGTTTCGGCTGCTTCTTTTTCTTTGTTCGGGACAGGTGTTGGATTTGACAGGTTTGTCCGATAGCGATAAGATGAAGTAGGGGTTGCTGTTGTCTTCTGAAGGCTCAGGGTCTTTTTGAACTTGGTTCCGACGTTGACCATGGCACGGAGATCTGGATAGAAGTGATGGCTGATCAAGGTCCTCAGAGATGGTTTGAGGCAGGAATGGAAGATGTCCATTTGCTCTTCCTTGGAAAGCAGATCCATTATCTCGCTTAGCTTCCAGTTCCATCTTTTATAGAACTCACCCACAGGCTCGTCGTCATTTTGTTTGGTGGCTTGCAAATCGTGGCGGTTTGTCTCCCACTCAAGGTTGGCGCAGTACTTCTCCAGGAAGATCTCGCTGATTTGTGTGGAGCGGTTTTCTGCCTTTACGTTGAGGAACCACCTTAGTGTTGTGGATTTGAGAGAATGCTGGAAGTGATCCGCCATTTGTTGAGGGGTTGCCCCTTTGGCTCTCATTCCCAAGACATAAGTGTTGATGTGGGTTTTTGGGCATTCTGTCCCATCAAAATTTTCCATTTTCGGCATCCTGAATTTCGGAGGAAGCGGGACCACCTTGTTTGGATCAGTGGGCATGAGGGAGTCCTTCCGAGAACTGGTTAGCTTGCCTTGCATGCCCTTCATTTGCTCGATCAACCAAACCATGTGGGGATCGGCAGGTTGAGGTGGGTTACCGTTTTTGGGGATGGAAACCGAAGATGGAGGTGGATTGGCCGATGGGATCGCCATTCGGGAGTCTTGGGGAGGTAGTTGAGTGTATACCATCCCGTACCCTGGAGTGTTGAAATTAAGGGCGTGATTGCCCGGGCCGCTAAGGGTTATGTTTGGGAATTGGGGAAATGATTCATTAGCCCCAAGTGGCAGACCAATGGGTGGTAGGTTTGAGATGTCGGGATATCCGCTTGGGATGCCCGTCCCAGGTAAACCTTGGGATTTTTGGTTATGGTTTCGAGGCTCGCATAGAGGCAGAGGATTGAATCCTGGGGGATACCAAGATGCATGGGGATTCGGGGGAGCAGGCACGTATGTGTGCTGTTGATACTGAGCTTGGGGCGCAGGGCCGGGAAATTGACTGTGCTGAGGCAGGCATGTCGGAGCTGCTTGGCTGATGCCTGAGTGGAGCTTTGAGCGAGAGCTGCTTTGCGTTGCTGGGATCTCGTAGCTTGGCAGAGGTGGGACCTGCTGATAGCTTTGAGGACCCGGGGGAGCTGGTATTTCTTCATCTTCTATGAGAACGAAGGTCCCATCAGTTTGGGGAACAGCAACGGTTCCACGAAGGCGCAGGGTGTCTACGATCCTGGCTTGCTGCTCCTCTTGGCGCTTCTTGAGAGTTTCGAAGGCTCGCAGCACCTCCTCCATTGTCTGAAGGTTTCTTAGTGGCGGGGTTTAGTTCCCTTTACTGTTGACTGTTGATCCCGCCATGGGGGAGTAGCGGACTGTGCAGACCGCTGAACCGGAAGGGCTGTCGGACCTTGTGACCTCCATACTGAAAAGGCGGCTCCCGGGTACTCTCAACCACTCTCTGTTCGCTGGAGGGGGTGACGGGTAAGGTTTAGACATGGGATGGCCTTTTGGCTAAAAAAGGGGGAAAGCTCACGTGACATGCGGTTTCCGCATTTATTTATTTATTTTTGTTGTTTTAATTTACTTAAAACAGTGTTTTCTCAGAATCCTAGGTAGGTTGGAAAATATTGCTCTTATTTTTCGCAACTATGCTAGATCCTGGGTCAGTGGAGACCATCTGTGCGGCTATAAGCCCCTCGTTTTGCACCTGTATTTTGACATCCCGGGGTGGATAGCCCCGGGCGAGGGTCCTATAGGGCAAGCGGTGTTCACCGGCCTAAAAGAAAAATTGAACCTAAGGACCGAGTCTATCATGTTCGTTTTAATGCGTTAGCCATGTGAATAGTGAGCCAAGCCGGCCCCTGAGTCAAGATCTGGTCGAGAGTTCGACATGACCTCTCTTTATTTTGCTTGCGCAAGGGATCTGTGACGTTAGGCGTTGGCTGGGTCATATCGTCATGGCTGACGTATTAAAGGCTTGATGACATGGTGTCATGTGGGCATGGATGTATATCCGGGATGGAACATCATCTGGGTGTAGCTTCGGAAATCAAGATCAGGTCAAGATTTTAGCATGACCTTTCATCGCTTTGCTTGCGCAAGGGATCTTGAGTTCTGAGCTTTAACTCAGAAAATGGCCGACATGGGATATGTATCCAGGCTGTATGACACGGACTGGGTAAAAACCAACCGAGTCTGGACAGAGTGTGACGCAAGCGTGCATGGTTGACACTGGCTAGGATGGGATGTTTGGAATGATCCCGTGCGCGTCCGAGAGGCGTAGGAAGGCCAAACAAACTGCAACTGAGACCACCCCGGGTTAAGGGTTGTAGTGTGCAGTGTATCTGAGGCAGCAGTGCGCGTAGCGTGCGGTGTACCGAGGCAGCAGTGCGAGTAGTGTGCGGTCTCTAAAATTCTTTTTCTAAGTAAAACAGAAGTTTTTGAAGAATTTTAAATGTATGTACATAGATGTATATTGATGCATTTTTTTGTATTTTTATTTTTTTTTGTAAAATAAAAAGTAAAGCACATGCACACACACACAACAGTTAAAGAAAGGGGTAAAATGAAAGTTTGACCCTCATCATCATTTTAAAAATCTTTTGTTTTGTTTAAAAGTTTTTTAAAATAAAAAATATCCCCAGCGGAGTCGCCAACTGAAATTGCCCGGATCCGAGAGGCAAGCGCAATCGCGCCCCGACATCTGGCATTTCACTTTGCATATTTTGTTGCGTTATGTCGTATTGGAGGTGTCTCGCTGTGTTTTGCTTGTAGAGTCGCCACGCCGTTTTGATTAAGCCCAAAACATTGAGAAAAGGCATCAGTTTAAAAATAAACTATTTTTGTGTGATAAGATTTTTGAGTTTGGAGGTCAGGTTACTCCTTGAGAAGAGAATATTAGAATATTAGAGCTCACCCGAGTCGCCTCGTTAAAAAACGAGTCTTTCGGTACCCATTCTTTCTTTAAATGTTGTGTGTGTGTGTGTATGTGCTTTTAAAAATGCATGCTGTATAGGATGTCTACATTGTACACTACGTATTGAAATGTATTGAAATAGTAATGGAAGGAAGCCTTACCAATGTTGGTTGGTGTCTGTCTTCCGCTGGGGAATAGTGTTTGAGGATGGAATAGTGTTCCGGGACGGACCGGGATTGCTTCGGGATGTGCCGGTTGTCTGCGGATAGAGCTTCGGCGTGCCTCGGGATTGTCAAGTGTGTACTCGGGCAGAGTTTCGGTGTGCGTTGGGTTCGCAGGGATTGTTGGTTGGATTTGGGCAGAGGTTCGGCGTGCGTCGGGATCGTCGATTGCGTTCGGGCAGAGTTCCGGCGTGCGAGCGAGTTGCCGATTTGGCTCGGAAAGGGTCGGGACGCCTCGGGAAAGACCAGGCAAGGCTTTGGAGTACCACGAGGGACCTCAGAATACCTCGAGAGTGCCTCGGGGCAGCGCGGGAGCGTCTCGGAAGAGCACGGAAGGGCTTCGGAGCACCACAAGGGAGCTCGGAAGGCCCCGAAAGGAACCGAAAGGGACCGGGAGTGCCTCGGAAGGACTTAGAGGGGGAGCTAGAAGGCTTAGGGAGAGAAGAGAAGAGGATGGTGTGTGAAATGAAGGAGGGGAAGCCCTCTATTTATAGTTTTCAGATTTGAGCAAGAAGGTCCGTACGGACCTTTGTGCAAAACTAAAATTTTAGTTTTCCCGGATTTGAGGGAATAATGTGGACTTTAAGAGGATTCAGTAATTATGATGTCTAGTAGTAAAGAGGTCCGTACGGACCTTTTAGCATGCAAAGAGGTCCGTAAGGACCTTCTTTGCTTTTCCCATTTTTGCATAATTCTCCAAAAGTCCTTTTGTGTTTGTTTGTCCCAGAAAGGCCCCCCTTGGTTTGGTTGGTGGTTTTTTGGGCCTTTGAAGGTTTTTTTAGGGTTCCGGGTGTTCGAGACTGCGTTTGAGTGAGTCTGCGGTGTTTCCCGGGTGCTCAAAAGAGGGTGATCCAGATTGGGGTACTTACAGATGGCTGGGGTAAATTCTATCACCGTGAAGTCCGATGTTCAGAAATTCGATGGGCATGGAAACTTTGCGTTGTGGCAAAGGAGGGTGAAGGATTTTCTGGTTCAAGCAGGCTTGGAAAAAGTTCTTTGGCATTCGACTAAACCCGATGATGTCAAAGATGGACCATGGAAGGAGTTGCAAGAACAGGCAGTATCTTTAATACATCAGTGCCTTGCGGACGAGGTGGTGTATCACGTGATCGATGTAGAATCACCGACGAAGGTTTGGGAGATTTTGGAGACTAGGTATATGTCAAAATCATTGTCGAACAAGTTGCATCTCAAGCAAAGGTTGTATGGGCTTAAGATGGTAGAGGGTTCGGACCTTGAATCTCATATCCACACGTTTAATCAAATTCTCAACGATTTGGTTAGGGTGGAGGTAACGTTCGAGGAGGAGGACAAGGCGTTGATGCTGTTGAATTCGTTGCCCTCTTCTCAACATACGAAAACCTTATTACTATGTTGACTTGGGGGAAGGATACTGTGGAATTGCAATCGGTCACAGAAGCTCTTCTAGCTTTTCAGAAATGGAAGAAGTCCGTTGATGAACCTGCAAGTGAGGGGTTATTTGTGAAGGAGAATCAGGAACGTGGGAGAGCCCAGTTTCGGGATAATTTGCAGAGGCAGAATTCCCGTTCGCAGTCAAGGACGAAGTATAAGGGGAATTGTTTCAAGTGTGGGCAAAAGGGGCACAAGAGGCATAATTGTACGGAGAAGGGGAACAGTAAAGGCAAAGAAGGATCTTCGAAGTCAGTCAATGTGGTTGAAGATTGCTCGAAGGATGTGGACGGTGATATGCTCATGACTTCATCATCTGTAGAGCACCCGTTAGATGGCTGGATTCTGGACTCGGCATGTTCGTTTCATGTGACTGCGAATCGTGATTGGTTCGATACCTACAGGTCAGTTAATTCTTTTATAGTTATTATGGGTAATCTTGCTACTTGTAAAATTGCTGGCATAGGAACTATAAGAATTAAGATGTATGATGGTGTGGTTAGAACGTTATGTGATATTAGACATGTTCCGGAGGTTTCTAAAAATCTGATTTCATTGGGTACCTTGGATGCTAACGGTATGACCTATAAAGCATGAGGTGGAGCATTGAAAGTAGTGAAGGGTGCTATGGTGGTGATGAAGGGTGAGAAGGGCTCCAAGAACATTTACAGGTTGCTAGGAAGCACGGTTGTAGGTGGAGTCACATCTGTTGAGTCTGAGGTTGATACTGATGCCCTTCTATGGCATATGAGGCTTGGTCACATGGGTGAAAGGGGGATGCGGGAACTTCATAAACGAAAGTTGTTGAAGGGTGTGAAGACTTGCAAACTTGAGTTTTGTAAGTATTGTGTTCTTGGAAAGCAAAACAAGGTGCAATTCAAAGACAGGTAAGCATACTACAAAGGGCATTCTCGATTATGTTCATTCAGATGTGTGGGGGCCGGTTAGAACAGAATCTAGCGGTGGACATTATTACTTCGTGACGTTTATTGATGATTTTTCGAAGAAAGTTTGGGTTTACTTCATGAGGCACAAGTCAGAAACTTTTGAGAAGTTCAAGGTGTGGAAAGCTGAAGTGGAAAATCAAACGGGGCAAAAAAATCAAGTGTTTAAGGAGTGATAATGGGACAGAGTACACAGATGGCGAGTTCAAGAAGTTCTGTAGAGAGCATGGAATCAAGAGGCACTACACAGTACGCAAGACACCACAGAAAAATGGTGTGGCTGAAAGGATGAATAGAACCATTGCGGAAAGGGCTAGGTGTCTACGATTCAATGCGAGGTCGGCGAAGAACTTTTGGGCTGATGCGGTGAGTATGACATGTTTCTTGATAAACAGATCACCTAGAGTATCTTTGGATAACAGGTTTGCGGAGGAGGTATGGATGGGTAATGAGGTAGACTTCACCGATATCCAGGTGTTTGGGTGTCCATCCTATGTGCATATTCCTGGTGAAGAGTAGTCGAAGCTTGACCCAAAGTCAAAACAGTGTGTCTTTCTCGGGTATGAAGCAGGTGTGAAAGGATACAAGCTTTGGGATCCCAAGTCAAGCAAGATGGTGATTAGTAGGGATGTAGTCTTTGATTAAAAGGCTATGTTGAAGTGTACTCAAGATGATAAGGAGAAGGTGCCAGAAAGCAAAGAGGCCGAGAAGCAGGTTATTGAGGTGGAGTTGCATGAGGATGATACTGATGCGGATCTCACTCTTTCGGAGTCAGAGGTAACTACACAAGAAGTGGCTAGTACTTCAGTTGGGAGGCCTAAGAGAGTAATCAAGCCACCGGTCAGGTATGGGTTTGAAGATATGGCTTCGTATGTTCTTGTTCTTAGTAGTGGAGGCCCAAGTACTTTTAAGGAGGCAATAAACAGTCCGGAAAAGGATAAGTGGGTAACTATTATGGCGGAGGAGATGGAGTCATTGTACAAAAAAAATACATGGGATTTGGTGGAGCTTCCTAAAGGGAAGCGTGCTATTGGTTGCAAGTGGGTTTTCAAGCGCAAGGAAGCAGTATTAGAAAAAGAGGGGGAAAAGTTCAAGGCTCGGTTGGTAGCAAAAGGGTATTCGCAGCGAGAGGGGGTGGATTAGAATGAGATTTTTTTTGCTTGTTGTGAGACACACTTCCATTCGAATTGTGTTGGGTCTTGTAGCTCACTATGATTTAGTGTTGGAGCAGATGGATGTGAAAACTGTGTTTCTACACGGTGAGCTGGATGAGCAGATTTTCATAGAGCAACCATATGGGTTCACGGAGCCCGGGCAGGAGCATTTGGTTTGTAGATTGAAGAAGTCACTTTATGGGCTGAAGCAGTCTCCAAGGCAGTGGTATACGAGGTTTGACTCCTACATGGTACGTGTTGGCTATAAGCTTTGTGAGTATGATTGATGCGTTTATGTGAAGAGCCTTGATGATGGCTCATGTATTTTTCTGTTACTGTATGTGGATGATATGCTTATCGCGGGTAGAAGTAAAAACGAGGTCAATAAGTTGAAGGCCTTATTGAGTACAGAGTTTGACATGAAGGATTTGGGGGAAGCCAAGAAGATTCTTGGGATGGAGATTCGCCGAGACAGGAAATCTAGGAGATTGTGGTTGTCTCAAGCCGGCTATGTGGAGAAGGTGTTGGAGAGGTTCAATATGCGGGATGCAAAACCTGTGAAGACACCATTGGCGAGTCATTTTAATTTATCTGCCTCAGATTCCCTGAGTTCTACTGAAGAGATTCAGAATATGTCGAAGGTTCCCTATGCAAGTGCAGTGGGATGTCTCATGTATGCTATGGTTTGTACTAGGCCAGATTTGGCACAAGCCATTAGTGTGGTTACCAAGTATATGGCAAATCCGGATAAACTGCACTGGGAAGCAGTTAAGTGGGTTCTTAGATACTTGAAGGGCACTATGGATTATGGCATCATGTTTGGAGGTAAGAGTGAGGAGCTTTTCTGTTGTGGGATATGTTGATTCAGATTATGCGGGTGACTTGGATCGGAGGAGGTCGACTACGAGATATGCATTTACTCTTACAGGTGGTCCTATATATTGGAGGTCTATGATTCAGTCCATCATTGCATTGTCTACAACGGAAGCGGAGTACATGACAGCGGTTGAAGCTGCAAAGGAAGCCTTATGGCTTCGGGGTTTGGTCAACGAATTGGGTATTCAGCAAGGTGGAGTGCAGTTGCTTTGTGACAGTCAAAGCGTGTTTTTTCTGGCAAAGAATCATATTTATCATCAACGGACGAAACATATTGATGTTCGGTTTCACAAGATTCGGGAGTTGATTGATATGGGTGAGGTTGTGCTAGAGAGGTTCACACTACGGAGAATGCTGCTGATATGTTGACGAAGCCGGTTACTACTGACAAGTTCAAGCATTGTTTGGACTTGTTGCACATCTCTAGCTATTAGAGATGGGGAGGTTCGATGTCTACACGGGGTGGTTCGGGTATTGGTTCCTTGTATCTTCTGTTGGGTTGGGTGAATGCTCGCCAAGGTGGAGATTGTTGGATGTAATGGCTTGATGTCCTGGCGTGGAGCTTTGAGGCGGCCGCATGGGGTTGTCTGAGGCGAGCGCCTCAAGTCCAGAAGGTTTGGCCGAGGCTTGCGAAGGCCCAGGCGGGCGCCTGGGATTTCTGGGGCGGGCGCCTGGCGTGACGGGGTGGGTTTTGGACCTACGGGCTTTTGTGTTAGTTTTCATAGTTGGGTTAGGGTTTGTGTCTTATATAAATATAGATTGTAATCCTATGGAACTGTATGATACATTGCACATATAATAGAAAGGCAAGGTTCAAAACCCCAATCAATTTCCATCTCTTTTCTCTTTCGATTTCTCAATTGCTTGTGTGTGTGTTCTTGGGTTATTGTTTAATTGCTTCCGCTGCGATTGCACAACAGTTCGGTTCCAATACCTCCTTCCACTTCTGCTTCCGCGATTGATGCAAATTCGATTAATGTGGTTCCTACGACCTTTGTTTCTGATGAAGATACCAACCCCACTACAGGAGCTCTTGGTCGTGGACAACAACAAAACTTTCCACCGGTTCGATTACAGGATCATGTTATACATACAGTCCATCACGGTCCCTCGCCTATTCACCCATGTCCCTCGGTATCTTCAGGTACGCCCTATCCTATAGCACACTATGTGAACTGTGATATATTTTCCTCCTCGCATGCAAGTTTTTGGCTGCAGTTACTGCTGGTACCGAACCATCTCATTTTGCTGAGGCCATGTGCTCTCCTTGTTGGCGCGATGCAATAGCTAAAGAGGTTCAGGCTTTGGAGGATAATAGGACTTGGTCTGTCACGACATTGCCTCCAAGCAAGAAGGCCCTTGGGAGCAAATGGGTTTACAAAATAAAGTACAATGTTGATGGCTTCATTGAGCGCTATAAAGCGCAGCTAGTAGTTTTTGGGAACCATCAAATTGTGGGTTTGGATTTCAATGAAACCTTTGCTCCCACGGCCAAACTAGTTACTGTTCGGCTTTTCTAGCTGTCGCAGCAGTGAAAACAACCTATTTTGTGCTTCTTGGTTCTTCTATGATCTCTTGGTGAGTTGTCCTTTAACTCGACGTTATTTAACGACCTATTTTTTGCTTCTTGGTTCTTCTATGATCTCTTGGAAAACCAAGAAACAACCCACCGTTTCTCATTTCTCGTTCCTCGGCCGAAGTTGAATATCGCTCGTTGGCTGCCACTACTTGAATGGCTCAAAGGCTTGTTACTTACTCTTGGTGTTCGTCATGTTGCACCAATGCGGATCCTCTGCGATAGTCAATCGGCGCTACACATTGCACAAAATCCGGTGTTTCATGAGCGTACCAAACACATCGAGGTGGATTGCCATTTTGTTCGTGATGAGATTCGTCGCAATTACATCTCGACTACCTATGTCCCCTCTTCGCACCAACTCCCTGATATTCTTACCAAGGCTCTTGGCAAGCAACAATTTGACTTCTTACTCGGCAAGTTGGGCATTACTGTAAGTGTTCCAATCTGAACCACCAACACTCCTTTAGCCCAATTTAACGGTTTTCACATAAAATAAACATTTAAGGGCATTTTGGTCACTTTCCGAGGGTTTTTAAGCAAGGAAGGACCTTAAGGGAACAACAAATTTGGATTGGATCTACCTGGAAGGAGTGACCTCCAAGAAAGATTGACCAGTTTGAATTGTTGCAAACAGCCAAAACTGCTTTTCTGAAAAGTCAGGCATGCCATCACTCCCATCCGCGCAGACAGAATGGAGGTCCTCATCCCTATCCGCGCGGACAGGAATGAACCCTAATCCAGCCTATAAATAGAGCCCTTCTCTCTCAGTTTAGGAGGATCTCTTATCAACCCTACTATTACATTGCCGAAATTACTCCAGAAAAATGTCTAAACACAACCACAAACACTCATCCAAACACTAAACCTAAACACAAATCCACACATAAGCCTTGATAATCTTCAAGCCCTAAACACAAACCAAAGAAGATAGGGTACACCCATTGGTAAACCCTCTTTCTCCTTACCTTAATCTCCCTCATTCATGCATACATATCATATTTAAATTATGTAACTTGTTTTATTTATTTGTTGCTCACCTCCCTTCCCCCTTTGTCTTAGGATCCAAGAGGATCTCCATGGAGTTCATCTCCATGGATGATTCTCTACAAGGATTCACATTTTTTTGTTATGTTATTCCCCTTTGTCCCTTTTACATTAACTAGTCTTTACTAGCACTTGTATCATTTGACCTAAGCATGGTCATCTTGGAGCTTAATCTCCATGGTGATCATCTTAGTGGTCAACATTTTATTTTCTTGTGATAATACTCTAGTAAAGCTAAGATCTCCACCTTGGAACAATTTCCATGGATGAAGATCACTAAGGTTCCTAGGTTGACAAAAGGTGTAGTTGATACATGGAGTTTAAAGATCTCAAGGATGGTCATCTTAATGACCACCTTAGAGATCCACTCCAAAGTTGATACACTTTTAACCTAAATTACATTTTCATGTGTTAATCTTAGCATTTATCTTAAACACTTTCTATTTATATGTCAAACCCCCCATCCCAAGCAAATGAAATGCTCTTAATTCCTAATGTACCCTCATGATGGCTTGATCTAGTAGATCACTACTAATCATGTTTAGTGATCACTAATCAAAGCCTAAGGAAAGTGGGGACAAGCATGGATGCAAAATTCAAAAAAACCTTTTTACTTTACATTTTCTGTTGCAACTCCAATTCTGATTCTGTAAATTCAGTTGACTTTCTGGAAATTACAGAATCAGACTGGAAAGCTGCCAAAAGAGAGCCTTACTGCCTCATCCGAGCGGACAGGATTGACCCTCATCCTAATCCGCGCGGACAGAAATGTCACTGGCAGATATTTTTTGTTTCCGGTTCCTTTTCACTCACAGATTCATCACTTTTTTTCAGAATTAACTTCAGTTCAGTTCAGTCAAAAAATTTTATTCCTTGAAAGTCCCTTTTTAAGTCAAACCCCTTTTGCAAAACACACACACACACACATACAAATGGTTTCAAGTTTGGAAGACTCGTCTACGAGGCATTTCGGGTGAACGTGCTAATCGTTCTTCCCGGAGTGTAACGTGACCCCCGAACCCTTTTTCTCTTTTACGGGCTTTTTTCAAAGTTTTGGCCCTAAACTAAAATGGCGTGGCGACTCCGTTTGAACATTAAAGTCCGCTAGATTGTCCCGAGTTCATTAGTCACTTGGAAACAACCAAGTCGGCGGGAGCCAAATCGGATCCGGGGATAATCACAGTGGCGACTCCGCTGGGGACTAGCCATAAGCTTTGTTTTTTTTTAATAAAAAAATGGTACTTGGTATATAGGTGGAAACCATTAAGCTTCCCGTATCGCTTCCTAACCCGAGGCTTGGGATAAATTATGGTCTAACAAAGCCACGTATCGGTATCATTCAAAAAAAAAAGAAGCTTCTGTGGGTCAAACTTCCGTCCCAGCACTTGAAATCATTTGTATGAGTGTGTGTGTGTATTTTCCCCCATTTCACGTTGTTATTGTTTTGTCCGTCCCGAAAAAATCAAAATTTTGACTGTCGAACCCGTTTCTTTAACTGTTTGAATTTTATGTGCTTATGTGCTTACTTGCTTTCAAAAAAAAAAATATTTTCGAAAATATTTAAAAAAAAAATCATTTTCAAAATCTTTTGCATGCATCATGCTCTTAAGACACATATGAAAATTTCTATTTTACTCAGAAAAATAATTTAGACTGCCTGCACACTACGCGCACTTGACCTTACACTGCACACTACGTCCTTAACCCGGGAAAATCCCAGTAGCAGCCCGTTTGGCCTTACTACGCCTCTCGGTGTGAGCACGGGACTACCCAAACATCCCTTGGAGCCATGTGTTGACCATGCACTTGTCCATGACACACTTTGTCCGAGACTCGGTTGGTTTTTAGTTTGGTCTGTGTCATGCCCTGTCCGTGTATACACCGTGTCGGTCAAACCCTAGTCGACACGCCAAGTCAATATCCTTCGGAGACCCTAATCAGTCGAGGTCATGCCGGTTTTCCATCATGAACTTTGACCAGATCTTGACTAGCGCCTTGACTTTGACTTTGACTTGCACAACTTTTGCACCGACTCCCGGCATGACACTGAGTCATCAAGGATTAACGATTAGACCATGTCTAATTATGGCCTAACTGACAACGGGTCAAGATCAATTATGGACATTTATCAGTCAAGGCCATGCCGACTTTTCGTCAAGCCCCTCGACATGATCTTGACCTTTGACGTCAGCTTTGCCCGTAATTTACATTGAATATGCGTTAAGACTCGATTACCCGCCAGACTTTAGGATCGTTTTTCTTTTCGGTCGGTGGGACCCACTTACCCTACGGAACCCTTGTTCGGGGTTACAGGTTGAGGGTCCGCATGCGTAGTGATGGGTCCCACTGATCCAGGACTTAGAGTAGTTAAAAAGGAAAAAAGAAGAGCAATCTTTTCCAACCGCTTAGGTTTTAATAAAACACGTTTTAAGTAAACGAGAACAAATAACTGCATGTTGCATGAGCCCTGAGCCCAAACACCTACCCTCCTTCATTCCCAAATATCTGAACCCTCGTGTCTTTCCCCCGCAGCTCCTCACAAAGCTTGGTTTCGGGTACCGGGTCACCGTCTGATTAGTTGGGAAGAATCAAGCGCATCGTCAGCTTCACCGTTTGCTTCAACTCCTATTTTCAGAATGTCTGCATCAGCTGGTAACAATGGGGACAACACCACTCCGCCACCCGGAACTCCCTGCATGCAATGCGAAGTGGAATCAGTTGGCCGAACAAATGAGACTGCGACAGGAAGCACAGATGAATAGCCTTCTGGAGGCTATTAGGAGCCATGGTTTGGCCGCCAGTCTTAATCCTGATGGCACATTCACTGTGGAAGAAGAAGAGGACCCCAATCCCACTCTTAGTCGCCCTGACTACTCCAGGATGCCACCGCCAGCCTCCTATGGTGCTACTACCGGAGCCCATGCTTCTATGGGTCAGCTAGCTCCTCAACCACAGACTACTGGACCCATGCAGTCTGACGGGATAAGCCAGTTCACAGTTCCTCAGTGGGGACAAAATCAGTACGAAATGTCTTCCCATGGTTGGGGGTACCTCGGAATGCCCCAGCAAGTTGGGATCCACTGCAGTTTAGAATTGATAAGTCCGGACCTTCACAACAACAGTTCAGAGTACCACAACAACAGTTTGGAATGCCGCCACCACAGTTCGGTCTAGGGCAACAAGCGGGTGCCTCTCCTCAAAATGATGTTGGTTCAGCTGCTCCTAACACAGCTCCCACAAACCCATTTCTCACTCAAGGTTCAATGGGCCAGTAAGCCCCCATCCCAGTCTCATCAGAATCACCAGGACCGCAGTACCCTCCCGGTTATACACCCTCGCCACAGCCAGGCACGCAGTTCAATAACCAGGGACCACAGCCCGCATTTAAGCCTACTTATGAGTCTCACCCCGGGAACCCAAGCTACCCGGCCACCTCAGGTCTACCACCACCATCTCTGCCAATTGGAAGCCAACAGCAAGCCGCTGGGTTCTATCCCTTTGCCCAGGCTCCTACTTACACTCCTCAGGGTAATTTGGGCCAAGGACAGGTTTTCACCTACGCCCCCGGACCGGCCATTCCTTCCACCAGTGCACCACCAACAGCTAGTCCTCTTCCTAGCTCAAATGTCGGCTTTGGGGTTCCTGCCTCGCCATTGGACCCTCATTTGGCCTGGTTTATGGAGTAGCACAAAGAAATGAAGGCACAACTTGCTGAATTGACTGCTAAGAAAGCTGCCTTCCGGCCTACGGATCCGGACTCCATTGTGCCCCTACCCCACAAGTTTGTGATGCCTAATCTAGACCTGTTTGATGGGACTGCATGCCCAAAAACCCACCTGGACACATACACCTTGGCAATGAAAGCTAAAGGGTGCACGAACCAGCAGCTGGCCGATTATTTCAGCCTCTCTTTGAAATCCAGTGCTTTGAAATGGTTTTTTCGGTTAAAGCCTGAGGCCAGGGCCACATGGGAACAGATCACTAGTGCTTTCACTGAGAAATACAAAGCTAATCTGGAATGGGAGACAAACAGAGTTGACCTGCAGACAACAGTGCAGCGCCCCGACGAGAACATCAGAGATTTTTACAAGCGGTGGAATTTGAAACTTAGTGAGATGGCCATTCCTCCTTCTGAAGAGGAACAGTTGGATATCTTCCAGTCATGCCTAAAACCGCATTTGAGAACTTCCCTCAGCAACTTCCCCTACCCGGACTTACGTGCAATGGTTAACTCCGGGGCTAAATTTGAAAAGGCTTATAATCAACAGCAGGCTGCTGCACCCGCCTATAGATACAGGGCTACTTCCTCCAACACTGCTCCCGCCCATCCTATGGGTAAAGAGGTGATCAATTACGCGGGGCAGGACTGTAATAATGCCACTTCTTTTGTTCCCAAGAAACCAGCTGAGCCCAAACCTCGGTTTCGAAACCTGGAAAACTTCGGAATGTCTCTAAGCGACATCTTTAGAGGATTGGTGAGAGAATGTTTACTGTGACCTTTGGAAAACTTCCAGCCCAAGGATCCGAATGTTCCCCTGGATAACTCTAAGCACTGTGCTTTTCATCAATACCACAGACATCTAACAGATAATTGCTTTACTCTGAAGAAGGCAATCCAAGGTTTGATAGAGCAAGGAAAGTTAGAAGTCCCTGAGGGGCCTAGTACAGTCAAAAATCCTTTTCCAAGGAACCATAACCAAGTGAACATGATTGAAATCGGAGAGCCTTCGTATGCCAAGGAAAATGTGGAAACCGATGAAGATCCCCAAATACCCGGGATTAACCTTGTCGAGGATCCTGAATTCGGATTCCCTCTCAGCCTTGAGAATGATGAACAAACCAATCCTCCCTGGTCCCACGTTAGCAGTTTCTTGCAAGAATATGAAGCTCGCTACTTCTCAGAGAAAGGGAAAGATGACACTGGAAAACTGGGGCTGTTCAGATCAAATCATGAGAAAAACATTTACACGAGATGGCTAGAGCACCCAAGAAGGATTGAACAAGAAAGCTTTAGGCGGGCGCCTGTGTTGGGGCTTATTAGTAAAGAGGCCGAAGAACACCTTGAATTAATACACTTCTGCAAATTGGTTCTGGGAGAAGCCGAGTACAGTCCTGAGGACAGTGAAGATGAAAAATCGAAGGAGGAGGATTGCTTCCATATCCTGCCTGGAGTCAAATACATGCCGCCCCCTCTCACTCTTCCCCCGCAGTTCCTGGGAGGAAAAGCTGAGTCGCAGTTGCCGCTTCCAGCAATGGGGGCCTATGACAACTTCTGTGGTTTCACGCACCCGTCCTCCCCTAATAGATGTGATCGACGCTCCCTCCTAGCCGAAGTTCATGTAGTATGGGATGACGATTCTGATAATAGTGATGACGATGATGACGACAAGAGTGAAGAATCGACTGAGGCCCAAGATCCAGAATCAGTTTGGAATAATCAGGCCGGGAATGATCTCATGGGTGCCAGGCACAATGGGTGGTTGTCAGCTAGCGACGACGAAGAGCCGCCAAAAAATATGGATCAGATACCAATGGAAACGGACCCCTACGAGGAGTTCCTCTCAAGATGCAACTGTGGTCAATGCCCGAATACTTCGGAGGATGAGGAGCAACAGAGTCCATTTGAAGAGCAATATGGATCTGAAATCCTGGAGCACAATGTTCCCTATAAAAACCTAGTGGGCGAATGGAGAAATTTCATTGAAGCACTGGTCGAAAAGGGAGGTTTCCAGCAGTCGGCAGACGATGAATTTGTAAACGTCATTGGGTCTCTTTCTTCCTCCCCTAAAACTGATGGCATCACGACTGTAAGGGTCACTGCTGAACCTCTCGAACACATCGAGTGCATGGAATCATTGAAAAGGGTTATGGATCTAGACGCCACTATAGTTGCCTTCATACCCATGGACCCGCATGACGCCTTCTTAATAGCTTCTATACCCGAAGATGGACCCCGGGTACTCCTCATCTGGACTCAGATATACCGAGCCACTGCGTCGAGCAGTGGAAAGGAACATTGTCTGTCCTTCACTTGTGGTTGCCCATTTGCAAAAGCGAAAGGAAAAAGTTGTATGATGAAATGGAGTCCGACAGTCAGAAAATTGAAGAAGCTTCGGGGGACGACTACGTAACCGAAGACATGAAAGCCAGGAATTTTCCTGGGGCTGAATATGTAGATGTCATGGAATTCAACACTGCTTACCATACTTTGGGGAAGGGATTCTTGAACATCCGATCCAAGCAGATAGTTGAAAATCTGTTAGAAAAAGGGAGACTGACTCCTATCCTCCCCAATGAGAAAGTAACCATTGAGTCATCTCCCAATAAAAGTGCTAAAAGAGTAATATCCAACTAGGTTGAAAACTCGAAAGGGTGGCCTAGGTAAAAGACAGGGTTGCACTAAAAGTGCTAAAAGAGTAATACCCAACTAGGTTGAAAACCCGAAAGGGCGGCCTAGGTAAAAGACAGGGTTGCACTAAAAAAATAAAATAAAAAATTAACTGAGTTGAACTACGGAGACCTGAGCCCCTCAGTCCTTTTGTAAAAGGGGAACGTAGGTAGCCAGAAACGGTTCGGTCTAAAACATAAATAAAAATCATACTTTGTCATCAACACATTGATCAAGTCATAACAGCGTCTTGAAAAACTCTAAAGCAGTTCGCATATTCATTACAGTTAAAAGCTTTTTGATGAGTCTAAGCTCGGTTCACTCTTACAACTTGCAACCTGTTAAAAGAAACTAAAATACCTAACAAATTAATGTGCCTGCTATGGCAAGCAGGGGATACTCAGAAACCTCAGATCACTCCAAGCTACTCGTACTAGCACCTCCTCTCTTCTTTCCTCCTCTTCGAGTCTTCTTCCTCTGCACAGGAAAAATGTCGGTCCTCCTCCTACCAAGCTTTGGTACAAGGGCGGGATCTGTCAAACCAGCGTCTGTCAAGGCCCTAGTCGCCCTAGCCTCATCTCTCATCTCCTGTACTCGAGCCGGCAACATGGGAATCCTCCCCTTCTGTCTCCTAACATAAGCCTCGCAGTCCGCCACAACATCCTCACTCTTATCGTGAGTATTGGCCCTCGCCTCGGCCCTCCTCATCTCCAAAACTGTCATGTCTTCCAAACCAATAATGGCCTCACGCCTCCTTAAAATAGCCACTTGTGTCTCCCCCAGATGTCTCTCGTACCAATCTAAGTACAAGGTGGTCAGAAATACGTGCCCTGGACGCCTGAGAATAACCCTGGGAGGAAAGATGTCATACCTCCATGCTCGGGAAAGGAACGAGAACACGGAAGGATCCTCCATCGAAACAGAAGCCACCACTCTGGTAGCTATGTCCTCAAAGCCCTCTAAAGGAGTCTGCTCCAAGCCAAACTGCCTAAGAACCAGAGCTGGAATATAAAAGGTGGACTGAGAAAGCCCCGAAAGCATGACCACATAAGACCCGTCCTGACGCACTCTCCGAGTCTCTACCCGCCAATGCGGCACCAACCACCTGATCTCCTCAGTACGACAACAAGCCATCCAGTGCTCCCATGAGCCCTGATCATCAAAATCCATAGCAACTCCCCTCCTGGCAAAGGTCCAAGGCATGACCGCATGAGAAGTCTCACGAAGGACTCCCAAACGCTCCATCAGCCACATGTTCAACAAAAAGGGGCTTCCCCCTTGCGTATACCGCCTCCCGGTAGCCAACCGGTCGAGAGCATGAAGGGTCTCCCCCAAGATCAATGGCACAATGTCCCGGCCCAAACAACAGTGGACAACCACGTCCAACAAAGCTCGGTGGCAAATCCCGAAAGAGTAAACCATGAATAAAGTCCCAAACATGCAAAGTGCAAAAGCATCCCAATATGCATCATCAACCAAGCCTAAACTCCTAAACCTATCCGGAAGACCGGAAATGTCGAAATGATCGGAACCACGAATCATACCTTGTGCTTCCTCCGGGGAAAGATGAAGAAGGTTGCACAACTTATCAACAAAGGTAGCTCCTCCGGGCAAAGGGACCGCAATGTCTTCCACCTCAGGACCACCAAGCAAAGCTCGGAATTCTTCAACAGTCGGGACCACCTCGTTGTAGGAAAAAAAAAAGACATGTCTTCTTGTATCCCAAAATGAAGCGGAGGCCCTCAAAAGATCACAATCCGGAATCAACTCCTTGAGGGACCACAAGCATTTTACCTTGTACCTCTCTTCAAAAAATGACCTCTTCTCGTGCATGATCTCCCGGGACCACTCTTTGAACTTGTTGAAGAAGGACATTTGAGATTCTTGGGACAATTTTGATGGATTTTTCATACTCACAAAATTTTCCATGGATTTTCTCTCTTCCTCTCCGAATTTACAGATTGAACATGCAGTTGAAGGGAATGTTTGAATTAAAAGAAGGGGAAAACCAGATCCAAAGCAAAAATTAAATGACAGTGTCAGAAATCATCCCTATCCGCGCGAACAGAAATGAGCCCCTCACCCTTATCCGCGCGGACAAGAATGATTCCCACTAGAAAAAAATCTGCAGCAGTTTCAACTACTGCACCGCGGAGGAATATTTCATCCCAGCCGCTCGAAACCTGCACAAAACCTGTCCAGAACAATTCATATACTAAACACCCACATCCTTGCCACAAAACCGGGCTCATGCAACATCGCATCCATATGCATAATAAATAAAAAAAAGAGAAAGAGTGATAGTAACAATAATCCTAGGTTATTACATTCCAAAAAAAAGAGAGAAGGAAGAAAGTGTGCATGAAACATAAAGTGTATCTGTCCAAATAGGTACAACCCCAAAATCAATCACCAGAAGCTGTCGCCTTGCCTCGGGCCCTGTTGCGACTCACGTCTGTCCCCTCCGCAGTCATCACCACCTCAGGCTCTGTATCATCGTCTTCATCCCCAGAAAAGGTCTCGTCGGGACCAGTCGGTACGCCATGATATGGTAGGCCGAGATCAGCAAAGAAGTCATATCCGAATGTAAATGCATCGGATCCTTGGCCCTGCGAAGATGACCCCCCCTAGTGCCAAACGTGTCCTGGACGATGCAAATCTCCAAGAATGACGTGGTCGGAAGGGAACTCCCTGCTGGAATCCATAAAAGGAGAAATGGGGATATCCGTGGAATGCTCGGAAGAAGTAGGCTCTCTGGATGGCGTATGAGGGGGCTCTCGCTCTGCAGGCGCCGGCTGTGCCCGTCTCTCTCTGCCCCGAGCGGCCCCACGGGTGATGAGCCGCCTGATGAATCTCTTGGCCCCAATGACCTGTCGCATCAGCTTGTCAACGACCGCGGCCGGGAACTGCACAAAAACAAAGGCATCAGAAATAGTCGAAGCAACAAAAAAAATAAAATAAATAATAAGACCAAAAAGACAGAAAAATTAGGGAGACATACCCTCATATCCGGACGAGGCCGGAAAGCTCGGGGAGTCCTCTCAGGGATGGGAATGTGCACCCTCATCCTAATCCCATCCTAGACATATGAAAAGTCCGACCGAGGGAGTCGCACAACCGGGATCCCCTCTCTCTCAAGAACTTGAGGCATCCTCAGCCTCCTCATCACTAATACTGGATATGGCTCATCCGTCACAAATCCAGAGAAGTGCTGGCCACCTCTGTAGTAAGCCCAGGTCTCTGAATCCTCGATCGGGCTCAACATATCAGCAGGAGGCTCCATCGGTGCCAACAAACCCACGCCTTTGCCATGCTGGCGCATCACCCTGTCCCCCAGATAATAAACATCACAAGATAGCCCCCTCAAAATCCTCCTCTCCACCATCCACCGCTCAGCGCCCTTCAGCTGCTCAACATCAAAGCGACCCCAGGGGTAGAACTGAATCCCCGCCTCCGTCTCCGCTCTAACTAGGGGCCGACACTCCTTATACTTGAGAGTCGTGCGTCCCCGAGCACCCCTCTTCACCCTAGCCTGCCTGGTCCAGGAAAGCATAGCCGGGTACGCCCCGACGTGCTCCTCTGGCTGCTTCCACATCGTGCAGTGAAAGAACTCCAAAGCCCACACCTGCGATAGGAGAAGATTACATTAGTTAAGCTCAGACAGAAACGATACTTGCATAAGAAAAGAAAAAAGCAGAAGCTTATACCTCCAGTGGGAACTCAAAGCACGTGAGAGAACTCACAGCCTTCCGGCTATACCTGTCGAGAGCAAAATAAAGCTCCGCTAGCCCAGTCTCCCCCCAAGCCACCTCTTCGGCTCTCTCAACATCAATCAAAGCCCTCAACAAAGCAAACATCTCCGTCCCCTCGGCATGCCCAAACAGGGTACTCGAAAAAGCAAACCACAAGAAAGATCGGGCAACCTGCTCAGCCGATATCCTCTCATCACCACCCTCATATCTCGCTATGCTCTCCACGATCTTCCCGTGGATCACCGCATACTCCATCCCTATCCCCTTCTTAGGACTGGGGACAAAACCAAGAAGATCCTGCAACTCTCGGTCAGTATAACCATCCCGCCACTCAATATTGCGTCCCTTAAAGGACAAACCCGTGATCACAGCATAGTCAGACGGCGTGACTGTAGCCTCTCCCCAGAAAAAATGGAAGATGTGGGTCACATCCCACCAATGCTCCGCCAGGGAAAATGTCAACCCCTTACTCTTCGGGAACTTGACCAATCCCCTCAGACACTCAACGAACTCATACAACCCCGTCTCAATCACAATCTGTCTCGTACTCATCAGCCCTCCTATGCCCAAAATCGGAAGCTGGTCCCACAGGCTAACCACTGCCTCGACCGTTCCTCGGGTCTTATTCAGCTGATCCTGTACGAATCGATCACCATCCTGTAATTGAAGAGCAGGATGTCAATAAATAATTGCATTTGTATGTAAAAGCATATACAAGCATCATAGGCATAAAGTCTTGAAAGAATTTCGACAGCATAACTGCATGTGATGAACTCAACCCCACTTTTCTTGCACAAAAGACAAAATTTTTGAGATTTTAGCAATTACAACCACTCTTTAACATTCATTCATTCATTCATAAAGGGACATGTCAATGACAGTGTTAATGTTAGATCATGTGTTGTCATGAATGTCATCCCAAGTGTTGCAAACCAGTGTTGCCACTGGTGTTGCCAAAAGTGTTGCCATTTGGAATTGGCGACACTGAGTTAGTTACTGTATTTTTCACAAATATTAATGGGTAAATTAATGTTTATATAACAGTAGTTAGTCACCTTAAAATGAGCTTAAAATCAGCAACAGAAACAGCCCAGGCGTTAATCACGAAGAGGAGAAGAAATTAACAAATTTTATTTCTGTTTTTTTCTTTGTTTCAGCTGGAATTTTCTTCAAAAGATGATGGATGGTTTTTGTTAAATGGTTGGTTGGTTGTTTAGAATTTAATAGTTAGTTTATTTAATTATTAAATTTCGTATTAAGGGGGAGATTTTTGTAAAGATTTTGATACTACATTTGCTTAATGGTTGATGTTTTGGATTGAAAAATATTTCAAAACATTGCCTGAAGGTTGATGTTGCCTCTATCAAAATCTCGTGGCATTTTTTTGTGGTTTTAGTTAAGTTTGACTAACTGTTTTTGAAAAGATCATCACATTGGTATTTTGTGAAGAAATCAGTAACTATGGGGGAGATTGTTAATGTTAGATCATGTGTTGTCATGAATGTCATCCCAAGTGTTGCAAACCAGTGTTGCCACTGGTGTTGCCAAAAGTGTTGCCATTTGGAATTGGCGACACCGAGTTAGTTCTTGTATTTTTCACAAATATTAATGGGTAAATTAATGTTTATATAACGGTAGTTAGTCACCTTAAAATGAGCTTAAAATCGGCAACGAAACAGACCCGGGCGTTAATCACGAAGAGGAGAAGAAATTAACAAATAAACATGTGTTTATTTGTTTAATTGATGACCAAGCCAGGAGATATTTTATTCAGCTATTACGGGGAGAACAAGTCGAGTACAAGGCAACCAAAGCTAAGAGGTACAAGCAAGAGAAGCAAGAGAAGACTAGGTCTCCTACAAAAGAGGCGAGTGGCATAAATGGAGGAAACAAACTCCAAGTCATTGGGCCGATCATTTGAGTAGGCTCCAAGACTTTGTGGCCTATAAATAGTGCAGTGGATCTTCATTGAAGATCATCCAATTCGAAAACGCAAATCCGCACAAGAAAAGTAGAATTACGCTCTCAAGTGTTGCCATTCGGTGTCGCAACACTTTGTCCAACACTCGAATATTTCATATAGATTTTTATATTTTTGTGAGGTTTTTGAGTGTTTATTTCTTGAGAGAATTCGTGTATGTTGTTCCTTATATCGGGGTTCGTTTATCATTAAGGAACAACCTCGACCTTGTATTGAATTCATATTATTAATAGAAAGGTCTTGCCTTTTAGGCACCCATCAAGTTATATATTTATATAACTTGATAAAAATTATATTCTTGTGTATTGCTTTAATATTTCCGCTGCAAATTATATTTATTTCTATTGATTTGTGCTTTTCTAGAATTGGTGAAAGTGTCGTCGTTAGTGTCATTAACACTAAGGACAACACCCGTGAGTTTCATCTCACCTTGTGAGTTTCGTCTCATAAGTTCTTAGCCATAGACAATTTCAATTGGTATCGAGCCTAGCACTTGATATACTAAGTGTTTAGATCCTTTTGTCATGGCTTATGATCCTGCAAACCCTAATCAAAAGAGATTACCGATTTTAGACGGATCTAATTATGCTTATTGGAAGATTCGCCTACGCTCGCATATCAAATCAATTGATCTTCGGGCTTGGCGATCTATTTTAAATGGTTATTCTGTTCCAATGCTTCCTCCGGATGACGATGGTGACGTTCAAGTCAAACCTGAATTTGAGTGGACAATTGAAGAGAATAATCTTGCTAGTTTCAATGAAAAGGCACTGAATGCCATCTATGAATGGGTTGACATGCATATGTTCAAACTCATTCAAAATAGTCCCTCTGCAAAAGATGCTTGGGATACTTTACAAAGATTTTGTGAAGGAGATGGCAGTGTCCGAGAAACAAAGCTTAGAGGTCTCACTAGTAGATTTGAAAGATTAAGAATGGGTGAAAACGAAGACATCTCGTATTATTTTGAAAAGTTGATTGATATTTCAAATGCTTGTCAAGTATTAGGGGAGCCTTTTACAAATAAACAACTTGTTTCAAAAGCTATTCGTACTCTTCTCGAACGTTTTAATATTAAAGTTTCAGCTATTGAAGAGGCCCATAATCTTTCAACAATGGACATCAACTCCTTAATGAGTATTTTGAAAAACTTTGAGTTGAATCTCAATGAACAAACGGAGGCTTCTAAAGGCAAGAATATTGCCTTAAAAGTCGAATCTTCGGACACATGTGTGGACGATGAAGATGAAGTCTTCGAGGAGTTAGATGAAAATACTAGTGTAGCTTTACTTGCAAAGAGATATAATTCTATGGTTACAAAATTTAACAAAGTGCAGGTAAAGGCTAAGGACCAAACGGCCAAAACCTTTAGTTCTGTGCCAAGGAGAAGTCCTCCTCCAAATCAAAAGGATATCCCACCAAGGCGTGCATCCTCGGAAAAGATCCGGTCCGATCCTAAGTACATTGAATCTATTCAGTGTCATGCTTGTTCGGTTGGGGTCACTATGCCAATGAATGGGCTAACACCTTGAGAAAGGCGGGCAAAAACTTGTGGGTATCTCTTAGTGATGGAGAGGAGGAAGGAACGGAGAAAGAAGAACAGACGGAGCAAGTAGTCATGATGGCCACGGTAGAGGAGCTACCTTCGACTGAGAGTGTTACTTCAAGTGTCGTTACAGATTTGACAACACTTGACACAACATTGGTGACTTCTTCGTAAAGTGTTGTCCCAAGTGTCGTCCAGAATTGGCAACACTTGGCACAACACTCACAGGGTATGATTCTTTAAATGATCTTAATTTGCATGGTTCAACCGATTTAAACTCGAAGAGATTATAGAGGATGATCTTGATAAAGATGAACTTATTTGTGAATTAAAAACCTCTATAAATCTCTCCTCGTGGAATGGAAAAAGGAGAATAAGATGGTGGTTTTCTTGAAAAAGGAAAATCAGGATCTTAAGAACTCCTTGACTCGGCTAGAAGCTCAACTCGCAGGAGAGACTTGGATCTTGATAAAATCAAGGCCAAACTCAACCTAGCCGAATCCACCTTCAAAAACTCAACACGAGTTCATCCAAATTGGATGAAATACTCAAATTGAGTAAGCCTCGAAAGTCGGTCTTGGGTTCCAAGAATCACTTGAAAGTATTACCTCTTCCTTGTTTGATGTTGAAACTAAAAATTGTTTTGTAAAAGAGCGTGTCAAGGAAAAGGGTAGCACTCCTAGTGATTCCTCCGATCAATCCAATGAGTGTGGATACCGTCACAAAGCTGGACATTTAAAACCAAATTGCATTTTCCTACAAAAGAAAATGTCCAGTCTTCAAGTGTCGCCTCAAGTGTCGCCGCTCGTGGCAACACTTATGGCAACACCGGTGAACGTAAAATCCGCATTTTCAAAAAGGGTTGGTTACCCAAGGAAAACCGAAATGCTATGTTGTTTATACAGCTTTAAGGACTAACATTGCAGGAACTTGGTACTTTGATAGTGGTTGTTCACGTCATATGACTGGTACAAAATCATTCCTAACAGAGTACCAACCTATTCAAGGAGGCTCAGTGACTTATGGTGGTGGAGGCAAGAGTGAAATAGTTGGTAAAGGAACACGGGATATTGTTGGTTTTCCTCCTTTGAAAAATGTCTTGCACGTAGATGGTTTACTTGCTAATTTAATTAGCATTAGCCAACTATGTGATGACAATTTGGAGGTAAAATTCAATAAAAATACCTGTGAAGTGTTTGATAACACTAACTTTTGTGTCATGACTGGAATAAGATCAAGTGATAATTGCTATCCGGTTGGTAATAAATCGCTGTGCAATTTGACAAAACTTGATGATATTAGGTTATGGCATCAAAAGTTAGGTCATTCTCATTATAGGAATCTTGAGAAGATTATCAAACATAATGCCGTCAAAGGTGTTCCTAAACTAGACCTCAAAAACACCGTGATGTGTGGTGACTGTCAAAAGGGTAAGCAAACTCGTGTTGCTCACAGTGTTGAACAACACAATGAGCAACACTCAGAACAACACATTGTTTTCAAATTTCTACATATGGACTTGATGGGTCCTATTGAGGTAGAAAGCTTGGGAGGTAAGAAGTATGTTTATGTGATAGTTGATGATTTTTCTAGATTTACATGGGTGTATTTCTTAAGAGAAAAATCAAACTTTTGATAAATTTACTCACTTAGTCTCTAAAATCAAAAACATGTTTTGTTCTCCTATTTTTCGAATAAGATCGATCATGGTAGAGAATTTGAAAACATCTCCTTTTCTACTTTTTGTAGTAAAAAGGGGATACACCATGAGTTTTCAAAGACTCCAAAACACCACAACAAAAAGGTGTTGCTGAAAGGAAACATAGGACTTTAATGGAAATGGCTCGTGTTATGCTAATTGCTAGAAATATTTCTAAAGGTTTTTGGGCCGAAGCATTAAACACAACTTGTCACACTACAAATAGAGTTTTCTTAAGACCCGGTACAACTATGACACCCTATGAGATTTTACATGGAAAGAAACCTACGGTTCACTATTTTCATGTGTTTGGGTGTTTGTGCTACATTTTAAATGACCGGGAATACTTAGGAAAACTTGATTCTAAGAGTGACAAAGCCATCTTTCTTGGCTACTCTCAAAACAGTCATGCTTATCGTGTCTATAATTTGAGGTTAAAAGTGATTCAAGAATCGGTAAATATTGAATTTAACGATTACTTGAGTGCCACAGAGAACCAAATGATGATATACCTCTCGACTCTACTAGAAGAAGTCGAACAAAGGGCTGGAACAGACCGATTCACCATTGCAGCCACGCATTCAAGTGTTGCTCCAAGTGTCGCCCGAAATGGCAACACCCGAGGCAACACAGAGAACAGAACTGGCTGGAAATTCCGAGAGCAAAGTGACTCGAAGGAGAAGATGGATTGGTGTACCATCAAGGCAGTGAGAGATCCCCACTCGAATTAGAAATTATCATCCCATTACTCAAGTAATTGGTGATGTTAATGAAGGGGTTAGAACAAGGAACAAGGAGCCGCTTGATTACAGAGATATGGTTAGGTATGTGTGTATGTCCTCCACATACTGTGTAAAACACTCTGTTTCGTTTCCTCTCGTTGAACCAAAAAATGTGATTGAGGCCTTAAATGATAAATTGATTCAAGCTATGCAAGAAGAGCTTGAACAATTTACCCGTAACGAGGTTTGGTGTTTAGTTCCACGTCCTTTAAATACTAACATTATTGGAACTAAATGGATTTACAAAAACAAATCTCGATGAATTGGGTAATATTGTTCGTAATAAAGCTCGTCTTGTGGCTCAAGGCTATACACAAGTGGAAGGAATCGACTTTGACGAGACCTTTGCACCTCGTGGCTAGAATTGAGTCAATAAGACTTCTTCTTGCTATAGCTTGTTATCTCAAAATCACATTGCACCAAATGGATGTCAAAGCGGCTTTCTTGAATGGGTACTTAGATAAAGAGATCTATGTTGAGCAACCCAAAGGGTTTGAAGACCCATTCCACCCGCACCATGTATACAGACTTGATAAGGCCTTATATGGCTTAAAACAAGCTCCTCGTGCATGGTATGGGCGTCTAACAAGCTTTCTTCTTGAATATGGATTTGTTAGAGGAGAAGCCGATAGGACATTATTTATTCTTAGGGAAAATAAAGAGCTTGTCATTGCTCAAATCTATGTTGATGACATAGTTTATGGTTCCACATCTAAAACATGTTTACAAAATTTTGTGGAAGCTATGACATCTACATTTGAGATGAGCATGATAGGAGAACTTAATTATTTCCTAGGATTGCAGGTGAAACAATCGAATGATGGAATCTTCATCACTCAGAGCAAGTATGCTAAGAGTCTGGTGAAAAGATTTGGATTGGAGAGTGCCAAGAGCTCTAAAATACCTATGGGATCATCTCTTAAGGTAACCAAAGATCAGCAGGGGAGGATGTTGACCCAACTCGTATAGATCCATGATAGGTAGTCTTCTTTATCTTACCGCGCCGTCGTCCCGATATAATGTTCGGCGTAGGTGTTTGTGCTAGATATCAATCGCTCCTAAAATTTCTCACCTAAATGCCGTCAAGAAAATCATCAAGTATGTGTCCTGGGACAAGTGAATTGGGAATCTGGTTCACCAAAGACACTAATACCAACTTAGTTGGTTTTAGTGACTCGACAAGGGTGGGATATAGATGACGAAAGAGTACTAGTGGGGGTTGTTTTTCTTGGGTAATAATCTAGTGTCATGGTACGCCGCAAGCAAAACCGTGTTTCTCTCTCGACCGCCGAATCCGAATATGTGGCAACAGGGAGTTGTTGTTCACAACTAATATGGTTAAAACACATGCTTGATGACTATGGTCTTGATAGTAATATCTTGACCATGTATTGTGACAATTTGAGTGCTATAAATATTTCCAAAACCCCGTACAACACTCACGCACTAAGCACATTGATATCCGCCATCATTTTTTAAGAGATTTAGTAGAAAAGGAATTGATCCAAATAGAGCATATTGATACAAAACATCAACTTGCCGATATTTTGACCAAAGCCTTGGACCATGAGAGATTTTCAAGTTTGAAAAATCTCTTGGTCTATGTTTTCTATAAATCCGTTAGTGTTGTCGTCGCTGTTACCAACACCGTCGCAACACTTTGTATGAGTTGTACATTATCTTTAAAATTAAAAAAAAAAAAAAAAAAATATATATATATATAGTTGTTTAATCCCAAATGGGGGGCATTTACTGACCTTTCTGTTCTAGTATGTGTACATTCTTAAGGTTAACATTTTTTTATAAAATACCCCTTTGTGCTAAAAAGTGACAAAGTCACTCACATTGTTGTTGATATTGAAAAAGGCAAAGCTTGTGGAAATTCCCAAAGGGAATATAATGTAGTGTTTTATACTATGTATTAGGGGCATGGAGCTCGCTACTACTGCACCCTACTTGAAAGGTATAAAACTTACTAATTGTAGCTTTACACTTTAATCAAAAACTCGGGGCACGGAGCTCGCTACTACGATGCTTCCTTGTAAATAAAGAAAGTGTAAAGTGTGCTTATAAATTGCCTAAGGAATGATAAGTTATATATGTTGAGAAATATCAAGGGGATTTTATTTAAAAATGTTGCCTTGTGTGTCACGCAACATTGCTAGTAACACATTAGTAGATGCTACATTAATTTTTTATTTTCTTGTTTTTGTTTTTGTTAATTAAATTTTAAATTTCCAAAAGTCTATTTGCTTATATTTAGAGTTTGTGAAATTTAAAAGGTTTCTAGCAAAAATTTTTATTTTTGTCAATCTAAGTGTAATTTTGTAATATCTATTTTTTTAAAATTCATCTCTTTGAATTTTGAAAAACACAATTTTATGGATATTACTAAAATTATGTTTAGTTATTATTAAAAATTATAAAAATTATAAAAATTTAAAAAAAAAAAATTAAATAAAAAAAAAAAAAAAATGTCTGGATATCGCCTTGAGTTTGTTGGGATTTTTGAGAGATAAGTGGAGATTTAATTAATTTGACATTGTCAAATCGATTAAATCCTACCACTATTCACTCATTAAAACCCACTCCTAAAACCCTCTCTCTCTCTCTCTCTAGGCGTTGAACAAAACCCTTCCCCTGTTCCCTTCGTCTTCGTCATCCTTCTTCAATCTTCCATGGCAAGCCCTAAAAATTCTCCTCAAATTTCATCACCCATGGAGATTTCGCCTCTAGCTCCCTCTAGTGTCGCCTCAAATGTCGCAGTTCCCATGGAAATCTCACCAAATGACATTCTCGGCCACACCCACAACCTCACCATCCTTGGAAATTGTTGTATATGATCCTTCTCAAATTCCAATTCCCATCAACCTTCCTGAAGCTACACCATCCACAGAGCTCACCTTCGCCCCTCAGAAGAAGACCAAGAAGCGAAAGGCGGTTGATGCCTCGAGCTTTTTTAGGGGTAGAGTGCGTAGACAATCGGAGAGGATCAAAACTCTGTTCAGGTCGAAGATACCATCTAATACAGCTGATGATCCGGTGAATGTGGAGGATTCTTCAAGCTCGTCTCTCAACATTTCGTCCGAGGAAGGTTCAGACCCTGCTTTTAAAGAGACAAAGGAGCCCTCATCATCTTCTGATGAGAATGAAGAAGCCTGGATGGAAGATGAAGAAACCCTTGCTAAAGCTCAGTCCAAGTTGAAGAAGAAACAGAAAATTTCTGGTGGTGTCGCCCCAAGTGTTGCCGATGCAATGGCAACACCTGAAGCAACACCTGCTGCCAAGACCAAAGCACAGTCGAGTTCTCCTTCCTCTTCTCCTATTTCATGGCTCGAGGTACACTCTCCTAATCCCTCTCAAGATGAAAAATCAGATTATGAGTCTTTGGATTTTATGAACGTCCATTTCTTTCGAAGAATTTTATAGTGATGCGAGTCTTCATAATTTTGTTGAAGATTCTCGAGAAGAAAATTCTGAATGAAAAGAATATTTATGTGACTCAATTCAAGGAGTTAGGTGTGTATCAGTTTTTGGAGGATAGGATGTTTTTGCCTACGGTGACTAGAGTGTCATCGTATATTGAAAGTGTGGTTAGGAATTTCTATGCTCATCTTAGGGATAATATTGATGATAGGAATACCCCTCATTATGGAAAGATCTTTGTTAGGGGCATTATCTTTGATTTTAATCCTTTGGTTATCAATAGAGCCTTCGGCCTCCCTAATGTCGAAGATGAGAGCTTGGAATATGATCCTAATGCCTTAGCCACCTTTTTAACTCGGAGGGAGAATTACCATTTGGTCAGATCATTTTAAGTCTACCTATCTCACTTCTTTGTTTAGCGTGCTACACAAGTTATGTATAACAAATTGGCTTCCCACGGCAAATGAAAACACCGTAACCTTTGAGCAAGCTAATTTGTTGTATAAATTAGGAAAGAAACAAAGAGTAAATTTTGGGAGACTTGTATTCGCTCACCTTGCCGCATGGGCCAAAAAGAAAAAGACCTCCTCCTTCATTTTTCCTTCCCTTATTTTCCAAGTCCTAATGTACCAAAACCTTAAGCCTTGGAATGGTGATAATCTTTCGGAAAGACTGTATTATCGAATTACCAAGCACTTTATCAAGGTGATAGGCACAGTGGATTTACCTTGGGTTTTGGTTACAAATGCTCCTCTTGTTATCGCCTCGCTAAGTGTCGCCCCCAAGTGTCGCCCGAAACCGGCAACACTTCGGCAACACCGCTCCCGTTATGGTTGATGCCGCGATGATTCTTAATTTTTTCAATGGTCAAGTGAAGCACATTGACTCGCAATTCAGTGGATGGTTGGATATGCGCACCGACATGATGAAAATGGTGGATTTAATTTCTTCCAAAATAGGGGGAGATAAGCCACCAAGGCGTGATGATGATGATGGAGCCGGGAATGGTGCCGGGCCTAGTGGGTCACCGAGGGAGGTGAAGGAGCCGGAAATGCGCTTTAATGGTGGTTGGTTCGAATGGTTTGTGTTTTTGGTGGTTGGAAACAAAAACAATTTTATTTGTTTTATTTTGGTTTGTAATGCTTAAACAAATTTTATTTCGTTTTTTTTTTCTTTGTTTCAAATTGGAATTTTCTTCAAAAGATGATGGATGGTTTTTGTTAAATGGTTGGTTGGTTGTTTAGAATTTAATAGTTAGTTTATTTAATTATTAAATTTCGTATTAAGGGGGAGATTTTTGTAAAGATTTTGATACTTCATTTGCTTAATGGTTGATGTTTTGGATTGAAAAATATTTCAAAACATTGCCTGAAGGTTGATGTTGCCTCTATCAAAATCTCGTGGCATTTTTTTGTGGTTTTAGTTAAGTTTGACTAACTGTTTTTGAAAAGATCATCACATTGGTATTTTGTGAAGAAATAAGTAACTATGGGGGAGATTGTTAATGTTAGATCATGTGTTGTCATGAATGTCATCCCAAGTGTTGCAAACCGGTGTTGCCACCGGTGTTGCCAAAAGTGTTGCCATTTGGAATTGGCGACACCGAGTTAGTTACCGTATTTTTCACAAATATTAATGGGTAAATTAATGTTTATATAACAAGTAGTTAGTCACCTTAAAATGAGCTTAAAATCAGGCAATGTAAATGTACCTGTGCGTTAATCACGAAGAGGAGAAGAAATTAACAAATAAACATGTGTTTATTTGTTTAATTGATGACCAAGCCAGGAGATATTTTATTCGGCTATTGCAGGGGAGAACAAGTCGAGTACAAGGCAACCAAAGCTAAGAGGTACAAGCAAGAGAAGCAAGAGAAGACTAGGTCTCCTACAAAAGAGGCGAGTGGCATAAATGGAGGAAACAAACTCCAAGCCATTAGTGATCATTTGAGTAGGCTCCAAGACTTTGTGGCCTATAAATAGTGCAGGTGGATCTTCATTGAAGATCATCCAATTCGTAAAACGCAAATCTGCACAAGAAAAGTAGAATTCTGCTCTCAAGTGTTGCCATTCAGTGTCGGCAACACTTTGTCCAACACTCGAATATTTCATATAGATTTTTATATTTTTGTGAGATTTTTGAGTGTTTATTTACTGAGAGAATTCGTGTATGTTGTTCCTTATATCAGGGTTCGTTTATCATTAAGGAACAACCTCGACCTTGTATTGAATTCATATTATTAATAGAAAGGTCTTGCCTTTTAGGCACCCATCAAGTTATATATTTATATAACTTGATAAAAATTATATTCTTGTGTATTGCTTTAATATTTTCGCTGCAAATTATATTTATTTCTATTGATTTGTGCTTTTCTAGAATTGGTGAAAGTGTCGTCGTTAGTGTCATTAACACTAAGGACAACACCCGTGAGTTTCATCTCACCTTGTGAGTTTCGTCTCATAAGTTCTTAGCCATAGACAATTTCAGACAGGAAGTCAACATAAACAAAATTCTGTCCCATTTCATGAAGTTCTCGCACATTTTTCACACAAGATCCTATTTTCGCAAAATGGCACGCATGAATAATTCTTTACATTCATCTCATTCATAAAAACATCATCTCATTGAAAAAATCCCACATTCAAAGGTCCGTCCCGGATCCGGTAAAATTCCCGTCACCTCATATTTCAAAAATGGCAAATCGCCAATTCTTGTTTCAAACAAAATGCATATTTAAATTACCCGTATACTCAACAAAGCATGCAAATCATTAATTTCGGATTTCAATTGCAGGAATATGGATTTTCTAATTTTTCTAAAAAAATTAAAATCCTATTTTTAGCACAATGACAGTTCGAACAAAAATTGACAAAAACAAATGAAGGGATTCAAAGTATACTGTGCGTAGATTGGGATCAGTGGACCAGTGTTGCCACATATCGGGGTATGATTCCTCCACCATCGATTGCGAAAGTGAATAATGCCTCCGCATCCTCACAAGCTCCAATCTCCTTTCTGCGATTGGGCCGCGTCCTTGACCTTGGATGGCTCCTTCCCCTTGCTCCATGACTCACAAATCGAAGAAAATCGAAGGATTTTGAAGGTTTTTGACCAACAATGGCGGATTCCCTCTCTCTCTCTCGTAAACTGCAAACAGGCGGTGAAAGAAGAAGAAGAAAAGGCTACGGCCTTTTAGGGCCTCTCGCCTTGTCAATCTGGCCCGCGCGGACAGAATTGAGGGGTGAAATCTCTGTTTTGCCCTTTAAAATTCCAGAACTTTGCAAACTGATCCAGGACTTAACTAAGGATAACCAATGTAACGCCCCGAGCCGGAAGACCGGGTCGGAACGCTATCAGATTTGACGGACTATCCCCACAAACCACCACAAGTCTTTCCAGCACGTGTTGTCCTCACTTACGTGCTCACTGAGAAACTTCCCAGTGGGTCACCCATCCTAAAATTTCCCCAGGTCAAGCACGCTTAACCTTGGAGTCCTTATAGGATGAGCTTCCGAAAAAAAGATGCATCTTGGTGATATGAGTAGCACTAATCAAATCATATCAAACATATCGAGCACAGACATTTTGGGGGCGCCACAATCTCCCCCACTTAGATCCTTGCCGTCCTAGCAAGGCCTACTTGGAAACCCCGGGCAGTGTGGATCCAAGAGGGGCTCGTACGGATTCAAGAGGTGACTCCCACCGACTCCGCGGTGTGCACTTTGTTCCGCACAGCACTTTGCTCCACACTTCCGGCCGGGTCCCGCTCTGATACCATTTGTAACGCCCCGAGCCCGAAGACCGGGTCGGAACGCTATCAGATTTGACGGACTATCCCCACAAACCACCACAAGTCTTTCCAGCACGTGTTGTCCTCACTTACGTGCTCACTGAGAAACTTCCCAGTGGGTCACCCATCCTAAAATTTCCCCAGGTCAAGCACGCTTAACCTTGGAGTCCTTATAGGATGAGCTTCCGAAAAGAAGATGCATCTTGGTGATATGAGTAGCACTAATCAAATCATATCAAACATATCAGGCACACACATTTTTTGGGGCGCCACAACCAAAGTTGACCCAAGTTAGTTCCCTTTCAAAAGAACCCTGCGGCAGTAAAATGTAAGCCCAATTTCTCCGACGAAAGCTAACGGAATCCCGTTTCTTTCCTCGTTTCCATCTACGGCAGTAAAACGTAAGCCCGATTTCTCCGACGAAAGCTAACGGAATCCCGTTTCTTTCCTCGTTTCCATCTACGGCAGTAAAATGTAAGCCCAATTTCTCCGACGAAAGCTAACGGAATCCCGTTTCTTTCCTCGTTTCCATCTACGGCAGCAAACGTAAGACCGATCCCTTCAAACGAAGTCCACCAAAAGACTGTCTATCCCTATAGGGTCCGTCCTCAACGTAAAGATACGAACCGTCAAAGGAGACCGTTTCAAAATGGCAAATCACTACAAGGAAAACCGGATTTAGAGACGGAAATTTAGAGACGGACGAAATCTGTAGCTAATTTGGCGACAGATTAGAGACAGAACCAAAAATCAGAGACGGATTCGGACTCCGTCTCTAAATTAGAGACGGATTCAGATTCCGTCTCTAATTCAGAGACGGAATATGAATCCGTCTCTAATATAGACACGGAATCCGAATCCGTCTCTAATTTAGAGACGAAATTTGATTCCGTCTCTAATTTAGAGACGGATTCAGATTCCGTCTCTAAATTTTAGAGACGGGTTTTGTATCTGTCTCTAAAATAGAGACAGATTCAGAATCCGTCTCTAAATTAGAGACAGATTCAGAATCCGTCTCTAAACTTTAGAGACAGATTTTAACCCGTCTCTAATTTAGAGACAGATTTTTAAATCCGTCTCTAATTTAGTGACGGATTCAACATCTGTCTCTAAAATTTAGAGACAGATTTAGTATCCGTCTCTAAATTTGACTTTTCTTATATATACTTTCATTTGTTTAGTTTTTTTCTATCTTTTTTTCTATAACTTTTTCTAAAAAAAACCACTGATTAACAAAGGCTAAAATATTGTTTTCTAGTCAATAAAATATTTTTAAAAAAATAAAAAATAAATATAGGGTAGTCCGTCCCTCTTTTGACTTTTCTTCTATATACTTTCAATTGTTTAGTTTTTTTCTATCTTTTTTTCTATAACTTTTTCTAAAAAAAACCACTGATTAACAAAGGCTAAAATATTTTTTTCTAGTCAATAAAATTTTTTTAAAAAAATAAAAAATAACTATAGGGTAGTCCGTCCCTCTTTTGACTTTTCTTCTATATACTTTCATTTGTTTAGTTTTTTTCTATCTTTTTTTCTATAATTTTTTCTAAAAAAACCACTGATTAACAAAGGCTAAAATATTGTTTTCTAGTCAATACAAATTTTTTAAAAAAATACAAAATAAATATAGGGTAGTCCGTCCCTCTTTTGACTTTTCTTCTATATACTTTCATTTGTTTAGTTTTTTTCTATCTTTTTTTCTATAAATTTTTCTAAAAAAAACCACTGATTAACAAAGGCTAAAATATTTTTTTCTAGTCAATAAAATTTTTTTTAAAAAATAAAAAATAAATATAGGGTAGTCCGTCCCCCTTTTGACTTTTCTTCTATATACTTTCATTTGTTTAGTTTTTTTCTATCTTTTTTTCTATAACTTTTTTTAAAAAAACCACTGATTAACAAAGGCTAAAATATTGTTTTCTAGTCAATAATTTTTTTTAAAAAAATAAAAAATAAATATAGGGTAGTCCGTCCCTCTTTGACTTTTCTTCTATATACTTTCATTTGTTTAGTTTTTTTCTATCTTTTTTTCTATAATTTTTTTTTAAAAAAACCACTGATTAATAAAGGCTAAAATATTGTTTTCTAGTCAATAAAATTTTTTTTAAAAAATAAAAAATAAATATAGGGTAGTCCGTCCCTCTTTTGACTTTTCTTCTATATACTTTCATTTGTTTAGTTTTTTTCTATCTTTTTTTCTATTTTTTCTAAAAAAAATCACTGATTAACAAAGGCTAAAATATTGTTTTCTAGTCAATAAAAATTTAAAAAACAATAAAAAAAAATATAGGGTAGTCCGTCCCTCTTTTGACTTTTCTTCTATATACTTTCATTTGTTTAGTTTTTTTCTATCTTTTTTTCTATAACTTTTTCTAAAAAAAAACACTGATTAACAAAGGCTAAAATATTGTTTTCTAGTCAATAAAAATTTTTTAAAAAAATAAAGAATAAATATAGGGTAGTCCGTCCCTCTTTTGACTTTTCTTCTATATACTTTCATTTGTTTAGTTTTTTTCTATCTTTTTTTTATAACTTTTTCTAAAAAAAACCACTGATTAACAAAGGCTAAAATATTTTTCTAGTCAATAAAAAAATTTTAAAAAATAAAAAATATATATAGGGTAGTCCGTCCCTCTTTTGACTTTTCTTCTATATACTTTCATTTGTTTAGTTTTTTCTATCTTTTTTTCTATAACTTTTTCTGAAAAAAAACACTGATTAACAAAGGCTAAAATATTGTTTTCTAGTCAATAAATTTTTTTAAAAAAATAAAAAATATAGGGTAGTCCGTCCCTCTTTTGACTTTTCTTCTATATACTTTCATTTGTTTAGTTTTTTTCTATCTTTTTTATAACTTTTTCTAAAAAAACCACTGATTAACAAAGGCTAAAATATTGTTTTCTAGTCAATAAAAATTTTTAAAAAAATAAAAAATAAATATAGGGTAGTTCGTCCCTCTTTTGACTTTTCTTCTATATACTTTCATTTGTTTAGTTTTTTTCTAGCTTTTTTTCTATAACTTTTTCTAAAAAAAGTTAGGGGTTAGGGTATAGGGTATAGGGTTTAGGGTTTAGGGTATAGGGTATAGGATTTAGGATTTAGAGGTTAGGGTATAGGGTTTAGGGTATATGGTTTAGGGGTTAGGGGTTAGGGGTTAGGTTTTAGGGTTTAGGGTTTAGGGTATAGGGTTTAGGGGTTAGGGTTTAGGGTTTAGGGGTTAGGATATAGGGTATAGGGTATAGGGTTTAGGGTTTAGGGTTTAGGGTATAGGGTTTAGGGGTTAGGGTTCAAGGTATAGGGTTTGGGGTTTAAACCCTAAATCCTATACCCTAAACCCTAAACCCTAACCCATAACCCCTAAACCCTATACCCTAAATCCTAAACCCTATACCCTAACCCCTAAACCCTAAATCCTATACCCTATACCCTATTCCCTAAACCCTATACCCTAAACCCTAAACCCTAAATCTTATACCCTAACCCCTAAATCCTAAACCCTATCCCCTAAACCCTAAACCCTATACCCTAACCCCTAAACCCTAACCCCTAAACCCTATACCCTAAACTCTATACCCTAACCCCTAACCCCTAAACCCTAAACCCTAAACCCTAACCCCTAAATCCTATACCCTAACTCCTAAACCCTAACCCCTAAACCCTAAACACTAAACCCTATACCCTAACCCCTAAAGCCATAGAGATGAAAAACACTTTAAATGTCATTTAGAATGTAGAAAAAAATTAAAAAAAAAATAAACGAGGTAGCCGTATACCATTTTCACAAGATCGGGACACATTCCTTAAATCCCTAAATAATGGCACATATTTGTAACTCAATTTTCATTTGGATTTTGAGGAAAGTCATAAAGATGAAAAACATTTTATTGTTATTGTTAATAAGTATTTTTTTATAATTTATTAATATCAATTATTACTTAGGTATATTAATATTTTTTAGAAGTTTAAATTATTAAATTATTATTAATAAATTTAAAATAATTAAATTAATGAATATTATTATTAATTAATAACATTATTATTTTTGATGTTATGTATTATTACTAGTTATTATTAATATTATTATTAATTATATAATAATATTATTATTAATTATATAATAATAACTATTAATATAGTCAATTTTATAATTGAATAATTAACAATAACATCATTATTAGTCTTATTATTAAGTATTATTACTAATTATATGATAATGTTATTATTCTTGATATTAGGCATACTAATATAACTAAAATTTTGGGTAAATCAAATAAAAGCATGTAAATATTTTAGATAACTTTTTGTAAATTTCAGTAATAAAAAAAATCTAAAATATTTTTTTCTATTCAATAAAAAATAATAAAAATTACTAATATTATTAATACTATTATTAATATTATTACTGTAGTAGGATAAAAAAATCTAAAATATTTTGTAAAAATATTTTTTGCTATTCAATAAAAAATAATAAAAATTACTAGTTATTATTAAGAATTAATATTAATATTAATATTAATGAATTAATTAATTAATTATATAATTAATAATTTATTAATAAATATTATTAATAATAAATATTATTATTCTTAATATTAGACATAAATATTTTAGTTAGTGTATAATATAGTGTGAAATAAATATAAGTACGTGTGATGTGGCATTGTTTGATTGGATTTCAAAATTTCACGCGGATTGGACCAAAGTAAAATCTGACCGTTCAATACCTTCGATCAAACGGACCATAATAATCCAAACAAAAACACTTACTCTCTCTCCCTATTTCTCTCCTCCTTTCTCTCTCTCCTTCTCTCATTTTCAAATTCCAGTCACAGACCCACACCACCGTGTTCTCTCTCTCTCATTTCCCTCTTCTCCCTCACCGTCTTCCTTCAGCCTCCGTTCGCCCTCCGGCGCCATCACATACCTTCGCCCTCCGTCACTCTCTCTCTTTCTCCATTTCCTTCGCCCTCCGTCTCTCACAATACGCCTCCCTCTCCCTCTCTATTTTCCGGTCGGCGACATTTATCAATCCCCACAGAGCATTTGAAGCAAACGGTTTCCGGCGATGGATATGGCTATGGCTGTTCATCACAATACGCCTCCCTCTCCCTCTCTATTTCCCGGCGAGCGACAATCCGATCAGGGCATTTGAAGCAAAGGATTTCCGGCGGTGGCTATGGCTATGGCTGTTCAATTCGTCAACTTTGTTGAGTTTTTCTTTTTTCTTTTTTATGTTTCTCCCTCACAAGATCTAAATCAATTGTAGATCTGAATTTTTTGAAGCTAGATGTTGAAAATTAGTTTTTCTTGTGTTAGTGTTTAGATTTTTGAAAATTAGTTTTTCTTTTTGATTTTTTATGTTCAATACGTCAACTTTCCAGATTTTACTATTCTCTGTTGAATTTATTTGAAGCTAGATGTTGAAAATTAGTTTTTCTTGTGTTAGTGTTTAGATTTTTGAAAATTAGTTTTTCTTTTTGATTTTTTATGTTCAATTCGTCAACTTTCCAGATTTTACTATTCTCTGTTGATTTTTGGGTATGGATTTCTTGTGTTAGTGTTTAGATTTTAAACCCTAGGCCTCTGTTTGGTTGTCAAGATATTTAGCTTCTTGAAAATTAATTTATGTTTCCGGCGGTGGCTATGGCTATGGCTGGTTGTTGTGATGCTAGATGATGGATTGCGGTTGTTGTTGGTGGTTAGACGGTGGTGTGTTGCTGGTGGTTAGACGGCGGTGAGGTTGGTGGTGGTGGTGGTGGAAGTTTGTGAGGACTGGTTTGAGTATAAAAGAAGTTTAGGGGTTCAAAGTGTAACTATGAAGTTTCAAGGACTGATTTGAAATTAATAAAAATTAAGGGACTGATATGAGAATAAGAAAAGTTAAGGGATTGATTTAATATATATATTTAAAAATATATATTAATATATTTTAAATATATATATATTTAAAATATATTAATATATATTTTTAAATATATATATATATTTTTTTAAAAAAAATTATCAATTTAGCGACAGAAATATCCGTCGCTAAAATGGTTGGAAAATAAAACGAGAATTTAAATAGAGACGGAAAATCTGTCGCTAATCCGTAGACGGTCATATCTGTAGCTAATTTAGACACGGACATATCTGTCTCTAATTTAGAGACGGACATATCTGTCTCTAATTTAGAGACGGACATATCTGTCTCTAATTTAGAGACGGCCATATCTGTCTCTAAATTAGAGACGGACATATTCGTCTCTAAAATAGCTACAAAATAGAGACACCCAATTTAGCGACAAACCTGCACCCACGGAATAGCTACGGAACAAATCCGTAGCTAAACACGATTTAGCTACGGAATCTTCATTTTAGCTACGGAATTTGCCGTAGCTAAAATCGATTTTCCTTGTAGTGAATCCTCATTAGGATGATACCTCCGGATCATCATTCGCTAAGGTTTGAGGCACCTAAACGCTATCACTTCGGTTTAAAATAGCCACACGTTACGAAGACCATTCCGATACGGCGAAACACGAAAGAAGACTGTTCCGATACAGCAAATCATCAAAAGAAGACATTTTCGACACAAAAGATCGCAGACAAAATACGAGGAAAGCGATAAACCGCAATCACCTTCCGATTCGATAAACCGCAATCGCCTTTCGATTCGATAAACCGCAATCACCTTTCGATTCGATAAACCGCAATCACCTTTTGATTCGATAAACCGCAATCGTCTTCTGATTCGATAAACCGCAATCACCTTTAGATTCGATAAACCGCAATCGTCTTCTAATTCGATAAACCTCAATCATCTTCTGATTCGATAAACCGCAATCACCTTTCTATTCGATAAACCAAAATCGTCTTCTGATTCGATAAACCGCAATCACCTTTTGATTCGATAGACCGCAATCGTTTTCCGATTCAATAAACCGCAATCGCCTCCCTATTCGATAAAACGCAATCATTAACCACAATCATCTTCTGATTCGACAAACCAAAATCATTACTAGGTTGACACCCCAAAATAGTCACTCTAAGGTCAACGTCTGAAGATAGTCGAAAGACCCGAACTACGACCGGCTTGATTCCTCTTAAGGATACGTAGGTAGCCTACCATAGGTTCAGCCATCAGACCGAAATGGTCATCCTCTTCTCCCCAACGGTGATGGACCTCACTTTTATCGACGACCCTACTTCCTCTGGAAGTACCGTCACCGAGGGGCTACTGTAAGTGTCCCAATCTGAACCACCAACACTCCTTTAGCCCAATTTAACGATTTTCACATCAAATAAATATTTAAGGGCATTTTGGTCACTTTTCGAGGGTTTTTAAGCAAGGAAGGACCTTAAGGGAACAACAAAATTGGATTGGATCTCGCTGGAAGGAGTGACCTCCAAGAAAGATTGACCAGTTTGAATTGTTGCAAACAGCCAAAACTGCTTTTCTGAAAAGTCAGGCACGCCTTCACTCCCATCTGCGCGGTCAGAATGGAGGTCCTCATCCCTATCCGCTTTGACAGGAATGAACCCTAATCCATCCTATAAATAGAGCCCTTCTCTCTCAGTTTAGGAGGATCTCTTATCAACCCTACTGTTACATTGCCGAAATTACTCCAGAAAACAGTCTAAACACAACCACAAACACTCATCCAAACACTAAACCTAAACACAAATCCACACATAAGCCTTGATAATCTTCAAGCCCTAAACACAAACCAAAGAAGATGGGGTAAAATCATTGGTAAACCCTCCTTCTCCTTACCTTAATCTCCCTCATTCATGCATACATCTCATATTTAAATTATGTAACTTGTTTTATTTACTTGTTGCTCACCTCCCTTCCCCCTTTGTCTTAGGATCCAAGAGGATCTCCATGGAGTTCATCTCCATGGATGATTCTCTACAAGGATTCACATTTTTTTGTTATGTTATTCCCCTTTGTCCCTTTTACATTAACTAGTCTTTACTAGCACTTGTATCATTTGACCTAAGCATGGTCATCTTGGAGCTTAATTTCCATGGTGATCATCTTAGTGGTCAACATTTTATCTTCTTGTGATAATACTCTATTAAAGCCTAAGATCTTCACCTTGGAACAATTTCCATGGATGAAGATCACTAAAGTTCCTAGGTTGACAAAAGGTGTAGTTGATACATGGAGTTTAAAGATCTCAAGGATGGTCATCTTAATGACCACCTTAGAGATCCACTCTAAAGTTGATACACTTTTAACCTAAATTACATTTTCATGTGTTAATCTTAGCATTTATCTTAAACACTTTCTATTTATATGTCAAACCCCCCATCCCAAGCAAATGAAATGCTCTTAAGTCCTAATGTACCCTCATGATGGCTTGATCTAGTAGATCACTACTAATCATGTTTAGTGATCACTAATCAAAGCCTAAGGAAAGTGGGGACAAGCATGGATGCAAAATTCAAAAAATCCTTTTTACTTTACATTTTCTGTTGCAACTCCAGTTCTGATTCTGTAAATTCAGTTGACTTTCTGGAAATTACAGAATCAGACTGGAAAGCTGCCAAAAGAGAGCCTTACTGCCTCATCCGCGCGGACAGGATTGACCCTCATCCTAATCCGCGCGGACAGAAATGTCACTGGCAGATATTTTTTGTTTTCAGTTCCTTTTCACTCACAGATTCATCACTTTTTTCAGAATTAACTTCAGTTCAGTTCAGTCAAAACTTTTTATTCCTTGAAAGTCCCTTTTTAAGTCAAACCCCTTTTGCAAAACACACACACACACACATACAAATGGTTTCAAGTTTGGAAGACTCGTCTACGAGGCATTTCGGGTGAACGTGCTAATCGTTCTTCCCGGAGTGTAACGTGACCCCGCCCCGAACCCTTTTTCTCTTTTACGGGCTTTTTTCAAAGTTTTGGCCCTAAACTAAAATGGCGTGGCTGTTAAGATTATACTCGTCCAAGGAGAACATGAGACGGAGGTGAAGAATAATGTTCCGTTGTTTATTCAATAAAACAATATTACAATATATACAGGAAACCAAATCCTAGTTGTACTATACTAGGTAACTATTGACTGAATTATAGCCTAAGAATAAGGACTCAAACAATTACAATAATTATCCAAAAATACATTGATACACATCCCTAAATATGCTCTAACCGTATAATGTGTCTAATACCCTCCCTCAAGCAAGACGTCCGTAGGGAAGACGTAGCTTGACTGATAAGGCCTGAAAGCGCGGTTTTGACAATCCTTTGGTGAAAATATCCGCGAGTTGATCATCCGATGAAACATAATGTAACTTGAGGAAACCCCGAGTGACCAATTCTCGAATGAAATGATAATCAATCTCAATGTGTCTAGTGCGAGCATGAAACACTGGATTTCGAGCCATATGAAGAGCAGAGAGATTATCACAAAAAAGAGAGGGAGGAGTAAATGGAAGACGTAGTTCACGAAAGAGGTAAGAGAACCACCGAAGTTCAGCTGTCGTGGTTGCAAGCGCACGATACTCGGCTTCACTACTTGAACGAGAAACCGTAGTTTGCTTCTTTGCCGTCCAAGAAACAAGGTTTGGACCAATAAAAATGCATGCACCGGTAGTAGAACGACGATCATCAGGATCACCTGCCCAATCGGCATCAGAATAAGCCCGAAGGGAAAAAGATGGAGACCGATGAAAAGTAAGACCAAGGTGAGTTGTTCCTTTAACAAAGCGTAAAATACGTTTGGCTGCCACCAAGTGAGTAGTACGCGGCTGATGCAAAAACTGACACACTTGATTAACTGAAAAGGAAATGTCGGGTCTAGTCAAAGTGAGGTACTGGAGACCACCAACGAGACTCCGATATGTAGTAGGATCGGGTAAAGGGTCTCCGTCGTAACCAGAGAGACGACTATGTGGGAGACAAGGAGATGACGATGGCTTGCAATCTGACATGTTGAATCTAGCAAGAAGATCGAGAGCATATCGGGATTGACTAAGTCGTAATCTATCACTAGTACGAGTTGCTTCTAGGCCCAAGAAGAAACTCAAATCACCGAGACGTCGACTGTCAAAAGTGTCACAAATGGAATCAATAACTGATGAAACTGCAGCGGAGGAAGAACCAGTGATGATAATATCATCCACATACACTAGAATAATAGTAGAGGTTCCTGAAGAATGCCTGATGAACAACGAGGAATCTGATCGGCTATTGAAAAAACCATGACGGAGAAGAAAATCGTGTAAGCGTTGGAACCAGGCACGAGGGGACTGCTTTAAACCATACAGTGCCTTGTGAAGCTTACACACATGATCAGGAGAAGTGGCACTAACAAACCCGGGTGGTTGTTTCATATAAACTTCTTCATGTAAGATGCCATTAAGAAAGGCATTGCGGACATCAATTTGCTTGATATCCCACTGCCTAGAATGTGCCACAAGAAGGACAAGACGGATAGTAGATGGCTTCACAACAGGACTAAAAGTCTCGTCATAGTCTAGGCCTGCTTGCTGAGTATATCCTTGGGCAACCAAACGGGCCTTATGTCTGTCAATCGAACCATCTGCTTTCCGTTTAACCTTAAAAATCCACCTACAGCCAACTATGTTCATCTGAGGTTGATGCGGAACTAGGGACCAAGTCTTATTTTTAGCAAGGGCAGAAATTTCCTCTTTCATTGCCGTCTGCCAATGTTTAAAATTTGACGCTTGCTTAAAGGTCCGAGGCTCATAGAAAGGATCCTCTTGAACAGCTGTAAGACTATAATGAGGAGAACACTAACAAGAGCATCTAGTAACTCCCGCATACCTCGTAACGAAGAGGCGGAGGAGAAGAAGAGTTACCCGCAAGAATTAACTGGAACCGAGGAATCGCAACCCGATTCGAAGAAGCCGAAACTGTTGGAGCCTGAGTAGCCACGGGCGAGAGACGAGGGACCTCGCCTTGCACGAGATGGAACAACCGGGCTAACATTGACTGGTGAAGGGAGGGGGCCTGGTGATATCTCCGGAAATTGTAATGGTATCGGAGTGTGAGGGAATAAACAGGTCTTTCTTGATCCAACACATCAGGACTCATAAGAGAAGAGGCCGGAGAAGTGGCCGTCCCGTATTGGGCAAGTGGACCGTCCAAGAAAGACTTTAGGAGTGCTGCCATTGGGTGGGCCTGATCCATGCGATAACCCAGATTGAATGTCCATCTGGGTGTCTGAAGGCAATGACATCCATTATGTTCCTGAAAGCAATTTATTCGTACACCGATTTTTCCAAGGAAAATCAAGTTCATCAAATACCACATGTCTAGAAATATAAACTTTCTTAGACATCAAGTCCATGCAACGATAACCCTTACGAACATTATCATAACCAAGAAAAATGCAGTGTATTGATTTTGGCATAAAGCTTATGTGCATTGGTAGGTACGATGTACGGAAATCATGAACAACCGAAAACTTTAAGAAAACGATAGTCAGGTTTTCTTTTCCATAACTTTTGATAGGGAGACATAAACTTATGTTGTCGCATGGGGAGACGATTAATGAGATATACGGCAGTAGAAAAGGCTTCTAGCCAGAAATTTTAGGGAATTTTTGGCTTAGCCATAAGACACAAACCCATCTCTACGATGTGGCAATGTTTACGTTCAACTACACCATTTTGTTGTGGGGTGTAGGGACATGTGAGTTGATTTTTAATGCCAACTTGTTGAAGAAAGTTGATAAAAACTCGACTAGTAAATTCACCTCCCCCGTCTGTTTGAACAGTTTTAACAGTATGCATAGCAGAAATTTTATGAGATAGTTGATTCTCAATTTGTGTTTTAAATGTGGAGAAAATTTGTGTAACACAAGATTTATGAGTCATAGGGAAAATCCACACAAAACGGGAAAAATCATCAACTATAGAAAAATAATAACGAAAGCCGTTCATAGAAGAAACCGGGGCGGGGCCCCAAACATCTAAATGTAACATATTCAAAGGATGCGAAGCATTAAATGTTCTAGAATAAAATGGTAACTGACTAGACTTCCCTAGAGGACACCAATGACAACTATGGTGTACATCAAGTTTATTACTTAACGGTAAATTAAACTGTCGACACAAAACTTTGAAAACTGGAGTAGAAGGATGACCCAAGCGAGCATGCCATGTATCTTGACTCGAACGTTCACCAAGAAGTGCAACAGGATTATTTGACGACTTGGAATTGAAAGAAATCTTGTATAGACCGCCGGAGTTACTGCCAGAAATAAGAATCTCCTTCGTTTGATTGTCCTTGACACGGAAACCACACGAGTCAAGTTCAAAAAAACAATCATTATCCTTAGAAAATTGGCGGATGGATAATAATGGACGATGAATACTAGGAACGAACAACATATTTTTAAGAGTGAAAGAATGATTATTTATGTGCACATCGGAACTACCAATACGAGAAATATGCAATTTAGAGCCATTACCAATAGTAACTGCATCTTTACCTGAATATGGATAAGAGCCGGAGAAGGAGGCCGGGTCAGCAGTCATATGATTCGTAGCACCCGAATCAAGTATGTAGGGATCTGCATGAGCCATGTATGCTGAGAAGGTCTGACACTCCCGTCCCGTGTGTCCATGCCGAAAGCATAACTGGCAAGTGACATCTGGAGGCTGCAAAATTCCACGACCATTATTCCCTGTATGTCCTCCACGGTTTTGTGCACCACCAGTATTTCCACTGCCATTAGTCTGCCCATTACCACGACCATATCCCCCATTATTATTGTTGTTCCAATTGTTGTTGTTGTTCCAATTTCCATTCCAATTACCTCGATTTCTATTACCCCCATTACGATTATTGTTCCTGTTATTTCTACTGTTTCTTCCTCTGTTATTCCCACGCTGCGGATTTCCCCCACCATGATTCTGGACAAACAAAGCCTGAGGAGGATCGGATCTTGGTTGTGCCGCCAAGAGTGCAGTTGCTTGCTGCGTAGGAGCGGAGAATTTGAGGAGTAACATCTCCTCTTTGAGGAGTAAATCATTAAGAACATCCAAAGTAAGGGGATTACGAGCATGAATTGCAGCAGCAGAGGTTAAGAACTCCTTGTATTCTTGACCTAGGCCGCCACATATGCGCTGAATCAATACGGCATCATCAACTGGATCTCCTGCAGCAGTGAGAGCATCAGCGATGGACGAGGCACGAAGCAAGTAATCTGCAATAGAGGTCTCAGGATCCTTCTTGAGATCATGAAGCCTTTCCTTGAGAGTTTCAATCTGAAGAGCAGACGTAGCGCCAAACCGTTTGGCCAAGACTGCCCAAGCAGCCGGAGCAGTCTCACATGAGTTTAGATACGGCTGAACCGTAGGAGTAACTGTACCTTTGATCCACCCACAAACAAGATCTGTTGCCGACTTCCAAAGTGCATGTTTGGGGTTCACAGAACCATCAGAAAGTGTTTCTGCAGGTTGTTCAAGATCAATGACAAACAATAACCCATGTGTACGAAGAAGGGTTTTGAAGAGTGTACTCCAATTGACATAATTTTCCTTGGTGAGATAGGATTGACCCATGATTGCAGTAGGGTTATAGAATATCGGCAGAGAGTTTGCCGAAGAAGAAGAAGGAGAGGAGTCCATGGTAACGGACGAAACAGTGTTTGGTGTGACAGACATGAGATTTTCAGGAAGAAGGAAGAAGAAAAATCTGTCCAAAAAAATGGACTGGATCGTATTAGGCTGATACCATGTTAAGATTATACTCGTCCAAGGAGAACATGAGACGGAGGTGAAGAATAATGTTCCGTTGTTTATTCAATAAAACAATATTACAATATATACAGGAAACCAAATCCTAGTTGTACTATACTAGGTAACTATTGACTGAATTATAGCCTAAGAATAAGGACTCAAACAATTACAATAATTATCCAAAAATACATTGATACACATCCCTAAATATGCTCTAACCGTATAATGTGTCTAATAGTGGCGACTCCGTTTGAACATTAAAGTCCGCTAGATTGTCTCGAGTTCATTAGTCACTTGGAAACAACCAAGTCGGCGGGCGCCAAATCGGATCCGGGGATAATCACAACTACGAATCTCCATGCTCCAACTTGAGGGGGGGGTGTTAGCGAGTTGTGTACATATTGTAAGATTAGTTTGGCAACATTTATTTTCGGCTTAATTGTATGTAGCTAAGTTAGGTATGTTTTAGTTTTGGTATTTACTTGAGGCCAAGTCTTGGCCTTTGTATTTTTGTATATATGGTTGAACCATTGAATAAGAAAATGAGAGAGAAAATTTCTCACAAAACCGTGTTTAGCCCTTGACAAGTAAGGCAACTGCTGACCCAAAATCTGCGGTGACTAACACACATGACCAACAGTTTCATTACTTGACCCAAGCTTCAAGTTGACCGTAGACTTTTCTTTCCAGTTGGCCTGAAGTGAAGTAGAACAATGACAAGATACCTATTCCTTATATAGTTGTACATGAATCATAACTGAACGAAGAAGAAATTGTTATCATACTTTCCACAGCCAAACATGGCTTTCAAGCTTACTACTTTGTTTATAGCCTCAAAGCACTTTTCTTTGTTGTTCATTCTGCTTATGCTCTCTCCTGATATTCTATCACATGGGAGCATCGCAGCTGCTACTAATGGAACCACAACGATTGGTGCAATTATAGATGCTGATTCGCGTGCCGGGAAAGAAGAAAAAATAGCCATGAGAATAGCAGTACACAAGTTTAATAGCATGTCGTCCAATTACCACAAATTGGTCATTCATTTTCGGAACTCTAACGGAGATCCCCTTCAAGCTGCTTCTTCAGGTCAGATGTCTATATTTCGTCATAATTGCATTACACACACAACACACACACACACACACACGTACGTGTGTTTAGAGATACCTGAGTACAAGGCATTAGAGTGAGCCAAACTACTCGGACTCAACTCAAGATCAACTCAGTAAAGCCCAACTTTATTCAAGTCTGTCTAAATGAGCCAAATTCAAGATTAGATTTGTCTTTTTTTTTTTTTTTTAATCAAATCAAATATGAACATCATGCATTCATCCCGATAGGTAATGGGTCTAACTTAAGTTGGCTTCGCCACAAGGATGCTGAAGTCACACCTGGAGGCCGTTCACAGTAAAATATACTTTCTCGGAAATGATTCCAGTGATTTACAAAAAGAATATTGGAATTGATTCATTGATTATGTAACCCACCCGAGTCCCTCCTATATATTTAAACTCTTTCCTTGTGAGTCTCAAGACTTCTTGTGTAACGATATATTACTATTGAGGGAGCAGTTCGACTTCCGTTCCTCCTTTTATTTTCTTATCTGAATAATGATCCATTATGTAATCGCAATTTGATAACTGGAAGAATATATAAGTATTCTGAGCCGACCGGAACTCAAGCTCCATATTTCTACATTCAAGTCCAAAAGAAGCCTAATCTGAGCAATTGAAAAATTAATAACCTGAACTTAAATGTGATTTAATAACATGGCTTGAGCTTAAGTCAGGTAGAGCTGGGTGCCCAGCCATCCTCAATATTTACCCTTGGAAGTGACCACAAAAAGGAAGGTATAACCTTGGAGTGTAACCAAGGAAATATTAGTCAAATACAAGATTATCATCGATGGTAATGACCTTTTTTGTGTGTGCGTGTGTTGTAGCTGAAGAATTGGTTCGAGAAAAACAAGTCGGAGTCATAGTAGGAACACATACATGGGAGGAAGCGGCTTTTGTATCCAACATAGGACGGAAAGCTCAAGTTCCAGTTGTCTCATTTTCTGCTGCTGATATTAAAGCGCCAATAGCTAGAAATAGACGGCCTTTCTTTGTACAGATGGCCACAAGCAGCTCCGAAGAGATAAATTGCATTGCAGCTATGGTCAGTTCATATAACTGGAGAACGGTCATAGTAATATACGAAGATAACTATTATGGAACTGAATCCCATTATTTAGTTCCATTAGCAGAAGCACTTCAAAATGTTGATTCAGTTATTGAGCATCACGTACTGCTTCCCACAAACTCATCCTCATTTGATGAGGAAATAGCAGAAATATTGCAAAAACAATCCCGTGTTTTTATTGTACTGCAGTCCTCATTACCAGTGGCAACTCGCTTATTCAAAGAAGCTAAGAAACATGGACTAATGGGAAGGGACACAGTGTGGATACTAACAGAGAGTGTTTCGAGTCTTCTCGATTCTGTCAAGAACTCAGCTCTTAATATGCAAGGTGCTCTGGGAATCAAGACTTATTACTCAGTAGACACTGGTCCCTTTCTAGATTTCAGGGATCATTTTAGTGAAACTTTCAAGTTAGAACATCCAGAAGAGGATAACTTTGAACCAGGAATTCATGCTCTACGTGCATATGACAGCATCATCACTGTTTCCAAGGCAGTGGAAAAATTAGGAAGTGATGGTCCTAGTGGTTTAAAAGTAATCAATAATATTAAATCGAGTAATTTTCCTGGTTTAAGTGGTGGTATCAGCTTCCACAATGGTAAACTATCGGAGTCCCCCATATTTAGAATAATAAATGTTGTTGGTAAGAGTTACAAGGAGCTTGGATTTTGGTCATCCAAGTCTGGATTTTCTAAAGGTGTTGGTGAAGTTAATGTAAGCCAAAATATGAAATCATTAAATGCCTTGGTCAACTGGCCTGGAGATTTAAATCGAGACCCCAAAGGATGGGCAATGCCTAGCACCACAAACAAAATGAAGATTGGAGTTCCGGGCAGAACCTCATTTGAGAAGTTTGTGAAGGTTACAAAGAATGAGACTACAAATGAAACTATATTTACTGGTTTCTGCATTGATGTTTTCAAGGCAGTGCTAGTTGTTCTGGAGAAGGAGCAAGGCTATACCCTACCTTATGAATTTCACTCCCACAATGGGACCTATGACAGTCTGGTTGACAATGTTTATAACAAGGTATCATTTTCATTAACCCCTCAAGAATTAAATGTCATTTAACTTTTCTTCGTACAATATTTGATTTTACTCATTGATATTTCTAGGAAAAATAGAATGAGACACTGAAAAATTCCAACATTGCATTGACTTAAAGTTACATTAGAAGTCTTCTTTGGCTATTTATTGGTGAGTCATATGTTTTTTCTCACTTAATGTGGATATTGAAAGACTTACGATGCAGTGATTGGTGATGTGACCATATTGGCTATCCGATCAAAATACGTGGCATTCACGAAACCATTTATTGAGTCTGGACTGTCAATGTTTGTTCCAGTGAAGTCCGAACCTCAGAATGGATGGACGTTCGTCAGACCTTTCAGTAAGGGGATGTGGTTGGCGAGTTTTGGCATTTTGTTCTACACAATGTTTGTGGTTTGGTTCATAGAACATCAAACTAATCAAAAATTCAGAGGCCCTTTGAAAGATCAACTCGGCACTGCATTATGGTTCACATGCTCTTCCCTTTTCTTTGCTCACAGTAAGTTAAACCCTGAGCACTTAACATTGCTGACCTCATTCATACTCCCTCCGTTACAAATTACATGTCGTTTTAGGAGTTGATTCTGCTCCAAAATATTTGACACTTTACTATTATCAAGGACCTTTGCTCTTTTATACCAATTACACCCTTATTTATGATTCTGAAATATCTTTTGTATCAGCATTTAATAACCTAGGTAATTGGATTGTTTTAGGGGTACATAAGTCTTTTTCACATGTATTAATTGCATTTCTTAATATACGTAAAAAAAGTTCAAAACAACATGTAATTTGAAACGGAGGGAACATGATTTCAGCACATGGCCTAGATTAAATTAATGACATTTGGAAATATTGATATATACAGGAGAGAAGATTCAAAGCAACTACAGCAAAGTGGTGGTTGTGAATTGGCTTTTAGTTGTGCTCATCTTAACTTCAAGCTACACGGCTAGCCTAACCTCGATGCTTACTGTTCCCATGCTTGAGCCGACTGTAACAAACATCAAGTGGATAAGGAGTAGCAATTCACCTGTGGGTTGTGATCCCGATTCCTTTGTTTGGAAGTACTTAAAGGATGTTCTCCAACTTAAGAACATCAAAAACATTTCTGAACAAGAAGCTTACCCAGATAATTTCAAGAACGGATCGATCAAAGCAGCATTTCTTGAGCTACCTTATCTCAAAGTCTTCCTCAAAGAAAACTACAATGAGTACATTTCCATTGGTCCGAATTACAGATTTGGTGGTCAAGGCTTTGTGAGTATTCTAAATTTTTCCTTGAACTTCATCTTTTAGAACCTAAAATTCTATTCATAATAATCTTGTGATGCTCGGACCCTTCAACTTTGCCAAAGTATTCGTGTCCAAAGGACATGACATGGGTGCGAGTATATTAAACTACATTAGGTGTAAAATCTTAAAATTTTGGAGGATCCAGCATTGGGATCCGTACCCGTGTCACACACTCGTACCCTAGCCCGAGCATCATAGTAATAATTAGTGGCAAAGCCACATTTGAGATGGGGTCATATTACCCCTTTCAATTTTGGAGTGTCTCAATTTTAGTACCTTCAAGTTTAAAGAAAATAACTTTTTGCTACATTTTGACAACTTGCACTAAATTATTATTTTGATCTCCTTATACGCTATATTTAGATACCTCAATCATAATATATATCCCAAAAGAAACCTTGACCCCGCCAATGATAATAATTTTGTGCTTCAATGTCCATATGCAGGTGTTTGGGAAAGGGTCTCCTATAGCCGAGGATGTTTCAGAAGCCATTCTAACCATGTTAGAAAGTGGTGAACTCCAAGAGTTGGAAACCAAATGGCTCGGTTCCTCCAACAACTGTTCAGATCCCAATGATTCCAGAATGGGAAAATCTGCAGGAAGATTGAGTCTTGATAGCTTCTCAGGAATATACATGATCTCAGTTGTCACCTCAACAGCTTGCTTTTTCCTTGTCCTTCTTCCCTTGTTACGAAAACAGCTCAAAAAAATGCGCCATCTTCCCCCTAGTGCAAATTCGAACCGGAGTTTTTGGAAAAAAGCCATTTCGCTTCATAGGGGCACTGTGGCTCCAAGCATAGATGAATTTAATCCTTCGACTTCAAAGTGGGAAGCGGTAAGCCCATTGGAGATAATAATCACCAGAGCGGATGACTTTGAAATTCCGATAAGAATGCCTCCTTCTCAAAATGAGTATTATTCGTAGTTAATTGGTTTTTTTCATGAATTTATTTTGGAGGGAATACTTTTCTATGGAGGGCAAATTTTATGTATGATTTATTTGTCAGAAAGAAGAAAATAATTATAGTAATTGTAATAAAACTAAGGTGTTGAAGTTCTGGAGTCTCTCCCAGTTATATAAAATCATACCGATGAACCAAGGTTTATGTAAGAGATTTGGCATTATTATGTACCATAGGATGTGACTATAATATTTGTAAAGTCACATACTTATGTTCATGTACGTGCAACATGCAACATGGCCCTTCCACAACTTCACTGGTGTTCATGTACGTGCGTAGGCATTGCTGACATGTAGCTGGTCATACATGCCCACTTAGATTAATAGTTGTGTATAGCTCACTTTTAAAATTATTATTGACTTTTTTCTCAAATAATTCGTTTTTAGAATTATAATTCCCAAAATGACAAACTTTTTCAAAAGTATTGATCAAAATGACTTATTTTTTGAAACTCGCCACTTTAACTTTAAGTAGTGATTTTATAATTTTTTTCGCTTAAACTCAATACTTCAAATAGCGAGTTTGATTTTCCTTTTTTTTTTTTTTTTTTTTTTTTTGTATTTTACGTAAATAATTTCGAGAATTTTATCAACATTTGAATTCGCTACTGTGAATAACGAGTTTGCTTGGGATAAATGCTTAGCTAATTAAGGATTGTAATTAGTTTAAATAAAAAGGTAAACTTGCTACTTGAAATAGCGAGTTCACTTAAAGACTCGCTAATCCCAATAGCAAATTTAGAGAAGCTTGTTTTTTCCGTATTACGCACACAAAAAAAAATAAAAAAAATCATACAACACACCCAAATAAACGACACATAGAGAGGGAGAAAGGGGCAACGAAGAACAAAGAGAGCATCGTGATTTGCAGTAACGACTTCAAAAATCGCTAGTGTAAGTTCTTGATTTCATACTCCCTCCTATATTTTGAATCAGTTTAGCAATTGATTCAACCTATGATTTTCGAAATTAATTGATTTGGGTTTTTTTTTGAAATGGATTCAACATAGGATTTTCGAATTGATTGAATTATGAGTTATTCTTTTTACTTTATTAGTTATTGTTGATGTATATGGTATTGTTGGTTAAATTAGGATTTTTGTTGGCTTAGTTAGGTTTTTCGTTAGTTAAGTTAGGTTTTTTGTTAGTTTAGTTAGGTTTTTCGTTAGTTAAGTTAGTTTTTTTGTTAGTTCAGTTTAGTTTTTCGTTAGTTCAGTTAGTATTTTTGTTAAATTGAGTTTTAAATTTGATCAATTTTGTGTTTTGTGTTACAGATGAATGTAAAACATCAACATAAAGAGCTTTTTGAGTCGTTTGTCGATTTGGGTCTTTTGCAACGAGATATTTTGAAATTACAGGATTAGCATCGAACTGAATACATCTGGGCCGGAAGACATGTTGAGAAGTTACCTTTTCGTCGTGGTTCGACTCTGTCGGAAGTGTTGGATGCGAGGATCCAGGAGAGACTAGTAGTAGCAGGATTTTACGGGGTTTACAAGTTGGGGAAAATTACGTATGATTGGGGTTTGCTTACAGTGTTGGTTGAGCAATGGCGTTAGGAAACCCACAGTTTTCACTTTACTGTTGGTGAGATGACTGTTAGTTTAGATGATTGGGTATGTTGTCAAGGTTACAGATTGATGGACTTTCTGTTACTGGTTCTAACACCACGAAGTTGATTCAGGGTTGGTGCGACTTATTGAAATTACCCGGATCCGGCGCGCGGACCGTTCATCTCGCGCTGGTTCGTCATTTGCTGCGTATTTTGTTTGTAGAGTCGCCACGCCGTTTTGATTATAGCCCAAAACATTGAGAAAAGGCATCATTTAGTTTAAAAGTTGTTGTGTGATGAGATTTTGAGTTCGGAGGTCAGGTTACGCCTCAGGAAGAGAATAGTAGAGCTCACTCGAGTCGCCTCGTATACACGAGTCTTTCGATACCCCTCTTTCTTTAAAAGTTGTGTGTGTATGTGCTTTTTTTTTAAATGCATTTTGAATAGGATGTCTACATTGTATGCTATGTATTTAAGTATTGAAATTAATTGAAATAGTGTTGGAAGGAGGCCTTACCAATGTTGGTTCGTGTCTATCTTCCGCTTCGAAATGTGTTGGTTGAGTGTGAATAGTGCCCCGGGACGGACCGGGATGGATCGGGGTTGCCTCGGGATATACCGGTGTCTGCGGATAGAGCTTTGGCATGCCTCGGGAGTGCTAGGTGTATCTGCGGACAGAGGTTCGGCGTACCTCGGAATTGCTGTGTGGATTCGGGCAGAGGTTCGGCGTGCCTCAGGATTGCTGTGTGGATTCGAGCAGAGGTTTCGCGTGCCTCGAGATTGGTGGGTGATTTTGGGCAGCGGTTTGGCATGCCTCGGGATTGCTATGTGGATTCGGGCAGAGGTTCGGTGTGCTTCGGGATGCCTCGGGATTTGTCGACAGGGCTTCGGGATGCTTCGGGATGGACCGAAATGGCTCGGGATGGACCGACAGGGCTTCGGGATGCTTCGGGAGCGCCTTGGGATGGCTCGGGAGCATCTCGGGATGGCCCTGCATGGCTTTAGGAGGGCTTCGGAGCGCCTCGGGGCGGCTCGGGAGGCCTCGAGAAGGGCCGGAGGGGCTCGGGATGCCTTGGAATGCTCCCAACTTGCTGGGGGGAGGGAGGAGAGAAGGGAGGTGTAAAGAAAATGAGAGGGGGATCCCTCTATTTATAAGCCTAGAAAAATTGCAAACATGTCCGCGCGGACACTTCTGCAATCCCAATTTTTTGGTTTTTCGAGATTTGAGGGAATATTGTGGCCTTTAAGGGGATTATTTCATGATTATGTTTACCTTGCAAAAGTGTCCGCGCGGACACTTCTGCAGGCTGAATATTTTTCGTAATTTCCAAAAAGTCCTTTTGTTTTATTTTATCCCGAAAGGGTCCTACCTTGGTTTGGTTGGTGGTTTTGGACTTTTTGAAGGTTACGGGTCTTCGAGATCACGTTTGTGTGACTCCGCGGTGTTTCCCGTGTGCTCTGATGGGGATCGATCCGGATTGGGGTACTTACAGAAGCCTCTCGGCGACGTCACTTGTGAAGAAAGTGGGGTCGTCGATAAGATAAGGGTCCTGATCTGGATCGCTTTTCGGAAGAGAGAAGGCGACCATGTTGGTCGGATGTGAGGACGTGGTGGCGTCCTAAGGTGACGTGGACGTGTCGGTGTCTTGGGATGAAATTTGTGTGTGGACGTGTCGGTGTCCTGAGTGAAGTGGTGAGTGGACGTGTCAGTGTCCTAGTGTGAAATGTTGTGTGGACATGTCGGTGTCCTGGTGAAGTGGACGTGTCGGTGTCCTGGTGTGAGGTGGACGTGTCGGTGTCCTGATGTGCGATGGACGTCTCGGTGTCCTGATGTGAAATGTTGTGTGGACGTGTCGGTGTCCTGGTGAAGTGGACATGTCGGTGTACTGGTGTGAGGTTGAAGTGTCGGTGTCCTAATGTGAGGTGGACGTGTCGGTGTCCTGATGAAGTGGTGAGTTGACGTGTCGGTGTCCTGTGGTGTGACTGCTTGAGTCGGCTGTGAGGACGTGGTGGTGTGATGTGGTGTGATCGCTTGGGTAGGATAGCAGTGGACGTGGTGGTATCCTGTGGTAGTGACAGCTTGGGTCGGCTGTGAGGACGTGGTGGTGTCCTATGGTGTTATCGCTTGGGTTGGATAGCTGTGGACGTGGTAGTATCCTGTGGTGTGACCGCTAAGGTCGGATAGCTGTGGACGTGGTGGTGTCCTGTGGTGTGACCACTTGGGTCGGCTGGCTGGACCCTTTAGTAGGATTCCTACGTATCCCGAATGGGAATCAAGCCTGATCGTAGTTCGAAAGATTGGGCAAAATTACGAAGAGGTGTGTTTGTTGTGTGCGAGGACGTGGTGGTGTCCTCTGACTGAGATTTTGTGAGTGGACGGGTCGGTATCCTGAGGTGGGGATGAAAGTGTTTGCACCTTGACAGGAAGGCGCTCGTGCTCAAGTGTTTTGATTTTGGGAGGCGTGCTTGCCTTTGTGTTTTGATTTTGGGAGGCGTGCTTGCCCTGTGTTTTGATTTTGGGAGGCGTGCTTGCCTTGTGTTTTATCCGCTGGGGAAAAGCTCGGGCTTACGATGGTTGCCGGGGAAATGACTTGTTTGTTTTGAGGGCATTTGTGCCTTGGGATGTGTGTTCGAAGGCATTAGCGCCTTGGGGTCTGGACTTATGATGACGGCCGGTGTTTGTTTTGCCGTTTAGTGAGCGAGATTCGGACTTACGATGACGGACGATGTTTGTTTTGCTGTTTAGTGGGTGAGATCCGGACTTACGATGACGGCCGGTGTTTGTTTTGCCGTTTAGTGGGCGAGATCCGGGCTTACGATGACGGCCGGTGTTTGTTTTGCCGTTTAGTGGGCGAGATCCGGACTTACGATGACGGCCGGTGTTTATCTGCTGGGGATATGTATTTTCGTACGGGTTTACAAGGAAGGCCGTTTGACTTTTTTCCGCTGGGGAAAAGGGGTTCGGGCTTACATTGATGGCCGGTGTTATTTTTGTGTTTTGTGTTTTGAAGGCGTTTGGGCCTTGAGATTGAAGGTGTCTGTGCCTCGGGGTTTGTGTTTGAAGGCGTTTGTGCCTTGGGGTCCGGACTTATGATGACGGCCGGTGTTTGTTTTGTCGTTTAGTGGGCGAGATCCGGGCTTATGATGATGGCCGACGTTATTTTTGTTGGTTTAGGGACCAAACTGCATTGATTTTGCTGAAAATGCCCTTTGGACGGCCAGTGGCAAAGATTATAAGGGCAAAAAGGGGGATTTCGCCTGGGCTGCAAAGTGGTCCACGCGGACACTTCTTGCATGCAAAGTGGTCCGCGCGGACACATTTGCAAATCTGGTTTTCTTAACCAGAATCAGATTTCAGCAACGCCAATTCACTCCATTTTTCAAATTCCAGCCGAGGGAGAAGAGAAAAGAGGAGAGGAAAACTTGATTTTTGAGCCAAATTTCCTTGAGAAAAATCCTTTCAAGTTGTTAGATTATCATCATGGCGGAAAGATTGGGGCGAGGTGGTCGTCAAAGGGGCCGAGAGGCCATAGAGAGGAGGTTGGACCTCCAAAGAAATTTTTCTTCCTTCACACCTTCAACAATGAATCCGGATGAGTTGTATCCGGATTTGGATGTGCACAACTCGAGGGGGAAAGCGAAAGTGGAGGTAAGAAATCAAAATTTGTTTTGATTCTAGCTTTAATGATGTATGCTAGAACTAGGTTTTTAGTTTTTGCATATTTTGGACTTTTGTTGTTGCCATGCTTATTTTGTAAAATTGATGATGGATTATTGAAATTGGGTGCATATGGATTGTGGGTATGTGATTTTTGTTCAAAAATATGGAGTTTAGCTCTTATTTGTGAAAATAAAGTGCCTCTCCTTGAAATACATGCTTTGGTGACTTGTACGTCGATGCTATTTTTGTATGTACGTGGCCTTTTGTGGAAAAAATTGTCGTGTAGGGACGAACTTTGTGTGGAAAATTTTTGTGTGCCGTGTTTTTGTGACGGATTTTTGTTTGAAAATGTGTCGTGTAGGGACGGATCCCTTGTGTTTGTTGAAAATGTGTTTGGGGATGGATCCCTTTTGTTGAAAAATTTTGTGTGTAGGGACGGACCATTTTGTTGAAAAAAATGTGTGTGGGGACGGACCCTTTTGCTTGAAAAAATGTATTGTGGGGACGGACCCTTTTGTTGGAAAATGGCGTTGTGTAGGGACGGATCCCTTTTTGTGAAAAATTGTGTGTAGGGACGGACCCTTTTATTGAAAATTGTGTGTAGGTGTGATGATGCCCGATTTTTTTTTTGAAATCAAACGGAGTCGCCACGCCATTTTTATTTTAAGGGCCAAAACTTTGAAAAATTCCCGAGATGAGAGATTTGGGTTCGGAGGTCATGTTACACGCCGGGAAGAACGTTAGTGTTCACCCGGAATGCCTCGTAAAACGAGTCTTCCAAGCTTAAAAACCATTGGTGGGGGTGTGTGTGTGTGTGTATGTTTTGGCCAAAATGAGTTTAAACTGAAAAGTAAAAATTGGAAACTCTTTATTAGACTTTAAAAAAGTCCCACGATTTTTGGTATGATTTTTGGGTTGAGTTTTGGTACTCAAAAGATTTTTTGAAGTTGAAAAATATTTCTGCCAGAATGAAAAAGGCAGTGGACACTTTATTTTAAAATGGGTTTAAGGGCTTTAAAACTTCAAAATATGGGGAAAGTCCGAGAATGAGAGTTGTTCAAAACACCTTAAATAAGGTTTCTATAAGAGAACTTTCCCATTTGGAGATGATTTGGTGGACCAAAACCTTCTGGAAATCTCAGATATGAAATCTGGATTTCCAGAGACTGAGGAACTGACTTTTAAAACCAAATTTGAAAAAGGGAGTTTTACTCATGAAAAAAATAAATTAAAAATATTTCTGGAAAGCTATGGATGTTGGCTACAAAAAGTATTTTATAGTCAACACCAAATTCCAAGTTTCTGTATGTCCAAAAAATTAGACCATGGACAGAGGTCTTAGAGAAAGGCTACTGGACAGCAACTTCCTCTTGAAGAAAAACATGATTTTAAAGGGGGTTTGGCATCCATGCTTGTCCCCATTTCCTTAGGCTTTGATTAGTAGTCACTAGACATTTTAGTGGTGATCTACTATATCAAGCCATCCTTAGGGTACATTAGGACTTAAGCATTTCATTTGCTTGGGAAGGGGAATTTTATCCTTTGAAATCAAGATTTGATGTATGAAAATGATTTTTAGGGTTTTGAAAATGTGTTTGCAAGTAAGTAAAAATACTTTGAAAGAAATGTTGATCCTTGTAGAGGATCATCCATGGAGATGAACTTCCATGGTGATCCTCTTGGATCTAGAGCAAGAAGATGAACAAACTACATTTTGGAGTTTGAAAGTGCATGCATGGATGAGAGAGATTTAGGGTAGGGAGAGGGAGGTTATACCTATCTTCCCTAGGGAGAGGGAGTTTATACCTATCCTCCCCAATGAGAAAGTAACCATTGAGTCATCTCCCAATAAAAGTGCTAAAAGAGTAATACCCAACTAGGTTAAAAACTCGAAAGGGCGGCCTAGGTAAAAGACAGGATTGCACTAAAAGTGCTAAAAGAGTAATACTCAACTAGGTTGAAAACCCGAAAGGGCGGCCTAGGTAAAAGACAGGGTTGCACTAAAAAAATAAAATAAAAAATTAACTGAGTTGAACTACGGAGACCTGAGCCCCTCAGTCCTTTTGTAAAAGGGAAACGTAGGTAGCCAGAAATGGTTCGGTCTAAAACATAAATAAAAATCATACTTTGTCATCAACACATTGATCAAGTCATAACGGCGTCTTGAAAAACTCTAAAGCAGTTCGCATATTCATTACAGTTAAAAGCTTTTTGATGAGTCTAAGCTCGGTTCACTCTTACAACTTGCAACCTGCTAAAAGAAACTAAAATACCTAACAAATTAATGTGCCTGCTATGCCAAGCAGGGGATACTCAGAAACCTCAGATCACTCCAAGCTACTCGTACTAGCACCTCCTGTCTTCTTTCCTCCTCTTCGAGTCTTCTTCCTCTGCACAGGAAAAATGTCGGTCCTCCTCCTACCAAGCTTTGGTACAAGGGCGGGATCTGTCAAACCAGCGTCTGTCAAGGCCCTAGTCGCCCTAGCCTCATCTCTCATCTCCTGTACTCGAGCCGGCAACATGGGAATCCTCCCCTTCTGTCTCCTAACATAAGCCTCGCAGTCCGCCACAACATCCCCACTCTTATCGTGAGTATTGGCCCTCGCCTCGGCCCTCCTCATCTCCAAAACTGTCATGTCTTCCAAACCAATAATGGCCTCACGCCTCCTTAAAATAGCCACTTGTGTCTCCCCCAGATTCTCTCGTACCAATCCAAGTACAAGGTGGTCAGAAATACGTGCCCTGGACGCCTGAGAATAACCCTGGGAGGAAAGATGTCATACCTCCATGCTCGGGAAAGGAACGAGAACACGGAAGGATCCTCCATCGAAACAGAAGCCACCACTCTGGTAGCTATGTCCTCAAAGCCCTCTAAAGGAGTCTGCTCCAAGCCAAACTGCCTAAGAACCAGAGCTGGAATATAAAAGGTGGACTGAGAAAGCCCCGAAAGCATGACCACATAAGACCCGTCCTGACGCACTCTCCGAGTCTCTACCCGCCAATGCGGCACCAACCACCTGATCTCCTCAGTACGACGACAAGCCATCCAGCGCTCCCATGAGCCCTGATCATCAAAATCCACAGCAACTCCCCTCCTGGCAAAGGTCCAAGGCATGACCGCATGAGAAGTCTCACTAAGGACTCCCAAACGCTCCATCAGCCACATGTTCAACAAAAACGGGCTTCCCCCGTGCGTATACCGCCTCCCGGTAGCCAACCGGTCGAGAGCATGAAGGGTCTCCCCCAAGATCAATGGCACAATGTCCCGGCCCAAACAACAGTGGACAACCACGTCCAACAAAGCTCGGTGGAAAATCCCGAAAGAGTAAACCATGAATAATGTCCCAAACATGCAAAGTGCAAAAGCATTCCAATATGCATCATCAACCAAGCCTAAACTCCTAAACCTATCCGGAAGACTGGAAATGTCAAAATGATCGGAACCACGAATCATACCTTGTGCTTCCTCCGGGGAAAGATGAAGAAGGTTGCACAACTTATCAACAAAGGTAGCTCCTCCGGGCAAAGGGACCGCAATGTCTTCCACCTCAGGACCACCAAGCAAAGCTCGGAATTCTTCAACGGTCGGGACCACCTCGTTGTAGGAAAAAAAAAGACATGTCTTCTTGTGTCCCAAAATGAAGCGGAGGCCCTCAAAAGATCATAATCCGGAATCAACTCCTTGAGGGACCACAAGCATTTTACCTTGTACCTCTCTTCAAAAAATGACCTCTTCTCGTGCATGATCTCCCGGGACCACTCTTTGAACTTGTTGAAGAAGGACATTTGAGATTCTTGGGACAATTTTGATGGATTTTTCATACTCACAAAATTTTCCATGGATTTTCTCTCTTCCTCTCCGAATTTACAGATTGAACAGGCAGTTAAAGGGAATGTTTGAATTAAAAGAAGGGGAAAACCAGATCCAAAGCAAAAATTAAATGACAGTGTCAGACATCATCCCTATCCGCGCGGACAGAAATGATCCCCTCACCCTTATCCGCGCGGACAAGAATGATTCCCACTAGAAAAAAATCTGCAGCAGTTTCAACTACTGCACCGCGGAGGAATATTTCATCCTAGCCGCTCGAAACCTGCACAAAACCTGTCCAGAACAATTCATATACTAAACACCCACATCCTTGCCACAAAACCGGGCTCATGCAACATCGCATCCATATGCATAATAAATAAAAAAAAAAAGAGAAAGAGTGATAGTAACAGTAATCCTAGGTTATTACATTCCAAAAAAAAGAGAGAAGGAAAAAAGTGTGCATGAAACATAAAGTGTATCTGTCCAAATAGGTACAACCCCAAAATCAATCACCAGAAGCTGTCGCCTTGCCTTGGGCCCTGTTGCGACTCACGTCTGTCCCCTCCGCAGTCATCACCACCTCAGGCTCTGTATCATCATCTTCATCCCCAGAAAAGGTCTCGTCGGGACCAGTCGGTACGCCATGATATGGTAGGCCGAGATCAGCAAAGAAGTCATATCCGAATGTAAACGCATCGGATCCTGGCCCTGCTGTGATGATGTGCCCACCTAAAATTTTTCCGAAAGGGTTTTTGCTTTGAAATTTTTGTTTCTTTGAAAACCAATCGAAAAAGAACGGAGTCGCCACGTCATTTTTGTTTTAAGGGCCAAAACTTTGAAAAATGCCTGAGATTAGAGATTTGGGTTCGGAGGTCATGTTACACGCCGGGAAGGACGTTAGTGTGCACCCGAAATGCCTCGTAAAACGAGTCTTCCAAGCTGAAAATCATTTTTGTGTGTGTGTGTGTGTGTGTTTTGGCCAAAATAATTTGAAACTCAGAAAAGTAAAAATTGGGATATCTTTTTAAGACTTTAAACTGATCCCATGATTTTTTGGAAGATTTTTGGATTGAGATTTGGTACTCAAAAGACCTTTTGAAGTTGAGAGTCACTTCTGCCAGAATGAAAAAGGCAGTGGACCTTTGATTTTGAAATGGATTCAAGGGTCTTAAAACTTCATAATATGGATAAACTCAGAGAATTAAAGTTGTTTCAAACACCTTAAATAAGATTTGTGCGAAGGAATTTTCCATTTTGGAGAAGATTTGAGGGGTCAAAACCTTCTGGAAATCTCAGATATGCAATCTGGATTTCCAGAAGCTGATGAACTAGCCTCTAAAAGAAAATTTGAAAAATAGAGTTTTACTCACCCAAAAAATAAAGTCAAAATATGTCTGGAAATCTCTGGATGTTGGCTACAAAAAGTGTTTTGTAGTCAACACCAAATTCCAAGTTTATCTGTGTCCAAAAATTAAGACAATGGACTGGGATCTTGGAAAATTGCTACTGGACAGCAACTTCTCAAGAAAGAAAATATGATTTTAAGGGGGGTTTTGCATCCATGCTTGTCCCCATTTCCCTAGGTTTTGGTTAGTGATCACTTGACATTTTAGTGGTGAATCAACTATACCAAACCATCCTTGGGGTACATTAGGACTAAGCACTTCATTTGCTTGGGAAGGGGAATTTTATCCTTTGAAATCAAGATTTGGTGCTTGAAAATGGTTTTTAGGGTTTTGAAAATGTGTTTTCTTTGCAAGAAAGTAAGAACACTTTGAAAATAATGTTGATCCTTGTAGAAGATCATCCATGGAGATGAACTTCCATGGTGATCTTCTTGGATCTAAGACAAGAAGATGAATGAACTACATTTTGTAGTTTGAAAATGCATGCATGGATGAGAGATTTAGGGTAAGAAGAGGGAGGTTATACCTATCTTCTTTGTATTTTGGGGCTTTGGCTTGAATGTATGAGTGTTTGAGGCTTTGAATGTAAGAGTGTTTGGGTTTGATTTGAGTGAGTGAAAGTTGGGAAGATTCAAGAGAAAAAGGTGACAATTCTTATAGAATTCTCACTATTTTCTCGAGTATATTCGCTAAATACTGTGAATTGTGCTCTTTTTTCTCTTTATTTTTGTGACTGGAGGGCTCAATTTATAGCCCTCTGGAAATGACAAACCTATCCGCGCGGATAGGATCAGTCGCGTGCACTGTTCATTAAATGCTGCTTCAGGCTTTGGACACAAGGAATAATCTTTTTTAAAATTCAAATTAAACAGCCAGATTATGTTCCAGCCATTTCTTTTTTTTGGTTTTTCTTATTTCTTTTGCTTTTTTGATTCCTTTCCTTGGTTTATCCTTTTTTGGCAATCCCTAATCTACCCTTACTTGGTTAGAAATGTTAGGAATGTTAGGAATTGTTAGAAATGTTATAACTTTCGTTAATTTTCTAACGAAAATTCTAGCAAGCTCAAATTGGAGCACTTACAGTAGCCCCTCAGAGACGGTGCTTTCGAAGGAAGCGGGGTCGTCGATAAGAGTAAGGCTCCATATTTGGCGGGATGATCGAGTGATCGGGTGGATGAACCTATTTAATAGGCTACCTACGTATCCCGAATGGGAATCAAGCCAGTCGTAGTTCGGGTCTTTGACCCTGGAGATGATGGCGTTTTAGGTGCCTCGAACCTGATGAGCGAGTTCTGCAATTGGTTGCTGGAGAGAAACTCTGATGGGGATAAGAGATGACCATTTTCGGTCTGATGGCTATCCGCTCTGCTGGGGATAGGAAATGACCATTTTCGATCTGATGGCTATCCGCTCTGCTGGGGATAGGAATGACCATTTTTGGTCTGATGGCTATCCGCTCTGCTGGGGATAAGAATGACCATTTTCGGTCTGATGGCTATCCGTTCTGCTGAGGATGATTGCGATTTATCGTTCTCCTAGTGATAGCGTCTTAGGTGCCTCGAACCTTGGAGATGGCGTTTTAGGTGCCTCGGACCTTGGAGATGGCGTTTTAGGTGCCTCGGACCTTGATGATGGCGTTTTAGGTGCCTCGAACCTTGATTGTGAAATGGCCTTTCGGTTGACTTTGTCTGCTGCCGAAGGAGAGGGTGACCATTTTGGTCGGGGGGCTGGACCTAATGATAGGCTACCTACGTATCTCTAGCGGGGAATCAAGCCCTTTCGTAGTTCGAGATCTTCTCGAGATTTCGTTGGCTTTTGGGATTCCGTTAACTTTGCTGGGGATTTTGTTAGCCTTTGCTGGGGAAAATCAGACGTATTCGTCTGGGAAATCGGTCTTACGTTTGACTGCCGGGGAAGATTTTGATGAAAGATACGGGATCTCGTTATCTTTCTCAGGGAGATCGGTCTTACGTTTGACTGCCGTTTGATAATTTTGATGAAAGATACGGGATCTCGTTATCTTTCTCAGGGAAAAATCGGTCTTACGTTTGACTGCCGTTTAATGATTTTGATGAAAGATACGGGATCTCGTTATCTTTCTCGGGGAAAATTGGTCTTACGTTTGACTGCCGTTGATGATTTTGATGAAAGATACGGGATCTCGTTATCTTTCTCGGGGAAATCGGTCTTACGTTTGACTGCCGTTGATGATTTTGATGAAAGATACGGGATCTCGTTATCTTTCTCGGGGAAATCGGTCTTACGTTTGACTGCCGGGGAATGATTTTGATGAAAGATACTAGATCTCGTTATCTTTCTCAGGGAGATCGGTCTTACGTTTGACTGCCGTTGGTAAATTTTGATGAAAGATACGGGATCTTGTTATCTTTCTCAGGGAAAAATCGGTCTTACGTTTGACTGCCGTTTGATGATTTTGATGAAAGATACGGGATCTCGTTATCTTTCTCGGGGAAAAACCGGTCTTACGTTTGACTGCCGTTTGATGATTTTGATGAAAGATACGGGATCTCGTTATCTTTCTCGGGGAAATCGGTCTTACGTTTGACTGCCGGGGAATGATTTTGATGAAAGATACGAGATCTCGTTATCTTTCTCAGGGAGATCGGTCTTACGTTTGACTGCCGTTGGGTAATTTTGATGAAAGATACGGGATTCCGTTATCTTTCTCGGGGAAATCGGTCTTACGTTTGACTGCCGGGGAATGATTTTGATGAAAGATACGAGATCTCGTTATCTTTCTCAGGGAGATCGGTCTTACGTTTGACTGCCGTTGGTAAATTTTGATGAAAGATACAGGATCTCGTTATCTTTCTCGTTTGACTGCCGTTTGATGATTTTGATGAAAGATACGGGATCTCGTTATCTTTCTCGGGGAAATCGGTCTTACGTTTGACTGCCGGGGGGTAATTTTGATGAAAGATACGGGATTCCGTTATCTTTCTCGGGGAAATCGGTCTTACGTTTGACTGCCGGAGGGTAATTTTGATGAAAGATACGGGATTCCGTTATCTTTCTCGGGGAAATCGGTCTTACGTTTGACTGCCGGGGGGTAATTTTGATGAAAGATACGGGATTCCGTTATCTTTCTCGGGGAAATCGGTCTTACGTTTGACTGCCGTTGGTGATTTTCTTGACAAGGGGCTGACTTTGGTTAACTTTGGTTAACTCTGTCAAGTTGGGGTGAAGCTGCGAGTCCCAGATTTTAAAGGGCAAAAGGGTCATTTTGACCCTGACAATCCTATCCGCGCGGATAGGAGCGTGTTCAGAGGGTTTTAAATAAGGGTCCGCCCCCTTCTTCTTCCCCAGTCTGTTTTTACAGAAAATTACGAGAGAGAGAGAGAAAATCGCTCAAAACCGCCATTGTTGTCCAAAAAGCTTCAAAAATCTTCCGATTTCTTCGATTTTTTGAGCAATGGAACACGGGGAAGGTGCTTTTCAAGGCCAAGGACGTGGCCCGGTAGCGGAGAGACGATTGGAGCTCGTCGGATGAGGAGGCACTATACTCTTTCGCAATCGATTGCGGAGGAGCCCACCCCGATGCTTGGCAACATTGGGCTTCTGATCCGAGTCTCCGAACGGTATACTTCGAATCTTTTCATTCCCTTTGTTGATTTCTTGCTTGAGATTGAATTTTGGGTGATTTTTGAATTTTTTTTTTTTTGAAAATTCGAATGATTGATGTTCTTGGCTTTGAATCTTGATTTTGATGCTTTGCATGTTATGAGTATATGAGTAACCCAAAATGTGCATTTTGTTTGGGAAAAAGAATTGGCATTTTCGCCAATTTTTTTTTAGTATCCAAAAATTATGGATGAAAATTGTGATTTTTTTTTTTTTTGAAATTTGAATATTGATTTTTGATGATATGCATGTTGCAATGAATTTGTTGGTGTTCCAAAATGTGCATTTTGCTTGAGAAAAGAATTGGCATTTTGCCAACATGAGATGATGATATGAATGTATGATTTTTGATTGATTTTTTTTTTTTTGAAAAGTGGGACGGATTTTTCCTCCCGTTGATTGAATGCATGTTATTTTGTGAAAACGGGACGGAGTTTTTACTTCCGTAGGAATGCATTTTTTTTTTCGATGAATGTATGCATGTTATTTTATGAAAATGGGACGGAGTTTTTGCTTCCGTTGACTCCTTGTATGAATGTTGATTGGGATTTATTGAAAACTGTTCTTTTTTTTTTTTTGTGCGAGAAAAATGGGGCTATGCTCATTGTATGCTGTTATGCTGTCGACTTTTCTTTGAAATTTCATGATGCATATGTATGCTCCTTTTTTTTTTCGTGCAAATGCAAATGCAATTTTTTTTTGACATTTTCTCTTTTTTTTTTGTTTTATTGCAGGGTGGAAACAACTACGTTACGGAGCAGCTGAACAAGATGAAGACTCGAGGATCGGTGGAGTCTGTAGTTGACTTGTGGGACCGGCTTCCGAATGCGGGCCGAGGAGCTTTGCCGAGTCCGAGACAGATTGTCGTTGAGACCGGGCTTTGGGAGTTTGTTGAGTGCTTGAGGGGATTGGTCAAGTTCCCTAAGAGCAAGGGCCTGATGTTTGCTTTAGCGCAACACTGGTGGGATGCGACCCACACGTTTCACTTCTTCTGGGGCGAGGCTACGGTTACGCCTTCTGACTATGCTGCGATCACGGGTTTGTCCTTTAATGGACGCAGCATTGAGTGGCGGGATGGCTGCAGCGATGCAGATCTACGAGCTCTTACAGGATTTTCCCTATTCCCACAAAGGGGATGGGGATGGAGTATGCGGTGGTCTACGGGAAGATCGTGGAGACCATTGTGAGCTACGAGGCTGGGGAGGAGAGGATAGGCGCCGAAGCGGATTGCTAGGGCCTTCTTGTGGTTCGCTTTTTCGAGCATCCTTTTTGGACATGCTGAGGGACGGCGGTCTTTGCCTTCTTGAGGTCCTTGGAGGACATGGAGATGGCTGGAGGCGTCTCTGGGGAGAAGCGGAGTGGCGAGCTTTACTTTGCTCTCGATAGGTACGGCGGAAGGCTGTGAGCTCCTTATCTTGCTTTGAGTTTGCCACGGAGGTATAAGCTCTCTCTTTGCTTTCCCTTTCTTCTTGAGCACACACTTTCCTTTTGACCTTTGGATTGATTTGATTTTTACCTTTCGCGGTATGGGCGTTGGAGTTTTTCCATGTCACGATGTGGCGACGGCGGCGGAGTACGTCGGGCGTATCCGGCCATGCGCTCTTGGTCCAAGCATGCCCGGGAGAAGATAAGCTCCGGGGCGTACGACTCTCGGATACGCGGATTGCCTTCCTTTGACGGAGGCGAGACGGATGAGAGGATGATATTTTATCCACAGGATCGTTTCGAGGTGGCGCGGTGAAGGGCGCGAGATTTGGGCTGTGCGGCGGAGGATTACGAGAGGTCGACTGCGATGCCTATTATACGGGAGAGAGGGTGACGCGCCGGCATGGCGTGAACTCGCCTTTGAGGACACCGGTGGAGCCTCCCGCCGATATGATGCACCCGAGTGACGGATGCGTGACCTGGGATGATTACCGAGCCGGCCGGCACTTCTCGGCATTTGTGGCGATTGAGCCGTACCCGTATTTGTTTTGAGGAGGTGAGGATGCCCCGGGTTACGGATAGAGAGGGGCTTGGGATCCCGCGGTACCCTCGGACGGATTTTTCATATATCCAGGATGGGGTCCGATTGAGGGTGCAGATCCCTCAGCCTGAGCGGCTTCCACGAGCTTTCCGGCCTCATCCGGGTATGAAGGTATGGCTTCTCTTTCTTTTTTTTTTTACTTTTGTCTTTTCTTTTCTTTCCTGTCATCATTTTTAGCATCACTTCCTTTTTTTGACGCTTTCGCTTCTGTGCAGTTTTCGGAGGTGGTCGTCGAGAAGCTGACGAAGCAAGTAATCGGGGCTAAGAGATTTATCAGGAGGATGGTTGCTTGCGGGGCTCCTCAGGCTAGAGCGAGGCAACCACGGCCGGCGCCTGTCAGGCGGGAGGCTTCCCCTATTCGTTCAGAGACTTCTTCAGAGACTCCTCTGTCTCCTCTCATTGATCCCCGTGCGGGTGCTTTGCCTTCGGATCACGTCATTCTCGGGGATCCACACGGGCGGGGACACGTTTGGCGGCATGGTGGGTCGTCTTCGTACGTCCGGAGTCCGACGCCTTCACCTTCGGATATGATTTTTCGCGAGATCTTGGCTTGCCCTATCGGAGCGTGTCGGTTGGTCTGACGAGCCTCTTTGCAGAGACGAGGACGATTACGAGCCCGAGATCTTCGGGGCTCCTGAGGAGCGGGCCCGAGCCGCAAGAGGATCGGGCGAACATCGGGCGCTAGAGACTCCGATTGATTTTTGAGATTTGAGATTGAGATTTGAGGCTGGGATTGAGATTTGTACGGCTTATGCACACATTTTTTTTGCTCTTTTCTCTTTTTTTTTTTTTTTGATGTAATAATTTAGGATTATTGATGTTTGTTTGTTTATTTTTTATGCACACTCCTTTTTTTTCTCTCTTTTTTTTGGAATGTAATAATTTAGGATTTTATTTTATGAATGCAATGCAGTATGAATGCAATGTTGCATGAGCCCTTTTTTTTGGCGAGGGTGTTAGTGTTTGGTATATGGGTGGTTTGGGGAGGTTTTTGCACGGGTTAGAGCAGCGGGACGGAATATTCCTCTTTTGGTGTAGCGACTTGGACATTGCAGATTTACGATGGAAAGCAAACATATCCGCGCGGATAGGGACTGCATCTGACATTGTCCTTTAATTTTGCTACAGATCTGGTCTCACTTTATTTCAAATTCAAATATCCTCTTCAACCTCCAGTCCAAACAACCATTTTCGGGGAGAAAGAGAGAAAATCCATGGAAAACCTTAGAAAAGCTCCATCAAAATTGTCCCAAGAATCCCAAATGTCGTTTTTCAACAAATTCAAGGCTTGGTCCCGGGAGATTATGCATGAGAGGAGGTCCTTCTTTGAAGAAAGGTATAAGGTGAAGTGCTTATGGTCTCTCAAGGAATTGATTCCGGATTACGGTCTTTTGAGGGCTTCTTCCTCATTTTGGGACGCTAGGAGGCATGTCTTTTTCCTTTCTTACAACGAGATGGTCCCAACCGTCGAAGAATTTCGGGCCTTGCTTGGTGGTCCGGAGGTGGAAGAGATAGCGGTTCCTTTGCCCGGAGGGGCTTCTTTTGTTGACAGATTGTGCGTCCTCCTTCATCTTTCCCCGGAGGAAGCGCAAGGTATGATCCGTGGTCCCGATCATTTTGATATTTCCGGTCTCCCTGATAGGTTTAGGGGCTTAGGCTTGCTTGACGATGCCTATTGGGATGCCTTTGCACTTTGCATGTTCGGGAACCTGTTTATGGTCTATTCTTTTGGGATTTGTCATCGGTCTCTGCTGGATATAGTCGTTCACTGTCGCTTGGGCAGAGATGTTGTACCTCTGATCCTGGGGGAGACTTTCCATGCTCTCGATAGGATGGCTATCGGGAAGCGGTATATGCACGGGGGCAGCCCGTTCCTCTTGACCCTGTGGCTGATGGAGCGTTTGGGGATTCTTCGGGAAACTCCTGACATGATCAAGTCTTGGACATTTGCCAGGAGGGGGGTTGCTGTGGATTTCGATGATCAGGGCTCATGGGAGCGTTGGATGGCTGGTCGCCAGACAGAAGATATCAGATGGTCAGTGCCTTGTTGGCAGGTGGAGACTCGCAGAGTGCTTCAGGATGGGTCTCATGTGGTCATGCTTCCGGGGCTTTCTCAGTCCAGCTTCTATATTCCGTCCTTGGTTCTGAGACAGTTCGGCTTGGAGCAGGTTCCTTTGGAGAACTTTGATGATATAGCCACCAGGGTGGTGGCTTCTGCTTCTATGGATGATCCTTCGGTGTTTTCCTTTCTTTCCCGAGCATGGAGATATGACATTTTTCCTCCTCGGATTATCCTCAGGCGTCCGAGACCGGTGTTCCTGACCACTTGGTACCTGGATTGGTACGAGAGGCATTTGGGGAAGACTCAGATGGCTATTTTGAGGCGGCGTGAGGCCAATGTGGGTGCGGAGGACCTGACTGTTTCTGAGAGGAGGAGGGCCGAGGCGAGGGCCAACCCTCATGACAGGAGCGGAGACGCTGTGACCGACTATGAGACTTACGTCAAGAGACAGGAGAGGAGGGCTCCTATGCTACCAGCTAGGCTACAGGAGATGAGAGATGACGCTAGGGCTACTAAGGCCCTGGCGGAGGCTGGTTTGATAGATCCTGTTCCTATACCAGAGCTTGGTAGGAGGAAGACCGACATTTTTCCTGTTCAGAAGAAGAAGACTCGAAGGGGGAAGAAGAGGGGAGAGGCCAGTTCGAGTGGCATGGAGTGACTCTGAGGTTTCCGAGTATCCCTTTCTTGTCATGGCAGACACATTAGTTTGATTATGTATCTTAGTTTTCTTTTAGCAGGTTGCCAGTTGTAGGAATGAATCGGGCTTAGACTCATCAAAAAGCTTTTAACTTGTAATGAATATTTGAATTGCTTTAGAGTTTTTCGAGACGCTTTCATGGTCTGATCAGTGTATTGATGTCAAAGTATGACTTTTATTTGTGTTTTAGACCGAACCGTTTCCGGCTGCCTACGTTCCCCTCATTTTGAGGAGCTCAGGTCTTCGTAGTTCAACCTGATTTTTTTTGTTTTTTTTTTGTTTTTTTTTGTTATTTTTTTTTTGGTGCAACCCTGTTTTTTACCTAGGCCGCCCTTTTCGGGTTTTCAACCTAGTTGGGTATTACTCTTTTAGCACTCCTTTTTTTTTGTTTCTCTTTTTTTTTACGCTCAGCGTTTTTTTTTTTTACGCGTAGTATCTGTGCAGCTTGTCACCATTCACTGGGTGTACAAAGGGATTTCCGTCGAGGTCTGCAAGTTGCATGGCTCCTCCGGAGAAGATCTTCTGGGCGACGTATGGCCCGACCCATACAGGCTCCCATTTGCCGAGGGGGTTGATACGGACTGGGGGCTTTTCTTTTAAAACGAGATCCCCTTCTCGGATCTCCCGATGCTTTACTTTCTTGTCGAAGGCTCTGGCCATTCTTCCTTGGTAGGCTCGGATGTGTTCCATGGCCTTCAATCGGCGTTCATCTAGCAGGGCCAATTCATCATGGCGACTCTGGAGCCATTCGACCTCGTTGATCTGGCTTTCGGCGGTATACGGAGCGAGGGGATCTCTAGCTCGATTGGGAGTACGGCTTCCATTCCGTATGTGAGGGCAAACGGTGTTTCCCCAGTTGCCGTTCTGACTAATGTTCTGTAGCCTCAGAGTGCCAGGTGTAACTTCTCGGGCCAATCTCTGCCTTGGACAGCCATTTTCCGGACGATATTTTCCAGTCTTGTTTGCTTTGCCGACGGCTCCGTTGGTTTGGGGCCTGTAAGGAGATGACTTGTGACGGGTTATTCGGAATTATGCCAGCAGCCTGTCGCATTCCCCTTCGAAGTGGGATCCATTATCTGAGATGATTTCGGATGGCAACCCGTATCGGCACATGATGTTTTCTTTGATGAAGAGGGCAACTTTCTTTGAGTTGAGGATCTTGTAGGATTTTGCAGAGCATCCTTTCCAGTTCCTTTGAAGAAATCACCAATCTGCGTCTCTTTAGGCTCTTCCGCAGTTTCCAGATTCACACTCGTCAAAATCTCTTCGGCAGCTTGGGCTCGATTTTCCTCTTTCCGGACAACCTGCTTAAAGATCCTCCCTTTTTTTTTGTTTGATTTTTTTTTTGTTGTTTAATATGTCTGCTTCTTTATCTAATGAATTATTATTAATTTTTTTTTTTAATTAATTCATCATTAGTTAAAGTGGCAATCAAGGGATACTCAGAAAGGTTCGTCATTTCATTGAAAACGAAAAGGAATACAGCGCTTGCTACAGACTCGTAGTCTTCAGGCGTAAGGCCGTCGGACGACTCTAGAGACTCGACCTTAACAATGAAAGACTCTGAGGACTTTTCCTAGGTTGACACAAAGGGATGGGGGACCAATCCAGGCTTGGTGATCATTTCTTCTTTGGTCGCGGACGGGCCCGAGAGAGTTTCCCGATTCTTTAGCGGCATTGCTGTCAGTGGCCTCATTACTCGGGAGCTGTCTCCCTCGATCATCGCTACCATTTCTTTGACTGAGCTGAAATCAATCAGATCTGGCACCTGGATCTCTTCCCTGAACAACTGCTGCATGATTGGGCCATCCCAATCATCTGAAAAGACTTCTGTGGCTTTGGCTTTTGGCACGGTTAATTCGAATTCAGGTTTCGGACCTCCATGGGCAGTAGGAATTGTGGTTGTGAGTTTCTCGAACTGTTCCACTAGGCTTGGCACGCCTTTGAAGGTGTACTCACTTCTCATGGTAGTGGTAGCCCAGGGCAGCTTGGGTAGGTCCAGGAACATTCTGCGGACCGGGTTGGCTTTGGCTCCCCTGAACTTGTTGAGGCTGTCTTGTAGCTTTGGCCACCCTGCCGTAGGAGTGGGCTCTGTGATGTTTCCTGGTTGTGTGGGACCCTTTACAAAGTAGTCAGCCAAATTAGGACTGAAGGGGAGAGATTTAGGGTCGTCGACCGGGACCCTTCCTGTGGCAGCTTCAAATCTTTTTCCTTTTGCAGTGTCCACTGAGGAGGCCTCATATCCCAGGCCGTGGCGAGTATTTTGTCCTTTCACCTCGATAAGTTTGTGAGTTCCTTGTTGGTGTTTCCCCAGACAGAGGCCAGGTAGATAGCTCATTTTTCTCATCATTTTCAAGACCGGTGGGATTTTATCCCGAGTGACCGTCAGATCTATGTTGCACACTTGGGCCTTGGGAGGCTCGACCGTGAAGCCCGTTAGCATGAGACCTTCCTCGTCGTGTTTGATTTCCAGAATAGGTATTCCGCCCGTATCTGTGCCCTCTAAAGTGACTAAATGTAACGACCCTAATCCTAGGCACTATTTTAATATAACATTATACGCTTTTAATATTAATGATTTCTTTATATGCTTACTTTATATCTTCAAATTCTTATATTAGGATAAAAGGATAAGGAAATAAATAAGGTTCTAGGAGAAAAATAATAATTAGAAATAAATAAAGTAATAGAATGGAGTGGTAATAAAATGGACAAATAAAATGTTGTTGGTTGGGAGAAATATTTTAATTTATGAAAGAAATGTTGTAGGGAATTTTTGAGTGGGGGACAAATTCCCCCAAAACCCTCCCTCATTGACCGCCCCCCCCCCCCTTTTCTCCCTTTATCATTTTCCACACTCCACCTCTCCTCCTTCTTCATCTTCTACTTCTTCCCTTTCTCTCTCTCAACTTTCCATGGAAGCCATTGTTGAAGCTTCATCTTCCAAGGCTCCTACCAAGATCAATCCTTCACCATTTTTAGATCCAAGAGCACTTTTGGAATCGGGAGACCAAGGGGAGTTCATCAAGCTAAAGAAATCCATGATCCATCTCCCATTTTAAGGTGAGTTATTATGACCCTTCCCTTCTATGAATGCTCATGAATTAGCTAATGTTGTTCTTGTGATGATAATGGTTGTTTATGGCTTTAGACCACTTTTGGGACTTGAGAATGTGATAAATGACATGGAAGGATGTTATGGTTCTTAGAGGTTGATTTGATTGTAAGAAATGGGTGAAGTTAGTTAAAGGAATTAACTTGAAATGTATTAGTGAAGGGGTTGGAAATCTTGTGAGAATAATCTAGGTTTATGTTATTTGGGTTAACTAAATTAAGAAATTTATACTTGGAAAGTGATAGTGAAATGGATAGTGATTCAAAGGGTAAATGATATAAGATTTAATCATTTTGGGTTACATGGCTTAGTAAGTGAGTTGTTATGATTCCCTTCTTTTACTTGTTCATGAGCTTTTTAAATGTTACTCTTGCTCTATGGTGTTGATTTCATGCTTTAGAAACCTTGTTGGAAGTTGGATAATTGGTAAATGACATGTGTTGAAGTTAGAGTTCAATGAAGATAATCTAAAGGGTTGGAAATGGGTGTAATTTGTAGTGATAAATAATCTAAGGTTACTTTGTTTTAGGTTTACATGTTTTCGGTGGGACTTGGTAGAGCTAAGACATCCTTTGATGTTCATGTGTTAAGTAATGGAAGAGGGAAAGGGAACCTAGGCATAAAAGGGTCAAAAATCTGAGTTTTGTGCTGGAGGAGGGCTTGGGCGGTCGCCCATGGGGGCTTGAGCGGCCGCCCATCACCCCAGAAACAATATTGCCTTTGAAAACCCACTTGGGCGGTCGCCCAAGTGGTTTGGGCGGTCGCCCAAGACCCCAGAATCCCTGATTTTAAATTTAAACCAGAAATTGTTTAGCAATCTTGTTTGATCCTTTATAGATTGTGACCCCTACCTAGTAAGTTGAACTTGAACCTTCATAGAGGCTATGTATTAGTGTACAATGACCTTGTAGGATGGATTGATGATACTTCCTTGCCTTACTTGAGTTCATGTACATTGTTTATATTGTGCATAGTGTGTTAATTAAATGTTGTACTATGATATTGGTTGAACATGAGTATAATTTACCATGTGGCTATATTGTTTATCCCCTTTGTGGATTATTTGGTATTGTTATATTGTATCCCGGCGTGGATTATGTGGTTATATGGATACCTTACTTGAATGTATACTCGTTAAGGGCATTATGCATAGTGTATTACTTAAATGTTGCATTATGGTATTGATTGGCATGAGTATACATTACCATGTTGTTATATTATTATCCCGTTTTGTGGATTTATTTCAAGTATCTATTATGTGCTTGAACGAGTTTATGTTCGGGTGGGTATGATGGAATTCAATCAATTATGGATTTGTTCTATAAGTGATTGAAGGTACATCATACCGGTGACCCTCCCCCCTCTGTGGCCACGGAGTGGGGCTGTGCTAACGACTGTATTGAGCATGAAGAAGCCTTTACAGACCTGTTGCGATTGTTGTACGGAGGGACGATATTATTTTTGGATACTCTATTATAGGTATCTTTTCTTATATGGATCTCTGGGGTATGAGTCCTATAAGAGGTGAATGTGCTGGAGGCAATTCACCAAAGAGTGGAGTTTTACTCCCACGTTGTACGACTTATTGTTCAGACGGGAAAGGTAAAATGAGGTAACGTAAGGTGTTTACCGCTTTCATAATGTGTTAAGTGTTACCATGCTACGTGTTGCATCTTGTATGACATCTTGCTGCATTCATAATAGCTCATTGAGATTTATTCTCACCCCTCTCCCTTCTTGTTTTAGATCCCGAGACAGGTGGACCGACCGAGTAAGGGCGGAAAGGAGTTAGAAGTGGTATTTTGGGAATTGTCGGGTTATGTTTAGATTGGGTAGAAAGTGTTTGTTAGCATAATTCTTTTAAAGGGTTGTATTCATAAACTTTAATTCCATATTATATTCGATATCTTTTGTAACTAAAACAGTTTATTATTTTCATGGTTGGTCAACTTTTCCTCCAATGTGGAAGGAGTAGAATTATTTTGAAATGGTTGTGTTTATGTTTGGAAGTTAAATCAAAGTTTTTAAAAGTATTAGGAGATTTGGGTTAGTTTGAGGACGCTCCCGGCTCGGGACACGTGTAGGTTCCGGGTCGGGGTCCTCACAGTTGGTATCAGAGCTCGGTTAGAGTTCTCGGGTAGAGTCTAGCTGAGTGGGAGTGTGTGATAACTGACGTCGAGAGTTTAATGCAGGAATTTGTTCAAAGACAGAAAATGATATCGACCAACCAAGGAATCAAGGAAAGGTGAGTTGGAAAGATAGATTTCCCCACCATCATTTGAGGTATTTTACCTGTCTCAGGAGTTAGGATTCATACTTTTATAAATCCTCGTTCATACGCTCTCTTGTGGCATTACATTTCATCTTTATTTGCTTAATTGGTCTAAGAGTTGCCTTATGTGCTGGAGGTTCTACTCCGATGGGGTCGTACCTCGAATCATCCTTAATTATCTTGGTAGTTGTGATTTAGTGGGCATGTATTGCCGGTGGATTTGGTCGAGTTACCAATCCGTGAATCATCGTTATATTAACCTGAATTAATTGAGTAGATGTTGTGTTCGAGGAGGACTGTCGCAAGAAGCGAGTCTCCTTATCTACGTTTGATTTACCTCCGTGTATAATTGAGTCGGAGAAATTATTAATTGATATTATGTCACATATGCGTAAATGTTGAAAGCATGATCTAAGGAATGTGAAGGATATGTGTTATATTTAATTAAAAGAACCTTGAGTTATCTCATGTACGGTGGTAAATGAATTGTGAACTCTTAGTTGAGGTTAGGTATATGGCCTAATTAAGAGTGGTTTATAATTGTATAATTGCATGATTAGTTATTTATTGGTGTATCATGGTGGAGACTAGATATATGAGACTAGTATTGAAAGTAATAGTCTAAGCAGGATTATATGAGCTATAAAATATCGCGAGTAAGAGATCTTATGGAATTAATATATCTTTGCCTTGTGTGCTATAAGTTTATTCTTTAAGGAGAGATTGATTGAATTCTTGCTACTAATTGGAATAGGAAAACTAATATTCTTGTAAGTGATATCACCCTATAAGTTGACTAAGTGATGTTTTTCAAGTGAGTTTCAAAATGGATTTTCATCAGGTATCATACCAGGATATTGAATCTTTGAGTGGATATAAGGTACTATTTTAGTATTCGGGTTCTTAGATAGAGGACATTAATTGGGATGACTGAATTGATGATTCATTTTGGGAAATTATTTGATAAAGAGGATAATGAGCTTAGTGAATCTCCATAAGGGTAAATTGTTACTATATGTAGAAAAGATGATACTTGGTGGTTAATTATAAGGTTATAGAGATCTTAAATAGGTAACTGTTAAGAATAAGTATTCGTTAGCACTTGTTGACGATTTGTATGACTGATTTTAGAAACTAGTAGGATGCTCAATGGGTTTTAGTTGAATTTTTCGGAGTGTTACAATTACAGTGAGAATTGGCTTAAAGGATATACTTAAGACAACATTTGTATTTAATATGACCGTTTTGAAATGTGGTTGTGTATTAGTTAGGGGGTGATAATTAGGGTAAATATGAAGAAGTACAATGGATGTAGTTATTGGTGACTTATAGGACCAACTTCAGAAATTGGTAAAATATGTACATGGTTGTTTTGAGAGATGATACCATTAGTTGAGAAAATAGAATGAGGATAAATCTTATTGGAAGACGGAGTACTTTAGGATGATTACACCGTATGGATTGACTTGTTGCGAGACTCATATGAAGGATTGGTGTGATGCTTGGAAGATGTAGACGTTATATGGATTTTGAGTTGTTGACGGTTATTGGGAGGTAAGTTAGTTTATACTGTTAATGTTTAATTGCAAATTGGGAGTGATTGATCTATGTGCGTTCCAGTTGTATCTCTTATTAGGAAACCATGGTATTTGATCGGAAACTAGATGTTTACAATACGTTGTTATTAAGTATAATTCCAATCTCAAAGGTAGGGAAGAGATGACTCAAATTAAGTAAAAGTGTCGAATATTTAATTTGAGGAATTATTGAATTGAGGATGATTTACCAGGTTTACTATTTTAATAAATGTTATAGTGTTAATTATAAAGGATAGTATTTGTATTCCGAGATTGTGTTTCCTTATAAAGAATTTAACTAAGTAAAAAAAAAAATTATTATGTTAGAATTGTTTTAAATGTGCTTTAAAACTTTGGATTGTATATTGGACTTCGGTTTGAGCAATTGTACCCTTCGGGGATAGTTGATTTAATAAGGACAGTAAATCATTTTGTGTAAATTAAAATCTGTGAGTAATTTAACTATCTACAACTGGTATGGGACGGTTGTAGATAATTAAATCACTCGAGTTATTTTTGGTAGCTTATCAATCTTTTGAAAATTTCTTAAAAGAGTGAGTGGTTTAGTTAATTAAAACTGGTATGGGACAGTTTTAAATAAATAAACCATTCGAGTCTCATTTGATCTCATTTTATCTATCCTTGGAATTTTGAGGGATGTTGTAAATTTTAGAAAGTCATGTTATTTTAAAGGTATAGTTCGTACAAAAGCAAGTAAAAAGGCAACCTAGTTTCCCTATATTGATTAAATATAATAAAGTTTTTGATCCGAGAAATGAATTGATAAATTGTGGGGTTATTAATGTGGAGGTCGCAGTAGACTCGGTTTTTGGGTTGGATCGGCTCCGTGGTGGGCGGCCAACCATTTGGTTTGAATATTGATCTGTCTCTGGACCTGAAAATAAGTGGAACATTGAATTGTGTTATATAGTCGACCAGTGTCCCGTTTATAGAAATCATGATCTTATTAGCATGTTCATATTTATTATTTCATAGGCAGTTATTTAATGTTTATATCATGAGATATTTATTGATAAAGTCCTCATATATGCTAGGAGATAGTTGGTTGTATAAACCCCATAGTATTAGAGGGATTGGATAGACATCATTTGGAAGATCCTTTTGGAAGGTAGGAATACTATTAAGTTTAACCTTGTAAAAAGTTGAGGAATCATTACGTATTGTTGAGGATATGCTACGGGCATGTACAACGGATTTTGGTAGTCGATAGGTCGTATGATTACCAGTGGTTGGATGCATATGATAGCAGTTATTATTCTAACTTTGAGATAAAACCGTATGAGGCGTTGTTAGGGAAGAAAATATCGATCTCTAATTTGTTGGGTTGAGATTAGAGAAACAAGACCTAAGGTAGATTGGCGCCAAAATTTGTTAATCCATTTGAAGTTTTAGAAAGGGTTGGTGATTTGGCTTATAGACTGATTTGGAGAAGCTTATAGAGTATTCGAAGTTTTAATGTGATATTGTAATGTATTTGGTGACATAAGTTGTAATACCTTATTTAATTATATTTTCATCGAGATCGGAAAATTCGTGTTAGTGATAATTGTATAATACGCTTGGATCATTAAGTGGTAATATCATACTATTAATGGAGTTAGAAATTTAATTTCTTTGGGAGAAGGATCACAACATTGAAGAGACTATTTGGAAATTGAAGTTTGAGGTATACATGTAACCGAGGCGGGTTGATCAGTTAGGTAAGTGACAGTCAAATTCGGGACGAATTTTCTTTAAGGGGGAGTGAGTGTAACGACCCTAATCCTAGGCACTATTTTAATATAACATTATACGCTTTTAATATTAATGATTTTTTTATATGCTTACTTTATATCTTCAAATTCTTATATTAGGATAAAAGGATAAGGAAATAAATAAGGTTCTAGGAGAAAAATAATAATTAGAAATAAATAAAGTAATAGAATGGAGTGGTAATAAAATGGACAAATAAAATGTTGTTGGTTGGGAGAAATATTTTAATTTATGAAAGAAATGTTGTAGGGAATTTTTGAGTGGGGGACAAATTCCCCCAAAACCCTCCCTCATTGACCGCCCCCCCCCCTTTCTCCCTTTATCATTTTCCACACTCCACCTCTCCTCCTTCTTCATCTTCTACTTCTTCCCTTTCTCTCTCTCAACTTTCCATGGAAGCCATTGTTGAAGCTTCATCTTCCAAGGCTCCTACCAAGATCAATCCTTCACCATTTTTAGATCCAAGAGCACTTTTGGAATCGGGAGACCAAGGGGAGTTCATCAAGCTAAAGAAATCCATGATCCATCTCCCATTTTAAGGTGAGTTATTATGACCCTTCCCTTCTATGAATGCTCATGAATTAGCTAATGTTGTTCTTGTGATGATAATGGTTGTTTATGGCTTTAGACCACTTTTGGGACTTGAGAATGTGATAAATGACATGGAAGGATGTTATGGTTCTTAGAGGTTGATTTGATTGTAAGAAATGGGTGAAGTTAGTTAAAGGAATTAACTTGAAATGTATTAGTGAAGGGGTTGGAAATCTTGTGAGAATAATCTAGGTTTATGTTATTTGGGTTAACTAAATTAAGAAATTTATACTTGGAAAGTGATAGTGAAATGGATAGTGATTCAAAGGGTAAATGATATAAGATTTAATCATTTTGGGTTACATAGCTTAGTAAGTGAGTTGTTATGATTCCCTTCTTTTACTTGTTCATGAGCTTTTTAAATGTTACTCTTGCTCTATGGTGTTGATTTCATGCTTTAGAAACCTTGTTGGAAGTTGGATAATTGGTAAATGACATGTGTTGAAGTTAGAGTTCAATGAAGATAACCTAAAGGGTTGGAAATGGGTGTAATTTGTAGTGATAAATAATCTAAGGTTACTTTGTTTTGGGTTTACATGTTTTCGGTGGGACTTGGTAGAGCTAAGACATCCTTTGATGTTCATGTGTTAAGTAATGGAAGAGGGAAAGGGAACCTAGGCATAAAAGGGTCAAAAATCTGAGTTTTGTGCTGGAGGAGGGCTTGGGCGGTCGCCCATGGGGGCTTGAGCGGCCGCCCATCACCCCAGAAACAATATTGCCTTTGAAAACCCACTTGGGCGGTCGCCCAAGTGGTTTGGGCGGTCGCCCAAGACCCCAGAATCCCTGATTTTAAATTTAAACCAGAAATTGTTTAGCAATCTTGTTTGATCCTTTATAGATTGTGACCCCTACCTAGTAAGTTGAACTTGAACCTTCATAGAGGCTATGTATTAGTGTACAATGACCTTGTAGGATGGATTGATGATACTTCCTTGCCTTACTTGAGTTCATGTACATTGTTTATATTGTGCATAGTGTGTTAATTAAATGTTGTACTATGATATTGGTTGAACATGAGTATAATTTACCATGTGGCTATATTGTTTATCCCCTTTGTGGATTATTTGGTATTGTTATATTGTATCCCGGCGTGGATTATGTGGTTATATGGATACCTTACTTGAATGTATACTCGTTAAGGGCATTATGCATAGTGTATTACTTAAATGTTGCATTATGGTATTGATTGGCATGAGTATACATTACCATGTTGTTATATTATTATCCCGTTTTGTGGATTTATTTCAAGTATCTATTATGTGCTTGAACGAGTTTATGTTCGGGTGGGTATGATGGAATTCAATCAATTATGGATTTGTTCTATAAGTGATTGAAGGTACATCATACCGGTGACCCTCCCCCCTCTGTGGCCACGGAGTGGGCTGTGCTAACGTGTTGTATTGAGTATGAAGAAACCTTTACAGACCTGTTGCGATTGTTGTACGGAGGGACGATATTATTTTGGATACTCTATTATAGGTATCTTTTCTTATATGGATCTCTGGGGTATGAGTCCTATAAGAGGTGAATGTGCTGGAGGCAATTCACCAAAGAGTGGAGTTTTACTCCCACGTTGTACGACTTATTGTTCAGACGGGAAAGGTAAAATGAGGTAACGTAAGGTGTTTACCGCTTTCATAATGTGTTAAGTGTTACCATGCTACGTGTTGCATCTTGTATGACATCTTGCTGCATTCATAATAGCTCATTGAGATTTATTCTCACCCCTCTCCCTTTACTGTTTTAGATCCCGAGACAGGTGGACCGACCGAGTAAGGGCGGAAAGGAGTTAGAAGTGGTATTTTGGGAATTGTCGGGTTATGTTTAGATTGGGTAGAAAGTGTTTGTTAGCATAATTCTTTTAAAGGGTTGTATTCATAAACTTTAATTCCATATTATATTCGATATCTTTTGTAACTAAAACAGTTTATTATTTTCATGGTTGGTCAACTTTTCCTCCAATGTGGAAGGAGTAGAATTATTTTGAAATGGTTGTGTTTATGTTTGGAAGTTAAATCAAAGTTTTTAAAAGTATTAGGAGATTTGGGTTAGTTTGAGGACGCTCCAGCTCGGGACACGTGTAGGTTCCGGGTCGGGGTCCTCACACTAAATCTCTGTAAATGGTTGTCAAATCCCCATTCGAGACAAATTTCACACACTGGTGGAGGCTTGAGGCGACCCCCTTGACCTGATGCAGCCAAGGTCTTCCCAATAAGGAATTAAAAGTAATCGGGATGTCAATAACCTGGAATTCCACAGGTATCAATTTCTGTCCAAACCAGAGGTCCATGGTAGCGACTCCAAGGACTGCTCGAGATGTTGAGTTGTAAGCTTTGACTGTGAGGGAGGAAGGCTTCAAGTCTGTAGTCTTGATATCAAGCAGGCTCATGATCTTTGCGGAAGAATGTTCATTCCGGACCCATTATCAACCAGGACCCGAGGGAGGCGTCGTTCATCCAACTGGACTGTGATGAAGAGAGGCTCGTTATGATCAGCCCCAAATTGAGGGAGGTCGAGATCTGTGAAAGTGATTATGTTCCCGTAGTGGATATTTCCAATTAGCTGTACCACATCATCGGGAGTAGCATCAATAGGCACTAGAGTGCGAGCCAGGCTTTCTTCCAGCTTCAGCTTATGGGGATAGGACGAAGTGAGTAGAGACCAGAGGGAAATGTTGGCCTGTGTCTGCTTCAACTGGGTGAGCACGGGATCCTCTTTTTCGGGGTCTGGAGTTTCATCTGTCTTAGCATAGGGGCGGCGGTTCTCCCCAGGTGCTTGATCTGTGGCCTTCTTATCTGCCTTGGGATTCCTTTGGAAGATTTGCCCGGATCGGGTCAACAGGTTAACTTCCTCCTCAGTTGTCTCTTGACTGGATTTCTTCAAGGCTGCCAATGTCAACGAGGGAGCCTTTTTGGCTATCGGCCACTGGTTCTGACGGAGTCTAGCAACGGTGAGGGGCTGAGTTGTACTGGCTCCTTCCTGGGCGGCCCTTATAACTGCTTCCCAAGTCACAGGCTTTTGGGTCTGGGGTTGTTTTGTTGCCCCCTGTATGGCCCACATAGCTAGGGCGTCCACAGATTCGCTCCCATGGCCTGCCTTGCTCATAGTTATCATGCAACAAGAGTCGCTATTGTCGGGGCTCGGGGGTTTTTCGATCTCATCCCCTGGATGGCCCACAGAGTTATGGCTATCAGCCTCCATTTCATCGTACATCCTTTTTCTTTCAATCTTGCAAGTAGGGAAGCCACAAGTGAAGGATAGGCAACGTTCCCCTTCGGAGTTTGATGTAGCAGCTCGATAGATCTGTGTCCAAATAAGGAGCACCCGGGGTCCATTGTCGGGCACTGGAGCAATTAGGAAGGCGTCATGTGGATTCATAGGTATGAAGGCTACTGGGGAGACGTTCAGATCAATAACCCTTTTCAGTGATTGCAGGCACTCGCTGCGCTCGAGCGGCCCGGTTGTGACCCTTACGGTTGTTATGCCATCCGTTCTCGGGAAAGAAGAAAAAGATCCGATAACGTTTACGAATTCTTCATCTTCTGGTGGCTGAAACCCTCCATTCTCGACCGGTGCTTCAATGAACCCTTTCCATTCACCAGTCAGGTTCTTATAAGGAACGTTGTGTTCTAGGATTTCAGATATGTACGGATCTGGGCGCGGGCTTTGCTGTCCCTCATCCTCTGAAGTATCCGGACATTGACCACATGTGCATCTTACGAGGTGCAGTTCTTGGGGGTCCACCCCTACCGGCATTTGACTTGCATTTTCCGGTGGTCCTTCATCGTCACTTGCTGACAACCAACCATTGTGCCTGGCTCCCATGGGCTCATTTCCGGCATGATTGTTCCAGTTTGTTTCCGGATCTGGGGCCTCAGTTGACTCTTCACTCTCGTCATCATCATCATCATCGCTGTCATCGGAATCTTCTTCCCATACTACCGGGATTTCGGCGGAGAGGGAACGCCGACCAAACCCGTTAGGGGAATATGGGTGCGTGCAGCCGCAGAAATTGTCATATGCTCCCATTCCCGAAAGTGGTAATTGTGACTCAGCTTCTCCTCCCAGAAACTGCGGGGGAAGAGTGAGAGGGGGTGGCACGTATTTGACACCAGGTAGAATGTAAAAGGGTTCTTCCTCCTCTGATTCTTGATTTCCACCGCCTTTGGGGGTCGTATTTGACTTCTCCAATAGCCGGTTTGTGGAAGTGTACTAGCTCCGAGATGCTCTTCGGCCTCTTTCTTGATAAGCCCGATACAGCGCTCGCCGGAAGCTTTCTTGTTCAATTCTTCTCGATTGTTCTAACCATCTTGTGTAAATGGTCCTCTCATGTTTTGACCGGACAGCCCCGGCTCTTCGGTATTGGCCTTCCCTTCATCCGAGAAATAGCGGGCCTCGTATTCTTGCAAGGAGTCTCGACATGAGACCAAGATGGGTTGATTCGTTCGATATCCTCAAGGCCGAGGGGGAATCCGAATTCGGGATCCTCGACGAGGTTGGCCACGGGTATTTGGGGACCTTCATCAGCATCTTCTGGGCATGCGAAGATTCTCCGCATTCAATCATATTCACCTGATTATGGTTCCTTGGCGAGAGGATTTTTGGCTGTATTAGGCCCTTCGGGGCCTTCCAACTTTCCTTGCTCTATCGGCCCCTGAATTGCCTTTTGAGTAAAGCGGTTGTCGATCGGATGTCCGTGAGCTTGATGAAAAGCGCAATACTTTGTAGTATCCACGGGAGCATTCGAGTTCTGGGTTGGAAATTCTCCAAAGGCCGCAGCAAGCCTTCCTTCTCCAGTCCCTAAAGATGTCATTCGAGAGGCATTCCAAAGTTTTCGAGATTCATGACGGCCGTGGTGCAGGCTCATTTGGTTTTCAGGAGCGAAGGAGTTGTGTTATTACATTCTGTCCCGCGTAGTTAATCACCTCTTTGCCTTTAGCGGGAGCGAGGCAGTGTTTGCGGGAGGAGCCCGATATACTGTAGGCGAGTGCGGCGGCCGGTTGCGATTGTAAGCCTTTTCAAACTTAGGCTGCGGAGTTAACCATGGCCCGTAAGTCCGAGTACGGGAAGTGGCGAGGAGGCTCTCGAGATGCGGTTTCGACATGGCTGGAAGATGTCCGGTTGTTCCTCTTCGGAAGGAGGGATGGCCATTTCGGCGAGTTTCAGATTCCACCGCTTGTAGAAGTCCCCAACATTCTCATCGGGGCTGCCTTTGTTGTTTGTAGGTCAACCCTATTTGTTTCCCATTCCAAGTTGGACTTGTATTTTACGTGAAGGCATTGGTAATCTGGTCCCACGTAGCCACGGCTTCGGGCTTTAAACGGAAGAACCACTTTAAGGCACTTGGACTTCAAGGATAGGCTGAAATAGTCGGCTAGCTGGCGATTGGTGCACCCTTTGGCCTTCATCGCCAAGGTATATGTGTCCAAATGGGTTTTCGGGCATGCGGTCCCATCAAAGAGATCCAGATTAGGCATCACGAATTTGTGGGGCGAGAGGAACAATGGAGTCCGGGTGTAGGCCGGAAGGCGGACTTCTTGGCGGTCGGTTCGGCGATCTGCGCTTTCATTTCCTTGTGTTGTTCCATGAACCAGGCCAAGTGAGGGTCTTGTGGTGGAACCATGGCATTCAGCTAGTGGTGAGCTAGAGAGAGGAGCTACCAGCTGGAGGCGGGCGGGTGGAGGGAACGGTCGATCCGGGGACGTAGGTGAAAACCTGTCACGGGTGAGTTACCACAGGGAGCATGAGTAGGAGCTTGGGCGAAGGGATAGAACCTTGCGGCTGCTGTTGATTTTCTAGCGGCGAGTAGGTGGAGGCAGCCCGATGTAGCCGGATAACTTGGATTTCAGTGGGGCCCGTAAGTAGGCTTGGGTGTGGGCTGCTGTCCCTGGCTGTTGAATTGCATGGCCGGCTGAGGCGAGGGTGTATAACCCGGGGGGTACTGCGGTCTTGGTGATTCGGATGACACCGGGATGGAGGCTTGGTAACCCATAGAAGTAAGTGAGGAACGGATTTGTGTGAGGAGCTTGAACCAGTACTATTCGAGGAGGGGCCCTGGCGTGGCCCCAGAACCAAGTTGTGGTGGCATTCCGAAGCGTGGCATTCTTTGTGAAGGTCCGGATTGATCGGTTCCGAACTGAGGTGGCACTCCAATTTGTTGGGGCATTCCGAGATAACCCCAACCATGAGAAGACATTCCGTACTGGCTTTGTCCCCACCGAGGGAGTGCTGGCTGGTTTTGTGCCGTCGGGCTGCATGGATCCAGTGATACGTGGTTGGGGAGCCGGTGACCCGAAGACCGAGGAGCATAGGTTCTGGTAGTGGCACCATAGGAGGTGGGTGGTGGCATCCTGGAGTAGTCAGGGCGACTGAGAGTGGGGTTGGCATCCTCGTCTTCTTCCACGGTGAAGGTGCCATCGGGATTGAGGCTGGCGGCCAAACCATGGCTCTTAATAGCCTCCATAAGGCTATTCAGCTGTGCTTCCTGTCGTAACCTCATCTGTTCTACTAACTGATTCCACTGTTGCTCTGTCTGAGGGGTCCCGGGAGGCGGAGTGACGTTGTCCCCATCATTACCGGCTGATGCAGACATTCTGAAACCCGGAGTCGGAACAAACGGCGAAGCTGATGACGCGCTTGACTCTTCCCAACTAATCAGACGATGACCCGGTGCCCGAAACCAAGCTTTGTGCGGAGCTGCGGGGAAAAGGCACGAGGGTTCAGATGTCTGGGAATGGAAGGAGGGTAGATGTTTGGGCTTTAGGCTCATGCAACATGCGATTATTTGTTCACGTTTACTTAAAACATGTTTTATTAACCTAGTCGGTTGGAAAAGATTGCTCTTCTTTTTCGCAAACTACTGGATCTGGATCGGTGGGTCCCGTCACTACGTCTATAAGCCCCTCGTATTCCACCCGTATTTCGACCTCCCGGGGTGGACGGCCCGGGCGAGGGTCTATAGGGCAAGCGGGTCCCACCGACCGAAAGAAAACGATCCTAAAAGTCGGCGGGTAATCGAGTCTTAACGAGCATTCGATGTAAATTACGGACAAAGCTGACGTCAAAAGTCAAGATCATGTCCGAGGGCTCGACGAAAAGTCGGCATGATTTGGACTGATAAGCGTCCACAATTGATCTTGACTTGTCGTCAGTTAAGCCGTAATTAGGCATGGAATAATCATTAATCCTTGATGACTCGGTGTCAATCTTTGGGAGTCAGTGTATAATTTGTGCCGGTCGAGCCGAAGTCAAGGCGCCGGTCAACATCTTGGTCAAAGTCTGCGGCGAAAAACCGACGAGAACTTCGGCCGATTAGGGTCCCGAAAGATATTGAGTCGGTATGCCGACAAAGGCTTGAAAGGAAAGGTCTATACACGGACGGGGCATGACACGGACCGGACTAAAAACCAGCGGGTCTCGGACAAAGTGTGTCACGGACAAGTGCATGGTCGACACGAGGCTCCATGGGATGTTTGGGTAGTCTGTGCTCGTCCGAGAGGCGTAATAAGACCAAACGGACCGCGACAAGGATTTCCCGGGTTAGGGACGTAGTATGCGGTGTACGGTCACGTGCGCGTAGTGTGCAAGCAGTCTATATTCTTTTTCTGAGTAAAATAGAAATTTTTTTTTATGTGTCTTAAAAATATGATGCATGATTTTTTTTTTGAAAATTTTCTTTTTTTTTTTGAAAATCCTTTTTTTTTTGAATTTTTTTTTTGAAATTTAATGAACACATAAGTACGTAAGCACGAAAATTCCGACAGTTAGGGACATGATTCCGACAGTCAAAATTTTGACTTTTTCCGAGGTGGCCAAAACAACACGAAAAATGTGCAAAAAATCAACACACACACACAAATGATTTTCAAAGCCGGGACGGAAGCTTGACCCTCAAAAGCTTTTTCTTTTTTTTTTGAAAACGGTGATACCGGTACGTGGGATTGTTAAACCACAATTTATCCCCGACTCGTGTTAGGAGGCGGTAACGGGAAGTTTAATGGTTTCCACCAATATACCAAATATCATTTTTTTTAGAAAAAGCTTAAATCCCCAGCGGAGTCGCCACTGTGATGATGTGCCCACCTAAAATTTTTCCGAAAGGGTTTTTGCTTTGAAATTTTTGTTTCTTTGAAAACCAATCGAAAAAGAATGGAGTCGCCACGCCATTTTTGTTTTAAGGGCCAAAACTTTGAAAAATGCCCGAGATTAGAGATTTGGGTTCGGAGGTCATGTTACACGCCGGGAAGGACGTTAGTGTGCACCCGGAATGCCTCGTAAAACGAGTCTTCCAAGCTGAAAATCATTTGTGTGTGTGTGTGTGTGTGTGTGTTTTGGCCAAAATAATTTGAAACTCAGAAAAGTAAAAATTGGGATATCTTTTTAAGACTTTAAACTGATCCCATGATTTTTTGGAAGATTTTTGGATTGAGATTTGGTACTCAAAATACCTTTTGAAGTTGAGAGTCACTTCTGCCAGAATGAAAAAGGCAGTGGACCTTTGATTTTGAAATGGATTCAAGGGTCTTAAAACTTCATAATCTGGATAAACTCAGAGAATTAAAGTTGTTCCAGACACCTTAAATAAGATTTGTGAGAAGGAATTTTCCATTTTGGAGAAGATTTGAGGGGTCAAAACCTTCTGGAAATCTCAGATATGCAATCTGGATTTCCAGAAGCTGATGAACTAGCCTCTAAAAGAAAATTTGAAAAAGAGAGTTTTACTCACCCAAAAAATAAAGTAAAAATATTTCTGGAAATCTATAGATGTTGGCTACAAAAAGTGTTTTGTAGTAAACACCAAATTCTAAGTTTATCTGTGTCCAAAAATTAAGACAATGGACTGGGATCTTGGAAAATTGCTACTGGACAGCAACTTCTCAAGAAAGAAAATATGATTTTAAGGGGGGTTTTGCATCCATGCTTGTCCCCATTTCCCTAGGTTTTGGTTAGTGATCACTTGACATTTTAGTGGTGAATCAACTATACCAAACCATCCTTGGGGTACATTAGGACTAAGCACTTCATTTGCTTGGGAAGGGGAATTTTATCCTTTGAAATCAAGATTTGGTGCTTGAAAATGGTTTTTAGGGTTTTGAAAATGTGTTTTCTTTGCAAGAAAGTAAGAACACTTTGAAAATAATGTTGATCCTTGTAGAAGATCATCCATGGAGATGAACTTCCATGGTGATCTTCTTGGATCTAAGACAAGAAGATGAATGAACTACATTTTGTAGTTTGAAAATGCATGCATGGATGAGAGATTTAGGGTAAGAAGAGGGAGGTTATACCTATCTTATTTGTATTTTGGGGCTTTGGCTTGAATGTATGAGTGTTTGAGGCTTTGAATGTAAGAGTGTTTGGGTTTGATTTGAGTGAGTGAAAGTTGGGAAGATTCAAGAGAAAAAGGTGACAATTCTTATAGAATTCTCACTATTTTCTCGAGTATATTCGCCAAATACTGTGAATTGTGCTCTTTTTTCTCTTTATTTTTGTGACTGGAGGGCTCAATTTATAGCCCTCTGGAAATGACAAACCTATCCGCGCGGATAGGATCAGTCGCGTGCACTGTTCATTAAATGCTGCTTCAGGCTTTGGACACAAGGAATAATCTTTTTTAAAATTCAAATTAAACAGCCAGATTATGTTCCAGCCATTTCTTTTTTTGGTTTTTTTATTTCTTTTGCTTTTTTGATTCCTTTCCTTGGTTTATCCTTTTTTGGCAATCCCTAATCTACCCTTACTTGGTTAGAAATGTTAGGAATGTTAGGAATTGTTAGAAATGTTATAACTTTCGTTAATTTTCTAACGAAAATTCTAGCAAGCTCAAATTGGAGCACTTACACCTGCGAAGATGACCCCCCCTAGTGCCAAACGTGTCCTGGACCATGCAAATCTCCAAGAATGACGTGGTCGGAAGGCAACTCCCTGCTGGAATCCATAAAAGGAGAAATGGGGATATCCGTGGAATGCTCGGAAGAAGTAGGCTCTCTGGATGGCGTATGAGGGGGCTCTCGCTCTGCAGGCGCCGGCTGTGCCCGTCTCTCTCTGCCCCGAGCGGCCCCACGGGTGATGAGCCGCCTGATGAATCTCTTGGCCCCAATGACCTGTCGCATCAGCTTGTCAACGACCGCGGCCGGGAACTGCACAAAAACAAAGGCATCAGAAATAGTCGAAGCAACAAAAAGGACAAAAAAAAGAGACCAAAAAGACAGAAAAATTAGGGAGACATACCCTCATATCCGGATGAGGCCGGAAAGCTCGGGGAGTCCTCTCAGGGATGGGAATGTGCACCCTCATCCTAATCCCATCCTAGACATATGAAAAGTCCGACCGAGGGATTCGCACAACCGGGATCCCCTCTCTCTCAAGAACTTGAGGCATCCTCAGCCTCCTCATCACAAATACTGGATACGGCTCATCCGTCACAAATCCAGAGAAGTGCTGCCCACCTCTGTAGTAAGCCCTGGTCTCTGAATCCTCGGTCGGGCTCAACATATCAGCAGGAGGCTCCATCAGTGCCAACAAACCCACGCCTTTGCCATACTGGCGCATCACCCTGTCCCCCAGATAATAAACATCACAAGATAGCCCCCTCAAAATCCTCCTCTCCACCATCCACCGCTCAGCGCCCTTCAGCTATTCAACATCAAAGCGACCCAGGGGTAGAACTGAATCCCTGCCTCCATCTCCGCTCTCACTAGGGGCCGACACTCCTTATACTTGAGAGTCGTGCGTCCCCAAGCACCCCTCTTCACCCTAGCCTGCTTGGTCCAGGAAAGCATAGCCGGGTACGCCCTGACGTGCTCCTCTGGCTGCTTCCACATCGTGCAGCGAAAGAACTCCAAAGCCCACACCTGCGATAGGAGAATATTACATCAGTTAAGCTCAGACAGAAATGATACTTGCATAAGAAAAGAAAAAAGCAGAAGCTTATACCTCCAGTGGGAACTCGAAGCACGTGAGAGAACTCACAGCCTTCCGGCTATACCTGTCGAGAGCAAAATAAAGCTCCGCTAGCCCATCCTCCCCCCAAGCCACCTCTTCGGCTCTCTCAACATCAATCAAAGCCCTCAACAAAGCAAACATCGCCGTCCCCTCGGCATGCCCAAACAGGGTACTCGAAAAAGCAAACCACAAGAAAGACCGGGCAACCTACTCAGCCGATATCCTCTCATCACCACCCTCATATCTCGCTATGCTCTCCACGATCTTCCCGTGGATCACCGCATACTCCATCCCCATCCCCTTCTTAGGACTGGGGACAAAACCAAGAAGATCCTGCAACTCACGGTCAGTAGAACCATCCCGCCACTCAATACTGCGTCCCTTAAAGGACAAACCCGTGATCGCAGCATAGTCAGACGGCGTGACTGTAGCCTCTCCCCAGAAAAAATGGAAGATGTGGGTCACATCCCACCAATGCTCCGCCAGGGCAAATGTCAACCCCTTACTGTTCGGGAACTTGACCAATTCCCTCAGACACTCAACGAACTCATACAACCCCGTCTCAATCACAATCTATCTCGGACTCATCAGCCCTCCTATGCCCAAAATCGGAAGCTGGTCCCACAGGCTAACCACTGCCTCGACCGTTCCCCGGGTCTTATTCAGCTGATCCTGTACGAATCGATCACCATCCTGTAATTGAAGAGCAGGATGTCAATAAATAATTGCATTTGTATGTAAAAGCATATACAAGCATCATAGGCATAAAGTCTTGAAAGAATTTCGACAGCATAACTGCATGTGATGAACTCAACCCCACTTTTCTTGCACAAAAGACAAAACTTTTGAGATTTTAGCAATTACAACCACTCTTTAACATTCATTCATTCATTCATAATGGGACATGTCAATGACAGGAAGTCAACATAAACAAAATTCCGTCCCATTTCATGAAGTTCTCGCACATTTTTCACACAAGATCCTATTTTCACAAAATGGCACGCACGAATAATTCTTTACATTCATCTCATTCATAAAAACATCATCTCATTGCAAAAATCCCACATTCAAAGGTCCGTCCCGGATCCGGCAAAATTCCCGTCACCTCATATTTCAAAAATGGCAAATCGCCAATTCTTGTTTCAAACAAAATGCATATTTAAATTACCTGTATACTCAACAAAGCATGCAAATCATTAATTTCGGATTTCAATTGCAGGAATATAGATTTTCTAATTTTTCTAAAAAAATTAAAATCCTATTTTTAGCACAATGACAGTTCGAACAAAAATTGACAAAAACAAACGAAGGGATTCAAAGTATACTGTGCGAAGATTGGGATCAGTGGACCAGTGTTGCCACATATCGGGGTATGATTCCTCCACCATCGATTGCGAAAGTGAATAATGCCTCCGCATCCTCACAAGCTCCAATCTCCTTTCTGCGATTGGGCCGCGTCCTTGACCTTGGATGGCTCCTTCCCCTTGCTCCATGACTCACAAATCGAAGAAAATCGAAGGATTTTGAAGGTTTTTGACCAACAATGGCGGATTCCCTCTCTCTCTCTCGTAAAATGCAAACAGGCGGTGAAAGAAGAAGAAGAAAAGGCTACGGCCTTTTAGGGCCTCTCGCCTTGTCAACCTGGCCCGCGCGGACAGGATTGAGGGGTGAAATCTCTGGTTTGCCCTTTAAAATTCCAGAACTTTGCAAACTGATCCAGGACTTAACTAAGGATAACCAAAGTTGACCCAAGTTAGTTCCCTCTCAAAAGAACCCTACGGCAGTAAAACGTAAGCCCAATTTCTCCGACGAAAGCTAACGAAATCCCGTTTCTTTCCTCGTTTCCATCTACGGCAGTAAAACGTAAGCCCGATTTCTCCGACGAAAGCTAACGGAATCCCATTTCTTTCCTCATTTCCATCTGCGGCAGTAAAATGTAAGCCCAATTTCTCCGACGAAAGCTAACGGAATCCCATTTCTTTCCTCGTTTCCATCTACGGCAGCAAACGTAAGACCGATCCCTTCAAACGAAGTCCACCAAAAGACTGTCTATCCCTACAGGGTCCGTCCTCAACGTAAAGATACGAACCGTCAAAGGAGACCGTTTCAAAATGGCAAATCCTCATTAGGATGATACCTCCGGATCATCATTCGCTAAGGTTTGAGGCACCTAAACGCTATCACTTCGGTTTAAAATAGCCACACGTTACGAAGACCATTCCGATACGGCGAAACACGAAAGAAGACGGTTTCGATACAACAAATCATCAAAAGAAGACATTTTCGACACAAAAGATCGCAGACAAAATACGAGGAAAGCGATAAACCGTAATCACCTTCCGATTCGATAAACCGCAATCGCCTTTCGATTCGATAAACCGCAATCACCTTTCGATTCGATAAACCGCAATCACCTTTCGATTCGATAAACCGCAATCATCTTCTGATTCGATAAACCGCAATCACCTTTTGATTCGATAAACCGCAATCGTCTTCTAATTCGATAAACCTCAATCATCTTCTGATTCGATAAACCGCAATCACCTTTCGATTCGATAGACTGCAATCGTTTTCCGATTCAATAAACCGCAATCGCCTCCCGATTCGATAAAACGCAATCATTAACCACAATCATCTTCTGATTCGACAAACCGAAATCATTACTAGGTTGACACCCCAAAATAGTCACTCTAAGGTCAATGTCTGAAGATAGTCGAATGACCCGAACTACGACCGGCTTGATTCCTCTTAAGGATACGTAGGTAGCCTACCATAGGTTCAGCCATCAGACCGAAATGGTCATCCTCTTCTCCCCAACGGTGATTGGGACCTCACTTTTATCGACGACCCCACTTCCTACGGAAGTACCGTCGCCGAGGGGCTACTGTAAGTGTCCCAATCTGAACCACCAACACTCCTTTAGCCCAATTTAACGGTTTTCACATCAAATAAATATTTAAGGGCATTTTGGTCACTTTTCGAGGGTTTTTAAGCAAGGAAGGACCTTAAGGGAACAACAAAATTGGATTGGATCTCGCTGGAAGGAGTGACCTCCAAGAAAGATTGACCAGTTTGAATTGTTGCAAACAGCCAAAACTGCTTTTTTGAAAAGTCAGGCACGCCTTCACTCCCATCCGCGCGGACAGAATGGAGGTCCTCATCCCTATCCGCCCGGACAGGAATGAACCCTAATCCATCCTATAAATAGAGCCCTTCTCTCTCAGTTTAGGAGGATCTCTTATCAACCCTACTGTTACATTGCCGAAATTACTCCAGAAAACAGTCTAAACACAACCACAAACACTCATCCAAACACTAAACCTAAACACAAATTCACACATAAGCCTTGATAATCTTCAAGCCCTAAACACAAACCAAAGAAGATAGGGTAAAATCATTGGTAAACCCTCCTTCTCCTTACCTTAATCTCCCTCATTCATGCATACATCTCATATTTAAATTATGTAACTTGTTTTATTTACTTGTTGCTCACCTCCCTTCCCCCTTTGTCTTAGGATCCAAGAGGATCTCCATGGAGTTCATCTCCATGGATGATTCTCTACAAGGATTCACATTTTTTTTGTTATGTTATTCCCCTTTGTCCCTTTTACATTAACTAGTCTTTACTAGCACTTGTATCATTTGACCTAAGCATGGTCATCTTGGAGCTTAATCTCCATGGTGATCATCTTAGTGGTCAACATTTTATTTTCTTGTGATAACACTCTATTAAAGCCTAAGATCTTCACCTTGGAACAATTTCCATGGATGAAGATCACTAAGGTTCCTAGGTTGACAAAAGGTGTAGTTGATACATGGAGTTTAAAGATCTCAAGGATGGTCATCTTAATGACCACCTTAGAGATCCACTCTAAAGTTGATACACTTTTAACCTAAATTACATTTTCATGTGTTAATCTTAGCATTTATCTTAAACACTTTCTATTTATATGTCAAACCCCCCATCCCAAGCAAATGAAATGCTCTTAAGTCCTAATGTACCCTCATGATGGCTTGATCTAGTAGATCACTACTAATCATGTTTAGTGATCACTAATCAAAGCCTAAGGAAAGTGGGGACAAGCATGGATGCAAAATTCAAAAAATCCTTTTTACTTTACATTTTGTTGCAACTCCAGTTCTGATTCTGTAAATCCAGTTGACTTTCTGGAAATTACAGAATCAGACTGGAAAGCTGCCAAAAGAGAGCCTTACTGCCAAAAGAGAGCCTTACTGCCAAATCGGATCCGGGGATAATCACAACTACGAATCTCCATGCTCCAACTCGAGGGGGGGGGGGGTGTTAGCGAGTTGTGTACATATTGTAAGATTAGTTTGGCAACATTTATTTTCGGCTTAATTGTATGTAGCTAAGTTAGGTATGTTTTAGTTTTGGTATTTACTTGAGGCCAAGTCTTGGCCTTTGTATTTTTGTATATATGGTTGAACCATTGAATAAGAAAATGAGAGAGAAAATTTCTCACAAAACCGTGTTTAGCCCTTGACAAGTAAGGCAACTGCTGACCCAAAATCTGCGGTGACTCAGCTGAACACACATGACCAACAGTTTCATTACTTGACCCAAGCTTCAAGTTGACTGTAGACTTTTCTTTCCAGTTGGCCTGAAGTGAAGTAGAACAATGACAAGATACCTATTCCTTATATAGTTGTACATGAATCATAACTGAACGAAGAAGAAATTGTTATCATACTTTCCACAGCCAAACATGGCTTTCAAGCTTACTACTTTGTTTATAGCCTCAAAGCACTTTTCTTTGTTGTTCATTCTGCTTATGCTCTCTCCTGATATTCTATCACATGGGAGCATCGCAGCTGCTACTAATGGAACCACAACGATTGGTGCAATTATAGATGCTGATTCGCGTGCCGGGAAAGAAGAAAAAATAGCCATGAGAATAGCAGTACACAAGTTTAATAGCATGCCCAATTACCACAAATTGGTCATTCATTTTCGGAACTCTAGCGGAGATCCCCTTCAAGCTGCTTCTTCAGGTCAGATGTCTATATTTCGTCATAATTGCATTACACACACAACACACACACACACGTGTGTTTAGAGATACTTGAGTACAAGGCATTCGAGTGAGCCAAACTACTCGGACTCAACTCAAGATCAACTCAGTAAAGCCCAACTTTATTCAAGTCTGTCTAAATGAGCCAAATTCAAGATTAGTATTTGTCTTTTTTTTTTTTAATCAAATCAAATATGAACATCATGCATTCATCTCGATAGGCTTGTGAGCCGTGTATGGGTCTAACTTAAGTTGGCTTCGCCACAAGGATACTGAAGTCACACCTGGAGACCGTTCACAGTAAAATATACTTTCTCGGAAATGATACCAGTGATTTCCAAAAAGAATATTGGAATTGAATCATTGATTATGTAACCCACCCGAGTACCTCCTATATAAACTCTTTCCTTGTGAGTCTCAAGACTTCTTGTGTAACGATATGTTTCCGTTCCTCCTTTTATTTTCTTATCTGAATAATGATCTATTATGTAATCGCATTATGATAACCGGAAGAATATATATGTATTCTGAGTCGACCGGAACTCAAGCTCCATATTTCTACATTCAAATCCAAAAGAAGCCTAATCTGAGCAATTGAAAAATTAATAACCTGAACTTAAATGTGATTTAATAACATGGCTTGAGCTTAAGCCAGGTAGAGCTGGGTGCCCAGCCATCCTCAATATTTACCCTTGGAAGTGACCACAAAAAGGAAGGTATAACCTTGGAGTGTAACCAAGGAAATATTAGTCAAATACAAGATTATCGTCGATGGTAATGACCTTTTTTTGTGTGTGCGTGTGTGTGTTGTAGCTGAAGAATTGGTTCGAGAAAAACAAGTCGGAGTCATAGTAGGAACACATGCATGGGAGGAAGCGGCTTTTGTATCCAACATAGGAAGGAAAGCTCAAGTTCCAGTTGTCTCATTTTCTGCTGCTGATATTAAAGCGCCAATAGCTAGAAATAGATGGCCTTTCTTTGTACAGATGGCCACAAGCAGCTCCGAAGAGATAAATTGCATTGCAGCTATGGTCAGTTCATATAACTGGAGAACGGTCATAGTAATATACGAAGATAACTATTATGGAACTGAATCCCATTATTTAGTTCCATTAGCAGAAGCACTTCAAAATGTTGATTCAGTTATTGAGCATCACGTACTGCTTCCCACAAACTCATCCTCATTTGATGAGGAAATAGCAGAAATATTGCAAAAACAATCCCGTGTTTTTATTGTACTGCAGTCCTCGTTACCAGTGGCAACTCGCTTATTCAAAGAAGCTAAGAAACATGGACTAATGGGAAGGGACACAGTGTGGATACTAACAGAGAGTGTTTCGAGTCTACTCGATTCTGTCAAGAACTCAGCTCTTAATATGCAAGGTGCTCTAGGAATCAAGACTTATTACTCAGTAGACACTGGTCCCTTTCTAGATTTCAGGGATCCTTTTAGTGAAACTTTCAAGTTAGAATATCCAGAAGAGGATAACTTTGAACCAGGAATTCATGCTCTACGTGCATATGACAGCATCATCACTGTTTCCAAGGCAGTGGAAAAATTAGGAAGTGATGGTCCTAGTGGTTTAAAAGTAATCAATAATATTAAATCGAGTAATTTTTCTGGTTTAAGTGGTGGTATCAGGTTCCACAATGGTAAACTATCGGAGTCCCCCATATTTAGAATAATAAATGTTGTTGGGAAGAGTTACAAGGAGCTTGGATTTTGGTCATCCAAGTCTGGATTTTCTAAAGGTGTTGGTGAAGTTAATGTAAGCCAAAATATGAAATCATTAAATGCCTGGGTCAATTGGCCTGGAGATTTAAATCGAGACCCCAAAGGATGGGCAATGCCTAGCACCGCAAGCAAAATGAAGATTGGAGTTCCGGGCAGAACCTCATTTGAGAAGTTTGTGAAGGTTACAAAGAATGAGACTACAAATGAAATGACATTTACTGGTTTCTGCATTGATGTTTTCAAGGCAGTGCTAGTTGTTCTGGAGAAGGAGCAAGGCTATACCCTACCTTATGAATTTCACTCCCACAATGGGACCTATGACAGTCTGATTGACAATGTTTATAACAAGGTATCATTTTCATTAACCCCTCAAGAATTAAATGTCATTTGTCTTTTCTTCGTATAATATTTGATTTTACTCATTGATATTTCTAGGAAAAATAGAATGAGACACTGAAAAATTCCAACATTGCATTGACTTAAAGTTACATTAGAAGTCTTCTTTGGCTATTTATTGGTGAGTCATATGTTTTTTCTCACTTAATGTGGATATTGAAAGACTTACGATGCAGTGATTGGTGATGTGACCATATTGGCTAACCGATCAAAATACGTGGCATTCACGAAACCATTTATTGAGTCTGGACTGTCAATGTTTGTTCCAGTGAAGTCCGAACCTCAGAATGGATGGACGTTCGTCAGACCTTTCAGTAAGGGGATGTGGTTGGCGAGTTTTGGCATTTTGTTCTACACAATGTTTGTGGTTTGGTTCATAGAACATCAAACTAATCAAAAATTCAGAGGCCCTTTGAAAGATCAACTCGGCACTGCATTATGGTTCACATGCTCTTCCCTTTTCTTTGCTCACAGTAAGTTAAACCCTGAGCACTTAACATTGCTGACCTCATTCATACTCCCTCCGTTACAAATTACATGTCGTTTTAGGAGTTGATTCTGCTCCAAAATATTTGACACTTTACTATTATCAAGGACCTTTGCTCTTTTATACCAATTACACCCTTATTTATAATTCTGAAATATCTTTTGTATCAGCATTTAATAACCTAGGTAATTGGATTGTTTTAGGGGTACATAAGTCTTTTTCACATGTATTAATTGCATTTCTTAATATACGTAAAAAAAAGTTCAAAACAACATGTAATTTGAAACGGAGGGAACATGATTTCAGCACATGGCCTAGATTAAATTAATGACATTTGGAAATATTGATATATACAGGAGAGAAGATTCAAAGCAACTACAGCAAAGTGGTGGTTGTGAATTGGCTTTTAGTTGTGCTCATCTTAACTTCAAGCTACAAGGCTAGCCTCACCTCGATGCTTACTGTTCCCATGCTTGAGCCGACTGTAACAAACATCAAGTGGATAAGGAGTAGCAATTCACCTGTGGGCTGTGATCCCGATTCCTTTGTTTGGAAGTACTTAAAGGATGTTCTCCAACTTAAGAACATCAAAAACATTTCCGAACAAAAAGCCTACCCAGATAATTTCAAGAATGGATCGATCAAAGCAGCATTTCTTGAGCTACCTTATCTCAAAGTCTTCCTCAAAGAAAACTACAATGAGTACATTTCCATTGGTCCGAATTACAGATTTGGTGGTCAAGGCTTTGTGAGTATTCTAAATTTTTCCTTGAACTTCATCTTTTAGAACCTAAAATTCTATTCATAATAATCTTGTGATGCTCGGACCCTTCAACTTTGCCAAAGTATTCGGGTCCAAAGGACATGACATGGGTGCGAGTATATTAAACTACATTGGGTGTAAAATCATAAAATTTTGGAGGATCCAGCATTGAGATCCGTACCCGTGTCACACACTCGTACCCTAGCCCGAGCATCATAGTAATAATTAGTGGCAAAGCCACATTTGAGATGGGGTCATATTACCCCTTTCAATTTTGGAGTGTCTCAATTTTAGTACCTTCAAGTTTAAAGAAAATAACTTTTTGCTACATTTTGACAGCTTGCACTAAATTATTATTTTGATCTCCTTAAACGCTATATTTAGATACCTCAATCATAATATATATCCCAAAAGAAACCTTGACCCCTTTCCGAAAATTCCTGACTTCGCCAATGATAATAATTTTGTGCTTCAATGTCCATATGCAGGTGTTTGGGAAAGGGTCTCCTATAGCCGAGGATGTTTCAGAAGCCATTCTAACCATGTTAGAAAGTGGTGAACTCCAAGAGTTGGAAACCAAATGGCTCGGTTCCTCCAACAACTGTTCAGATCCCAATGATTCCAGAATGGGAAAATCTGCAGGAAGATTGAGTCTTGATAGCTTCTCAGGAATATACATGATCTCAGTTGTCACCTCAACAGCTTGCTTTTTCCTTGTCCTTCTTCCCTTGCTACGAAAACAGCTCAAAAAAATGCGCCATCTTCCCCCTAGTGCAAATTCGAACCGGAGTTTTTGGAAAAAAGCCATTTCGCTTCATAGGGGCACTGTGGCTCCAAGCATAGATGAATTTAATCCTTCGACTTCAAAGTGGGAAGCGGTAAGCCCATTGGAGATAATAATCACCAGAGCGGATGACTTTGAAATTCCGATAAGAATGCCTCCTTCTCAAAATGAGTATTATTCCTAGTTAATTGGTTTTTTTCATGAATTTATTTTGGAGGGAATACTTTTCTATGGAGGGCAAATTTTATGTATGATTTATTTGTCAGAAAGAAGAAAATAATTATAGTAATTGTAATAAAACTAAGGTGTTGAAGTTCTGGAGTCTCTCCCAGTTATATAAAATCATACCGATGAACCAAGGTTTATGTAAGAGATTTGGCATTATTATGTACCATAGGATGTGACTATAATATTTGTAAAGTCACATACTTATGTTCATGTACGTGCAACATGCAACATGGCCCTTCCACAACTTCACTGGTGTTCATGTACGTGCGTAGGCATTGCTGACATGTAGCTGGTCATACATGCCCACTTAGATTAATAGTTGTGTATAGCTCACTTTTAAAATTATTATTGACTTTTTTCTCAAATAATTCGTTTTTAGAATTATAATTCCCAAAATGACAAACTTTTTCAAAAGTATTGATCAAAATGACTTATTTTTTGAAACTCGCCACTTTAACTTTAAGTAGTGATTTTATAATTTTTTCGCTTAAACTCAATACTTCAAATAGCGAGTTTGATTTTCCTATTTTATTTTTATTTTTTGTATTTTACGTAAATAATTTCGAGAATTTCGTGGAAATTTTATTAACATTTCGCTACTGTGAATAACGAGTTTGCTTGGGATAAATGATTAGCTAATTAAGGGTTTAAAGACTCGCTAATCCCAATAGCTTGAAATAGCGAGTTCACTTAAAGACTCGCTAATCCCAATAGCGAATTTAGAGAAGCTTGTTTTTTCCGTATTACGCACACACAAAAAAAAAATCATACAACACACCCAAATAAACGACACATAGAGAGGGAGAAAGGGGCAACGAAGAACAAAGAGAGCATCGTGATTTGCAGTAACGACTTCAAAATTCGCTAGTGTAAGTTCTTGATTTCATACTCCCTCCTATATTTTGAATCAGTTTAGCAATTGATTCAACCTATGGTTTTCAAAATTAATTGATTTGGGGGTTTTTTGAAATGGATTCAACATAGGGTTTTCGAATTGATTGAATTATGAGTTATTCTTTTTACTTAATTAGTTATTGTTGATGTATATGGTATTGTTGGTTAAATTAGAATTTTTGTTGGCTTAGTTTTTCGTTGGTTAAGTTAGGTTTTTTGTTAGTTCAGTTAGGTTTTTCGTTAGTTAAGTTAGGTTTTTCGTTAGTTAAGTTAGTTTTTTCGTTAGTTCAGTTAGGTTTTTCGTTAGTTAAGTTAGTATTTTTGTTAAATTGAGTTTTTAATTCGATCAATTTTGTGTTTTGTGTTACAGATGAATGTAAAACATCAACATAAAGAGCTTCTTGAGTCGTTTGCCGATTTGGGTCTTTTGCAACGAGATATTTTGAAATTACCGGATTAGCATCGAACTGAATTCATCTGGGCCGGAAGACATGTTGAGAAGTTACCTTTTCGTCGTGGTTCGACTCTGTCGTAAGTGTTGGATGCGAGGATCCAGGAGAGACTAGTAGTAGCAGGATTTTACGGGATTTACAAGTTGGGGAAAATCACGTATGATTGGGGTTTGCTTACAGTGTTGGTTGAGCAATGGCGTTAGGAAACCCACAGTTTTCACTTTACTGTTGGTAAGATGACCGTTAGTTTAGATGATATGGGTATGTTGTCAAGGTTACAGATTGATGGACTTTCTGTTACTAGTTCTAACACCACGAAGTTGATTCAGGGTTGGTGCGACTTATTGAAATTACCCGGATCCGGCGCGCGGACCGTGCATCTCGCGCTGGTTCGTCATTTGCTGCGTTTTTCGTTTGTAGAGTCGCCACACCGTTTTGATTATAGCCCAAAACATTGAGAAAAGGCTTCATTTAGTTTAAAAGTTATTATGTGATGAGATTTTGAGTTCGGAGGTCAGGTTACGCCTCGGGAAGAGAATAGTAGAGCTTACCCGAGTCGCCTCGTATACACGAGTCTTTCGATACCCCTCTTTCTTTAAAAGTTGTGTGTGTGTATGTACTTTATTTTAAAAATGCATTTTGAATAGGATGTCTACATTGTATTCTATGTATTTAAGTATTGAAATTAATTGAAATAGTGTTGGAAGGAGGCCTTACCAATGTTGGTTCGTGTCTATCTTCCGCTTGGGAATGTGTTGGTTGAGTGTGAATAGTGCTCCGTGACGGACCGGGATGGATCGGGGTTGCCTTGGGATATACCGGTGTCTGCGGACAGAGCTTTGGCGTGCCTTGGGAGTGCTAGGTGTATCTGCGGACAGAGGTTCGGCGTACCTCGGGATTGCTATGTGGATTCGGGCAGAGGTTCGGTGTGCCTCAGGATTGCTGTGTGGATTTAAGCAGAGGTTCCGCGTGCCTCGGGATTGGTGGGTGATTTTGGGCAGCAGTTCGGCGTGCCTCGAGATTGCTAGGTGGATTCGGGCAGAGGTTCGGTGTGCTTCGGGATGCCTCGAGATTTGTCGACAAGGCTTCGGGATGCTTCAGGATGGACCGGAATGGCTCGGAATGGCTCGGGATGGACCGACAGGGCTTCGGGATGCTTCGGGAGCACCTCGAGATGGGTCGGGAGCGTCTCGGGATGGCTTGACAGGGCTTTGGGAGGGCTTCGAAGCGCCTCGAGGCGGTTTGGGAGGCCTCAGGAAGGGCTGGAGGGGCTCGGGATGCCTTGGAATGCTCCCAACTTGATGGGGGGAGGGAGGAGAAAAGGGAGGTGTGAAGAAAATGAGAGGGGGAGCCCTCTATTTATAGGCCTAGAAAAATTGCAAACATGTCCGCGCGGACACTTCTGCAATCCCAATTTTTTGGTTTTCCGGGGTTTGAGGGAATATTGTGGACTTTAAGGGGATTTTTTTCATGATTATGTTTACCTTGCAAAAGTGTTCGCGCGGACACTTCTGCAGGCTGAATATTTTTTTGTAATTTCCAAAAAGTCCTTCTGTTTTATTTTATCCTGAAAGGGTCCTACCTTGGTTTGGTTGGTGGTTTTGGACTTTTTGAAGGTTACGGATGGGGAGCGATCCGGATTGAGGTACGGATTGAGGTACTTACAGAAGCCCCTCAGCGACGTCACTTGTGAAGGGAGTGGGGTCGTCGATAAGATAAGGGTCCTGATCTGGATCGCTTGTCGGAAGAGAGAAGGCGACCATGTTGGTCAGATGTGAGGACGTGGTGGTGTCCTAAGGTGACATGGACGTGTCGGTGTCTTGGGATGAAATTTGTGTGTAGACGGGTCGGTGTCCTGAGTGAAGTGGTGAGTGGACGTGTCGGTGTCCTGGTGTGAAATGTTGTGTGGATGTGTCGGTGTCCTGGTGAAGTGGACGTGTCGGTGTCCTGGTGTGAGGTCGACGTGTCGGTGTCCTGATGTGAGATGGACGTCTCGGTGTCCTGATGTGAAATGTTGTGTGGACGTGTCTATGTCCTGGTGAAGTGGACACGTCGGTGTCCTGGTGTGAGGTGGACGTGTCGGTGTCCTAATGTGAGGTGGACGTGTCGGTGTCTGAGTGAAGTGGTGAGTGGACGTGTCGGTGTCCTGGTGTGAAATGTTGTGTGGACGTGTCGGTGTCCTGGTAAAGTGGACGTGTCGGTGTCCTGGTGTGAGGTGGACGTGTCGGTGTCCTGATGTGAGATGGACATCTCGGTGTCCTGATGTGAAATGTTGTGTGCACGTGTCAGTGTCCTGGTGAAGTGGAGATGTCGGTGTCCTGGTGTGAGGTGGACGTGTCGGTGTCCTAATGTGAGGTAGACGTGTCGGTGTCCTGGTGAAGTGGTGAGTTGACGTGTCAGTGTCCTGTGGTGTGTCCACTTGGTTCGACTGTGAGGACGGGGTGGTGTCCTGTGGTGTGACCGCTTGGGTCGGATAGCTGTGGACGTGGTGATGTCCTGTGGTGTGACCGTTTGGGTCGGCTGTGAGTACGTGGTGGTGTCCTATGGTGTGATCGCTTGGGTCGGATAGCTGTGGACGTGGTAGTATCCTGTGGTGTGATCGCTAAGGTCGAATAGCTATAGACGTGGTGGTGTCCTGTGGTGTGACCGCTTGGGTCGGCTGGCTGGACCCTTTAGTAGGATTCCTACGTATCCCGAATGGGAATCAAGCCTGATCGTAGTTCGAAAGATTGGGCAAAATTACGAAGAGGTGTGTTTGTTGTGTGCGAGGACGTGATGGTGTCCTCTGACTGAGATTTTGTGCGTGGCCGTGTCGGTATCCTGAGGTGGGGATGAAAGTGTTTGCACCTTGAGAGGAAGGCGCTCGTGCTCAAGTGTTTTGATTTTGGGAGGCATGCTTGCCTTTGTGTTTTGATTTTGGGAGGCGTGCTTGCCCTGTGTATTGATTTTGGGAGGCGTGTTTGCCTTGTGTTTTGTCTGCTGGGGAAAATCTTGGGCTTACGATGGTTTCCGGGGAAATGACTTGTTTGTTTCGAGGGCATTTGTGCCTTGGGATGTGTGTTCGAAGGCATTTGTGCCTTGGGGTCTGGACTTACGATGACGGTCGGTGTTTGTTTTGCCGTTTAGTGGGCGAGATTCGGACTTACGATGACGGCCGGTGTTTGTTTTGCTGTTTAGTGGGTGAGATCCGGCCTTACGATGACGGCCGGTGTTTGTTTTGCCGTTTAGTGGGCGAGATCTGGGCTTACGATGACGGCCGGTGTTTGTTTTGCCGTTTAGTGGGCGAGATCCGGACTTACGATGACGGCCGGTGTTTATCTGCTGGGGATATGTATTTTCATACGGGTTTACAAGGAAGGCCGTTAGACTTTTGTCCGCTGGGGAACGGGGGTTCGGGCTTACATTGATGGCCGGTGTTATTTGTTTGTTTTGTGTTTTGAAGGCGTTTGGGCCTTAAGATTGAAGGTTTCTGTGCCTTGGGGTTTGTGTTTGAAGGCGTTTGTGCCTTGGGGTCCGGACTTACGATAATGGCCGATGTTTGCTTTACCGCTTAGTGGTCGAGATTCAGGCTCACGATGATGGCCGGCGTTATTTTTGTTGGTTTAGGGACCAAACTGCATTGATTTTGCTGAAAATGGCATTTGGACGGCCAGGGGCGAAGATTATAAGGGCAGAAAGGGGGATTTTGCCTGGGCTGCAAAGTGGTCTGCGCGGACACTTCTTGCATGCAAAGTGGTCCGCGCGGACACATTTGCAAATCTGGTTTTCTTAAACAGAATCAGATTTCAGCAACGCCAATTCACTCAATTTTTCAAATTCCAGCCGAGGGAGAAGAGAAAAGAGGAGAGGAAAACTTGATTTTTGAGCCAAATTTCCTTGAGAAAAATCCTTCCAAGTTGCTAGATTGTCATCATGGCGGAAAGATTGGGGCGAGGTGGTCGTCAAAGGGGCCGAGAGGCCATAGAGAGGAGGTTGGACCTCCAAAGAAATTTTTCTTCCTTCACACCTTCAACAATGAATTCGGATGAGTTGTATTCGGATTTTGATGTGCACAACTCGAGGGGAAAAGCGAAAGTGGAAGTAAGAAATCAAATTTTGTTTTGATTCTTGCTTGAATGATGTATGCTAGAACTAGGTTTTTAGTTTTTGCATATTTTGGGCTTTTGTTGTTGCCATGCCTATTTTGTAAAATTGATGATGGATTATTGAAATTGGGCGCATATGGATTGTGGGTATGTGATTTGTGTTAAAAAAATATGGAGTTTAGCTCTTATTTGTGAAAATAAAGTGTCTCTCCTTGAAATGCATGCTTTGGTGACTTGTACCTCGATGCTATTTTTGTATGTACGTGGCCTTTTGTGGAAAAAATTGCCGTGTAGAGACGGACTTTGTGTGGAAAATTTTTGTGTGCCGCGTTTTTGTGACGGGCTTTTGTTTGAAAATATGTCGTGTAGGGACGGATCCCTTGTGTTTGTTGAAAATGTGTTTGGGGACGGATTCCTTTTGTTGAAAAATTTTGTGTGTAGGGACGGACCATTTTGTTGAAAAAAATGTGTGTGGGGACGGACCCTTTTGCTTGAAAAAATGTGTTGTGGGGACGGACCCTTTTGTTGGAAAATGCCGATGTGTAGGGACGGATCCCTTTTTTTGAAAAAAATGTGTGTAGGGATGGACCCTTTAGTTGAAAAATTGTGTGTAGGGATGGACCCTTTTTGTAAAAAAACTGTGTGTAGGGATGGACCCTTTTGTTGGAAAAATTGTGTGTAGGGACGGATCCCTTTTTGTGAAAAATTGTGTATGTAGGGACGGACCCTTTTGTTGAAAAAAAGTGTGTAGGGACGAATCCCTTTTTTTTTTGTGAAAAAAGTGAGTAGGGACGTAGGGACGGATCCCTTTTTGAAAAATTGTGTGTAGGGACGGATCCCTTTTTGTGAAAAAAAGTGTGTAGGGACGGATCCTTTTTTTTGTGAAAAATTGTGTAGGGACGGATCCCTTTTTAAAAAATTGTGTGTAGGGACGGATCCATTTTTGTGAAAAAAGTGTGTAGGGACGGATCCCTTTGGAAAAAATTGTGTGTATGGACGGATCCCTTTTTGAAAAATTGTGTGTAGGGACGGACCCCTTTTTGTGAAAAAAGTGTGTAGGGACGGATCCCTTTTGGGAAAAATTGTGTGTAGGAACGGGTTCCTTTTTGTGAAAATTGTGTGTAGGAACGGATCCCTTTTTTGTGAAAAAAGTGTGTAGGGACGGATCCCTTCTGTTGAAAAATTGTGTTGTCAGACTTGCTGTGTTGGGACGGACTTTTTGTTTGTGAAATAGTCACTTTGGGATGGACTTTTGCGCATGTGAGATTGCCGTGTTGGGACGGACTTTTGTGCTTTGTGAGATTGTCGTGTTGGGACGGACTTTTGTGCTTTGTGAATGATATGTGTCATTGTTTTTGTTTTTGTATATTTGTTAAGTATCGTTATTGACGTACCTTTGTTGTGTTTACCTGCAGGATGAGGTGCCTTCGTCTGGGAAGGAGAAAAGGATGAAGTCGCGGGGGTCTCTTAAGGCCGTGGTTGATTTGTGGAGGAACATGCCTGATATCTCCCGAGATGGGGGACCTAGCCTTCGGAGGCTAGCCTTTGCTACTGGGCTAAATGTGTTCGTGGAGAACCTGGCCGGGTTGGCGGAGACGCAGAACAACAAGGGTATCTTCCTGGCCTTGTCTGAGTATTGGTGGGACACCACGCACACCTTCCACTTTAGCTGGGGAGAGATGACGGTGACTCCCACAGATTTTGCTGCCATTACCGGGCTGTCCTTCAAGGGGGAGTCGGTGAAATGGCAGGACTGAATGTCCGATGAGCTGCTGACCGAGCTACTTGGCTTTGCGCCTTTGCCCCGTAAGGGCTTGGGTATGGTGTACCATGATGTGGAGGCGAAGATTACTGCCAACATCGGGGAGTATAGCCGGGGTACTGGGGTAGTGACGGCGGAGTAGCTGGCGCGCTCGTTCTTGTGGTTTTCCCTTTCCGAGACTTTGTTCTCGAATCATGCCTCTTCCGCCCTTTTCCCTCTACTTGAGAGTCTGGTGGACATGGAGAAGGTTTGTGATATTGCTTGAGGCGAGGCGGGCTTGGCCGAGCTTTATTTTTCTTTGGACAGATTCAGCCGGGGTGTGATCAACTCCCTGGGATGCTTTGACTTCGCACTGGAGGTATGAGTTTACATGTTGTTGTAGTTTAGCACTTCATCATTTTTCCATTTTCTTTTTCTGAGCACTATCTGCTTTTTTGTTGCACGTGTGGTGCTATGAGGTCTTCCGGTTCCAGCCGTGGGATTGGCAGGATGAGACCTTGTTTGGGTATCCCGCCATGTTATGCTGGGCTCGCTCTTTGAGGAAGAGGAGGATGAGCCAAGGGAGGATCACTGTCACATATAAGGATGTGCAGCTATTCCTGGAGAGGGACAGCCCGGAGGGGTGTCAGCTGTACCCTTGGACTCGATATGGCGAAGATGAGCTGGAGGGTGCCCTCTGGGAGACGCGGCAGAGGAAGCTCCTGCGGGGCTTTACTTGCGACTCCATGTATTTGGGGGAGAGGGTCTTCTGGCAGCATGGCGCAGGTGTTCCCCCTATGGCTCCGAGGGATCCGCCCTTCCGCATGATGAGTCCTGCTGATATGGACTTGCTGGAGTTCGAGCGGTACCGAACCGGCGTGAGTGTCGAGGAGTTCATCCTGGAGGGCGAGGAGTATGCGGCCTTCGTCAGGCGGAAGTTGAGGACGCCACAGGTGTTGGCGAGGGAGAGGCGGACTGGCTCATCGCGTCCTCCAGATGTCCCGGTGCCTGGGTCGGACTTCACTTATGTTCGTGGGGATTCGAGGAGGAGGGTGTTGGTGCCGATCCCTGAGCATGCTCCTGCCGCCTATCGGGTTGACCCAGATGCTGTGGTGAGTTTGTTTGCTCTTTTCCATCTTGGCATCTTTTCTGTATTTTTCTCTTTTGTCGAGTATTTTTGTATCTCTCTTGCTGAGCCTTTTCCTTTGTTGTTTGTTGTGCAGGTCTCGGGGCAGACCGTTGATGTGCTCACCAGCCGCCGGTATGTGGGGTTGAGGGCTTTTACGAAGAAGCTCTTGAGGAAGATGTCCTGTGGGTCTTCGCGGAGTGCAGCGGCTTTCGAGCCAATGCCTTCGAGGAGGTCTGTGGATACTCCTTCTTCGAGGGCTGAACCGGAGCCACATCCTGAGGTGCCGGTTCGGGAGCGGCACAACTTTGACGCGGGGAGTTCTTCGGGGGTTCAGAGGCCGCAAACCCTTCATTAGTTCTTCCCTTCGTCGGGTGCGCAGGGTGAGGGTTCATCCTCGCGTCCCTTCTTCGATCCTTTTGTCAGGCTTGAATCTTCGGACTACCTCGAGTATTCGATTGAGGAGGGAGTAGAGATCTACGATGACGAGGAGGTGACAGCCGGGTTTTCCGAGATGCAGGAGTTCTCGGCAGGCGAGGGCGAGGGCGATGATGATGAGGATTCGGAGTAGGACTCCTTTTGTTTCCTTCTTTTTTTTAATTGTAGCAGACATTTGTATATGTAATAAAACACTAGTATTTGGTATGGCAAAGTATTTTATTTGTGATGATTTATCTGTGATTTCGGGGACTGGCCTAGGAATTAGTTATTTTATTTTTGTGCATGTCTCATGAGCTAGGAATGCATTTGTGTTTAGTGTATGGGGTCCGGAAATGGCTTTGGCAAGGCTTTTGAGCAGTCGGGGGCAAGGTCCTGCCGCGGGCAGCAACTGTTTTGCAGTTTGCTGAAAATTTAGCCAGGCTGCAAAGTGGTCCGCACTGACACTTCATGATTTTGGAGAGGGGATAAGATTTACTGAAAATCTGGATTTCCCTTATCTCCCATTCCCATTTGCAGTCATTTCGAGCCTTCTTCCTCACTTTCTCAAGAAACTTCCATTTTTGCCTTGGATTCTTCGTTTGTTTCGAGAATTTCGACGAGGCTTTCAAAGGAGAGGCAAGCACACTTTCTTGAGAGGTTCAAGACGTGGATGAGGCACCACCTGAGGCACAGTAAACGGGCTTTCAAGGTGAGGTTTCGACTCCGCTCGATTTGGTCCCTTAAGGAGTTAGTTCCTGATTGGGAGTTGTTGCGGGCTGCTGCAAAGTTCTGGGATGTTAGGAGTCATGTGTATAGCTTCTCCTATAATGAGATTACGCCCACCTTTGAGGATTTTCGGGCTTTGCTTGGAGGAGCGGAGGTGGAGGCCATCTCGCTTCCTATGATCGGAGGTGCGATCGTGAGCGTGAAGCTCGCATATTTTCTTCGAACTTTGTTGGAAGAAGCGCAAGGTATGACTTTTGATTCTGGTCATATTGATGTTTCTACACTGCCCGATATATTTATGGGTGATGACGAGAGTGATGTCTCGTGGGATGTGTTGCTTTATGCGTGATAGCGATGCTCTTCATGGTCAGCTCCCTTGGGGTATGTGACGGTGCTCTGTTGGACGTGGTAGGGCACTGCCAGGCCGGTGAGGATATTGCTCCTTTGGTTCTAGGGGAAACCCTTCACGACATTGATCGCTTGGCGACAGGGGATAGGTCCATGCGAGGGGGAAGCCCCATTTTTCTCACCTTGTGGTTGCGAGAGAGGCTTCAAGCTATGCCTGAGTCTCCGACATCTTTTAGTCTGTGGACATTTGCTCAGCGGCCTCTTGTCTTAGATATGGATCAGTCCGCTTGGGAGAGATGGGTGGCATAGCTTGGTACGCACCAGATCCGTTGGTGGGTTCCCCATTGGGGGATTGAGACTAGGAGGGCCTTTCATGTTGTCAGAGTTCCGGGGTTGTCTTGGTCCTCTTTTTACGTCCCGTCGCTCGTTCCTTGACAGTTTGGGATGAGGCAGGAGCCTTTGCTGGGCTGGGAAGACATTGCCAACATGGAGGTAGCTTCAGATGCCTTTATTTATTTTTTGAGGGTATGGAAGTATTCCGCTTTCCCTCATGTGGTATTCCTTCGACGTCGAGAGAGTGTTGTGTTGACCACCGAGTACCTGGATTGGTACGAGCAGCATGTCGGGCAGACCCAACTGGTTTTGGGTAGCAGGCGCGAAGCGATTCTGGGGCAAGGTTGTCGTCTTAGCTACAACCTTAGAAGTGCAGAGGTGGTCTAACCCTCAAAATGTTATGGGAGATGCTTTGTTCGACTACGAGACCAGAGTTGACCGTCTGACGGAGAGAGGTCCCTTGTTACAGACTCGCAGGGAAGAGATCCAGGCCGAGGCACGGGTGAATGAAGCTCTACGAGCCACTGGATTGTTTGACTCGACGGGGAGGACCCCTGATCTCGGAATGAGAGAGACAGAGTTGGCTCACGTGGAGTGAAAGAAGACTCATCGGGGACGAGGGAAGAAAGGGAAGAATGGCGAGGGGACAAGCGCGAGTGGCGCGGAATGACCTCCTAAGTATCCATCCATTTCATTGCAGACACATTATTTGTTAAATGTATTAAGCTGTCTTTTAGCATGTTGCGAGCTTGAGAGTAGATCGTGCTTGTACTCATCAATAAATGTTTTAATCGTTAGTGATTTGTGATTTACTTTTAAAGCTTTGTCGAGACGCAAGATCTCTTGCTTGCTTTTTGTCTGAGCCTTGGCGGCGTCCAGCTTTGGACCTTTTGTTGTATTTGTGGACCGAAACAGTCTGAGCCTTGGTGGCATCTAGTTTTTTTTTGGATTTTGTGTTTGTGTTTGGATTGATCTGAGCCTTGATGTGTAGCGATGGTGAATTTTTTAACATCTCGAGCCGCCACTTATTATTTATTGATGGAAAACAATAAGAAAAACCTTTTTGATATTTTCAAGAGATTCAAGGGTTCGGGGGTTAAGTTATGGAACGGGTAGGTCAAGGAGCATCCATTCCACCCAATCTGAAGATTGGTCTTGCTAACTGGGTGTTATTAATCTAATCAATTCAAAGAACAAATAAGAAGAAATAAACAAACCCTAATTAATTTATTAATTAGGAATGTCGGATTGTATGCTTCGAGATCGCCTCCATGAATTGAAGGGACTCTAGGCTAATCCTTTTGATGGAATTACACTACTCTAAAATCAATAGAGGGATTGAGAAGAGAAACGAAATTTAAAGGATGATTACCTTTTTGAGAAGAGATTCGGACAGAGTTTCGACTCAATCCTAGATTTGAATCTTGATGCGAACAGAGCTTCGCCTCAATCCTTGACTCGTACTTTGATGTTTGTTGATCAACAATGTTGATAAACAAACTTTAGGTGATTTAGGGTGATTTTGTAGGAATCTTTCAGGGAGAGAAACCCACAAAATGTGTGTGTTATGTGTTTTCGATCGAGGATCGGGGACCTCTGAAATACTGGAAGTCACCAAGTATTTATAGGGGTTTAAGAGGTGGATGAATGACTTGGTCACCAAGTTTAGGAAACTCAAGTGGATTGGGACTCCTCCCAAGGAAGCTTCCAGAACCCTCTAGTCAGTAGAGACCCGAATTAGATGATATTTATCAAGAAAAGAGGTTGAAACGAAGAAGGAAAGTGATTCTGCACATCCTGCAGAGGGGTTGTCTCGCGCGAGACACGTCTGTTCCGCGCGGGACAACTAGTCAATTAACCATTTTGTCCTCTTCATTCATTCATTCCGTTAGTCAGTTAGGTCCAAAACTAACGAGGTTAGTTAGAAACTTAACGAAACATGTCGAAACTGATATGATTTCATCAAAACATAAAAGAGAGACAAAGAGTAAAGTAATCATGAATTATTGGTTCAGAATCAGGGTGTCTACAGATCCCCTCGGTGACAGGTCTTATGAAAGAAGAAGTGTCGTCGATAGAAAAGACATCATTCTGAACATTGGGATGGTCGTGCCGCACGGCTGCCTACTTATCTCTATCGGAGAATCAGACCAAAACGTAGTTCGACTTCAAAACACTAAAAAGGCTATTTTAGGTATTTTGAAAATCATTTTTGAAAATCGAGGAGATTTTATTTTTGAAAAGGCAAATCCATACTGAGGAATCAAATCATGATCCAATTCTGAATATACCTGTCTGTCTGAAGATTCGCCTGTTTTGGCTCCGAACCTGCGGGGAAAGATGTTAGAAAATAAAGATTTACCTGTCTAGTCCTTTGCATTCAAACGATTTGTCTTTTGAGACTGAAGTGAGGTGACGATCCTGGCGATTCGGGACCGAGCTTTTGTTGAGGTAAGTATTTGACATACTGACCCTAGATGCTTGACACACCTAATTGGTGACGATCCTGGTGATTCGAGACCAAGCTTTTGTTGAGGTGACGATCCTGGCGATTCAAGACTGAGCTTTTTTTGTTGGTGAGTACTCGACATACTACCTGTAGATGCTTGACACACCTAATTGGTGACGATCCTGACGATTCAGGACCGAGCTTTTGTTGAGGTGACGATCCTGGTTATTCAAGACCAGGATTTTTTGTTGGTGAGTACTTGACATACTACCAGTAGATGCTTGACACACCTAATTGCTGACGATCTTGGCGATTCGGGACCGAGCTTTTTTGTTGAGGTGAGTACTCGACATACTACCCTAGATGCTTGACACACCTAATTGGTGACGATCCTGGCGATTCAAGACCGGGCTTTTGTGTTGGTGAGTACTCGACATACTACCTGTAGATGCTTGACACACCTAATTGGTGACGATCCTCTTGTAAGGGCGCTGAATCGGGCTTTTTATTGGAATATGCTTGACGCATGGCACTTGACGCTTTAAGTGATGCTCGACGCACTTAGTTGGATGCATTGATAGACGGTAAGCGAAATCCAAACACTCAACATGTTTGATCTGAAAGTAGGCGCTTGACGTGCTCTTATGCACTTTAATTCCTGCAAGAGGGTTTAGTGAAAGTATTTGCATAACAACATATATTCACTTAAGCATTTGTTTGTTCAAGACAATCAATGTGCACTCGACTCCAAGAATCAGCGGGGAGAATGAGTTCTATTATGTGAGAATTAAAAATTGTTTGTGTAATTTACTAATAGGATTTTGTTGAGATAACCCAAGTTCAACACTATGGTTCAGGATACTTCAAGGATTTTTCGTTGTCGCAGGACTTTTTCATCGTCAAGCCCCAAGTTTCTCATGTGATGATCATTGACTGAACAAGGTCCAAACCACTTCAATGGCTTTCGCTATGTAGAACTTATGCTGCCTAATTCAAAGCATGTATTTTCTAAGGCTTCTTTTGATACTAAGCCCCAAGATCTCTTGTATGCTGCAAATGACTTCGCGAACAAGATTGTGAGGCTGTGTAAATTGAAGAAGGTTGAAGGATTCCCTCCCTTTTTCCTTTGAATTTTTTTTCTTTAGGTGACGCACCTGGTTTTTGCCTAGACCACCCTTTCGGGTTTTCTATCTAGCGGGAATCTCTTTTGCGTCTTTTGTTTTTGTGTTCTAACTTTTGCCTAGGCCGCTCTTTACGAGTTTTCAACCTAGCGAGCCATTTTTTTTCTCAAAAAGTATGCTTACTCGAAGGGGACTCAGGTGAAAGAATCTCATTAAGGAGAAAGATGAGATCTCAAATTTAGTTTGAGGAGAGGTGGACTCTATCTTTTGAAAGGTGATCCAAGCATTGACTCTTTTTTTTTGGGGAGTAATATTCTCCAATGATGAGAGTGAGAAGCGAAGAGGAAAGCCCCTAATGCAGATTTGATTACTCTTGAGAGTTTAAGTAGGGATTGACTGGGGGAGGAAAGGTTAGGAAGCCCCAGTTTTGATGCTTGAATTTTAAGAGTGTGTATGAGAATGGCAAAGAGGAAGCCCCTAGACTCAACAAAGAACGCTATATGGCTCAAAGATCTAGAAAAGTTGTTCTACCTTTAATAGACCTTGCATCATCTAGAAATTTCTTAACGAGTTTGAAAAGAAAGCCAATCATTAGTACGACTTAAGGCTAAATATTTCTCTTTATGGATGAATGTTGAAAGTCTTTCTTTGTTTGCGTTGCCATTCAGGCTTCATTGTAAGAGGATGTTGAGGGATCCTCTTTTCTTCGTTGGTATTACTTGACTCTTCTTCTTTGTGGGAGAGTCCTTCTTGCCTTTGTTGAAATTCCTTCTTTGTTGTGGGGTAATGAAGGCTTGAGAGTTTTTTTTTTTTTGCCTAGAACGATTTGAGGAGTTTCGACCTAGCGAGTTTTTTATTCTCAAAGCCTTGAATTGAGTAGCCCCACTCTTCTTGGGATGAATGTTGCTTCTTTCGTTTGTTGATCTTCGACTTTCAACATGAGTAATGTTTAGTCTTAAGCCTTCTAAGGATAGTTTTCATTTCAAACTTGTTTAGAAGTTTCTATTTTTCGTGATGATTTAAGGAATCAGGGTCCACTATTCAGCATGGATCAAATGATTCTCATAAAGAAAAAAAAACTCTTGAAAAAGTGTTTAGGATAAAGAGATAACTTTTATTGATAAGGAAATTTGAAACAGACTCGATAGTTCACTTGACACAAACTAGAGAAGATAGAGATGGACTAGAATGACAGAACGACTCTTCGAGAACATACTAGGAAGCTGTCCTAATCTATTTTTTCTTTTTTCTTTTTTTTCAAAGGAAAAAAGGAGAAGACAATCGGAGCCCCAAGGTGGTGATGCTTCAGTTGATCTCGCCTGCTTCATACAAGTCTTGGATGGCATCCCTCAAATGATGGCAGTCATTGGTGTCATGGCCACTATAGTTGTGGAATTTACAAAACAAGTAGGGAGCATGATTGAGACGAGAGCTTTTCCCAAGAGGATTTCCTTCTCTAGGCTTAATTTTTCCTTCTTCTACGCGGATGTCAAAGAGACCTTCTTGGGTAATCCCTTCAAATTTGACATATCGTCTATCTTTTCGCTTTCTTTTAGGATGGGGAGCAACAAATGACTTAGAATTGGTGAATCTGCTAAGGTCATGGAGCTCTTCTTGGTTGGATTCCTTAAAGTGAGCATGATCTCCATATTTTCCTCCCTTGTCGTGTCGAGACCTTTCCTCGTTGAGTTCGACCATTTTGCGAAGTATCTTGATCTTTTCTTCATAGTACCTTTGTTGTGCTTGCATGTGGGCTTGACATTCATCCTTGATTTGGGCCCTTAATTTGACTTCCACTTGGGCTCTTATGTTGGACTCCATTTGGGAACACACATCAGTGATACATGCCTTAATGATTGACTCAACCTCTTTGTGCTCACGTTCGTTAGCGGTTTGGCTAGCCTTAGAGGTAGAACCATTATTATCCAAAGAAGGGTCATTGCTTTGAGTGTGCTTGTCTCTTGGATTCATGGTTTCCATGATTTCTAGCTTGTTGAGTTTTGTCTCGAGGGTGGCAATTTGTTGAATATGAGCCATTTTTTCTTGCTCGAGATGGTTCTTGAGAGTCTTGATTTCCTTGGATGTGAATTCTACGACTTGCTTATCCTCTTTGGGGGTACCACTTGCATAGAGAGTAGACGGAGTAGTTGCCATTGGAGAGGTAAGGGAGCTTGACCACCTTAGATATGAACTCGAGATATCCTAACGAAACACCTTTTAGAATATTAGCCCCAAACGATCCTAGATGGAGAAAAGGATGGTGGTTAAAAATACCTCACGAGCGATTTTTTTTTTTTTTGAAGTTTTATTTTTATTAGGGACGGAGTTTTGACTCAAGGAAGGAGCGCACATCGATTATCAATCACAAACACAAATTCTGCAAATAAAGTCTCGCGCGAGACAAGGCCGTCTCGCATGAGACAACCATTTGGAGAGATGGATTTTTTTTCTTTATATTTTCTAAATTCATGGTTGGACGGACAAAGATCCGTTTTCTATCTAGAATCCTAGGTAAATCTTGCAGGCATACACAATTCGAACCAAACCTAGGGGCTCGGTACTTGAACATTCTTTGTAAAATAAAGCCATGTAAAATAATTTTCCAAGAAGGTTTTTTTTCTTAAAAGGGACTTCCGAAAGGGTCATTCCGAAGGGACTTTTTTCTTTTTCCGAAGGGACTTTTCCGAATCCTTTCTCGATAGTCAATTTTACATTAGCTTTATTTTGGTCAAAGACAAGAAAGATAACCAAGTCAAAACCGACCGATCACAGAGTGTTCTTAAAGAGACAATCTACATTATATGTGGCGATGCAGGGCTGAAAGGCTAGGCTCCCCGCGATATGACAATATAGGTGGAAGTAATACGGAGTGGGATGATCCAACTTCGGAGAGATCGGCGACTAGGTAGTTACCGTCATCCGTCCTTAGTATGGGTCCCGGGTTAATCGGGGTATGTAGTGCAATGACAGATATAGCATGAGTACGCATGTGTGAGAGTTCAAATCTAGGTGATAGAGTAAAATAGAAAGTTTTTTTTTTTTTGAAAACTAAAGAAAAACAGATAGTGGCCGCACCAAGTAGTTGCCTACGTTTCTCCCAAATTTAGAAAGACTCAGGCCGTCGTAGTTCCACACATAAAGAGATAGAGAAAGAAAATTAAATTAATTAATTACAAAGCCCGAGTCAACCGATGACCAGTAAAAAATTAAAATAATTCAATCTCATACAAGTATATAGTTCATGTAATTAATAATTACTCTACCCTGCAAAATAAAGTTAATACAAGCAAAATAAAAATAACATTTATTTTTTTTTTTCTGAAAAAAAAATTTGAAAGTTTCTGAAACTGTTTTATGTTTAATGTGGTCAGACTTTAATTTAAAGTCAACAACAACCAAGTTTTTTTTATTTTTATTTTAGGTTTGGTCAAACTTTGAAAGAAAATGACTTATCCCTTTTTGTTTTTGTTTTTTTTGTTTAACACTGTCGCCGCCAAACAGTAGAGGGAAGAATAGATTGTTTTTGTTTAGCGCTGGACAAGTTTGTCCCGCGCTGGACAAGCATTCGCACAATTATTATTTTTTACGAAAACAGTGCAGAAAAATTTCAAAAAATTCAGAAAAATCAGCTTTCAAACAGAAAATTGAAAAGATTAATAACACCCAATTGTAACGCAAGTCTAACCCTTTTAATTAATTGTCCCCAGATTAATCGCCACTGTAGCGATGATGAATTTTTAACATCAGGGAGTCGTCACTTATTATTTATTGATGGAAAATAATAAGAAAACTTTTTTGTTTATTTTCAAGAGATTCAAGGGTTCGGGGGTTAAGTTATGGAACGGGTAGGTCAAGGAGCATCCATTCCACCCAATCCGAAAATTGGTCTTGCTAACTGGGTGTTATTAATCTAATCAATTCAAAAAACAAATAAGAAGAAATAAATAAACCCTAATTAATTGTCGGATTGTAAGCTTCGAGATCGCCTCCATGAATTGAAGGGACTCTAGGCTAATCCTTTTGATGGGATTACACTACTCTAAAATCAATAGAGGGATTGAGAAGAGAAATGAAAGTTAAAGGATGATTTTCTTTTTTAGAAGAGATTCGGACAGAGTTTCAACTCAATCCTAGATTTGAATCTTGATGCGGACAGAGCTTTGCCTCAATCCTTGACTCGAACTTTGATGTTTGTTGATTAACAAGGTTGATAAACAAACTTTAAGTGATTTAGGGTGATTTTGTAGGAATCTTTCAGGGAGAGAAATCCATAAAATGTGTGTTTTATGTGTTTTCGATCGAGGATCGGGGACCTCTGAAATACTGGAAATCATCAAGTATTTATAGGGGTTTAAGAGGTGGATGAATGACTTGGTCACCAAGTTTAGGAGACTCAAGTGGATTTGGACTCCTCCCAAGGAAGCTTTCAGAACCCTCTAGTCAGTAGAGACCCGGATTAGATGATATTTATCAAGAAAAGAGGTTGAAATGGAGAAGGAAAGTGATTCTGCACATCCTGCAGAGGGGTTGTCTCACGCGAGACATGCCTGTTCCGCGCGGGACAACTAGTCAATTGACCATTTTGTCCTCTTCAGTCATTCTGTTAGTCAGTTAGGTCCAAAACTAACGAGGTTAGTTAGAAACTTAACGAAACATGACGAAACTGATATGCTTTCATCAAAACATAAAATAGAGATAAAGAGTAATGTAATCATGAATTATTGGTTCAGAATGGGGTGTCTACAGATTGGCATCTAAATTTTTTGTTTTTATGTGTTTTTAGACCGAAACAATGAAGGCTACCTATGTTCCCCCCGGACTGAGGGTCTTAGGTCTCCGTAGTTTGACACTTTTTAGAAGTGACGGGGAGACAGAGAAGTCAATTTTCTTCAGGCGAAGTATCGGTGAAGTTTGCTTCCGTTGACTGGATTCATGAAGGGATCGCCGTCTAGGTCTGTCAGCTTTATGGCACCTCCGGAGAAGATCTTTTGGACCATGAACGGGCCAATCCATGTTGGTTCCCATTTTCCAAGCGGATTGGTTTGGGTGGGAGGCTTTTCCTGAGTACCAGATCGCCTTTCCTGATGTCTCGGGATTTTACTTTCTTGTCGAAAGCTCTAGACATCCTGCTTTGGTAGGCTCGGATGTTCTCCATGGCCTTTAGTCGGCGCTCGTCTAGCAGGGCCAATTCATCTTGTCGGCTTCGAAGCCATTCGACTTTGTTGATTTTGTTTTTCAACAACACTCGGAGTGATAGGATTTCCAACTCGACGGGCAGTACTGCCTCCATCCCGTAGGTCAGGGCAAATGGAGTTTCTCCCATGGCGGTTCTGACTGGTGTTTGGTATCCCCAAAGTGCCAGGTGCAGCTTCTTGGGCCAATCTCGTCATCGTGTGGTCATTTTTCTGATGATCCTTTCGAGGGTTTTGTTTGTTGCTTCTACTGCGCCGTTAGTTTGCGGCCTGTGGGGAGAGGACTTGTGGCATGTGATCTTGAATTCGGCCAACAGTCTGTCGCATTCTCCTTCGAAGTGAGATCCTTTGTCTTATATGACCTCGTTTGTGATGCCGTATCGGCATATGATGTTTTCCTTGAGGAACTATGCGACCTTCTTGAAAGTTAGCACTTTGTAGGACTTGGCTTCGACCCATTTTATGAAGTAGTCGATGGCTACTTTGGGAGTAGGGACGTACCCTAGGCCACGGAAGGTGTTTTGTTCTTTGACTTTGATGATCTTGTGGGTGCCTTGAAGGTGCTTGGCCAGACCGAGCCCCGAAATGTAGTTCATGAGCTTTATTATCTTCATGGGAGGAGGGATCCGGTCCCATGTCAGGGTGAGGTCTATGTGGCACACTTGGGCCTTCAGGCTTTCGACTGTGAATCCTGTTAGCATCATGCCTTCATTGTCGTGCTTGATTTCCAAGACCGGGATACCATTTGTGTTGGTCCCTTCGATAGTCACGATGTCCCCGTAAATGATGGTAAGATTACTTCCTTGGACAAACTTCACGCATTAGTGTAGAGGATGCCACCCCATTTATTTGGTGCAGACAGGGCCGGCCCAAGATGGCAGTAAAGGTGATCGGGATGTCGATGACCTAGAAGTCTATTAGTACCATCTGCTTTTCGAACCACAGATTCAGAGTGGCTATCCCCAAGACTGAGTGAGACGTTGAGTCATAAGCTTTGATCGTCTGCGTTCATGGCTTTAGATCGGTTGGCTTGATTCCTAGCAAGTCCATCATTTTATAAGGGAGGACATTCATGGTCGATCCTCCATCTACCAAGACCCGAGGAAGGCGACGCTCGTCGAGTTGGACGATGATGTAGAGAGGCTCGTTGTGGTTAGCCTAAAATTTTGGTAGGTCGAGCTCAGTAAAGGTAATGATGTTACTGTAGTGAACGTTGCCGATCATTTGAACTGCTTCCTCAGTGCCAGGCTTTCTTCCAGCTTGAGCTTATGCGGATAGGAGGAAGTGAGTAGGGACAAGAGGGATATGTTGGCCTGAGTGCGCTTGAGCTGGGTTAAGTTCAGATCTTCAGCCTTTGGGTCAAGCGCTTCAGATTCTTTGGCTTAGGGGCCTTTTTCGGTTCGAGGCTCATGTATGGCTGGCCTCTTGTCTGTCCTTGGAGGATTCATCGGGATCTAGCCGGAACGCGTCAGTACGTTCACTTCTGGCTTTACTCCTTTGCTTGTTTCTCCCACTTCTGTCATGGGAGGGCCTTAGTTAGCGTATGGCTATGCATCGCATCTCAATTCGTTCACCGTTATTACCTTTGTTGGGGCTTTGACGATGGCCTTAATGTCTTCCCAGGATAAGGGTTGGGGTGTTAGGACGCTTGGACCATTGGTTGCTGTGCGGAGCTCGTCCCATCTTATGATGGAGCAGAAATTGTCGTGATCTTGAGTTGAGTCAGGCTGAGGAGATTTGTTGGAGTAGATGACGTAGTAGTCAAACTTTCCCGATGGCTCGCCTAGGGTTCCAACTGTGGGATCACCGGCTTCTTACCTCTTTTTCAGTTTTTGTTGAGAGGAGGTTTATATTTAAAGTAGCAACCCCAAGAACTGTGTGGGAGGTAGAGTCATAAGCCTTGAAAGTGTGGACTGAAGGCATCAAATCTGTGGGCTTGATGTCAAGAAGGTCCATCATCTTGGCGGGCAAGACATTCATTCCAGAACCTCCGTCTACCAGTACGCGGGGAAGGCGACGCTCATCCAACTAAACAGTGATGTAGAGCGGCTCACTGTGATTAGCCCCAAATTTTGGTAGGTCCAAATCTGTGAAGGTGATAATGTTCCCATAGTGGATGTTGCCGATCATCTGAATTACTTCTTCTGGAGTTGCGTCCACGGGGACCATGGTACGGGCCAAACTTTCCTCTAGCTTGAGCTTGTAAGGGTATGAAGATGTGAGCAGGGACCACAGGGAAATGTTCGCTTGGGTCTGCTTGAGCTGAGTGAGGATCGGGTCCTCCTTTTTGGAACTTGTTTCTTCGGGCAGATCGGGTTACAGTTCTGGCTCTATTGGCTTTTTGGTGGCCTTGGGCGGTAGCACATGGATTTGACCAAATCAGGTCAGAACGTTGACGTCAGGCTTGGTCCCCTTTGAACATGTTTCTCTGAGTTGAGCCATAGTCAGTGGAGGATTTTTCGAAGCACAATGCCATATGTCCTTTCTCAATTCGTTGACTGTTGATGTCTTCCCGGGGGCTTCAGCTGCTTTCCGGATTCTGTCCCAAGATACTGGTTTAGGTACCTCTGTAGGGAGGGAGCCTATGGTTCGCCGCAGTTGCTCGAACGTCAGTGCGCAGCAGTGGTTTTTAGGACTGAAGTGTGTCTTGTTGACCCCCCGGGGGAGGCTAGAGAGTTCTTGGTTCATGCGAACTGTTTCTCTGATCTCTTCACGGTATACTGCGTTTTTCTCCTTCTTGCTGAGCAGGCTCATGGCATTCTTGAGTTGAGATAAGCAGTAGTCATGGTTTGCTAACTTTCCTCCGATTTTAGCCTAAATCCGCTCTCTTGCAGCCGAGCCTTCGTCGAGAGCTAACGCTTGCGTTTCTTCCCATGTGAGAATAGCCAACGCTTCTTTGAACCTTATGCGGCAGTCTAGATAAACTTCCATCGAGGAGAGTTTTCTCTGTTGCTTTAATTGAGTGGCGGGTATGTCGGAAGATGAGTACACGAATTCCCGGACGTCTGCCCATGTGACTGGCTTTTGTCCCAATTGATCGTTTCTATAAACGAATGCTGTAGTCTGTGGAATCTCCCTGAGCAGTTGTTGGAGATGTATTTCCATCTTTCTCTTCTTTTTGAATAGACCTTCCTCTTTTAGTTGACCTTTTAACTTGAGAACGGAAATGATCCGTTCCCATCCTCCCAGGACCCTTGGGATTCCGATTTTGTTGACTTCATGATCGGCTTGGAAGAGAATAACTTCATCGTCTTCGTCGTCGCTTTCACAAAGGGCTTGCTTCTCTCGGGGAGATAAGCGCTTGTATTCCTCATGCTGCTGGGCTAGGTATTCCTTGTGTTGTGCCATTCCATCTCCTAAGTCGTTTGGACCGTTGATCGCCCTCCCTTTCCAGAGGGGGTTTGTTGAGAAGCGATGGTAATCCATGAAGTTACCGTGGGCAAAACCTTTGAGGTCGAATTGGACTAGAGTGGCCTCTAGTTGTCTGTCTGAAACTGCTTGTGACGCTTTAAGGGCTTGGTCCCTGTGAGTCTTCTGAGCTTTGTTTTCGTCCCAGAGGTGATTTTATTGTGCCGCTAGTTCTAGGAGGGCCTTTCTTGTGAGAGTTAAGCAGTCTCCGTAAGTGCGCGCTATCTGACTGGTGTCTAGAACTGTCATTACATCCAAATCTCCGAATGGCGGAAACACTTAGATTACATTGACGAAGGAATACGTGCTCGGACATTCCATGCGGCCTTCTTTGATCTCGGTCACCAAGAAGTCTGCCCATATCTGTTTGATCAAACCGACGTGCGTGTTGAATTCTGCGATGCTGATGGTCTCGTGATCTCGTTCGAGAGCCTAATCTATCAGTGCCAGTAGCTTGCTGGCGGGATGTCTGGATCCGTGGCCGTGTTGGCTGGGAATAGGGTTGAACTTGAGCATGTTGATGCTGAGATGATCGTTCCTTCTTCGGAAGCTTGATCTGTCTCACTAGGAGCACTTTCGAAGATGTTCTCAGGGTGGCTGCTCGAGGCATTCCCGAGGCTGATCTGACTTGTAGTAAGGTGAGGAGCTTCGTCTCCTTTGTCGATGCCTTCGGCCTTGGCGGCGCTCTTGGCTGTGAGTTTGACTGACGGCACGGGCCGGTTGCCATTGGGGTTGATAACTGGAAATGATGATGAGCCTTGAGCTCTCTAGGTAAGGACCTCGTTTACCATGATTAGGCAATCATCGAGGGTAACTTACGCATCGCAGAATCTGACAATAAGGACTGGATCCTTGGTCTCATCGGGATATCTGGAGAAGATGATGTTGACGAAGTCGTCATTGGTTACATGATTAGAAGGATTCTTTGTCATGTCCACCATTTGCTTCCATTCGCCAAATAACTGTTTGTACTGGACATTAAGTTTGACGATTTACATGATATTTGAGCCTTCATCGTAGGTGACCTCGTCGAAATTGGTGTCATCCCCGAAACTGAGCATGTGTATATAAGGATCTTCCTGTGGATCTGTCGTGTCTTCTACTCCGGAGAGTTCTGATTCGTTGTCTCCTGACGGTTAAACCCAGACCAAAGGACGTCTCGTGCCCAGTTGCGAAGCTGGTACTGCTAGAAAAACATCATGTCCTCTGCTTGAGCAGAGGGGCTCGGTGGGAAATTTCATGTGTAAAATATCTTAGACGATGTAGCGTTGATATTTTGAATAACAAAGTCGCCACTTATTATTTATTTAGGAAAATAATAAGAAAAACCTTTTAATTATTTGAAGAGATTTGAGGGTTCGGGGATTAAGTTATGGAATGGGAAGGTCGAGGAGCACCCATTCCACCCAATCCGAGGGTTCGGGGATTAAGTTATTGAATGGAAAGGTCGAGGAGCACACATTCCACTTAATCCGAAGATCGGTCTTGCCAATTGAGTATTTTCAATCTTTACAATTACTAATTAAATAAAGGAACAAGAAAACCCTAAACAATTTATTGATTAGGAATGTCGGATTATATGCTTCGAGATCGCCTCCATGGATTGAAGGGACTCTAGGCTAATCCTTTTGATGGGATTACACTACTCTAAAAGCCAATAGAGTGATTGAGAAGAAGAATAAAAGTATAGGAGTTTACCTAGCGTTTGGAAAGTTTTTGATTTAGAACGTGGTTCTAAGATGTCTTCTTGGTCGAGGAATGATTTGGGCAGAGCTTCGCCTTGATTTCAGGCTTGAGCCTTGATGTTCGTCAATCAACGTGGTTGATGGACGAATTTAATATTTGTTTGTGAGTGATTTGAAGGAATCTTTCAGGGAGAGAAACCAACAAATAGTGTGTGTTGTGTGTTTTCGATCGTGGATCGGGGACCTCTGAAATACTGAAAGCCATCAAGTATTTATAGGGGTATAAGAGGTGGATGAATGACTTGGTCACCAAGATTAGGAGACTCAAGTGGATTGGGACTCCTCCCAAGGAAGCTTCCAGAACTCAAATATGATTGGAGAATCGGATTGGATAAGATTTATCAAGACAAGAGTTTGAAACAGAGAAGGAAAGTGATTCTGCACATCCTGCAGAGGGGTTGTCTCGCGCGAGGCACGCCTATTCCGCGCGGGATAACTAGTCTTTTGACCATTTTGCCCTCTTCAGTTATTCCGTTAGTCAGTTAGGTCCAAAACTAACGAGGTTAGTTAGAAACATAACGAAACATGACGAAACTGATATGCTTTCATCAAAAAACAAAAGAGAGACTAAGAGTAGTGTAATCATATAATTATTGGTTCAGAATGGGGTGTCTACAGAGCCCCTCGGCGACAAGACTTATGGAAGAAGTCATGTCGTCGATAGAAAAGACATCATTCTGAACACTGGGATGGTCGTGCCGCATGGCTGCCTACGTATCTCTAAGAGAGAATCAGACCAAACGTAGTTCGACTCCAAAACACTAAAAAGGCCATTTTAGGTATTTTGAAAAGCATTTTTGAAAATCGAAGAGGGATTTTTTTTTTTTTTGAAAAGGTAAAATCATACTGAGGAATCAAAGACTTGACCCAATTCTGAAGATACCTGCTTGTTGATGAAGTTGTTGAAGTGAGCTGCCCGAGGTTACTGATGTTGCCATTGTTGCCGAGGTCACGGACTTGATTGTCGCTGCTGCCGTTGCAGACTTTGCTGATGCTGAGGTCACAGACTTGAAGTTTGCTGCCGTCACAGACTTTGAAGTTGTTGTCGAGGTCACGGACTTGAAGTTTGCTGCCGTCACAGACTTTGAAGTTGTTGCCGAGGTCACGGACTTGAAGTTTGCTGCCGTCATAGACTTTGCTGATGTTGCCGAGGTCACGGACTTGGAGTTTGCTATCGTCACAGACTTTGTTGGTGTCGCCGAGGTCACGGACTTGAAGTTTGCTACCGTCACAGACTTTGTTGATGTTGCCGAGGTCACGGACTTGAAGTTTGCTGCCGTCACAGACTTTGAAGTTGTCGGTTGAGGTGGAGGTTCTGTCGACCCCTGTAATGCAAGGATATATGCATGATGGTCTCGGATGGACCGGAATGATTCTTACCTTTCTGCACCTGCTAGCACATAAAGATTCCAAATAGATTTTCCATATTTTAGTTGTTTAACTGGACTTATGTGGTGGTGTTCATGTATGTTCGTGTAAATGGCCGGTCGGTCATTTTGGTGGTGAGTTTATGTATGAGTATATGGTATACGGATATGTAGGGAAATTTGTATGGATTTATATTTGAGATGGGTTTACTGTATGAGTGAACTTGTGTTTGACAAGTTGGGACCAAATCAGGTTCATGCAGAGTCTGTTGCTAGTCAGCGAGAGTACTGTACTTGTTTCTTCATTGTTGTAGGATTTTGATGAGTAACTTTCTGTGAACACATCTAGGCTTGTTGCGAATCTTCATTCTTAATTCTCCCTTGAGTAGTGTCTCTAGGAGGCAAACGACTACAAATCTGTCGACTGTCGTAATGGTTCTATGTCCAAGGCCCTTTGTTGTCTCAAGCCCCAAGTTGCTTGCAAGTGGTAGATGACTTTGTGAACAGGCTTGTGAGTCTGCTCTCTTGATTTGAAGATGATCGAAGAAGACTCTCCTTGTTGATTTGATTTGAAGAAGATCAAATGACGTTCGATGAAGAAGGTTGAAGGATAGTCTCCCTTTCTCCTTGATTTTTTTTCTTAGTGGCGCACCCTGGTTTTTGCCTAGACTGCCCTTTCGGGTTTTCAATCTAGCGGGCATCTCTTTTGCGTCTTTTTTTTTCAAGATAGTATGTTAACTCGAAGAGAACTCAGGTGAGAAAATCTAATTGAGGAGAGAGAGATGAGATCTCAAGTTAGTTGATGAGAGACGGACTCTATTCATTGAAAGGTGATCCAAGCATTGACTTTTTTGAGAAGTGTATTTTCTAATGATGAGAGTGAGAAGCAAAGAGAAAAGCTCCTAATGTAGATTTGATTGTTTTGAAGGGTTGAAGTAGAGATTAAGTGGGGGAGGAAAGGTGAGGAAGCCCCAATTTTGATGCTTGGATTTCAAGAGTGTGTATGAGAGCGGCTAACAGGAAGCCCCTAGACTCAACAAGAAATGCTACTTGGCTCGAAGATCTAGAAAAGTTGTTCTACCTTTTAATGAACCATGCATCATCTAGAAACTTCTAAATAAGTTTGAGAAGGAAGCCAATCATTAGTATGACTTAAGGGTAAATATTTTTCTTGATACTGAAAGTCTTCTACACTTGATGTAAGAGGATGTTGAGTAATCTTCATTTCTTTTGTTGGTATCACTTGACTCCTCTTCTTTATAGGAGAGTCCTTCATGCCTTTGAAGTTTCACCTTTGTTGTGGGAGTGATGAAAGCTTGAGAGTTCTCTTTTTTTTTGTACTCTCAAAGCTTTGAATTGAGTAGCCCCACTCTTCTTGGGATGAATGTTGGCAGCAGCACCTTTGGCTTTCTTCGTTTGTTGACCTTTGACTTTCAGTAGGGGTAATGTTCAGCCCTTAAGCCTTCTAAGGATAACTTTCTTCTTAAGCTCGCTTAGAAGTCTCTATTTTTTTGCGATAATTTAGGGAATAGAGGGTCCATTATTCTCTATGAATTAAATGATATTTATAAGGTAGAACAACCTTAGGGAAAGTGTTTAGGAAAAATGACTTTGATTAATTGAGAAATTTAAGAACAGACTCGATAGTTTAGATGACACAAACTAGAGGAGGTGAGGAGTACTAGAAAGAAAGAATGAGTCTTCGAGTTCATACTTGGAAATTTAAAACCTAATTTACTTCTATCAAAGGAGAAAGGGAGAGGATAGTTGCAGCCCCAAAGTGGTAAGTGTAGATTTCTTCTCGGAGCTTCATCTTCTTCATGGATTACGAGGGAGAGGATTAGTGATGACGTTGGGACGTTCTAACTCTCCATTGTCAAAGAGGTCTTGGATGATGTCCTTCAAGTGGTGGCAAGTGTTGGTGTCGTGGCCGGAGAAGTTGTGGTACTTGCAGAATAAGTGATGAGCGTGATCAGGACCCACATCCTTGGAGGAACAACACCTTCTCTTGTTCGAATCTTTCCTTCTTTCACGAGAGTGTCAAGGAGACCCACTTGAGTGATGTTGGTCCCAAAGGTGGCAACAAGGGTGAAAATACAGCTAGAGGGGGGGTGAATAGTTGTTACAAATTTTTCACCCTCTTTTGAAAACTAAACCTCTTGCTTACAAAATCCTCTTGCAGTTGATAATAGACTACAAGTGATGATGTAAAATGCACAGCGGAATAATAGAGTATAAGCGGTTTGAGAGGCAGTTTGTAAAACGCAGTTTTGCTAGGCGGTTTTGGTAAGAGCAGTTTTACAAACACGTGTGATTTTGACAATGTTAACTCCAAACACTATTTCACAATAATGGATAACTAAATAAAGATCAAACAGAGACAGAGATAAATAATTAGCAAGCACAGAAAATATAAATGCAGTAAAGTATATGAACAAGCTATTTGGAGTGGTTCAATCGATAAACGATCTACGTCCACTACCAAGATGGTTAGTCTTGGATTTTCAAGAGTGATCTTACTATTGAGTTTGAGAGATTACAAGATACAAAGATCGTTACTCAAATATAAAATCTATTCTATGAAGATCAAATCCTAAGACTATAACCAGTGTATCTCAAATGAATAAACTATGTGTTTAAGCAAGTGAGGTGTGTGTGTGTTCAAGATCAAGGCTCTTTAAATCTGAGAGATGTAGAGCTCAATGATTCTTGAAAGTGTTAAGGCTTGATTTCTGGGCTGGGGAATATTTCTTGAAGTATGAAGATGAAGATTCAAAGGACTTAGAATTTCTGGGCAGAGCTTCAACTTCAATGAACACAGCACTTTCTCAATTTTTCAAGCAATCTTCAAATGATGAAGATTAGGGGTATTTATACCCAAGAATCAAGAAACTAGCCGTTGGATACAGCTGTTGTAAGGACAGTACTTGATGCAATCCTATTGGTCCACAGTATCCACTTTTGTCCTTTGGTACAGCAGTTGCAGATAAAGCTGATCAGGCTCGGTGCAAGCAATGAGGTTAGGACACCTGTCACCTTTTCAAGATCCTTGCAGATCTTCTCAGACATTGAATCACGTGACAAGATTTAGTGGTTGACTTTTGATATTGCTGACGTGGATTCCAACGGATAAAAAGTGGTTCACTTCAAGTCTTCAATCATTGGATGCGGTTGGTGAGGAGCGGTTAGGATCATGCGGTTTGCTACACCAGGAGGTTGCACAGATGCGGTTGCACATGAACTGCACAGGTGCAGTTCAAGAGCGGTTACACTGCAGTTTGTTCAAGAAGCAGATTCAAAGGAGAAATACACATGCGGTTACATGTGCGGTTCATTGGGGCGGTTTTGAACACTGCTGGAACTGCAACTCTCCAATTCAATGAGTTTTGTGCCAGTCTTCAAGTCTAAATTTAACCTATTCTATAAAATGGACTTAGCTAAAAAATTGAAGTGTAAGCTTCATTATATAGGATCCTAAAGTCCTTAAAATAGACAGGAGGTTATGGTATCAATCAAATCTAATACAAAATAGGAGGGTTAAAACATGCATACCCAACAATCTCCCCCTATTTGATTGATGCCATTACCTACTATAACTATAGAAAACATTGTACTTGGTAAAAACATGTCCATAAGAATTAACATGGTAATTCATGTCCCAAGTCAATGCACACACTTAGCTTAAGCTATAGATTTCTATACTATCTGAAAGATAAAAACTTACAATATGGAAAGTATAGAAATGCATTCAGTGCACTTAAAATTATGAGTTTAAGTTCAAAGTGCGGTTTAAACTGAATGTTTAACCTTCATTAAAAAATGATTTTAAGTTAGAAAATATTTGAATGAGGTTATAAACCATAAGCGGTTTCATTGTTCTACAAACAAGCAGTTTGAATGAACAAAGTTTTGGAACCATGATGCAATTTCCATTAATTCCCAAGATGATTACAAGTACAGGAATGAAGGAAAATTACAAGGTTACAAAAACAAAAAGAAGTTGGACAAAAGAAAATACATGAAGTGCGGTCCAACAAGACAAAAGTAGTTTAGCAAAAGGGAAAGAAATTACAAGTAAAGAACGGTCCTAATGCCGACGCTGTTGATGATGATGCAGTTGTTGATGGCGCGGTTGATCCTGACGCTGGTCCACCTCTTGATTTGGCACTTGCGGTCCGGAAGGTCTGAAGGCTGAGCTTTCACCTCTGATAGTTCTTCTTAGGGCTCTGAGGTCTTCAACCTGTCTTCCTAAGGTGGTCTCAAAAGTTCTAAGTGCGGTCACGGATTGAGCAGCGGTTGAGCCAACAGCATCAACAGATCTAGTGTTTGCAGCAACACTCTCCTTGATTTCAGTTGTGAATCCTTCAATGCAGGCCTTCAAGGAATTGTAGAATATGAAGATCTCATCCTGAATGGTTACAGTTTGAGTAGATAGAGCATCTCTCAATGGTTCCAGATCAACGGTCACATTCAGGTTGGACTTCAATTCCTTTATAGAGTTGTCTAGCTTGAGGTTGAATCCTGCCTTGAGGTTTTCAAACCTGAAAGAGATATCATCATCAAAGGATTTTACCTGCTCCTTGAGACTGTCTCCCACTATGTTGAGATCAACATTAATTCTGTCTTTGAGGGAGTCCAGCTCAGACAGGACTTTGAGTTCCAAAGCTTCAAGGGCGGCTTGAGAAGGAGCGGCTGAGGTAGAGGCTTGTTGCGGTTGGGTTTCTTGGAGGGATTTCATGAAGGAAATCAAAGCAGAGTTGGTTGAAGAAACAAACTCATCAGATAGCTTGGAGAGCATCTCTTGGAGTTGAGTTTTTGAAATCGCATCACCCATGGATCTAAGCACTCCTCTGGCTAAATCTTCCTTGAAGCCTTGAAAGCACTCTGTAGCTGCGGTTTTAACAGCTTCAGCGGTCTGGATAGAGGAACTTCTCTCCCCTTTAATGGCATCAAGCAATAGGGCTTTATGATTGGCCATTTCTAGGGATTGAGCATCAACTTTGGCATGTAGAGAGCGGTTGGAGGCTTCTAGGTTTGAATTGGAAGCAGCCAGAGCAATGTTGGATTCAGTAAGTTTCAGCATATGCCCTTGGTTTACAACCAACTGTGATTGAATCAGTTGGAGGGTGGAAAGAATTTGGAGGTAGTCAGAGGGGGCGGTTGAAGTTGATGGAATTTGGGTAACTGAGGGAGGCGGTTGAGATTGAGTTGGAAGGGCAGTTTGAGATAGAGGGTTTAGAAGGGTTTGGAAAAGGCGGCTGACTAAGACCATGAAAGGTGAAGCGGTTGAGGGAGGTATGGGTAGTGTTTGGGGTAAGGTAGTAGGTGCGGTTGAGGTTGGGATGAAAGGGATTGGTGCGGTTGAAATAGGTGCGGTTGGAGGAGGTGGAATGTTTGTGGTTGGAATACCAAAAGTGATAGGGTTGAAATTGGAGGAGGAATTTGTATGGGTAGTATGGACTTCAATAGAGTTTGATTTCTGTTGAGGAGGTGAAGTTTCTGGAATGGGAGAGATTTGAGGAGGTGGAGTAGGAATGCGGTTTGGAGAATTTTCAGGAGGAGGAGGAGGAGGTGAATGGACGCGGTTAGGGGATGGGGTTCTTTCGCGGTTTAGATTTGAGATGGAGATGGCTGGAGTGTGATGAGAGTAAGGAGGTGATTGGGCGCGGTTTGAGTGAGGAGGGGACTTAGAGCGGTTGGAATGTTGAGGTGAGGCAGTTGGGGTTCTGGATTGGCTAGAGGAGGAATTTGATTTGGAAGGAGATTGGGATGATGAATGTGAGGTGGAATGAGAAGATGAAGGGGATGAAGGTGGAGTAGGTTGTTTGGAAACACGGTGCAAAAAGCGTTTGGGGCCTTTGGTTGGGGTTCTTTTCTGAGCCAATTTCTTTAGTCTCTTTGGCTTCTCCCCCTGAGCGGTTGCAGCTCGTTGCGGTTGAGGAGAAGGCGGTCTTGGTGATAGAGTTTTGGCTGGTGAGGAATGATGAGAGTGGTTAGGAGATTGAGGTGGGGTTTGGACAAGCGGTTGGGTTTGGGGCGGTTTAGAAGGAGGCGGTTGAGGAATGGGTTCCTTAGATTTTCCTTTAGCTGCACCCTTCTCAGCCATTTTTCTTTCTATCTTCTCAATCTCTGCCTTGTAGTAGGCGGTCCGCTCTTCATCAGACATCTTGGCTAACTTAGCCTGAGTTTCCTTTGCCTTCTTGGCTCTATCAATCAAGGGAGGAATAGTTACATCCTCCTCTTCTTCTTCTTCTTCAACTACTTCATCCTGAAGAGTCATCTTTTCTTTTCCCTTCCTGGGCTTTTTCTGACTGGGGCCAGCACCAGTTGAACTACGCGGTTGGGTTGGTGCGGTTCTGGTCTGCTTGAGAAGCGGTTCAGCAGCTTTTCTCTTCCTAGAAACAGCCTTCGCAGCTTTAGCCAGACCCTTGACTGCGGTTGCAGGGGTCATTTCAACATAAGGTTCCTTGGCTTGAAAGGTATCAGCATCATAGAGGGACTTGTATTCATCATTGCCAAATGAGAATCTGAAGGAGTGGCAAGTCTTGAGTCCAAAAGTTTCTTCAACTCCCAATGATAGCAGATTGAGTGGTAGTTCTCATATCTTCCAGATGCTTGTAGTTGGCAAATATGGCGGTTAGCAATCTACCAAAGGGGCTCCAGCTGGTATGCACATCTTTGGTCTTCACCGTAAGCATCAATACCGCCGCGCCTCTCTCATCTAAATTTTGGGCCAATGAAGCTTCATGCCGTTGTAGATGGCACAGCAATACTGCCACTGGTGAGAGGTGAAGTTGTTGTGGTTTCCTGTCTTCCCACACACAGACTTCCCAACTAGGTAGCACAAATGGCTCATCATCTCTCCAAACTCTTTTCTTGCTATCTTCTTGTAATAGCCAGACAAGGAATCCAGCTTTCCAGTGAGGGTGGAGCAAGTAGCATCCTGTACTTCTTGGGATACCTCAACAGGAGCATTAGACACATGGAAATCAAAGGTGCCTCTAATATCCAAGTAGTCTATGGAGACTTTGAATCCTTCAACTACTCCCACTAAGTTGGGAATCTTGGTTCCATCAGACAGCTCAGTCTCTCCACGCACTGCGGTTGAGTAGAACTGGTCAATGAAAAGAGGGATGGTGAAGGTTTGTTGTTTATTGAAGAGGGGAAGGATTCCAGAAGCTTGCATTTTCCTTATCATCTCTCTTCCAAGAGCATCGCATCGCATTCGGCTTCATTGATCTCCCACCAGGTAAGAAGTACTTGGTATTCTACAAGTAAAACACACAAGTTAGAACAATTTAATAACATCACAGTTCACAAGCGGTTGGTGCACACATGCGGTTGGCAATAGTGCGGTTTTGGAAATGATAATTTCCAACCTCAAGGAAACTATGAACACAGGTAGTAAAACAAATAAGAAAAATACAAAAGCATTTTTACTCAGTACGTGGCATTGTAATCCAAAGTTATCCCACACTGCAAGCAGTTGTTTAGAGAGGAAGTTCTTGGTTTCCAGCCTATATACTTAGTAATACTTAAGTAGTTTTCAAGCATGCGGTTTGAAAATGTAAATATGCGGTTTTCAGCATGCGGTTGGCTTAGAGAGAAAACTAAGCGGTTAATATGATGCGGTTTTGAAACAAGAAATCAGCAACTATAAGTGCGGTTTCAAAACATAGCATGCGGTTCTAAGGATGCGGTTCAAACATGCAAAATAGGCAAAATTTTCAGAAATTTTCTAAGTGTGGAAAAACAAGATTTGAAGGTTAGGTCAAACCAAAACATAAGAAATTTCTGAAAATGAAGATGAACAGTCACATGAGTGCATGAAGAACACGAAGAACATCAAGAACATAGATTTGAAGAAAGTTAACCAAAATGAACAAATAACATGTCAAAATGATCACATTGAGCAGTAGATTAACAATATAACATTAAAAATTTCTACTTTACTCAGAATCACCCAGAAAATGCAAAAATCATAAAGTGTGTTTTCGAAACTAAAATCTTCAAAAATTCAAAATCAGTGTCCTAGATGATCATTGATCATGAAATAAAGTCTAGAAACTTAATCTAGGCATAAATCCGAACAAAACCCAACAAATTTCATGCAAAATGATCAAGAAATGAAGAACATATGAACAAAAATCAGTTCTTGGTGTTCGAGCATTCAAAGGTTCAACAATGGCGGATTTAAGCAAGTTTAAACAAGTATGATTTCAGAAAAGTAAGAAGATTAATGTTCAGAAGTCATACCATGTCTTCGATAATTTTGGGTGCCATTGAAGAAGAACTTAGAGCTTTTAAAACAAATATTACGAAGAGAGAGAAGAAGGGTTTGGTGAAAACTGACACTAGATAGGTACGGTGCCAGAGAAGACAGAATGGAAAGTTTGAAAAGGTAGGTTGTGTCTTCTATTTATAGGAAAGGTTTAGGGTTTGGCAGGTGAAAGGACAGTTAAACTCACCAACTCAGTGAATCATTACAAATGATGCACCCTTTCAGCTTCAACACATCAACCTATGACGGCTGACATGAAGGCCATTAAATGCTAATGTTCCCTTTGCATTAAATGCATTCAAATTTTAAAATTTCGTGGGAAAACATTTGCAAATAAACCCTTAAAGAAAAATAAGGACTGAAAAATAAATAAAAGGAATTTGAACAGTTTTTTTTTTTAATAACTGTAAGTAAAAGTAAAGATAGAAAATACTCCAGGTTGAAACGCGGTTGAGGTCCAAGCGGTTGAGCTGCAGCATGCGGTTTTGAGTGAAGCGGTTGGCTGCAGTGTGGTTGGACATGCTTGCGGTTTGATGCACGCGGTTTCAACAATGGAATTGAAACTATACTTAACACACAAGTTAGCTAATAAAAAGAATGGATTCATTTAAGTTCAAGCATACCCATTTCTCCTCTGAGGAAGGAAAACATCTTGGAGTCAAGAGCCTTTGTGAGGATATCAGCAATCTGGTTGTCTGTCCCCACTTACTCTAAATGGATATTCCTCTTCTCCACATGATCTTTGAGGAAATGATACTTGATATCTATATGCTTGGTCTTGGAATGCATGACAGGGTTGTTGGAGACTGAAATTGTTGAAGTGTTGTCACACATGATGGGGCAATTCCCTTCATGGATTCCATAGTCCACCAACTGCTGCTTCATCCAAAGGATTTGACAAAGAACAACTACCAGCAGCAATGTACTCAGCCTCTGTGGTTGACACTGAAACTGATGCTTGCTTCTTGCTGGCCCAAGCAACTAGTCTGTTCCCGAGAAAATGACAAGTACCACTAGTGCTTTTCCTGTCAATAGTACAAGCTGCATAATCTGCATCTGAATAACCTACAAGATCGAAGTTCGAATCTTTGGAATACCAAATTCCAAGGTTAGTGGTTCCAGATAAATAACGGATTATACGCTTGACTGCAATAAGATGTGCTTCTCTAGGATCAGCTTGGTAACGAGCACATACACAGACACTAAACATAATATTGGGCCTACTAGCAGTTAAGTAAAGTAATGAGCCGATCATACCTCGATATAAAGTCTGATCAACTTTCTTACCTTTGAGATCTTTATCTAGCTTATTGACGGTGGCCATAGGAGTATCATATGCTTTAGCATTTTCTAATCCAAACTTCTTTATCAACTCCTTGGTGTATTTGGCTTGACTAAGGAAAATACCTTCTTCGCATTGCTTGATTTGAAGCCCGAGGAAGAAAGTTAATTCTCCCATCATGCTCATCTCAAACTTGCTTTTCATTAGCTTTTCGAAACGCTTACAAAGTAACTCATTAGTGGAACCAAAAATAATATCATCGACATATATTTGAACAAGTAAAGTATGCTCATTATATTTGGCAATAAAAAGAGTTGTATCGATTTTACCACGTTTAAATCCTTTTTCTAGTAAAATTTTAGAAAGAGTCTCATACCATGCCCTTGGAGCTTGCTTAAGTCCATACAAAGCTTTCTGGAGTTTGTAGACATGATTAGGAAATTTGGAGTCTTCAAATCCAGGCGGTTGGGCAACATACACGGTCTCTTGCAGTTCGCCGTTGAGGAAAGCACTCTTTACGTCCATTTGATATAACTTGAAATGCTTGAAAGAGGCGTAGGCTAAGAAGATTCTAATAGCTTCCAATCTTGCAACTGGAGTAAAGGTTTCATCATAATCGATTCCTTCTTCTTGCCTATATCCTTGTGCAACCAACCTTGCTTTATTCCTAGTGATGCTTCCATTCTCATCCATCTTATTCCTAAATACCCACTTAGTTCCTATCACTCCTTGATCCTGAGGTCTAGGCACCAAAGTCCAGACCTTTCATCTTTCAAACTGGTTGAGTTCTTCTTGCATAGCAACGACCCAACTGGAATCTTGGAGTGCTTCATCAATCTTCTTGGGTTCAACTTGAGATAAAAGAGAAGTATGATCATCATAATTCGATCTCCTTGTTTGAACACCGGAAAACAGATCACCAATCACATTTGTAAGGGGGTGACTGCTGACTTCACGAACCTCCGGGGGTAAGTCTGGTTGAACTGAGGTTTGCTGAAGATCTTCAATTGGAACATCGTTAGATCCTTCAGCGAAGTCATGGAAGGTAAGTTGACGAAGAGGTTCTATAAGATGGATAGGGGAATTCTCAACTTCATCTTCCCTTGGAGTTGCATCTGGAGTAGGAACTTCAGGTGCGGTTTCAAAGGTGCGGTTTGAAGGAATTTCAGTTGAGGGTGCTGGATTTTGCGATTGAGGTTCAGGTGCGGTTTGAGATGGTTCACCTGGTTCATTATGCTCAACAAAATCATCAGCAACATTTGGAGCCAAATGTGGCTCAAGGAGAGAATGCTCATCAAAAGTAACATGGACAGACTCAACTATTTTTAAACTAGTTTTATTGAAAACACGAAAAGCTTTTGAATGTTTAGCATACCCAACAAAAATACCTTCGTCGGCCTTGGCTCCGAATTTACCTCTATTTTCTCTTCCGATGTAGAGGACAAAGCATTTGCAGCCAAAGATTTTGAAGAATGCAATGTTGGGGGTTCTTTCTCGCCAAAGCTCATAGGGAGTCTTGTTATAGGTTTTGTTGATGAGGGAGCGGTTCTGAGTGAAGCATGCGGTATTGATTGCTTCACCGAAATGCGAGGTAGCGTTTGCTTCGGATATCATTGTCTTTCCGGCCTCAATCAACGTCCTATTCTTCCTTTCCACAACCCCATTTTGTTGTGGAACACCAATGATTGAAAAATTGTGATCAATCCCATGGTCATCACAATACCGAGCAACACCGTTGTTCTTAAATTACTGTTCCATTATCTCGATCGAACACTAACGATGTCGTCTTCTTTTTGAGTTTGGAGCCGTCTAAAAAGTGCGGTGAGAATCTCATGCGATCATCTTTGGAAATCATCATCTCAACCCACGTATATCTTGAGTAATTATCCACCACCACTAAGGTATATCTATTTCCTCCAATGCTGGCAGTGGTTACGGGTCCAAACAGATCTATGTGAAGCAGTTGTAAGCATCTTGAAGTTGATGGAGCGGTCTTGCTGGTGAAAGACGACGCGGACTGCTTACCAAGCTGGCATGCACTGCATTTCTCAGGATGATGGTCAGCCACTTTAGGTAAACCACAAACGATGTTTTCCCTACCAATCTTTGCAAGATACTTGAAGTTCAAGTGGCTCAACCTCTTGTGCCATAGCCAACTATTTTCGCTCACATTCTTAGCTACAAAATAGAGATTAGTAATACTACATGCAGAATTTAGATCAATAATGTAAATATTACTCTTACGAATCCCTGTGAGTAGGGTGACGCCGGAAATGCTATCTTTGATAAAACAATTTGATGACGTGAAGTTGCAAAGCATTCCTTTATCGCAGAATTGAGAAATTGAAAGGAGGTTGTGCTTGAGTCCTTCAACAAGAGAAACCTTCTCAATGGTTAGATTTCCTCTCCTTATAATACCATATCCAATGGTCTTGCCTTTGTTGTTGTCACCAAAGGTTACAGACGGACCACTTGCTTCAATGACATCTTCTAGCAATGATCTATCTCCAGTCATATGTCTTGAGCAGCCACTGTCAAGATACCATTCATTATCCTTGGAGTGACCAACCATGAAGCAGAGGACCTGAAATGTAAACATTAAGAACGAGGTCCCCCTTTATTCCTTGGGTCCTGAAGTTAGCAACCCTTTACGACCCACACCTGTTTGACAGAAGGAGGTTTACTCTTCCTGGCATTGGATGTGAACCGCAAAAGGCATTCTGCAGCCTTGTGACCTAAACCATCACACACAGAACATTTATAATAGCTACAAGCTTCATGAGGTTTTACTAACTCCTTACTCTTCTTAGGAGTTGCATGCGGTTTGGGAGGAGCGGTTGTAGCTGGGACAAAAGGAACTGGCTTTAGTTTGACCACGTATTTTCTAGGAATGCTATTCCTGCTTTTGAAGACAGGAGGAGCGGTCGAAGAAGAGGCGCGGTCAAACCTAGAATTGCCAGAACCGCCTTTTCCACCAGAAGCGGTTGGAGCAGGGATTTGACCTATTCCATAAGCCATTTCCTCTGAAGCTACACTCTCAGAATCCTTTGGCTTCATCTGAGAGTTCTTACCATATTGCTTCCCTTTTGGGTAGACATAATTAATTTGTCGTCCTTTACCCTTTCCTTTAGCATGCTTCCCCTTCGGAATTTCTTTAGTTAGTTCCAAAATTTCCTCATCCTTTTCACTCGAGGATGCACACTTCTCCTCTTCCTCAGATCCAAAACCTAGGCCTTCCTTAATTCTAGGAGGAACTTGGGAGTCCATGATTTTATCCTTGGTGGATTGAGACTTGAGCCACGAATCAATAATCTTTTGGAGATCGTTGATTTGGGTTACCAAGTCATCATTCCGAAGTTGAAGTGCAGCAACCTTAGTTTCAAGGATGCGGTTACGATCGCAAGAGGAGTCATACTTGATTTGGTCCTTAAGATTTGAAATTTCGGACTTCATCACGCTTTTCTCCGTCTTGTACGCATTAAGTTCATCATGAGCTAAGCTTAAGGCTTTCTTAAGATTAGAGAATTGATGGATCACCGTTTCAGCTTCCTTGAACATCCTTTCATGTTCCATGGGAGAAACCTCTTCCACCACCTTTTTCAAAATTTTCTTCTTTGGAATTGTTTTTGAAGGTGGAGCATTTGTAGGAGGAAAAATGGGACGTGAATACGAGCAATTTCCTATCTTAATGCTAGGAGTAAGTTTGATATTTTCATCCAACGTAAAATTTGGAAGTTTTGTAGAAACCTCTTTTTCTTCCATATCTTGCGACTCGATTGACTCGTAATCCGACTCATCGGAAGCGTACGCAATGCGAGATTAACCTCTTCGGTTTCATCATCACTTCCATCATCAGAATCTGTTTCAATCCAAGTAGCCAATTCCTTGGAATTCTCTTCCTCCTCAGCAACCATTCCCTTGCGACGAGAAAATTTCGCAGGAGAGGTTTTCTTTTTCATGTATTCATATTTAGGCTGTGGACACTCAGATGCGAAGTGACCAGGTTTTCTACAATTGTAGCAAACTAGATCACTCTTTTTCTTTGTATCTCCAAATTTTTAGAAAACGTTGCGGAGGTTTGCCTTTTGAAAATGATTTTGTGAAAGGTTTTGAGGATTTTCTAAATTTTTGGAATCTTTTCACAAACATGGCAAAATCATCATCATCCATCTCGATGAGTGATGAGGTTGATATGGAAGGATCTGTAGTTTGATTGGATGTAGATGGTTTCTCCTCATGTTCCACGACGGACATGGATAGCGATTTGGTTTTCCCTTCAATCTCTTCAATATGATTTAATTTTAATTCATAGACTCTAAGATTGGCGTACAAGTTACTTAACGACCAAGTACCCAAAACTTTGGAGTCTTCTAAAGAGGTAGCCTTATTTACCCATTTAGAACCTAAAGCAGATAGGAAAGTCATATTGATTTCCTTATCGGTTAAAGTTTTGCCAAGAGATCTACAAGCATTAACTACCTCAACATATCGGTCGTAGGTTTGACGCAAGGTTTCGTTGGATTTTCTGTTGAAGTTGTTGTATGATCTTTCAACAGCATATAATTTGCTTTCCTTGCATTCGTCATCACCTTCGAGGTAGCTCTCAATGGCATCCCACATATGCTTTGCGGTTTTGAGGTACATCACTTTACGTAGAGTTGATACGGGAGAGTTCCGAAATGATGTGCCTAGCCTTGCTGTCCAAGGCAACCAATCTCTTCTCTTCATCCGACCACTCATCTTTTGGCTTTTTGACTTCTGGAGTTTCAGCATTGGTGGTTGCATCAGTGTTAGCCTTCATTGGAATTAGAGGGCCATTGATCACGCACTCCACTAGCATTTCATCTATAGTTTCCAAATGAATAAGCATTCGGCACTTCCAGATGTCAAAGTGGTCTTCGTCCAAGATTGGAATGTGTGAATAGTTAACAGTAGTCATTGTCTTTGTATTTACCATATCGAATCGGCACACAAGCTGTTAAGCTTGAAAAACAGTGGTTTTTAAAAGTGTTTGCCACTTGTTGGTCCCAAAGGTGGCAACAAGGGTGAAAATACAGCTAGAGGGGGGTGAATAGCTGTTACAAATTTTTCGCCCTCTTTTGAAAACTAAACCTCTTGCTTACAAAATCCTCTTGCAGTTGATAATAGACTACAAGTGATGATGTAAAATGCACAGCGGAATAATAGAGTATAAGCGGTTTGAGAGGCGGTTTGTAAAACGCGGTTTTGCTAGGCGGTTTTGGTAAGAGCAGTTTTACAAACACGTGTGATTTTGACAATGTTAACTCCAAACACTATTTCACAATAATGGATAACTAAATAAAGATCAAACAGAGACAGAGATAAATAATTAGCAAGCACAGAAAATATAAATGCAGTAAAGTATATGAACAAGCTATTTGGAGTGGTTCAATCGATAAACGGTCTACGTCCACTACCAAGATGGTTAGTCTTGGATTTTCAAGAGTGATCTTACTATTGAGTTTGAGAGATTACAAGATACAAAGATCGTTACTCAAATATAAAATCTATTCTATGAAGATCAAATCCTAAGACTATAACCAGTGTATCTCAAATGAATAAACTATGTGTTTAAGCAAGTGAGGTGTGTGTGTGTTCAAGATCAAGGCTCTTTAAATCTGAGAGATGTAGAGCTCAATGATTCTTGAAAGCGTTAAGGTTTGATTTCTGGGCTGGGGAATATTTCTTGAAGTATGAAGATGAAGATTCAAAGGACTTAGAATTTCTGGGCAGAGCTTCAACTTCAATGAACACAGCACTTTTTCAATTTTTCAAGCAATCTTCAAATGATGAAGATTAGGATTATTTATACCCAAGCATCAAGAAACTAGCCGTTGGATACAGCTGTTGTAAGGACACACTACAAGAAAACTGTCATTTAGCGACGGATTTTAGCAACGGACACAATTCTGTCGCTAATAGCGACGGATTAGCGAGGGAATAGTGAGGGATAAAAAAAAAAAAAAAGGCTGAAAACGACGGATTTACCGACGGATTTAACAACGGATTTAACGACGGACAATATTCCCTCACTATTTCGTCGTAAAAGTGGCGTCAAAAAATTGCGCCTTTTTTACCGAAGGTTTACTGACGGATTAGCGACGGATTGCAATTTTTTTTACCGACGGATGTATTTCGTCGCTATAGAATTAAAAAAATAAAAGAATATTATTTCATTTTCATTTAGCGACGGATTAACGACGGATTGTAAAAAAAAATTACCGATGGATGTTTGTCGTCGCTAAAGAATTGAAAAATTAAAAAAAAATTATTTCATTTTCATTTAGCGACGGATTAGTGACGGATTAGCGACGGATTTTATTTTTTTATATACAGTCTAATGCATGTTTATTAATACCTAATTGTTAAGTTTACCTCAAATATAAATGAAGTAAGGCTAAATATGATAAAAATATGTGACATTCTTAAAATGTTAATAAGTTAATTATATTATTTAATTGTAATTTATATTTTTAAAATGAATATATATCTTTTGAAGAATGAATATCAAATATTAATTTTATAAAGCATAAAATTATTTGAATTCATATTTTATTTGGAATATAGTGTATAGGGTATATGAATGGTATATTGTATATTGAGTATACATGGTGTATAAAACTTCAATACTAAAAAATGTCCAAAATATTTATTTATATTCATAAAAATTTAAAAAAATATATACATTTATAAATAAAAATTAAAGAATTTTACCCGTCTTTGATTTCTTTATTATACTTTCATTTGTTTATTTTTTTCTAACTTTTTTTATATAACTTTTATACCCTATACCCTATAGGGTATACCCTATACCCTATAGGGCATACGCTATACCCTATACCCTATAGGGTATAGGGTATAGGGTATTGGGTATAGGATATACCCTATAGGGTATAGGGTATATCCTATACCATATACCCTATACCCTATATCCTATACCCTATACCCTATAGGGTATACCCTATACCCTATGCCCTATAGGGTATACCCTATAGGGTATAGGATATAGGGTATAGGGTATAGGTATAGGGTATAGGGTATACCCTATAGGATATAGGGTATAGGATATACCCTATACCCTATAGGGTATATCCTATGCCCTATAGGGTATACCATATACCCTATACTCTATAGGGTATACCCTATACCCTATACCCTATAGAGTATACCCTATACCCTATAGGGTATGCCCTATAGGTATAGGGTATACCCTATAGGGTGTAGGGTATAGGGTATACCCTATACCCTATGCCCTATAGGGTATAGGGTATAGGTATAGGGTATAGGGTATACCCAATAGGATATAGGGTATAGGGTATACCCTATACCCTATAGGGTATACCCTATACCCTATACCCTATATTCTATAGGGTATACCCTATATCCTATACCCTATAGGGTATACCCTATACCATATGCCCTATAGCGTATACCCTATAGGGTATACCCTATAGGTATAGGATATAGGGTATACCCTATAGGGTATAGGGTATAGGGTATACCCTATACCCTATGCCCTATAGGGTATAGGGTATGCCCTATACCCTATAGGGTATATGATAAAGGGTATAGGGTATAGGGTATACCCTATAGGGTATAGGGTATAGGGTATGCTTTATATCCTATAGAAATTAACTAAATAAATGAGGGACAGACAATATCCTTCACTACGAGTATTTTTTTTTTGTTTTGAATAGATGTAAATGTTTTAGACTTTTTTTAGTTTTTTCAAAAAAAATATTTTAAAAAATTGATATTAGACATACTACTTTAACTAAAATTTTGGGTAAATCAAATAAAACATGTAAATATTTTAGATAACTTTTTGTAAATTTTAGTAATAAAAAAATCTAAAATATTTTTTTCTAGTCAATAAAAAATAATAAAAATTACTAATTATTATTAGTACTATTATTAATATTATTATTGTTTATATAATTAATATTAATATTTATTAATTAATCAACTATGTTATTAATAATTCATTAATACATATTATTGATAATAAATATTATTATTATTGATATTAGGCATAATATTATTTTATAGTTTAAATTATTATTATTATTAATTATTTTTATTAATTATTATAATCATGAAGAAATACAAGTATTCACATGGATCATTATCCAAGCAACATCTTCACCATTAAATACATCACATCCATTGGTCCAAATTTATCCCATAAAAACAAAAACACACTTTCATTTGATTGGCCCTTTAATATTCACATGGATTATCAATAAATCAATCTACACCATTAATCATTTTCAAATCTAATGGTCCTAATTCACTCCCTTTCACTAAACAAAACCCTACCCACCTCTTATTCTTCTCTCTCTTACTCTTCTCCCCAACCGTCTTCTTCTCTCTCTCATTCTTCTCTCTCTGTCAAAACAACCCAAGCCTACCGTCTCTCTCTGTCAAAACAACCCAAGCCTACTCGTCTTCTTCTCTCTCATTCTTCTCTCTCTGTCAAAACAACCCACTACCCTTCATCGTCTCCGGCGACGGCGATGGCAACGGTGGATCCGTCTCCGTCCGATTGGCAACAAAAAACGGTGATGTGGTTTCCGGCGAAGATGGAGGGGTTGACTTGACAGATTGGGTCAGAGACTGAGGGTGGCTGAAGGACGTGGTCCCGACTGTTTAGATGCAGCATTGGTTCCGGAGATGGGAATTCAGGCAGCTGAAAAGGGTATGAAAGAGGTACTTGGAATAGCACTTAGATGTATACGCTCGATTTCTGAGAGACCGGGTATCAAGACTATATATGAGGATCTTTCGTCTATATAAATTTCATCAGTTTTTTTCTTTTTTTTTGTTAAATCTTTTGTTCTAGTAGTTAGATGTGGGAATCAATAGTTCATTGGCCTCCCTTTTTGAGTTTTTTTTTTTCAGTGTTGTTGACCGATGTCGTCAAGCTTGAGGGCATGCCTCTATTGTACACAAACCGTCCAAGATCCGGGTTTTTAGTAGCTATGTGATTACCGCTCATTTCAAGTCATATGGTGTGTGTGTGTGTGTGTGTGAGAGAGAGAGAGAGAGAGAAAAAATGGCGGGAGCATGACTATGTGCTTGTTGACTAAGTCCCTAATCCCTATACTCGATGCAAGCCATTCTAGTGAAAATAAAAAAATTATATATATATATATATATATATATATATATATATATATATATATATATATATATATATATATATATATATATATATATATATATATATATATAATTTTTTAATAAAAAATATCAAATTAGCGACGGAAATATCCGTCGGTAATTTGGTATATCAAAAATAAAAAATATTGAAAAAATAAAATTAAAACAAATAATAATAAAATTGTGAAAATATGTAATTAATTTTAGCGACGGATTTTAAATAATAACGACGGATTATTCCGTCGCGAAATATTATAAATTGGTCGTCCCATCCATATTATTAGCGACGGTTTGGAATCGATTAGCGAGGGATTGGTCCGTCGTTAAATTACCGAGGGATATGAAATTCCGTCGTTAAACAATAGCGACGAGGGTTTTAGCGAGGGAAAAAATCCGTCGGTAATCCATCGCTAAATCGTTTTAGCGACGGAAATTTGACTTTTAACGACGGATTTTTCCGTCGCTAAAACCTGTTTTTCTTGTAGTGACAGTACTTGATGCAATCCTATTGTCCACAGTATCCAATTTTGTCCTTTGGTACAGCAGTTGCAGATAAAGCTGATCAGGCTCCAGCTGCAAGCAATGAGGTTAGGACACCTGTCACCTTTTCAAGATCCTTGCAGATCTTCTCTGACATTGAATCACGTGACAAGATTTAGTGGTTGACTTTTGATATTGCTGACGTGGATTCCAACGGATAAAAAGTGGTTCACTTCAAGTCTTCAATCATTGGATGCGGTTGGTGAGGAGCGGTTAGGATCATGCAGTTTGCTACACCAGGAGGTTGCACAGATGCGGTTGCACATGAACTGCACAGGTGCGGTTCAAGAGCGATTACACTGCAGTTTGTTCAAGAAGCAGATTCAAAGGAGAAATACACATGCGGTTACATGTGCGGTTCATTGGGGCGGTTTTGAACACTGCTTTGGGCAAACTCTCCAATCCAATGAGTTTTGTGCCAGTCTTCAAGCCTAAATTTAACCTATTCTATAAAATGGACTTAGCTAAAAAATTGAAGTCTAAGCTTCATTACATAGGGTCCTAAAGTCCTTAAAATAGACAGGAGGTTATGGTATCAATCAAATCTAATACAAAATAGGAGGGTTAAAACATGCATACCCAACAAGTGATTCCTTCGAGTTTGTCATAGTATCTCTCCTTCTTTTTCTTCTTGGGAGGAGTAGTAGTAGGGTATTTGTTGGCATTGGAATTGTTGAATCTATTAAGGTAGGCATGATCCCAATATTCCTCTTGAGCTTGTAGGTAGGTACGAAGTGCTTTGATTTACTCTTTGTAGTATTCCTTTTGTACTTGTAGACGGGTTTAAAGTGCTTCAACCTTTTCCTTATAGTAATCACCTTGGGCTTGTAGGCGATTTTGGAATTTTCCCTCCATTTGTCGTTTTAGGTGGGTAAATAAGACATGAGCATGCACTTCAACCATTTGATTCACTTCCTCTTCTAGACGGGCCTTTAGAGCATCGTTCTCTTGTGTAGCTTGAGTGTTGGGAGGAGAATCAACCATTGTGATGGAACTAGTTTCCTTGATGTCAAACTTTGGTGATGAACCTAGATGTAAAGCAACCGTGTTAAACCATGATCGAGTCCCAACAAGTCGGATGAATAGGGTGAATGAAGGCTTGAAGGTTTTGGCCAAAATACGAAAAGACCGAACACTTGTCTCGCACGGGACAAGCAATCTCGCGCGAGACAACACCACGGAAGGTCACATTTTTCTGATTTTAATCCTAATTTTGGTCGGACGGAAAATCCGTTTTGGGGGTTTCTAACGTTCAAGAACCAAACCTAAGGACCTAGGGGTCGAAGTAATCTCAAGTAACATCGAGTTTTGTGCAATAAAATTGGTGAGAAATTTCTCTTTTAGGGGTGAATCCGAAGGGACAACCATAGGGACATTTCCGAAGGGACAAATTCGAAGCGACAATTTTTTGATTTCTTTTCCATGGATTATTGCACAAAACAAGATCTTGACGAGGGATTACAAGGACTCCAAGATCAAACCGACCGGTCACGGAGTGTCTTAAAAAGTCAATCTACATGATATGTGGTGATGCAGGACTGGAAGGCTAGGCTCCTCGCGATATGACAATCTAGGTGGATTGAATACGTGGAGTGGGATGATCCAACTTCGGAGAGACCGACGACTAGGTGGTTACCGTCATCCGTCCTTAGTGTGGGTCCCGGGTTAATCAGGGTATGTAGTGCAATGACAGTTATAATATGAGTGCGCGTGTGTGAGAGTCAATCTAGGTGATAGAGTAAAATAGAAAGTTTCATTTTTTGAAAACTAAAGAAAAACAGATAGTGGCCGCACCAAGTGGTTGCCAATGTTTCTCCCAAATTAGGAAGACTCAGGCAGTCGTAGTTCCACTTAAAGGAGAGAGAGAGAAATAAATTAATTAATTAATTTAAATTACAACTCCCGAATCCTACATGGATCGGACTTTAAATCAAAAAACCAAACGCACGCAGGTATATAGTTCAAGTAATAAATTAATTATTCCACCCTGTAAAATAAAGTTAGAACAAACAAAATAGAAATAATAATTTGTTTTGACTTTTTTGAATTTTTTAAAACATTTTCTGTAAGTTTTTTTTTTAAAGAGGTCAAAATTTAAGGAAAGTCAACTGTGCCAAGCCAAGGATTTTTTTTCAAACAGGTTTAAAGAGGTTTAAAGAAAAGAACAAGGAACCCTTTTTGACTTTTTTTAACAATTCCATATGCTTGGCGGCTGAATTTTCCTAAAGTGACACAATGTCTCGTGCGGGACAAGCTTGTCCCACGCTGGACAAGCATTCGGCCAGATTTGTTTTTTTGACGAAAACAGTACATAAAAATCCGAAAAAATTCAGAAAAATCAAATTTTTGCAGAAAAATAAAAAGATTGTACTCAATTGTGCATAAATCTAACCCTCTTAATTAATCTTCCCCAGCGAAGTCGTCAAAACTGTAGCGTTGATATTTTGAATAACAGAGTCGCCACTTATTATTTATTTAGGAAAACAATAAGAAAAACCTTTTAATTATTTGAAGAGATTTGAGGGTTCAGGGGTTAAGTTATGGAATGGAAAAGTCGAGGAGCACCCATTCCACCCAATCCGAAGATCGGTTTTGCCAATTGAGTATTATCAATCTTTACAATTACTAATTAAATAAAGGAACAAGAAAACCCTAATCAATTTCTTGATTAGGAATGTCGGATTATATGCTTCGAGATTGCCTCCATGGATTGAAGGGACTCTAGGCTAATCCTTTTGATGGGATTACACTACTCTAAAAGTCAATAGAGAGATTGAGAAGAAGAATAAAAGTATAGGAGTTTACCTAGCGTTTGGAAAGTATTTGATTTAGAACGTGGTTCTAAGATGTCTTCTTAGTCGAGGAATGATTTGGGTAGAGCTTCGCCTTGATTTTAGGCTTGAGCCTTGATGTTCGTCAATCAACGTGGTTGATGGACGAATTTAAGATTTGTTTGTGAGTGGTTTGAAGGAATCTTTCAGGGAGAGAAACCAACAAATAGTGTGTGTTGTGTGTTTTCGATCGTGGATCGGGGACCTCTGAAATACTGAAAGCCATCAAGTATTTATAGGGGTATAAGAGGTGGATGAATGACTTGGTCACCAAGATTAGGAGACTCAAGTGGATTGGGACTCCTCCCAAGGAAGCTTCCAGAACTCAAATATGATTGGAGAACCGGATTGGATAAGATTTATCAAGAAAAGAGTTTGAAATGGAGAAGGAAAGTGATTCTGCACATCCTGCAAAGGGGTTGTCTCGCGCGAGACACGCCGGTTCCGTGCGGGACAACTAGTCTTTTGACCATTTTGCCCTCTTCAGTTATTCTGTTAGTCAGTTAGGTCCAAAACTAACGAGGTTAGTTAGAAACTTAACGAAACATGACGAAACTGATATGCTTTCATCAAAACACAAAAGAGATACTAAGAGTAGTGTAATCATGTAATTATTGGTTCAGAATGGGGTGTCTACAGACGACTGCCATGCATTCTTCACGAGTGTGCCGGTGCCTGTTGACCTTTATTGTGAAGATATCTTCGTCTGGTGTGTCCAGAGAGTTTGCTCGAAGGATGCTGACGAACCTTCGATCGGAGATGGGGGGTTTGTGTCCCTGTATCATTGCGCTGTCCAAGGTTTATTTCCATTCTGGATCCAAGTCTCGGAAATGGCAGTTGAACTTGATGAATCTGACTGCTTCAGGATCCTCCTGCTCGAGGGCATTGACGTAGTTAGCACCTCCGAACTCTAAGGAATTTTGATGAGATTTGCCCCGGTTGTCCTTTTGTCGGTTTGCAGGAGGCAACACAGGTGCATGGCTGCGGGCATGCTTAGTTGGCTTTTCGGCTTCATTGCCTATGAGGAAATTGTCTCCTCTGATGACCTCGAGATCACCTTATCGGTTTATGAAATTGACACACTGATGGAGAGTAGAGGCTATGGACTTCATGTGGTGTAGCCATGGGCGTCCTAGCAGAGCTATAAATTCGGACGAAATGTTCATCACGTGGAACTTTACTGGCACCATTTGGGTTTCGAAACAGAGCTCTAGAGTCACCGTTCCCAGGATGGGACGAGACGTGCTCTCGTATTCTTTGATAGTTCAGGCAGATGGGGTCATATGGCCTTCATCGATGCGTAAGGCTCGCATCATGCTGAGGGGAAGGACGTTGACTGCTGATCCGTTGTCTACCAGGACTCCAGGGAGGGAGATAGTGTTGAGCAGAACAGTGATGTGCAGAGCTTCATTATGTCCTATAACCCCTTTTTGTAGGTCTTCATCACAGAAGGAGAGCATGCTGTCGTACAGTCTGGACTCGTAGATCTGATCTCTTTTTGGAGAGAGAGAGAGTCATTAAGCCATCCATTTCCTGTCTTTCTCTTGAGAGGCAAAGGTTTTGGTGGTGCCTCGGGATTGTGTTGAGGTTGCTTATGGCGGTGGCCGCCCTTGGTCAGCACGTTGATTGAGTGCGAGTGCCAAGTTGGCTTTGACTTTCCTTTATCGACCCGTGCTCTGAAGTTGGGCAAGTTGAACCTTGGCTGATCCTGCGGGGGATTAGGCTTCTGGTTGGCAGTAAGGTTGCCAAGATTTGAGATTTTATTGTGTCCTGAGGCCTGAGCTTTGGTGTTAGCAGGATATTTCAGCTTTCCCACCCCAGTCTGTTCTGAAGTTGTGCTGCTTGAAGGAAGGGAAGACTTTCTGTAGTAGAGCACATAGTAGCCGAACTTCTCGGAAGGCTCTCCGAGTGTACCCACGCTGGTGTCTCTGGCTTCGTATCTTTCTTTCAATTTCTGCTGAGAAGACTGTTTCTTCTGCTTTCTGGGAGAATCGCCCCTGGTCATGAGGACTTGGCTGGAAGAGGCAAAGGAACTGGCTCTGCGGCAATCTTCTTTGGCACCCACTCGATGGAGTTTACACTGTTGTATTTCGAAAAAGGGTTTTCGACTGTGTTAGGTCCACGGGGAAGCTCTAATTTTCCTTCTTCTATCAGATTCTGGATCTTATACCCAGGCAGTTGTCAGTTGTGTGCCCATGGTATTGGTGGAAGGTGCAGTACTTGCTTTTGTCGGCATTGGCTGCAGGGTTCTTTGGTTTTTAGTTTTCAACAGGCTTGAGGAGGCCTTCTTTGATTAGTCCTTCCAGCATTTTACTCAGAGGCATATCCAGCTTTTCGAAGCGTATGGAAGGTTGCTTCTTGGGGGAGTCGTTGCTTTGCAGGGCTGGGTTTTTGTTGCTTGACTGCTGTCCCTGATGGATGTAGTTGACGAAAGTATCTTTCCCTTTGCTGGGGGCCAGTGCAGGATCGAATGCAGTTGTTGATCTGTATTTGTAAGATGGAGCTGTAGCCATCTTTTCTTTGAGATCCTTCTCGAACTGTGAGCCCGCATTGACCATGGCTCGGAGATCCGGGAAGAAGTGATGGCTGATGAGTGTTCTGATGGACGGCCTCAAGCAGGACTTGAAGATCCGTATATGTTCATCTTTGGAGAGTGGCTCCATGATTTCAGAGAGTTTCCAACTCCACCTTTTGTAAAATTATCCAACGCTTTCGTTTGTTTTCTGCTCGGTGGTGATTAAGTCTTCACGACTTGTCTCCCATTCTAGGTTGGATCGGTACTGCTCCAGGAATATGTTGCTGATCTAATCCCAGGTATGGCGATCTGCAGGCTTGACCCTTAGGAACCACCGTAATGCTGAACTCTGAACTTGGTAGGGAGAGGTGTGACCATTCCCGGATCTGTAGATCTGAGCATTTCTTTCTTTGGGCTGCCCATGCTGGCTTTCAGGTCCTTCATTTGTTCGACCATCTAGGCCAGGGTTAGGTCTAGTGGTGGAATTTGAGGCTCGCCAACAACTAGTGATGCCAAAAAAGGAGATGGAGGCACCTTCGGTTGGGGCAAGAGTGAAGAAAAGGAAGGGCAGCTCTAAGGAAATCATAAATGTTGATGAAACGGGCTTGGCAGACATTAAGGAGGCACTTACTAGGACATCAATGGTAAGTTTTTGATTTTCGAAAGCAGAGTTTCAAAGGAATTTTTTGAATATACAATACACCCCAGAAATTATTAAACTTGTTCTCTGCAGGGTGTTGATGTGGCTGAGATAAAAATGAATGGTCTCGAAGAAAGGAACATGAAGCTAGTTTTGGAGGAATTACAGGTGAAGAAACAGAAGGATGCTTTGACTAAGAAAGTATAAGACTTACAGAACGAGGTTGAGAGTTTAACAAAGGGCATGTCTTCCATTCAAGACACTCAGTTGCAGGAAATTAAGGATGTGAAGAAGAATATGATGGCCTCGACTGCCAAGAGTATGATTGAAATTAAAATTCAAATGATGGTGGAGTTTCAGGAGGGGAAACATACAGGATGGGACGTCGAGCAGCAATGTTTGCTTTTGAAGGCTTTGGATGGTAAAACAGAGGAAGCAGGAGAAGCATCCTCTGGTGTGAAGGATGATGACATCCTAGAGGAAGGAGTAGCGACAACATCTGCGGCAGTAGCCACCCCGTGAAGGAAATCAAACAATGGTTCTTTAGGTTTTAAAAACTTTTGGTTTGAAGATGGGCTGCGTTCCGAAGACAATATTTAAATATTTTGGGTTTGTAATCGGTCCATAAGGTCCAAGACAATTTGCTTTTTATTTTTCAAGTGTTGGGTTGGTTCAACACTTTTTATGTTTCGTAGGGTAAAAAACTTTGTTTTGTTTGGGTTTTGAAAAAACTTTTGCTCATGGCTTTTGAAAAATGAAAATAGAAGGTTGACATGCTAACCTTTTCGGAGATATTGACAACTTGTGAGTGGATGTATAAATCCTTGCAATCACTTTGATTGACATGTAAATGCCAATAATCTTTTGTTCTTAGGTGGCATGAATATGCAACAACCATATTGATAAATTCTTAGGGTCAAAACATATTGACTGAGTGGAGATGGGTAATTCGTACATATTAAACGTATGGGCCCATCACATACCTCAATCAAGGTTGACATCGTGCGCTTCAGGTGAGGTGTTTAAACCTTAATGAGATTAAAGAAAGTAATTTCTTTAAACCTTTGAAGGGATTAAGTACCTTTAACGGAGGTGAGATGGCCAGTCTCAAAATGGTTGTTTTCCCGAGAATTGGATTGAATTGACGACCTCTTGCAAAATAATAAGATAATGAGAGATTTCGACATCTATTCTGATGTCACATTTTATTTGATAAAAGGAAGTAGAAAAGTGCTAGAACTTCATAAAAAATTTTACTTTAAAACAAAAAGTAAGGAAACGGTCGTACCTGATTTAAGATGTTAGCTTCTTGGAAGGATGTTAACATCTTTACTTGTTACGGAGTTTATTCAAATGCTTCTTGTTTTCTTGCAATAAGTACTTTTATTGAAAATAAAACGGTAAAGATCGTACCTTGGTTTTATTTGCATTGGAATGTAATTATTAAAACTTACATAAAATAGGACTTAAGGTGAATGGCATTCCAGCTTCGGGAAATCCTTGCTCCATCTAGAGTTGACAGCCAATATGAACCTTTACCTGCTTCGGCATCAACTAAGTACGGTCCTTCCCATTTGGGGGCCATCTTTTCAGCATTGGGCTCTCTTGTATTTTGAAACACCTTTCGTAGGACTAGATCACCAACTTGGAACTTTCGCAATCTGACATTTTTGTTGTAGGATTTAGCAATCTTTTGTTGATACGCTGCTATCCTGATCTTGGCTAAATCCCTTAGCTCGTCAATGATATCTAGATCATGACTCAGGTTGGCATCATTCTGCTCAGGTATCGACATCTTATATCTAGCAGTAGGGATGACGAGATATGCCGGGATGACTGCTTCTGCTCCAAATACTAAGGAATAAGGGGTTTGACCTGTTGCGTTCTTTGGTGTTGTTCTATCTGCCCTAAGGACAAATGGAAGCTCTTCTGCCCATCTTCCTTTCTTTTGATCTAGCCTCTTTTTTAAGTTGTTGATGATTATTTTGTTATTTGATTCTGCCTGCCCATTAGCTTGAGGATGTACTGGTGAGGATGTCACCATCTTGACTCCCCATCTAGTGAGAAAATCCTGCGTCTTCTTGCTGATGAATTGGGAGCCGTTGTCACATATTATTTCAGAGGGGATGCCAAATCTGCTAAATATATTTTTCTTAATGAAGGATATGACTTCTTTATCACGAACTTGCACGTAGGATTCAGCTTCAACCCACTTCGAGAAATAATCAGTCATTGCTAGCAAAAATACTTTTCCTCCGGGAGCTTTAGGCAATTTTCCTACTATATCCATTCCCCACCTCATTAATGGCCAGGGGGAGAGGATTGGATGAAGCAATTCTGCGGGTTGGTGCAAGATGTCACTATGCCTTTGGCAAGAATCACATTTCTAAGCAAAGATGGCAGCATCTTGACGCATTGTTGGCCAGTAGTAACCCATTCTTAGAGCTTTCGTATGTAAGCTTCTGCCCCCAGAATGGTTACCACACGATCCTTCATGCAATTCTTTTAGAACTTCCATTGCTTTGTCAGCTTCGAGACATCTTAAATATGGACCTGCAAAAGATTTCTTAAACAGCACATTATCTATTAATACGAATCTTGAAATCCTTACCCTGAATGCTCTGGCATTCTTTTCATCATCAGGGATGGTGCCATCTTGAAGATATTTAATTATTGGCGCCGTCCAAGATGTCTCTATCTGATTATCTGGGATGTCGTCATCTGTACAAAAAAGTTCTAACCTTTCCACGGCAGGGATGTCGACATGTATGATTGGTATATTGGTTTGAGATAGGCTTTTGAAAGCTGATCCAAGATTGGCCAATGCATCTGCTTGAGAGTTCTCCTCTCGGGGTATTTGTTCAAAGGAAAAGATTTGAAATTTGCTTGCCAGAATTTTCACAATGCCCAAATAAGCTGTCATCTTGGCATTTTTTGCTGCATAGGAACCGTTAAAATGATTGACAAGTAACAATGAATCACTATATACCTGTATTGCTTTAATGTTCATGTCTAGAGCCACGATTAGGCCCACGATTAAGGCTTCATATTTTGCTTCATTATTGGTATCTTTAAAATCACAACTAATGGCCTGGGGTATGATGTCCCCTTTTGGCGACTTTAGGACAACACCTAGCCCTATGCCCCTCATATTAGAGGCACCATCTGTGAATAGAGTCCACTTTCGCAGGATGTCCCCATCTTGGAGCTGTTGGACTTCTAGCTCTACTTCCAGTTGCATGCTTGGACTAAAGTCTGCCATAAAGTCTGCAAGTGCTTGGGATTTTATTGCTGTTCTAGGCTCATACTTGATGTCATAAGTGCTTAGTTGAACGGACCACTTGGCCATCCTTCCTGACATTTCTGGTTTTCTCATTACACTTTTTATCGGATAGTTAGTACGAATGACAATGATATGAGTTTCAAAATAATGTCTTAACTTAATTGAAGCAGTAATTAAAGCTAAGATCAATTTTTCAAGGTGTGAATACCTGGTTTCCGCATTGAGCAGTGTTTTACTTACATAATATATCGGTTGTTGGACGCCGTCTTGATCACGGACCAGGACGGCACTGACTGCAGTTTCGGAGACAGCTAAGTAAATGCATAATGGCTCACCTTCTTGAGGCTTCGAGAGCAGGGGAGGTGTTGACAGGTACAACTTTAAATCTTGAAAGGCTTGTTCATGCTTTTCAGTCCACTCAAATCTAGAATTTTTCTTTAAGATGTCATAGAATGGCTTGTATCTGTCTGAGAATTTTGAGATGAATCGATTCAATGCTGCCACTTTCCCCGTCAATCATTGAACATCTTTGACGGATTTAGGCTACGCCAGGTTGATGATGGCTTTTATTTGCTCCGGGCTTGCCTCTATCTCTTTGCGTCACCATGTAGCCCAAGAATTTATCGGACTTCATGCCAAAATTGTACTTCGCTGGATTTAACTTCATGTTGAATTTGTCCAGGATGTCAAAGGCTTGAGTAAAATCTCGAACATGATCTTCAGCTTTCTTCGACTTTATCACCATATCGTCAATGTACACTTCAATGGTGTCCCCAATCTGATCTTTGAATATCATATTGACCAGCCTCTGGTATGTGGCACCTTCATTTCTTAGTCCAAAGGGCATTGCAATATAACAATAAATGCCTGCGGGAGTAATGAAGGCGGTGTCCTCTTGGTTGGATGGCTCCATCTGGATTTGCTGGAAACCTGAAGATGCATCCAAGAAAGTCAACACTTCATGTCCAGAAGTAGCATCGACCAAAGTATCAATGTGTGGCAAGGGGAAAGGATCTTTGGGACAGGCTTTGTTTAAGTCTGTGAAGTCGACACAAACTCTCCACTTGCCATTCTTCTTCTCTACCACCACCACATTTGCTAACCATCTTGGGTATTCGACTTCTCTGATCATCTTAGCTTTGAGCAATCTGTCTACTTCTTCCTGAGTGATTTGATTCCTTTCTTGTGCGAACTTTCGTCTCTTTTGGTGGATTGGTTTGAAGGATGGGTCAATGTTGAGTTTAAGGGTGATGACGTCTTTGCTGATGCCTGTCATGTCTTCATGCTTCCAGGCGAAGCTTTTGATCCTGCTTTTCAGGAGATTGACAAGATCTTCCTCGATCTCTGCTAGAACATCTTGACCAATTAGCACCTTGAGATCTGGGTTCGAGGGGTCTAAGAATATCTCTTTCACGTCATGCTCCTTCGCCTCCAGAACCTCACGGGCCTTTCTCTGTAATTGCTATACCATCTTGGGAGATGTCGACGCCTTCATGGATGTCATGTAGCATTCTTTAGCTGACTGCTGATCACTGTAAACCTTTACAACTCCCCATGGGGTCGGCATCTTCACACATTGATGATAAGTGGATGGCACTGCTTTCATTTCATGGATCCAGGGTCTTCCCAAGATTACATTGTAACATGTGGCACTATCAATCACGCAGAATCTCTCCATGGAGTTGATACCTTCAACATAAACTGGAAGTGTGATTTCTCCCACTGTGCTTTTGGTTTCTCCACTGAAGCCCACGAGCACCGAGGTTCTCTTTACAATGCTTTCTTCAGGGATCTTCATTTCTTTCAAGGCATCTAGCATAATGAGGTTTACAGAACTGCGTCCATCTACTAGGATACGTCTGACTTTGCAATTGGCGATCTGGAGTGCAATGACCAAGGCGTCATGATGAGGATCCATAACATTGTCCATGTCGCTTTCTTCGAAGGAGATGACATCTTGGGACGTGAGCTGCGACATCTTTGAGAGTCTCTCGGGCTTCTCATCCTTAGCTTGCTTGGCAAATCTTTTAGCTGCAGAATAAGAAGTATCACAAATATCATAACCACCACTAATAACATTAACTACCTTTGTTACCGGTGGAGGAGATGGGGGTCTGGTTGCAAGGGGCTCTTTGTTCTCTGTCTTGGTCTTGCGGTTTCCAAGGAGTTCTTTAAGATGTCCCTTAGATAACAGGTAACTAATCTCCTTCCTCAAGGCGATTCAATCTTCGGTAAGATGTCCAAAATCCTCGTGGTAGGCACACCACTTGGATTTATCCTTCCAACCGGACGGCTTGTCACCCTTTCGAGGCCACCTTGCTTTATCTCCAAGATTGCTCATTGCACACAGGATACCTGAAACATCAACAGAGAAACAATAATCAGAAATTTTAGGAGATTCAAAATCATCATCGTCTCCATCATCTTTCTGTCAGGGTGGTCATATGATGAAGCCTTATCAGGATGCTTGGACTGCTGTACCTTGTCCTCTTCTAGCCTGATGAACCTTAAAGCTCAGTTTCGGATATCCTCCATCTTCTTGCATGGGTTCATCACCAAATCTTCATAGTAAGGGGAATCTTTCTTCAAGCCCATTTTAAAGGCTTCTGCAGCTGTCGCCATGTCCAGGTTGGAGATCTCCAGGACTTCTTTATTAAACCTATTAATATAGTCCTTTAAGGCTTCGGCGGGCTGCTGGGTGATGCGGTAAAGATCACTGGTGAGCTTCTCAAACTGTCGGCTGCAAGAGAATTGATTGTTGAACAGGTTGACAAGTTGAGCAAACGACCCAATAGAACCAGGAGGTTGACGAATCAGTCATTTCAATGCTGGTCCCACCAACGTCGAACCGAACCCTCGACACAAACAAGCCTCACGAAACTGGAGCGGGATGCGAACAATCTCCATCTTTTATTGGTAGTGGGTGACATGCTCCTCAGGATCCGAGCTTCCATCATACAACTTCATGGCTGGCACGCTAAATCCTTTAGGGATGTCGACATGCGCAATTGCTGAAGTGAAGCGAGACTGATTGTAACATGTTGGAGAGACATGTTGGATAGGTAGGGTGATGCCTGGCACATTCATGATCATGTCCCTCAACTTCTGAAGCAGATTTGCAATGTAGGTACCTGCAAAAGGGTTAGTAGCACAAGCAGTATTATCCAAAGCAGAACTAGTATTGAAATTAACAAAAGGATTAGCATTATCTGCAGAGGACGTCATGATGGTGCTATTAGTGAAGATGGGTCCTTCTGGAAAAGTCATCCTGTAGGCACTGGTGGCTAAGGGTGTCGACATCGCCACAGAAGTCGTCAGCGAAGGAGAAGACGTCAGGGTTGGTGATGACAACATCCTTACAGATGAAGCCATTGGAAGAAATTCATTAAAGGTATGAGAGTTGTCCCCAATGTTGAAGTCGATGGCTCTAGGGCGGATAGGGGAGACAGCATCCATTCTTTTAGAGAGCAACTCTTGTTCCTTTTGCACCTTTATCAAGCTTTCGGCTATCAAGGAGGTGCTATTCTATTGGCGATTCAGTTGATTCTTCATCTGAATGAGCATACTCTTGATCTCGGGATCAGGAGATGGAGACATCTGCTTCTTGCCAGGATTCAAAGGCGGAGGAGGAGGCAATGAATCTTGGCCTCCGGTTGCTGGTCGGCTACTGGTTTGGGGATTCACACCGCTAGGGATAGCAATGGTTTTGCTGGCGGCGAAAGTCATAGGTTGGGTAGACATGGTAGAAATGTAAGGATTTTAAACCGATTAAAAAACAATGGCCCCCCGGTGGGCGCCAAATTATTTTGGTAAAAAACAATCAAATGTAATATAAATCGAAACAAGTTTGAGGAAGGTGCAATGGAGTATAATCAGTGTAACAATGAATATAAGATGACTCGATCATGTAACGAGGAAAGCCCTTGAGACAACTATCTTGCCGGCACAAAACCTCGGAAGGTGTTTATGGTCACCTTCGTCCCAAACGGTAGTATTGATCCTTTGATGAGTTACAAATATTGGAGCTATGGCGGATTACAAGAATGTATGCATGAACTGTGTGTGATCGTGTTCCGGCCATTTAGTCCTTTAAATAGAAAAAGATAGCTGAAGATAACAAAACACTAACAAACTTTCCTAAAATCTCGGCCTCGTTATCTTGATCTTGACTTGGTCTTTCAACCGTTGAAGTGAGTCCATGAAAAAGGTTTTTTCCACGTTCTATTTACCTGTAATTAAAGATACAATAAAAATAATTAAATAATGATTTAATTATCTAAGTGATTTTTACCTTGACCACGGGTTCGAAGATGATGACATGCTATCAACTTTTCAAGATGTAGCGATCCTGAATTTATCCACAACAGTACTTTTAAAATTTTACTAAAAAAGGGCATTGTATTGATTAAATAGAGCTTTCGGATTATTAAGTGCTTGGATACATTCATTTCTGAATTTTGAAACTTATTCTTCAAATGTACACCTCAATTCATTGATTTCTATTCCTTTTTAAAGTATTCATACCCATTATGCACCTTTGAATCACAACCTTCACGTAAAGATCCTCTTTTCATTTCCACTAATCAAGGCTAATCAATTTTTAACTTAGTATTTATTCATCTTGTAATATCGTCCACTCGAAAATCTAAATGAGCAAATCATTAATAGAGTGTGACGACCTAAAACAAGAAATTACTTTGCCACATATAAAATGGATTTAATCTTTAGCCTTGACAATTTTTCTACTATCATCCTCCGCTCTCATTTTTGTGATTCAAAGTGCATATCGAATCCCATGAATACTTTTGAATTGTGAATAAAGATCATTCTCTTATTTGTACATTTGAGCATAAAACTCTTATTCACAAAACACTTTAAGAGTGAGTTTTATTTTATGCCAAGCTTATGATCCAAAAATTCATTTTTTCACTACATTATGGCTTTGCTTAGTCAAATTTTATTTATGCTATAAGGATTTATTGTCTTAAATTTACTCCCTAAATATCTTCCTAAATTCTCTTTTCTAATATTCTTTCTAAGTTATAAAAGATATGAGTAGACAGATAAAAGGCAATTTTTCAAGGCAATAAAGCTTGTAGCATTTATTTTCTGAGGGATCTATTATATGTCTTTCTATTTTATTTGCATACTTCTCCATTTCTACCTTTTTTTTATCTTAAATTTGCTTAGGGACAAGCAAGAATTAAGTGTGGTGGAGTTGATAAATGGTTATTTTATAGTCATTTATAGCATTTTAATTGCATCATTTACTTAGATTTTAGTATCATTTAATCTAATTTTAGCTTCTTTTATTTTATATTTCGTATTTTACGCTTGGTTGGTATTTTTATGTAAATTTACAGGGCTTAGGTACATGTATAAGGGGTTTAGGTTCATTTTTTGAAGTACAAGGGACATAAAGTGAAGCTTATGGAAGTAGAAGGATCAAATCTGAAAAATTGAAGAAATCAGTCCAAACCAGCTGATGCTCGGCCGAGCACTTCCTTGACTCGACCGAGGAGATGAGGCCAGAATGAAGAGTTTTTCTGGAAGGCCTTGCTCGACCGAGCACCTGCTGTTCAGCCAAAAGGGTGTCTTTTTGAAGAGATCCGACCCTTAGCCTAAATGCCTATATATAAGACCATTGTAATCAATTTTAGATATGCAAAAACATACCAGAAAATACCTAGAATTGATAGCAAAATACTCTAGCATTATATTTACTATTTCCAAATACAAACTTATCGAAGATTCATCAATCGTTTTGGAGTTCTTTTTGAAGAATGAAGCAATAATATATTGAAGTTTATTTTCAGCCTTTATTTTCTTTCTACAAGTGTTACGAATAAGTATCTTTCTTCTCTACTTTCATTTATGTCTTACTTGCATTTAATACTCGTAGTTTTTGCTATGTCTTGTGAGTAATCCCCCAAGTTCTTGGGGTTGGAAACTCAACACTTTTGTTCATCATTTTTAATCATGTCATCTCCCTTCTCTTCATCTTAACAATTCTCTTCATATCAATCTTAAAGACTTACATTTTGTAGACGTCCAACTTATATGATTCCAGTTAATTGAGAGAAGTACTTAGCCGTGAATCTCGATTAACGGAACCATATGAAGTGAACTAGGTTTCATTAATCACGAGAGTAGATTAATGGCCTAGGGATGTTCTTTGAATGGAAAGTATGTGGATTTTATAAACTTAATGGATTTTTACTAATTTATGAGTCATCGAAAGATAGGGCATAATTAGTGAAGAATACAAATATTACTTGCTTGACCGTGAGAAGTAGTATAGGCTCAATGTACTGTTTCACCCTAAATTTTTCACATAGCATGTTCTACATCTTAGTCATCCACCTCGAGGTAAGGTCTTGACTTACATCTTGGACTAACGCCTTGAAATTGTTTGTTGTATATTTTCTATTTTCGGGAACAAAATTATGAATAAATATTTTACTCATAAGATCATTTGGACTTGGTCAAACGACGACATATCAATCCCATTTATCAACCAAAGAGATAACGGCTGATCCTCATCAACAAATGGCGAGATTCTAGGCGAAATATCAGCATGGCATTCAAGTTATTATATCAGTTACGCATACGAATATATAAACCCCCTTAGAATGCACATGTATTCACGTTACACACTCTCTCTTACTCTTGTATTGCACTTTGTACTCAAAAACTACAGAAATCAATAAACACTTTTTTGGTTTAGGTAGGCTTTTCCTAAAGCCTCTCGAGGTTTTTCCCTGCGGACATTTGTTCAAAGGTTTTCCTCGTTACATCCTCGTGTTCATCTTGGCTTGTGAATTATATTCCATTTGTGCCCAAACATCCTTGATAAGATAAATTTAATTGTTGAAATTTGTCCAAAATAATTTGGCGTCGTCTGTGGGAACTTTGGTTTTTTAGATTCCAATCAAGATGAGCAATCCTACTTCAGCGATGTCTACCCCCATCATTGCGACTGGGGCAAGAACCAATACGTCAAGTTTGCCTATGACGTCCAGCATGCATTCACCTGTTGGCTCTTGCGCTGTCACATCTCAAAACCAAGGGCTCAGTCATGGATGAAATGTTGAGAATTTCTCTAGAAGTTGTAACTGCCATGACGAATATGATGTAACAGTTGAAGGACCAGATTGACGGGTAGCAACATACCAATCGGATGATTTTCAATCACATCAACAGATTACGACACGATTTATCGGCTTCAGGGTACAACGTTTCAATGGTCAGCATGCCGGAGATCTCACCTTTACAGCCTAGGACTCTTTTCTCAGATGTTGGGACAAGTGCGCAGGGCGGTCAAGGCAACATGTCCATGTTCAGCACTGTCCAAACGGAAAGCACTACCGTTACGTCCAACTCAGTGCCGCTTTCAACATGTTTTACTTTTGCAACCCCGCCTCCTGTGGGGCAAACAAGGAGTTTTAACACGTTCAATACTCCTTTCAATCCTTTTGTTGCCACTAACCCTATTGTAGATACCGCCCATGCAAGGGAAGTGCAGCAGCTCAAGGACATCCTCATGAAGGTTCCAGGAGTCACCTTGCCTTCAATCAAGCATCTCCAACCAGCCATCATGATTCACATTTTGTTCCTGCTATAGCTGGGGTGGAGATCCCTAAGAGATTCCAAGTACCTCCCATGAAGCAATATGATGGTACAACGAACCTTGCAGAGCATATAGCCCTGTACCAAGAGAAGATGGACATCATTAGCATTCCCCCGCACCTTAAAGAAGTTCGCTTGTGCAGGGGATTTGGATCCACCTTATCTGGTCCCGCCTTGATGTGGCTGACTAATCAACCTATGAATTCCATCTCATCTTACTCTCAATTAATTAACATGTTTCTTAATCAATTCTCTTGTAATCGTGTGTTTGAAAAATTAACAAGTGACCTTTACAGGATTGTGCAACAGCCTAACGAAACCTTAATAGATTACGTGTTCAGGTTCAACAAGGAGGCTGTAAGCATTCCTCACATTGACGTGTCGACTGCAACAGAAGCTTTCAGGATGGGCCTGAAGAGAGAATCACCATTCTACCAAGACCTTGTCATGTTCCCGTCTAGAAGCTTAGAAGAAGTCAGGACGAGGTCCGTTCGTTTCATCAGGCTGGAAGAAGATGAGATCATTCATGGCAAGGCGTCAAAGAAGACGCCTACATATGAAAATCCTGACAGGAAGGCAGACTCGTCCCATCGTCGATCTAATAGGGGAAAATCCTATTCTAAAACCGACCCTTCTAAAATTAATGTTGTAGAAGAAGATGATGATGAAGATGATACCACTTATCCTAAGATTAGTGACTATTGTTTTTCTGTTGACATTTCAGGACTTCTACATGTAATGGACAACTTAGGTAGCAAGGCGAGATGGCCAAAGGCAGCTGATAGATCATCATCCTGGAAGGAAAAATCCAAGTGGTGTTCTTACCATGAAGATTTTGGCCACACCATTGATAATTGTATCACCTTGAGAAAAGAAATTAGCTACTTACTTTCAAAAGGCCTCCTCAAAGATTTGCTTGGGAAAATAAAAGGATGAACTGAAACAAAGGAAGCCTTAGCTGATGCTCCATCTTCACCTCCTCCTGCAACTAAGGTGATCAATTTTATCACAGGTGGTTTAGACATTTGTGGCACCACGTATTCTGCGACAAAACGTCATGCTAAGGACTCCAAGGAGGATAAGATGGAATTGCCAATTAGGCATCCAGATCATTCGCCAGGAGAGCAAATTATTTTCGATGATGATGATAAATAAGACGTCTTGGACCCGCATCATGATGGTCTAGTCGTCACCCTACAGATTGCCAACTGCAAGGTGAAGCGCATCTTAATCGACAACGGTAGTTCTGTCAACTTAATCATGAAGAGAACCTTAGAAGAAATGATGATCCCCTTAACGGAGGTCGTAAGGAATTCCTCCGTTCTAGTAGGTTTCAGTGGAAAAACCAAGCAGACAATCGGAGATATCAAGTTACCCAACTATGTAGAAGGAATGAACTCTATGGAAAGGATTTGCGTGATCGACTGCCCATCTTCTTATAACGTCATCCTGGGCAGGCCTTGGATCCATAATATGAAAGCAATTTCGTCTATGTACCACCAATGTATCAAGATGCCAACACCTTGGGGCATCATCAAAGTAAAGGGGGACCAGCAGGCTGCCAAGGAATGTTACAAAACAGATATGAAAGTGTGTTCTACTCATTAAGCATGATCTAGGCAGAAGAGGGTTCAAGACGCCCTAGAAATTGTAAGGATGAAGATGTCAAAATCTATCTGCTAATCAACTGGTTGGAACTGGGGCAAGCTATCATCCTTCCAAGGCTCTCAAGGTGGCATCATTTTTTGTCCTATAAGGTATCATGGGGTATGTCTTAAACATTACTCCACGTAAGCCAAGATTTATTGCAATTTTAACGCCAAGGTATGAACCTCATCTTAAAAATAATTTCTATTTACTTTGAATTTATTATTTCTTTTATTTAATCAAAATCCCTACTGACTTAAGCATCGGAGGGGTGTTAGCTAAGCTAACACCCAATCCTAACATATTCTTTTGTTGCAAGATGGACACCCCTGAGCATTGGATGAATGACATTAGAAAGTCACTTGACAGACACCTTGAAGGGACAAACGTCTCTTGATAATATAAGGTATGTTTTGGTCAAATTTCAACAATCGTTATCAATGACAAGAAAAATGACTAAAGTGATATGAATCAGGGTACAATGATTATCGGGTTGAATAGAAATGAACACAAGGTATTTGTTGACTAGGGAAAGCCCTTGAACAACTTGTTCGCCGGCATAAAACCCCGGAAGGTTTAGGAACCTACCTTGACCAAAAGTTTACTAAGTATTTTGATGATTACAGAACTATGAGCGTATACAAAGGGAGCTTATGCTAGAGTGAACGTGTGTGTAATACAAGTGTGTATCCCCTTTTATACCTCAAGTAACGGCTAAAACATAAGAAAAATAACTGCCCTAGAATCTCGAAAAACATGTTGATCTTTGCGGAGATATTTGCGCCACTTCGTTGATGAAGAACATAATGATCCGTTGCTGAAGATTTTGATGAAGAGACGTCGTTGAACTAGTCTTCTATTTCATTGACATGTTCCCTGAAAAGTAGGGTTATCGTAACAATAGTTCAACCTGCAAATGATCAAGATGCAATAGGAGAACTCAAGTTGTTAGTACCAAGATGCTATGTGCAAGTTGTAAACAAGTTGACTGAAAATGTAGGGCCTAACAATTGCCCCCAAACTTTTTGAATTTTAAAAAAGAATATAAAGAGACAAAAAATTTAAAAAGTTTGCCAAAAATGGTAAAAGGCGTACGGCGGTTTTAAATGAAAAGGTTTTGATGGGACAGTTTCAAGGCGAAGGTCATGATGCTTTTGAGAGTTCCAACCGCTTTCAATCTCTTCCTTAAATAAATACAATCCTTCTCCAACTCTCCCTTTCACAAAATCAAAACAGTAACTTTAATGGAGGTTTCTAGAGGAAGAATCAAGGAAGAAGGTCGGAGAGAAAAATCAAGTAGAAATTTCCGGTGAGTCTTTCGTCCCAACTTAACTTTCTATCTGTAATTTGTTGTTTTGACTTTGAAAAAATGGGTCGAAAGAAAATCACCATTATCGAGAGCGGCGAGGGTTTGCCTGAGGGTTTCATAACCCAGAATTTGTTGAAAGAACCCGATAATGAAAAATGCTTGATTCCTAAGGCCAACCTGGAAATTATTAAGAAAAACCACGCAATGCCATACGAAACCATTTTCTATACCCACCCCGACTTGACTTCTGAGTGCTATTCCTCCGATTGGGTGTGCTTTCCGGAATATCCTTTCGTTATAGGCTTAAAATTTCCCTTCCCCAACTTGATCAACAAATTCTTTTCTTGCACCAAACTTAACTACGCCCAACTAATGCCTCAAGGTTGGAGGTACTTGCAAACCCTAGTTAAATTAGGAGAGAGAACCGATCTGACTGTTGGTTTAGAAGAGTTGGCCTACACTATGGATTTAAGGGGTTTTGGCCCTGGAAGGTATGGCTTTAGGGTTAAGAGCGGTGAGCCTATCTTGATCTCTAACAATGATCCCGCTGATAGAGGATGGAGGAATAAATTTTTCTTTGCAAGGAGAGATATCCTGGGTCAAGAGGAGGGTGTAATTTCCAAGTGGAGGTCTCAAGGTAGTGCAAATAATTTTCCTTATTCTACTATTGTTTCTTAACATTCTGATGGCTAACCACTAGAATTTCTTTTTGTAGAAGTTGCTAAGTTGTCAACGCTATTTCCGGGGCAAGAAGAAACGGGAGAGAACGTAAACAAGATTTTCCAATTGGGTGTATCTGATAGGACTTTTAAGGCATTCCCAGTTGAGTTCTCTGTTGGAGGTGTTGAAGGTAAGGTAGAAGTTGATCCTGAAGAAAGTTTACCCCCAAGCTTACTTGAAATGTCTACAGGTTTGATACCGCAAAACCTCTGTTTATTCACAAGTTGCTCTAATCTTCCAGTTGTCTTTCTATGTCCTTATTGCAGCTACACGCTCCAAGACCACCGTGAGTGCTGCAGACATACTGGCTGAAGCTAAGGCAAAGAGAACTGCAAAGAGAGGTAGCAAGCCCCCAACTCCTCAATCTGCGGTATCCAGCTCTGAGGTAAATGCATCCAAGAAGAAGGAGGAATAAAAGAAAAGAAAATTGGTTGAAGCTGAAGCCACAGATGTAGGTGGTGCTTTGAATATGGAGAAATCAAGAGATAAGTTTCGTGATGTGATGACAGAATTTGTTGATAAGGTAAAACAAGAAAATGTTGAACCTTATGCCAAAGATTTTTATGAAGTACTAACATTTCTTTTACACAGATCTCGGATATTATGAGTCCTATAATGGACGAAGTCAACATTTTGAAGATCAAGGTTGCTAGATGTAGCCACGAAGCTGAGGAATCAAAGAAGTTAGCCAACAAAAGTGCTGGGGAAGTGGAGAGACTGAAGAAAATTATTGAGGCTTTAAGAGAGGAGGTGAAAGTTGTTCATGCTGAGAAGGTGAAGGAGAATGAAGCTCACTTGAAGGAGCTTGATACAGCAAAGGGAGACTTCAAGTTTAATACCACCAAAGCACTGTTGGAAGCCAGGATTCAGCTTATGGAGGAGTACAAAAATGGACAAGCTCCAACCTGGGACTTGGAGGAGGAGAGAAGGACTTTAGAAGACCATATTGGAGAACCAGTTGATGGGGAGGAGGTGAACTCACCGGCCCTTGAAACTATTAACCAACTGGTTGAGGATGCTAACAACATTTTGAGTACCTCAGTGGTAGCTCAAGATGAAGAAAATGATCAAGGGAAAGAGTCAACTGTACCACCGGTGGCAGCAGGCCAAAATGTTTGAATGATTTTGGAAGTTTTTAAGTAGTTTGGAAGGAGGAGAAACAAAAACAATTTTTGCTTATTTGCCACACCATTGGTGGGCATCAAATGGGGGGTCTGTCCCCAAAATAAGTTTATTTTGGTATGTAATGGCTCATAAGAGCCCAAACAATTTATTTGGGGGTACTAGGTTGGTCTAGTACTCCAAGCTTTCTTAGGTTTTAAGGGATTGGTTGGCTTATCCAACTTGTCCTTTAGCTGCAAAATCTTTTGAAAACATTTCAAAGTTTTAAAGAAGTATTTTAGGTTTTTCAGAAATACTTGTTTGTTCATAGATAACATGTTGATGTTATAAACAGTAGGTAACATGTTAATGTTACAACCAATAGTCACAACTTGAATAAGTGTGAAATCGTGCGCCCAGGCGAAGGTGTCAAAACCTTAATTCTTTAGAAAAGATGTAAATCTTTTAACCATAAGCAAAATGTACCTTTGATCAGAGGTAAATCGTTTGAAGGAACAGAACAAGTATCAGCCGTCCTGGCGTGTCAACATGTTCCATTCCTCTCCAGCTAAAGTTTCAACATGTTGGAGCCGTACTGGCGTGTTAACATGTTGAACTTTTCTTCCTTAGGTTCAAACATGTCGGAGCCGTACTGGCGTGTTAACATGTTTGACCTGCTCCAATTTAGGTCTCAACATGTTGGAGTCGTACTGGCGTGTTAGCATGTTGAGCCTACTCTGCATGTTCAAGTTGCATACCTTGAAAAACAAATTCATGTTAGGATTGGGTGTTAGCGTAGCTGACACCCCTCCGATGCTTAAGTTAGTGAGGATTTCTAATAAAATTGAAAATTGAAATACGCGAATGAACTTGGCACAAATTAAATCATACCTGAGAAGTCTAGTTGTTAACAACTTGACTTACATAAAATAAAGCTTCAAATGAATGGCATTCCAACTCCTAGGGACCCTTTCTCCACTTGGGGTTGATGTACCAATATGCTCCTTTGTGCCTTCAAAGCATCGATGAGATATGGTCCCTCCCACTTGGGAGCTAATTTACCTGCATTTAATTCTCTTGTATTTTGAAATACTTTTCTCAAAACTAAATCACCAACCTAGAATCTTCTTATTCTGACGCTCTTGTTGTAAGATCTAGCAATCCGTTGTTGATAGGCTGCCATCCTTATCTTGGCTAAATCCCTGATCTCATCAATTGTATCTAAATCTTGGGTTAGCAAGAGATTATTTTCATCTTGAGTTAATAAACCATACCTTGCTGTTGGGATTGTCACCTCGATCGGGATTACAGCTTCTGCTCCAAATACCAAGGAATATGGAGTTCTACCTGTGGCCCCTTTTGTAGTGGTCCTATCTGCCCAAAGTACAAGTGGTAACTCTTCAGCCCATTTTCCTTTCTTTTGATCTAGGCGCTTCTTCAAGTTGTTGACAATCAATTTGTTGCTTGACTCGGCTTGACCATTGGCTTGAGGGTGGACAGGCGTGGACATGATCAACTTGATGCCCCAGCGAGCACAAAAGTCTCTAGTCTTCTTACTTATGAATTGTGACCCGTTGTCACATATAATCTCTGATGGTACACCAAACCTGCTAATAATATTTTTCTTCAAAAATGAAACTACCTCCTTGTCTCTCACTTGCACATAAGCTTCTGCCTCGATCCACTTTGAGAAGTAATCAGTCATTGCCAACATGAACACTTTGCCTCCAAGGGCTTTAGGCAACTTGCCCACAATATCCATGCCCCACTGCATGAAAGGCCAAGATGAGACGATAGAGTGTAGAGGTTCAGCAGGTTGATGCAAGATGTTGCTGTGTCTCTGGCAGGCATCACTGCACGTAGCTCATGGCATCTTGACGCATAGTTGGCCAATAATAACCAATCTTGAGGGCCTTTGACGCTAATGCTTTCCCACCAGAATGGTTTCCACATATTCCTTCATGGATTTCTTTTAGCACCAATTCAACCTGCTCATTATCGATACATCTTAAATAGTGCCCTGCAAAAGATTTCTTGAATAGCACATCATCTATCAAAACGAAAGTTGAAGTACGAATCATAAAAGATCTAGCATTCTTAATATCTGGCGGAATAGTCCCAAGTTGGAGAAACTCAATTATAGGTTGGATCCAAGATGGTCTTGCATCTTGTGCCCCACTAGGTTGAGTAACCGCTTGAGTTTCCTCAACTTGGTCTATTGCCGGGAACTTAACATAAATAATGGGAATATTAGTATGCAACATTGATTTGCAAGTTGAACCCAAGTTGGCCAATGAGTTCGCTTCTGTATTCTCTTCTCTAGGGACCTGTTCCAAAGAAAATGATAGGAATTTTGAGGCCAAAGCCTTAACATGTTGGAGATACAGAGTCATCTTGGAATGCTTCGCCATATAACTGCCATTAAAATGGTTAGCGAGCAATTGAGAGTCAACATATACATTTACATGTTTAATATTTAAACTTAAAGCTGTAGTTAAACCCATGATTAAAGCCTCATACTCAGCTTCGTTATTTGTTGCATTGAAGTCGCAAGATACAGCTTGAGGTATGATATCACCTTGAGGGGATTTTAGAACTATTCCCAAGCCAATTCCTTTGGAATTTGAAGCTCCATCTGTAAACAGTGTCCAAAATCTAGGAATCGTTTTACCTTCAAGCTGTTGTACTTCCAGTTCCACCTCGGGCTGCAAACTTGGACTGAAGTCAGCTACGAAATCGGCTAGAGCCTGAGATTTGATGGATGTTCTTGGCTCATATGAAATATCATACGTGCTTAACTTGACCGACCACTTGGCCAACCTGCCGGACATCTCTGGGGTTCTTAACACATTTCTCATAGGATAGTTAGTTCTAACAGTTATAGAATGTGTTTCAAAATAATGACGTAGTTTTGTAGCAGCAGTAGTTAAGGCTAAAATTAACTTTTCAAGATGAGAGTACCTCGTTTCAGCATCTAGTAAAGACTTACTTATATAGTAAACAGGATGCTGTTCACCTTGGATTTCTTTCACCAACACTGCACTAACTGCATTCTCAGATACAGCTAAATATAAATAAAGGTGCTCACCATGTTCTGGTTTGGCAAGTAGGGGTGACGTCACCAAGTATTCTTTAAGTTGTTTAAAAGCTGCCTCATGTTGGTCAGTCCATTGGAAGAGTTTATTCTTTCTTAACACTTCGTAGAATAACCTGCACTTATCAGATGATTTAGATATAAATCTATTTAAGGCAGCTACTCTACCTGTTAACCTTTGGACGTCTTTGATATTCTTGGGAGACTCCAAGTTGAGAATGGCTTTGATCTGTTCGGGACTAGCTTCAATTCCTCTTTTGGTCACCATGTAGCCCAAGAATTTTCCTGCTCTAACACCAAAATTGCATTTTGCTGGATTAAGTTTCATGTTGAAGGCTTTCAAGATGTTGAACGCCTCAGCAAGATGCTCTACGTGATCTTCAATATGCTTGGACTTTACTACCATATCATCTATGTAGACTTCCATTGTCTTGCCAAGTTGATCCTTAAACATCTTGTTCACCAGCCTTTGATAAGTTGCCCCTGCATTTTTAAGACCAAATGGCATAGCAATATAACAATATATACCTTCCGGAGTCATGAATGCCGTATCCTCTTGGTCTGAGGGCTCCATTTGAATTTGCTGATATCCTGAGGATGCATCCATGAACGTCAAGATATCGTGGCCAGCTGTCTCATCAACTAGAGAATCAATATGAGGAAGAGGGAACGGATCTTTCGGACAGGCCTTGTTCAAGTCTGTGAAGTCCACGCATACTCGTCACTTGCCGTTCCTCTTCTCTACCACCACAACATTGGCTAACCACCTTGGATATTGAACCTCTCTGATCATCTTGGACTTCAAAAGCCTCTCAACTTCATCTTTTATAATCTGGTTCCGCTCCTGGGCAAACTTTCTTCTTTTCTGGTGGACAGGACGGATGGTTGGATCAATGTTCAACTTGTGAGTAATGATGTCCTTGCTTATTCCTGTCATGTCCTCATGCTTCCACGCAAAATAACACTTCTGACTCTTCAAGAACTCAATCAGCTCCTCCTCAATTTCGGATGGAAGGTCTGTACCAACTTGCACTTGGGCCTCAGGGTTTGACTCATCAACAGAAACACTTTTCGTCTCATGCTCCACTGCTTCAAGAACATCCTGGGCCTTTTTCTTTAATTGGTATGCTTGACGAGGGACTGAACTTGCTTTCATGTTAACCTTGTAGCATTCTTTAGAAACCTGCTGATTTCCCTTCAACTTGGCCACACCCCAAGGTGTTGGGAACTTGACGCACTGGTGATAAGTTGACAGCACGGCCTTCATGTTGTGGATCCAAGGTCTTCCCAAAATGACATTGTATGAGGAAGAGCATTCAATCACATAGAACCTTTCCATAGAATTCATACCCTCCAAATAGATAGGCAACTTGATTTCTCCGACTGTTTGCTTTATTTCACCACTGAACCCTACCAGTACAGACGAATTCCTCACAACTTCGGACAAAGGGATGCCCATATCTTCAAGAGCATGAGTGAAGATTATGTTGACTGAGCTGCCGCCATCAATCAGAATTCTCTTGACCACACAATTAGCAATCTGCACCTGGACAACTAGACCATCATGATGGGGGTCCACCGTGTTGTCCTTATCTTCATCTTCAAATGAGATAACTTGACCATCTGTGAAGTCACGACGCCTTGAGGGAAATTCTGACTGATCCTCCTTAGAACTCTTGGCATGACGCTTGGCTGCAGAGTAAGTTGTGCCACAAATATGGGACCCGCCTGAAATAACATTTACTACCTTGGTGGATGGAGGAGGTGCAACTTTCTCGGGTCTGGACTGCTCCCCTGAATCAGGTTCTTTGGACTCACTTCTGACCCTCTTCTTGCCCAACAAATCCTTAAGAAGACCCTTGGATAATAGATGAGCAATCTCCTTCCTCAAGGCAAAACAGTTCTCAGTGGTATGCCCAAAATCCTCATGAAACGTGCACCACTTGGACTTGTCCTTCCAAGTTGTGGACTTGTCACTCTTCTTAGGCCATCTTGTTTTGTCTCCAAGATTTTCCATGGCGCACAGGACTCTTGCAATGTCCACAGAAAAGCAGTAATCAGAGATTTTAGGATAATCATTATCATCCTCATCTTGATCATCATCTACAAAATGAACTTTAGAAGATTCAGATTTAACAGGGGGTTTGCCCCTGTTAGACTTATAATGATGGGAATTCGATTTTCTGTCAGAGGGATCAAATAGAGGAGTAGGGGTCCTCCCAGTTGACTTCCCCATTGCCAGGCTGTCGTCCTCCAATCTGATGAAAGGCAAGGCTCTGGTTCTGATTTCTTCAAGTTGTTTCGCAGGAGTCATCACCAACTCATTATAAAATAGAGAGCTCTTCTTCAAGCCTATACGGAATGCTTTCGTAGCTGTGGACTCGTCCAAGTTGGGTATAGTCACTGCCTCCTTGTTGAACCTGTGCAAATATTCTTTAAGACTTTCGTTAGGCTGTTGCACAATTCTATAAAGGTCACTAGTCAACTTGTCAAATGCCCTATTGCACGAAAATTGATTAATAAACATATTGACAAGTTGAGCATAAGAAGAAATAGAGTTTAGAGGAAGTCCTGTTAGCCATTTTAAGGCCGGTCCTGACAAAGTTGAGCCAAAACCCCTGCAAAAATATGCTTCTTTAAAAACAGGGGGGATACTTATGATACCCATTGATTCCTGATACAGCAACACATGCTCTGCTGGATCGGTGCTCCCATCATACTTCTTCATATGAGGGACCGAAAACTTCTTTGGGATCTCCACACTAGCTATTGCTGGAACAAAACGAGATTCGTTATAGCAAGTTGGAGAAACTTGGTGATACGGCAAGTTGACTCCAGGCACGCTTCGAAGCAAATCTTTTATAGTCTGCATTTCCTTAATAAGTTGACTCTCTGCGAAAAGAGGATTGTTATTAAACTGAGATGCAGAAGTATCAAAAGCATTAAAGAAACTCCCTGTTTGCCCCATCGAAGGCGTGGCATAGGTATAGCAAGATGACAACACAGGTTGGCTAGCTGGAAGGCTGAATCTTGGTTGCACGATTGGAATGGACGTCACGATTGTGCTTTCTGCTGGCAAGGTACTGGACATAGGGATATCTCCAGAATGGCTTGGTCTTGTACCTGCATCAAATAAAGATCTAGGGTACAAAGGTGAAAATGGGGTAGATACTTGAGTTTCAGCTTGCTTCCCTTTGCACAGGTTATCAATGGCATTGAATATCATGGCGTTCGTATGCTCCTGAGTATCCAACCGGTCATTCACTTTCTTCAACATATCGGCCATGTTGGACATTATCTCCAGATTGACAGCTTCCGCATTCAAAGATGGATTGCCTTGGGTGCCGAAAACAGGAAGCGGCCGACTCCTCTCGTTTTGACTGCCGGACGATGGATTAGTCATTTCTACGCAAATAATCAAAGTTTCCCACAGACGGCGCCAAATTGTTTTGGTCAAATTTCAACAATCGTTATCAATGACAAGAAAAATGACTAACGTGATATGAATCAGGGTACAATGATTATCGGGTTGAATAGAAATGAACACAAGGTATTTTTTGACTAGGGAAAGCCCTTGAACAACTTGTTCGCCGGCATAAAACCCCGGAAGGTTTAGGAACCTACCTTGACCAAAAGTTTACTAAGTATTTTGATGATTACAGAACTATGAGCGTATACAAAGGGAGCTTATGCTAGAGTGAACGTGTGTGTAATACAAGTGTGTATCCCCTTTTATACCTCAAGTAACGGCTAAAACATAAGAAAAATAACTGCCCTAGAATCTCGGAAAACATGTTGATCTTTGCGGAGATACTTGCGCCACTTCGTTGATGAAGAACATAATGATCCGTTGCTGAAGATTTTGATGAAGAGACGTCGTTGAACTAGTCTTCTATTTCATTGACACGTTCCCTGAAAAGTAGGGTTATCGTAACAATAGTTCAACCTGCAAATGATCAAGATGCAATAGGAGAACTCAAGTTGTTAGTACCAAGATGCTATGTGCAAGTTGTAAATAAGTTGACTGAAAATGTAGGGCCTAACAAGGTACATGATCCCTTCATACTTAAGAACATTTTACAATGGACTTGTGGAACCATGATTGTAATCGCCTGGGCACACGTTTTTCACACTTGATTTAAAAGAGCAAATTCAATTCACATTATTAGGGGAATTGCATCTGTTATTTTAAAGTTCAAGATGTGAACTAAGGATTGTAACATTAACATGTTACCTAAGGACTCCGAAAGGTGGCATTTCTACATGTCACCCACAAAATTGGTTATAACATCGTTGCATGTTATCTTTACAACTTGGTTATAACATCGTTGCATGTTATCTTTACAACTTGGTTATAACATCGTTGCATGTTATCTATACTTATTGGTCACAACACTCGTACGTGTTGTCTTTCGTACCCAACATAAAAATACTCTAAGGTATAAAAACATCCAAGATATCCTTGCGATAAAAGTTAACTAAAAGACTAAGATGTTGGACCAACCCAACACCATCAAAGCCAAATGTCTGGACTCTTATGAGCCACTTACAAAAACGCAAATATAAAGGTGTCTTAGGGGCAACCCCCTACTCCAAAACCCAAATTCACATGCCAATAAAGGCATGGCCAAATAAAACATAACCATTGTTTAAAACGTAAAAAAAAAAAAATGTTTTTCATGTTGTAGTTACAATACTAGTTTCCTTACCTTTGTCCTCCTTGACGGACGTCCAACTTCTTCTTTATCCATCCCTCCTGCTACTCCCTGTTCCATCTCCTTGACATCATGAGAATTCACCTCACCAACATCTACAGCTTCACACAAGAACGCATTCAACATAGCCACTTCATCCTCGATCCTCCATGCACTATGCTTTCCAACCTCAAATTCCTTGATCATGTTAATCCTGCTCTCCAATACTGCCTTGGTGGCGTCGGCCATGAATTTCTCCTGCACTTCCTGCAGCTCTTTGATGTGCTCCTCCTCTACTTTCAGCATCCTGGTGGTAAGACTTACTAACTCTTTCTCCACCTGCTCAGCTCTTGCACTTGCTTGATCAGCTCTTCCACCTTCTGCCCTTGCCTTTTGGGCCCAGATCTTGATCTGATCTTTTTTCACTTCTACTTCTTTCAACAAAAAATCCGTAAACTTCATCACATATAGGAAAGACATGTTCTCATGTCAAACAGTTGACACCTAGAAAATTTTATGCAAATCAGAAATGATTTTTACCTTCTCACAAGAGCTTTCCATATTAGTCCTCACATTCTCTATTTTCAAATCATCCTCCACCACAATCACCGTATCATCCAGCTTCCTTTTCCTCCCTGCCTTGACTGAGCTGTCACCTTTTGGGAGAGGGGGTTTGCCTCCTTCCAACTTCACACCAACCTTAGCCCTCAAACTTGGCATTATATCATTCACATCAAAACCTGCTTTCGAGTTGGTCACTGCATCATGAAAAGGAGAAGGGTCACATGGATAAAACAATGAGTCAAGAATCTTATTTACTATGAGACTTTACCAGATGACATCTTGACTGGACTGACACTTGCAGAAACTCTCTCCTCCTCTCTAGAATCTTCCCCAACAAACTCAACAGGAGAAGGCATGTATTTGCGCAAAGAATCAGGAAATAGACTCAAAATCAGGTCCACATTAGCAACAGTCTCTTCTGACGGTGGGAATAACTCCTCCAACGTTTTAACTGCACAAGAAGGAACCAAGCAACTTGTCAAAATAACAATAGAGCAAGATGGAAAGATGTAAGCAAAACGCTAATCAACCTCTACCTTGACGGTTCCAAGCGGAAACCATCTCCTTGCCTCCCTCCAGACTCGCTTTTTTCACATAAAAATACTTGTGTTTCCACCCTCTATCTGCTGCATCTAGACCCAAAACTAAGTGATCTCTACTTGACCTGATCCTAAAATTGTATCTGCCATTTCCAAACGCCCAAATGTCGTAAACGAAGGCTAGCTCTTCCAACCCAGCAATAACCCCCTGTTCAGCCGAAATTCTGTCTAGGGTGTGCAATGTACGCCAACCGATGGGCATCAATTGACAGTACGACAGTTGTGTGGCCTCAAAAAAGCGGGTAATTAAGGGAGAAAAGAGGAATTTCAAGCCTATGGTAAAGGGATATTCATAAAAACCTACTCAATCGACAGAAAAGCAGTCAGCGCTACAAGATTCGCCGGGCACAAGGAACTCTGCGTTGGGGGGAAACGCGTTGTTCCTCTTCAGAGCATCAACATGGGACGCTCTGAGATTGCACCGTTCATCATCCTTTTTCCTAATAAATTCTAAGCATTTAAACCCCTTGGGAGGAGAAGCCTCGACGTCAATGACCCTTTTGCCTTTACCCATAACGGCGACCGGAAAGAAACAAAGAAGCAAGAAAAAGAAAACTCACCGGGAAACGGACGAGGATTTAGCGTCGGTGGAGTGGAGACTATTTTGAGAAGAAATTTAGTTTCTTCTTTCAAAAATCAAATTAATATGAAGAGACTGCTACAGGCGCCTACAAAGCCCATAATAGCCCTAATTCCTCGTAAACCGTGCGGGCCAACCACCTCATCAACTCCCTTTCAAGACCGAGACGACATTTGGCAAAATATTAAGACTTTCCGTATTTCAGCATGGAAAAGCCTTAATATTTTGGGGGCAATTGTTTCACCCTAAATTTTTCACTTAACATGTTCTACATCTTGGTCATCCACCTCGAGGTAATGTCTTGACTAACGCCTTGAAATTGTTTGTTGTATATTTCCTATTTTTCAGTAATAGAATTATGAATAAATATTTTACTCATAAGACCGTTTGGACTTGGTCAAACGACGACATATCAATCCCATTTATCAACCAAAGAGATAACAGCTGATCCTCATCAACAAATGGCGAGATTCTAGGCGAAATATCAGCATGGCATTCAAGTTGTTATATCAGTTACGCATACGAATATATAAACCTCTTAGAATGCACATGTATTCACGTTACACACTCTCTTTTACTCTTGTATTGCACTTTGTACTCAAAAACTACAGAAATCAATAAACACTTTTTTGGTTTAGGTAGGCTTTTCCTAAAGCCTCCCGAGTTTTTTCCCTGCGGGCATTTGTTCAAAGGTTTTCCTCGTTACATCCTCGTGTTCATCTTGGCTTGTAAATTATATTCCATTTGTACCCAAACATCCTTGATAAGATAAATTTATTGTTGAAATTTGTCCAAAACATGTACCCTCCTTGATTTTGATGAAAACTTTTATTCAAAGACATGACTATTTGATGAATAAATGATTGTTCGAGTCCCAATCCCGATAATATCTTCATCTTATAAGAATTCAATTAAATTAGAGTAGTTTGCATTGTTCTAGTTATTCAACGAAAGCCATTTTTCTCCCAATCTTATTTTTATGTTTTTATTATAAAAGCAAATATTTTACTTAGTAACTTTGTCCTCGTGAGATCGATCCGTACTTGCACTTATCTTTATTACCACAATTCCGTGCACTTGCAGATATAAACTAAGCCGTGTATTTCGGCCTGACAATTGGTTGGAGCAAAGACTCATAACAGGTTTATGTAGAGCGTGATGATGATCCATAGTAGATGTGAATTTAAATAATGAGGAATGTAGAAGTCCACCAAATATAGTGTCATTATCATAGCATTACATGTGGTTCAACAACCATACAAAAACAACAACATTCATATAGTAGTATGACATTATCTAGGACATTAGCATAGTTGGCAAAATACCATTGCCTTTACCACTCACAAGGATTGCTACTGCTTACCATAAGACTCCCAAACAAGTACCAAATATATTATGTTTATTTCCCTCTATTTTCTTCACAAACTCCTTAAGCTTTGAATATTTTTTTCTTCACATTATCATTCTCTAAAACCAACTGAGAAACTTGTATATCTTTCTTCTCAAGGTCGTGCTGCAATTTCATTATCTCGGATCTCAAGAGTAAAACTATAACAATTTTCTTTTATCTTTTGCTAATTGCCGGATTAATCCATGCAAAGAAGTTACAGTATCGAGATCGATTCTACAAAATATTTAGTCAAAACATGAAAACTAATACTAAATCATATAAATACTTTCAAGAACTTGAAATTTCGGCTTACTGTGTAATTTGGGCAACCAATGAACCTACGACCTGAACTATCATCGCTCCAAGAAGTCTAAATTGGAGCTCTTACACCACACGAAACATCCTATAGGAATTGTTGTTTGACGATTCAAGTTCTTTCTCTTCAAAAATAACAAGGGTCATTGCCCCATAAGTTCCTTTTTTTTAAATCTATGCTCAATAAGTTCTTTTTAATGTTGTATTATGAATGTTGTATTATGTTTCGAAAATACAACATCAATTAAGGCCATAATACTGCATTCCGGCGGCCGCCGGTCACCGGAGTCCGAAGCCCATGGACCGGCGACCAGATTCAGACCTCCGGCGACCGGATTCCGGCGATTGGCGGCCGGATTCCGGCCAAAATTGCCGGATTCCGGTGAAAATTGACCGGATTCCGGCGAAAATTGACCGAAATCCGGCCTGCGGCGATAGCAGACGGCGGCGGCGTAGCTGGGCTGTGGCGGAGGCGGTGGTGCGGATGCAGTATTATGATTTTAAACTACTGCATAACTAAATGTTGTATTATACATAATACAACATGAGAACTTATGGGACATTTTAATAAAATGAGAAACTTAGTGGGAAGTGATTTGTTCCAAAAGGAACTTATGGGGCAAATTCCCAAATAACAACTTTCATTGTTGATTTTAATTGCAGAAGAAGACGATTAGTAAAGACGAAGCCCTAGGTTTGGAGATTTGTCGTTTTAAGAAGAGGAGAAGGATTCACGTGTTACATTCGTGGGTAATTTAAGTGGAATGCCAATTGAGCATACGGTCAGCGAAAAAATGTCAACTAGATGCCTACGTGTAAAAACCCGTTAAGTTTTTAATACCACTTAAAAAAACCTAGTCAAATTGATATGAAAATGAATGTATGCAAGAGACACTGTGAGATTTAACAGTACAACAGTTAAAATTTAATAAGAGCATTTTTATCCATGAAACTTCATTTTCATTTCTCTCTCCTCCACCTCAGCTTCACGTCATCGGTCATCAAAAACACAACTTCAAATAATTTTATCTCCATTCATGACAAAAGTTATCAGTTTCTCTCTCCTACTTTTTATTATACCCCACCATATTTTTTCTTTCCTACTCGTTTATATTACATTTAATACTACTATATATACTTATTTCAATATTCTTGTATTTTTATTATTTTTTATATATTAATTGCAATTTTTGTAAAAAAAAAAAATTAATTTCAAAAATATGACACGTGTCACCCTCTAATTGGTCAAGCCTTAATTTTTTTTTCTCATGCCGTGAACCTCGACTTCTGACAATTGCAATTTCACAAAAGTCATTGATGACTTTTGTAAAAGTAGTTGTCCGGGAAAAATTTTTTGCCGCCTAGCTAGGTTGAAGCCATGACTTAAAGTCATGGCTAGTTGCTCTAAATTGATAGAGAGTAGGGTCGTTTGTTAAAAAACTCAAAAGGTTTATGTGTGGGGTTTATGGTGTGTTGGCATTCCACCTAGGCAGAGAGAGAGAGAGATCAACCATTTCATGTATTATGTATATGAAGTACCAAAGTGGCCTTGGCCCAATGGCACGTTGGTGACTTCTCGAAGGGGAGGTCACCGGTTCGATTCCCCTCAAGGGAAATTTTTGTGGTTTAATTTTTATTTTGGGTTTAAGGGTCGCTGGAGTTCAAGACATCAGTGCGGTTAAGGAAACGGCATTCTTTGAGATCCTCAGTGTGGGGAGTTCGAATCTTGACAGGAGCAGCTGGAGCAGCCAATTGGTGTTGTAAGAGTGATGTAATTGCCTCGGCATGAGCAGCTGGAGCAGCCAATTGGTGTTGTAAGAGTGATGTAAATGTCTTGTAGGAGGGCTCCCTTGGGGCTCTGGAGTATAAGAATCTTGTCACCCCTGCCGCATAAGACATCCCGCGATTTACCTCCGCCAGCATACTGAGGGGCCGGTACCTGGTGGTCCAGGATTAATCCGGCAAAGCTGGGAACCTGGATATCAAAAAAAAAAAATGTATATGAAGCGGTTTACAACCGATAACCTTTTGCCTTTTTTCTTTTTTTTTTTTTGGCAACTCAAATTTTTTGTTTAAAAAATAGTACTCCCTCCGTCCCATTCAAAATGTCACTTTTTATTCAAAGGAGTATCCCGTTTATAGTGTCACCTTTTCTAAAAAGGAAATATTTTATTAATATTCTATTATCCCATCCACTATTTCCTCCACTAATTCTCTCTCTTCTACACTCACAACACTTTAAATTCACTATTTTCTCCGCTCATTCTTTCTCCTATTTTCAAATTACACTCACAACATTTTTTATTTCCACATTTTTCCTTAATTTGCATGCCACCCCTAAAAAGGTGACACTCTTGGCAGGACGGAGGGAGTACTTCCTTATCCAAAATAAATGTTCATTTTTTTAATCAAAATAAATGTCAATTTTTTCAAAAAGTGTTTCTAAAAAGCTTATTGAAAAGGTTTATGATTGTGAAGGAAAAAATTGTTAGAGGTTTATATAAATGAAAATTTATAAAGTAATAACGTGGTGGCAGATTAATAAACCCATTGAAGGGTTTATGGTTAAGGTTGCCCTTAAGATATTAGGATAGAATGTTTGATAAAACTGAAAATTAAGTTCTGAAAATGTAGAGCTGAAAAATATAGAGTTAAAATTATTAAGTTGTTGAATTTTAAGAGCTCAGTTTATTTGATAATGGCAAATCACTTATATCTGAATTTATTTAAAGTTTGAACTTACCATTCAAAAAATTATTTGAATAATCTTAATGAGTCTATAATAAAATAAAGTCTTCAACATATACGTCACTATTATTATAATTAGACTATATTATATAATATTTAAATATTTTTATTAGTACTTTCTTTGACCCATAATAAAATTTATCTTGTTAATTATTTTGATAAATTTGTCTAAAATTTGACAAAAAATGAAAAAAAATTAATTATTATACTCTATTAAAATATTATTAATATCAATAGTTTAATATACATAAAATTATATTTTAATACTAGATCAAATATAATTTATATGAAAAGTTAAAATATTTCAACAAAAGAAAGTATCATTTAATATATAAATAAAATAGTTGATTGATAGATTTGAACTCATTTCATTTTTAACTCTTTCTTTCTCTCTCTTAATTGCTTAAGCTACTCATTTTCAACTTAAAATTAATAGCCTTTTTTAAGACAATCTTATTTAATTAAGTGATTGCAATTTACCTTACCAAACATGCTTAACTTTTTAATCTCTTAGGGTGAGTTTGGGAGTGCTTTTTTGTGGCTTATAATCACTTTTGAAGCTCAAAATCACTTTTAATAGCGTTTGGATAACAATACTGATTATGATTTTAAGCTGTTAAAACGTAAAAAACTGTGTTTTCGTAGAAGCAGCTATGACCTAGCTTTTGCTAAAAGTGATTCTTAGAAGTTGTTATTTGTGTTGTTTTTACAATAATAACATCTATCTCTTTTATACATTTATTATATCGAGATACATATCATAAAGGTCATTTTTGGTATTTATCTTTAATAATCAGTTTTGAAGATATACTATCCAAACATACTTATAAATTTTAGTATTTATTATAAATAATCGATTTTTCTAAAATCACTTTTGAAAAATCACTTTCAGAAAATCAGAAGCAATGTCAAACTCACCCTTAAAGTGTTTCAAATTAAGAGCTTAATTGGGTTACCAAACAAGCCGATTCTCGAGTAAAGTTCCACTTTAGAACATTTAATTTTGCAACTATAAAAAAATAAAATGACTCATAAAATATTTTTGGTAAATAGCATTCAAAGAATTTTTTTTATCGCCATTACGATCACAGTTAGAGCTATAGGTATTCTCTATACTCTCCTTTCATTCATATTTTTGCAATTCAAAATCCTACCAAATTTTCTGATCATCATTTCATATTTTCCTCATTGTTCCTCTAGGTTCTGGGATTTAAATTTCGTTTTGGTTTCATTTGCATCCAAATAATTATACCTAATTCGTTCGATTCTCTTGTAAAACCCCGCGCATCAACTGTTCGATGAAATGTCTCACTCAAATTTGGTGAATCTTACTTGAAATGTTTCCCTGATTACTAATGGCGATGCAGTTTTGTGTGTTACAGGAGCTTACTAGATGTTGTGGTTCCTGATATTTGTGCCAGTGATTGTATGGTGGGTGGTCTCCCTCGTCAAGATTTTTCAAGTTTGGTGCTTTATTTCCAAATGTGATTTCATAAAGAATGCAGGTGGGTCATTTCTGTGTGAATTTGGTACTTGTTTGGTTTTTGATTCTTTGTTCATATTTGCTTGTTGATTACTGTTATAACGTATAACACCCGTTTTCTTGGAATGCCAGGGGAAGGTTCTCCTAAGAGAAATATCTTACTGGTTATTGCGCACCCGGATGATGAGTCTATGTATGTTTTTGTCCTAATCTCCTGCATTCAGTCCTTGCATTGTGTTTTCAGTAATTTCATTGTGTTTGTTGCACCTATATTAATGCTTTTAAACTGCAATCGTGGTATACCTAGTTCTTTATGTAGCTTTTTGCTGTAGTATAGATTTATAGCACTGCCATTTGAAAACATATTTTGATGTAGTACAGTAGTAGTGGGTTCAAATTTGTTATTCTGAGTTATGACAGTGATTTGAGTTAAGCTTGCCAAACGATATGCTTACTGACCTCCAACCTTTAAGTTAAAAAAAAAAAAACAAAAAAAAGAGAGAGAAGAAGAAGAAAAGAAAGACTATATAAACATGGTTGATATAACTAGCATCTGTCAGTGTTGATCACATATTCTAGTTACAATGCTCTTTTAAGTACAGTCTATATCATGTGTAATGTGGATCTGGCACCTGTTTAGGGAAGAAAAAATCAAATTAATAGCGTAGAAGAAAGAAGAAAGCAGGAAGAAGAAAGAAGAAAGATTATGAATATCAAAAATCACCTCCAAGAATAACCAGATCTAACAAAATTAATGATATAATATGATCATTAATAAGCTATTGTGCTTCTTCTAATAAAAAATAAATAATAGGCTATTGTGATCCTCCTGATTTAGAGGACATAACTGGTATGCTGCTGGGACTCCCGTGATACTACTAGGACAAGGGAAAGATATAAGTAAAGTGAACTACTCACCATAGTTATTTAGATGATTTATTAAAATTTAGGGATGGGACAGATTGGGAACGCAGCTCAAGAGCTCCAAATAGGATGCAAATAGCAAATGGATAAATTGAAATGTAACAGAAATGGATCATGAAAGAAAATGCTACCTTCTTATACCCCATCCCATTTAAGATTTATTTTATTAACCACACCCGGTAACTATACCGATATTCATAATTGCTCTTTTGCTTTAATTATCTTCTATGTGCTTCTTTCACTAGTAATACATAGTTGAGTTACTATGTTATACTCCCTCTGTCCCGCTCGAAATAGAATTTTGGTCAACTCGAGTACAATTTGACCAAGTAATTTACATAAAATAATTATCGTAATGAAAATCTAAAAATTGTTATTGAGAGTATTATTGATCATGATACAATAACAATTTTTTAAATTTCTATTAAGATAAAAAAATTACTTGGTTAAAGTATACTCAATTTGACCAAAATCCTATTTCGAGCGGGACAGAGGGAGTATTGTTTTTCTTGATATATCTTGGCATAGTTTGTAACATTCATAAATGTTAACATTTAAAATAGTTTCTTTAACTTATGTGCTAGAAAAGTTAGTATCATTGATATTCAACCATAAGTAGACTGAAAGTGATCAAGTGGTGTGAAATGAGCGGAAAATCGTGACAGGACAGGAATAGTACCCCATCACGAGAATGGAGTGGTAATAGGAAAAAAACCATAAAAGGCATGGAAAGGCAGTAGTAAACTGGTAAAACCCATCCCGCACTGTCCCAAGCACTGGTTAAGTTACTAACGGAATTCTTTTTGGGTAACGTTTTTTCGGACCCTTGGATATTGCTTACTTTTGAAAGCTATTATACTTATCCCGTTAATGAAAAATGTCATTCTTCACAATTTCAAATTAGGACCTATGCTTACAGGAAAGTAAGTTTTCTCCCATTTGAAACCAAGATTAATGGATGAGTTATGCTTGTTCTTTGGGAAAAAGAAAATGAGAAAGTCTGAGAGGGCGTGGACAGTTAAAATTTTGTTATTCGAAAAAATGAGTTCAATTAATACGGTACCATTTTACTGGGGTGTGATCTCGTAATGTTCTTTAGAGGACCTTTTAATATTGTTGTCTTTATTCTCCCTACTATATGGTGAACACTTCTCCGCTTTGTGCCAGTCAAAAGTTATTAAATAGTTGCATTTCAATGCCAAAAAGCACCGACACCGATACACAGTAACACAATTTGAGATAACTGATAACACCAATATTTTGAAACAACTCCTAAGAAAACCATAGCATGCCGAGGACACATAACCAATTACAGGATTATGCATACTACACAACTATTTATGAAAACACGTGTGGCCTTCCGTATGACATCAGGGAGATGCAATCATCTAATATCTAAAACATGTCCACCATTCATCAACAAATGATTCAATAAGCTGGAATATTATTATTAAGTTTGGATGTTGGACTCTTTTAACTCTTTTTTTTTTTTTTTTCACAGATAGGATTGCTTTTTAAATTTTGTGTTTATGGACACATGCCAAGGACACATAACTTACTACAGCATTAAGCTTATTGCATACACAACTATATATGAAACATGTGCAAGCTTCTGTTTTACATCCGGAAGATACAATAATTCAATATCTAAAACGTGTCCACCATTCACCGACACTTGATTCAATAAGCTTGGAACATTATTATCAAGTTTGGGTGCTGGAATTTTAACTCATGTTTCTCTCAGATACTCATGTTTCTTTCAGATATAGTTGAATATAAATTCTGTGTTTATGGACAAGTCCTTGTGGCCAACTTTTGAAAGAACTGTTAACTTATAGATTTGAAGAGTCCGAGACTTGTATAGTGCAACAGGAGGATCTGCAGAGAGTGTTTGTGCTTCGTAGTTTCTCCGTAATAGTTATTGAGCTTCTGAAGCCAAATACTGTATTTAGCTGTGGAAGACTACCATTTGAAACACATATTTCCTTGTCGGTGGCATGCAATATGTACTCCTTTCTTCTTAATCACGAGTTGGATGATTTATTTGTGCATAGTTTAGCTTTCTCCCTGGTATTCCAGTAATGAAAGCTAAATTATTACATTACCAAGCATCTTCATGGATTGGCTGTGCCTTGTCTTTATTCAGCTTATGAATCCAAACATCTGTGTTTAAATCTTGCATTGTGTTATATGCAGGTTCTTTACACCAACAATCAATCATCTGATTTCCAAGGAGCACAATGTCTACATACTGTGCATGTCAACTGGTAAGTTGCTGTTTTCATTTCAGATTCTCTGTTGCATAAGTTGATGCAATCATTTTTTGGGTTTATCTTGATTTTGGTTCTAGCACTATAAAGATGGAATCTCACAGCACAGTTAATATAAAGTGAAGTAGAAGTAAATACAGAACAGTACGCGCTAGGTCATAAGCTGAACAGTTAATATTCCTCAAAAATCAGATCTTGCCCTGTCCGTTTCTATGCTAACCTATCCACAAAACTTGTGTTTCAAGTTTTCCCTAACCACTGAACACTTACTGGTACTTCCCCACTGAATGGATCTCACAGCATTTTGGAATGCATTATAGATGTACATTGGATTAAGAATTAAATTAGTTCAACAATATATATATAACTATATATAACTACCTCCATCTAAAAGAGTCCTACTTTCGATGTCAAAGATTGCAAATTTAACTTTCTTTTATTATTATTTGTATGTTTTTTTTTCAAAGATGGTATTACTCTTAGATATCATATAGAAAAGATATGGAGTATAATTTAGTGCATCAAAAGGATGCATGTAGACTTAACATGTTTTATCTTGTAAGTTGATGCTCTTTTTTCGGGGTACTGTGAAGTACTTCCTCTGTCCCAACCCAAAATGAATGTTCAAAAAATTTCAAAGTTGCTCTTGATCAAGAGCAAAGTTGAATTTTTTTGAACATTCATTTTGGGACGGAGGGAGTATCTAACTAATGTCGGACTAGTATCTTTAACTTTCCTCAGAGTTCATACAAGTCATTTCCAGTTGCTCTGTGCTTAAACACAATTAGCAATCTTTCCTGCAGTTGAGCACTTCCTTGCTGAACAAGAGGGTTTTAGAATTTAAAGTGAGATGGGTTGATTAGTTTGAGTATACTCCTCTTGGGTGGAAATATGTTTCTCGAAACATAGGCCATTTTCAGGAAGTAATTAATTTGAGAAACGTTTTTCACCTTAGCTTTTGTTTCTTTCTCTCATATCCACTCTTTCATAATCTTATGCTATACCAGTGCTGAATATTTGTAGGTAATGCGGATGGTATTGGAGACCTTAGAAAGAACGAGCTCTATAGGGCTTCTGTAATCCTCAAGGTCATGCACGAGTTTGCACAATCTCTTGGTATTTATAGTTTTCTAGTTAATTGCTTCGTATCTTTGGTTTATTCCGTATATGCTCTATACTACAGTGGAAAATATTTGCAGTTTACTGTCATTCAAAATATTAGGGTAACTTTATAATTTCTAAAATTGGAAATGTATGATTGAGGCAAACTATACTTGCTAATTCACTGGGGTTAAAGTCGCAAAAGATTGGCTCTGATGAAGTTTCTTGCTTTCTGACATTTAACTTATTCAGATTCCACTTCAGCAAGTAAAAGTCCTAGACCATCCAGAGCTCCAGGTTTATTTAATAGCATTATACCTATTTCATTATGAAAATTCTGGCCACATGACTCAGTTAATGCGACTCTGGTTACTAGGATGGTTTTGGCGAGTCTTGGAATTCTGTATTACTGGCAAGGATGGTCAACGAGGAGATTCAAGCTAATGACATTGACTTGGTAAAATCTGATTCAAGTAACCATCTGTTTTGTGTTTAAAGAGTTTTTAAACTTGCCCGCTCTAGGATTTTTCTTAGGCAAAAGCAGCGGTTTAATCACCATATGACCTTAGTTATATCATATTTACCTACTTAATACTTGTTGATATTTTCTGAATTCCTTCTTCATGTTGTTTCAGATTATTACCTTCGATAATTATGGTGTTTCAGGTCATTGTAATCATTGCGATCTAAATAGAGGGGTGCGGTGAGTTATTTTCAAGCTTTCTGACACTTTTGACTTTAGTAAGGAAATTTGTAATATCAACACCATAATCCTTTTGAACGTTCTCCACCAGATAAAAACAACATGCTCATGAGCGAGGACTGATGAAGCACGTCTCATCTGAGGCCACAAAGGGATAGTACCATATATAATCATTGGTAGCAAATGATCAAACTGATCTACTCGAGTATGTTAGGAATTGGATTTCCTCTTGGCCCAGTAAAATTAGATGCCTGGATGAATCCATGATAACTTAATTGATTGAGAGTTTGCTGAGTTTATTTTCAAGCTGGATTTTCTTTACTTGGATACACATATAAGCAGCATACATCTCAGATGTGTAAACTGTGAAATAACATCAAGTTTTCCTATCAGCTACTAGGAGATAGGTTTTGTGCTGGGGTGTGTTCTTTCAAACGTCGATGTACCCTTGCAGATTTATCTAGATTGTTAATTCTAAATAATATGCTTAGTCTATGCGTAGGCTCCAAAAGTTTCATGCCTTGCAGTCAGTTGATGTAATAATTGGTCACAATTATACTATATACTTCTTTAATATTAGGAGATTAAGTAAAGAGTTAATCTTTTGTTTATTTTATCTTTATGACAGAAAGCTTTTGGACAATACTTCTGGAAGAAGCATCGAGGCTTGGGAGCTTGTAAGTAGTCCTTTCCTCGCCCTTCGATATTTCCATTTACTGGTGTTACGGAGTATAGTTTCTTTATGAAAGCAGTGGAACCCAACATTATGCAATTCCATATTCTTTTAATATTGAACGATGTCCCACGTTTGTCTTGACGCAACAAGCGGAACATAGAAAGTACTTGATAAATAAATTAGTTTGCTGAAAAGCTTCAAATTTTTGATACCCTTTCCTAGTGGCGGATCTAGGATTTTTGGTCGGGGGGTCAGAAATCAGAATTTTGTATGACGAAACATAGTTAGCGGAATCTAGTACTATTAACAAGTTGATGCACATGAAGTCCATGGACATTGAGGGCCCTAAAACCTTTTTGTCCTTGTGTCTCAAGCTGCAATCAAAGAAAATGGAAAAGGAAATTAAGCAAAGCTTAGTATATGGCATTAACTAATTAAAATGAGACAAATTAGATGTGTGCTTAAGCAATATCAAATATTTTTATCCTTACCGATGACAAGTCGTGTGAAACCTTAATCTTCAGCTGCTGGTTTATTCTCCTAGCTCTCTCCTCCCAAATTACCAGATGACAGTATACTTGTTCATTTAGCTAATTAATAAAAAATTCCACATTCGCATAAACTTTTGAACTAAAAGAAAAAGGAAGTATTAGGTATTTTGAAATTAAACCTTTTTACGGAGCTCTTCCATTTGTTCTATACTTCTATCAATATTTGTGTCTGCATTTAACACAAAATACTTACTTTGAAATCAGAATGCCAAGAGATCTAATTGCAGGCACTTAGATCATTCAACTAGAACTGCATGGTGCCTTGAATTAGAGCGATAAAAGTAAGAAACAACATATAGGGAAGAAATGACATTTACTTACTTTGCAAATTGTTACAATAAAATCTTCAAAAAGGAACATACAGCACCACATGTCAGACTACATCAAAATAACATAAGGAATCAAATATCTTTTTTGAAATTTGCTCTTTATTGATCAATAACAAATTTGAAAAGTTTTTGGACATTCAATTTGGGATAGAGATAGTAGTAGAGAGTCTATAATAAGAAATGTCTATTCAAATTCAAAGAATATCACCAACATGTAAATCATCAACTTCTAGCTAATTCTGTACAAGCAAATCAAAATGTATCAAGTGCAAGGACTTCTATATTATGCTACCTAATGAATTTGAGTATTTTTGTTTTCAAGGGCTTGCAACTAACAAGAATGCTTAATGAATACTCCCTCCGTCCCGTGTAAGATTTCACTTTTGCCATTTTGGGCGTCCCACTAAAATGGCAAAGAATCTTTACTATTCCTTCCACTCATTCTTTCTCCTACTTTACTTTTATACTCACAACACCAATCAACTTACTATTCCCTACCACACCTTCTCTCCTACCTCACTTTTCATACTCACAACACTTACACCACTAATACATTTTCTTAATTCCCATGCAAAACACATTTGTGAAATCTTATAGCACGGTTTAATAGAAACTTCTCTTTGAACTAATCTTATACTCACACCGTCTCATAATGAATGACCAAATCATTTTGAAATTTGCTCAGTCAACGCATTGCCATTTGACTTCAGCAATATTTTCTGAGCTAGACTTCTGTTGAGATTGTTGTATTAGACTAACAAATTCAAATTGTATAAGCAACACAAGAAGTATCATCTCTGGAAGGTCAAATTGACCCACTAAATCGATTATATACCTACCACAATAAGAAAAGAAACAAACAGACCACTGTTACTCCTTCGAGAACAAATACAACACCTAACCTATAATGAAAAAAACAAAAATAAAAACTAACCTATAATGGCTAGAAATCAAGAAGAATTTCAAAAAGGGTTTCCAATTTCAAAGCCATAATTTATTTGGGATTTAGAAATTTACGGATTTGAGATTAGAATCAGAGGATATATGATAGATGATGAAGGGAGAGAAAGAGATACCTGAACTCCCCTCTTCAGCAGCACCGGATGCCGGACGGAGAGCCTGAGTGGCTCCCGATCTTTGGCGAACTGCGGGCGAATTGGGAGATAGGGTGTGTTGTGTAATTTGTGCTTTTGAGGTGTGATTCAATCAGAGTCCTTATTTATATAGGTAGGTTTGAGTGTAAAATTTAGGGGGGTCATGTGCATTTTTTAGAGGGGTCAGTCAAAAATTTGTAATATCTTTAAAGGGTAAAGTTGAAAAAACAAAAAAGTTAGGGGGGTCAGTTGACTCCTACCTCCTGAACATAGATCCCCCCCCCTTCCCGCTCCCAACAATAATGCATTGTAAAAGTCTGAGTTTTCTATCTGTATATATATCTATATAGTATATATTTTGATTAAGCAATATATAGAGATTCTACTTTGACATTTTTCCTTGACCTCCTAATACTCAAATTACTTACACTTGATTGTTCTCAGGTCAGTACTAACATATTGCGAAAGTACAGTGGACCAGTTGATATCTGGCTTTCCATCTTGTATGCATCGGCTAAACGATACGGCCAGATACATTGCTTGTTGAATGAACATCCCGGTAAAAGCTATGTTGCAATGTCACAACACCTGAGCCAATGGGTTTGGTATGTATCCTCACGATTTCACATCTTAATCATTAACCATCGAACGAAAAGGTTAATTTGGAACTGCTCTGCAGTGATTTTGCTGCAGCCCTCCTGCGTAAAATTTACTGTCACGTGTAAAAATCTCACCACAAAATGTAATACATTTGTGGTGCACGTAATAGATCAGATCTCTAGTACTCCATTTTTTACATTCGTGGTAACATTATGTGCACCACTAAATATTTTATAGGCATTAGGTGCACTACTAATTTTGTATGGACATATGGAAATGGTTTACATTAGGAGCACTGCACATGTTATACATTTTGTGGTGGGATTTTTAATGTACTAGTAAATACTTACAGCAGCAGCGCAGCAGCAAATGCTCTGCATGAGCAGTTTGTAATCCGTTAATCTGTGACTCACGCTCTTTACTTCAGTGACAAAGGATTCACCAGCCTCCTTTTCAGCTTTTTGCATTTGTTGGCTATGATCGTCTGTTATAGTGCCCCAGTAGATTTTGCCTATTGCTATATTCTCATTTTTTTCATTTGCAGGTTTCGGAAGCTTTTCGTATTATTTTCAAGTTACACATACGTAAATACGCTTAAGAAGATCAAGTAGAGGTCCGAGGTTGATAAGGAAGAGGAAAGCAGAACCAATGAGGATTCGGCAATTTGTTCTGCACCTTTTGTTGATATATTCCACTAGTACCCCTACTTCGTTTTTCTTTCTTTTGGTCGGCTCTGTTCTGGAAATTTGGGTAGAAGACAGGATCAGAAAATATATTGTTTCCAGTATATGAGCTTTCTGGCCACTTTCTATGTTACCAGAATTTCATTTATTCCTAGTCTCCGTCTTGAAATGATCTTCCCTGTTTTTTTTTTTTTTTTAATGCGAAGGTACTTTAAGTAATAAATTTAGGTCAATGTAGTGATCCTTTTGAAAATTTGAAACTTGTTATTGATATACCATTATAAATACTACCGATAACAATTTTCAGATGTTCATTACAATAATTAAATTAATCTAAAAATTGTTCAAAGTACCTTAAGACAAAAAAAAAAAAAAAAATAGGAAGATAATTTCGGGACAGGACTTGTTATTGATATACCATTATAAATACTACCAATAACAATTTTCAGATGTTTATTAGAATAATTAAATTAATCTAAAAATTGTTCAAAGTACCTTATGAAAAAAATAAAAATTAGGAAAATTATTTCGGGAAGACGGAAGGAGTATTTGGTTAACTTCTTGATATGTAAATCACACCATACAATCTTAATGGCGATCAAAAGTTATTCTTTTAATGGAACAAGTTGGCACCCAACTTCCCATGACTACAGACATGAAGTTCAGCAAATCCAAAAGTAGGAAAATAAAGGAACAAAGCACAAAAGAAACCCATCATGAACCTATTGAAATAAAGTACATTTTCTGAACTTCATTATTCACGAATCCTCAAGTGTAAAAAACATAATGTCTTAAATTAAAAGTACAAGGAAACAATCAAAATCCAAGAGTAGATTCAGTGTCGAGAAAGCATTTCATCAACTTCTCCCTATTTTCCGACTCACGTGGATATCCAGAAAACTCTGAGCTAATAATCTGCAGCAGATGATTCTATCTTCACTGGACTTTTGAAAAGAACCTAACTTTTTAAGCCAGAGAACTATGCTCCAGATGATAGGACCAAACAGTACTGTTAGTTGACAATTTATCGTTGATCTACTTCCTCTTATCAAAACTTGTTTCCAGGAGAGAGTACATTTATATCAAATGGTAAAAGTATTCCCCGTGTATGGATTTTTTTGGCTCAAACTCCTTCCAGATGTAATTATTATAGGTGGGTGAATAGAATCTAATTATAACCCCTTCCCCTTCCACGTCTACCCCAGCCCCTGCCTCTGCCTCTGCCCCTAGATCCACTTCTCCCTCCATAAGATTGGCCTTCAAATGCCCTGTTCACAAGCTGGTTTTGCATACCACCACCTCCTCGGCCCCTTTTGTTTGAGTAATTGTTGGAACCATTGGTGGTATTAGCATGACGCTTTCCTCTGTGAACAAAAAGAACGAAAAAGAAACAGAAGAGAATGAGGAAAAGAAGAAAAAAAGCATTTACTGACGGACTGTATAGGCCACTAAAAAAGCTACAGATCATTAACAGAATTATCCCACGTGAAAATACATCTGTGATGTGAGTATATACTCCCTCCGTCCCGCTTGAAATCGCACAGTTACTGTTTGCGCGGGGATTAAGGAAAAAAATAATGATATAAATGTTGTGAGTGTAAAAGTAAAATAGGAGAGAGAATGAGTGGAGGGAATAGTAAATTATAATGGTGTTGTGAGTATTAAAATAATGTAGGAGAGAGAATGAGTGGAGGGAATAGTAAAGATTCTTTGCCATTTTAGGAAGTGTGCAATTTGTAATGGGACGCCCAATAAGGAAAGTGTGCAATTTGTAGCAGGACGGAGGGAGTATACGTGTGTGCGTGTGTGCGTGTGAGTATATATGTGTGCGTGTATATATATAGTATACAGATATATACTCCCTCCGTCCCGCCCGAAAGGGCAATTTTGCCTCCTAGCACGGAAATTAAGAAATGAATAAGGAAAGTGATGTAAGAAAGAGAAAAAGATTAAATGTTGTGAATATGAAAAATTAAATAGGAGAGAGAATGAGTGGGAGGAATAGTTAGGAGAGAGAATGTTGTGAGTGTAAAAGTAAAGTAGGAGAGAGAATGAGTGGGGTAGGAAGAGTATAAAAATAATAAAAACTTTCCTTTTTGGGGTTGTGCCCTTTTAAATGGGACGCCCAAAAAGGAAATTTGTGCCCTTTCGGGCGGGACGGAGGGAGTATAGACATATATATATAAACTAATAAAAGTATGAAACTTGGAAACCTTTACTGCGACCAATAGTATCCCAATTGATGACTATCGTGTCCTCTTAACTTGGTTGCAATTTCATGGTCCAAATTGATCCCTTTATTCTAGTGTCTCTTTCATTCTGCCTATCATTTCAAGTTCATCTGTCAAGTCACATCTATTGCCTCATTCGAGCATAATGCAAGCTATGCCTTTAACAATTGTTGGATATCGTCTTCGACATGGATTCTTATCCTTCCTTGCTTCAAATCCCATGTCAAATGTCTAGGAGAGCAAGATTTAGATCTCAACAACTCCAACATGTTACTTTGTAGTCAGATTTTCTAACAACCCTGGGTGATTGATGTGGGAGCAATAGGGTATTGCATTGATGTTTAAGTTTCGATCAACGTGCATTATAAGTGGATAAAGAAAAAAATAATATAATTCATAAAGTTTGAAGGTTTCTACTTGCTGTCTAATATGAGGTGTTATTTGTCCCAAAGTCTAGATTTAGTGATGTTTAGTGAGTAAAATCTTCGGTGCAGGAACTATAATGTAATTTACCCTTTAAATATATGCAGCCAAAATTAATGAAAAGTTATTTTTGAAACAAGACTAGTATGAGACGGAGTTGACTATTTTGTGGGAGAATAGTATAAACCAAAATGAGTTCTTCCAGTTATTTCGTTTTGAGCCTTCCAACCGTTTAATAGGGCTGCAGAACAATAAACGCTTACTCAAGATTGACTCATATCTGTGTGTGCATACATATGAAATGTAATCACATATACATGCATACATAAACATACATGCATAAAATGGACACGCCCCCACACATATATATAGTTGCATATATATTCATTAATGTATATGCATACTCCCTACGTCCCGTTTGAAATTACACCTTTTACTCAAAAGGTTATCCCATTTGAAACTACACTCTCCAATTTAGGAAAACTTATAATACTTCTTTTAATCAATGGGACCCACTTTCACACAATAACTTTCCACTTACTAATCCCTACCCCACTTTCTCTCTCCTACCTCACTCTTTATGCTCACAACAACTACACCACTAACACTTGTCCTTAATTCCCGTGCCCAGCCTGGAGTGTGTAATTTCAAACGGGACGGAGGGAGTATATATATTCATAGCTTAGTAATTAACATGCACACATACACATGCATATATACATAAATCCACAAAAATTGCATACAGTGGTGATGCCATATTTTCTTTCAAAAGGGGTCAAGATTGCTTAGGAAAAACATTATTTTCATCATATAGATTTTGGCACAAAGAGGGTCAAAATGATATCATAGTACAAATTTTATGCCAAGTAAAGGGGGTCGAAATTGACAAAAATAGCATTTAGTGTACCTTTTGAAGGTTTTGAAGGTACTAAAAAGACATTTCCCAAAAGTAAATGGGGTCAAGTGAACCCCATGCTCTTAAAGTGGCTTCGCCACTGCGTACATATAAATTTATATGTGTATATGTATGTGTGTGTGCGTACATATATAGTACGAGTAAATAAATTTTATTCATGCAGATTCTACAGATTCACAATCCAATAACCAAGGATAGATGGTAACAAGTAAGTAGATATACAGTTTTGAACATACCCTGCAGGAGTCACCGTTGCAGGTGTAGTAGGTTTCACTGCTTCTTTCCATGATAGATTGATCTTTTTATCGCCAATAAACGAAGGCGCTTTTGAGTGCAACGGCTGAGCAAGTGAAAACATAAAAATATGAGTTCAAGAATGCACTATGTAATAGGTAGCATAAAACAAGAGTCCAAATTCCATTCACCTGAGTCATAGCCAAAATATTATTGCAGGTACGCAACCCAGTTGTGGCATTTTGCTTTTGGGTTTTCTGCATTTCAAAGATTATGCTTGTAAGTCAAAGCATGATAGAAGAAAAAAATGAGAAAGCTTGACGGGATAAACGCACAATGCTAGCCTTTGCCTCGTCAGATTTAGCAGTGGCCATTGCTTTGTTCTGGTCAGCCATTCCTTGTGTTAGTTTCTTCATGGTAGCTCTCGCTAGGTCTTCCACGCAGTTCAACCTGTATCATCAGCCATGTCAAATACAAAAGCCGAGTCCAGTAAACACTTGGAACTTGAGAACACAAAATTATCAACACCAAATCCTGGATAAATCTTTACGAAAGAAAGCTACTATAATGCTGTGACATGCTTATAGGAATGGAGTCACAATTTGTACATTTAGTCATTATCTCGAGTTGGTACTGCCAGTTGGGAACCAACTATTATTGACATCTGAGTATATAAAATTAATAGCGAGCCTTGGTGCAAAAGTCTGCTTGCCTTAGATGCACAACAACAAACCCGAAAAAGACAAACAGAAAAATATATTGCCTCAAGCCAATACGGCAGACATACTGCGGGAAACTCAACCAACAACAAATATTGAAATAGAGAAAAAGAAAGGGGGAAACTTGATGAAATAAGTCAAGCATAGAAAGTCGTAATAGCAGATTAGGGTTTCTTAGCAAATTAGGCTGCGACTTGTGGATTCTAGAGACTTGTGCGTACTAGCGCAGACCGAGAGTTAGCGAATTTACGGTGAAATTTTTCTTTTTGTTGTTTAATTACTAGTTACTACGTCGTTTAGTTAAAAGAATAGAGAAGCCAGACGTTTGTCGAAAAAGTTTTGCCTCCATGCGCCTAAAGCCTCCGAGTCATTTCAAGCCATCTGATCGCCTTATACCTGCCTATCGATATCCACCCTGCCTCGGTGAGGCATCTAAGGGTTGCTCCATCTTGTCTCTCGCCTTTAATAACTATGCTCCACTTTCACTGTCCCTGACACATTCACCGCCAATGCGATAACAATCTGAATGAACATATTTAGTACCATAAGAAATTCCACAATAGTAACCAAGATTGGCAGAAGCCATGTACTTTTGGATCACATCGTAAGAAGCAATTCCGGAAAAGGACTAGGTAAGGATGTTGGTCAAGTATATGGTTTAATTTGTCGTTTTCTCCACTTGGCACCAGCGTTTCTGTTTTAGCAGACCAATTCCCAAAAAATGAAAGGAGTATTTGTGAATGAACATAGAAGCACCCATGGTTGTCAAAGACACCGCCCGCCTCGCCTTTTTGGCGTCTTGGGAGGTCGCCTTTTTGTAGCCAGGCAGGCGAATTCTTGCTCGCCTTTTTGCCGCCCGCCTCTAGCCTCGCCTTTCTGCACAATTTTTTTTTCCAATCTACTGTTCTTCAAATTTTCGTTTACTTTTGCATGACTCTAGAACTTGATTTCTTTTCTCTATAATTTTTAAGGGTTTAAGTTTATTTCATTTGCATAAACTAGTACTTTTTTTGTTGTTGATTTGAACTTCATAATTTTAATTCATGCGCCTTTTGTCTTATAATTCTTACTTTTGAGGTTTGAATTATATTAGGATACTGCTATAGGTGGAAATGTGAAATTTATTTAAGGCCAAAATATGTTTACCCTCCTAAAGTATCCACTGATTCCCACTTTGCACCCTCATTTGAAAAATCGGTCTGTTTGGTACCTAAACTTCCAAATTCTCCCACTTTGCCCCCTGGCACTAATGAGCGTTAAAAAAGTTAACTGAATAGGTCATGTGCAGAGCACATGATGACATATGGGTTATTTTGTAATGATTATTAGTTTTTAAATGGTTAAATGCAAAGTTTTAAATATAAAGAGCTAAAAAGTTATTTCTTTTCTCCAAAATAATTAATATTTTCTTAAATAATTAATATTTCTTGAAAATAATATTTTTTTTATTTTTTATATTAAAAAATAATATATATTTTTGTATTTTTATTATAAAAAAAGTTATGTTCGTAATAGCATATATTAACATTATCTTAAATAATTAATATTTTCAGAAAAATATATATTTTGGAATAGGATTAAAAAACAAAAATTAAAGAATATTATAAATCAAAAAAATGTATTTTTTAAGAGAAATGTATTTATTTTTTAATAAAAGTAAAATATTTTTTAAAAATAAAAAAAGCTTATAATTTTTCATTTAAATACATATTTTTGATTTATAATATTCTCTAATTTTTATTATTTATTCCTATTTAAAAATATATTTTCTGAAAATATTAATCATTTAAGATAATGTTAATATATGCTATTACAAACATAATTTTTTTTACAATATAAATACAAAAAAATATTTTTTTAACATAAAAAATAAAAAATTATTATTTTCATGAAATATTAATTATTTAAGAAAATGTTAATTATTTTTGAAAAAGAAATAAATTTTTAGCACTTAATATGTAAAACTTTGCATCTAGCCCTTAAAAACTAATAACCATTATAAACTAGCATATTTGTCATCATGTGCTCGGCACATGACCTATTCCGTTAACTTTTATAACGTTCGTTAGTGTCAGGAGGCAAAGTGGGACAATTTGGAAGTTTAGGTTCCAAACAGACCGACTTTTCAAACGAGGGTGCAAAGTAGGAATCAGTGTATAATTTGGAGGTTAATCGTATTTTGGCCTTTATTTAATGTTATATTTATGTTCATAACACGTGTTATGATTTGTTTTTGTGATTCATGTGTGTACATATACATATATATTTGTTCTATTTTTCTCCTTGCATGCCTTTTTGTCGCTCGCCTCTCGCCTTGCCTTTCGCCTTTTCCTAGTACGTGTCGCCGAAGCACCTGATTCTTAAATAAACTTAGGAATCTTGTCCTGTTCTTGAACTTTGCATTATGTAATTTAAGTAACAAGTTGTTCGACCGAACATTTAATATAGATCGTATCACCCTGTATAATTGATGCTTTGACAGACAAGAGACAACTAATGTAGGTATGAACAGAGTGATTTCCAAAATCTCAAACATTGAACTTGTTGACAATATCTTTCAGTTAGGCATACTTCAACCATCAATATGGATTCTATATTGTATGCCACAATCTGATAGGAATCATGAAGCAGACAAGAAGCAAATATGGGACTCACGGACATGAATAGGGGTATCTTAAGAGTTCTCTGCTTACAAAGACTTCATAATTTTAGTATCTTACAATTTAAGAATCTCAAGTTAAATTTCTTAATTCTATATCGACAAATGTCATCGTAAAGAAATCATCGAAAAGATTAAGTTCTTATGTTAGTCATGATGTAATGACCAGAGCATCCATTTTACTAAATTCACTTGTTTATTTTATCCTTCTTTCCTCTACCTTTCCTGTATTTTCCCAGCTAATTTCTCTTTTCTAGCTTTTGCCCTAGGGCAACAAGTAGACAACATGATGCAATGGTTTTTACTTTTAACAAGGACTGCCACACAGCCACGCTAAAGAGTGGTAATCTCACCAATGAGCTAAGGTTACTTCACTTAGCTAAATGGAAAGAAAAAAAGTTCAAATCATAATCTAATGTGTCGGAGGTTTCTTTTGATGGTCTAGTAAATGTAATCTCTGCAGGCACATTAAAAACTCGGTGCAAATTGCAACCAAATCCCAAGTCATAGTGTTACATTTGTTCCTGGCCATTATATCACAAATGAAAACTGAGCGTCATTATATTTAGCCACACGGATGACGAAGCAAAAACATAGTTGGAAGTTTGGTTTGTTCCTCGTAAATATCCTTTAGTCTTAGGACTGCAGAGGGTAAAAAGAAAGGATGAAGACAACCTGAAATGATGTGATAAGCAAAGTACCTCTCCATGAAATCTTTGTAAAACTCTGAGAAGTCCTCCCCAAGCCTATCTGATGGTTGACCAGTCACTACCTTGTAACCACATAAACTATTTGTGGCATTTGGTGCCTGTTATAACAGTAAAGGCTATCTATCAAACAACAAACATGCGCAGAATGGATGCGAAAAGATGAGAGCATAAAGCTAATGTAACCTTGTGAGCTAAATGATGAAATGTGTACAACAAGCACTCAGCATAAGTAAAGTTCATCTCTTCACCAGTTTTCCTTCGAGGCAGGTACTTCTGAAAAGTTAAAAGGCAACTAATAATAAGGCAAATAATACAGTCAAGAGGAAATGAATGGAGCCATGAAAAAAAAAACATACATGAAGAAAGCTCAATTTTGATATAGCCTCAGTTAAAGCCATACAAAATTTAACAGGAATAATAAATTAACTTTGCTATCACCAAGTTAAATACTAGCATAATGATAATTAGAATGATATGCAGCAAAAATATAGAATAAGAAAAAACATGAATCTCATTGGAAAAAAATGTCCTCAGCTAAAGCCTTGTTAAATAACTAAGATTAGGAATATATATTATATACTCCGTCTGTCCCAATTCAAACTACACAATTTTGGTTAGGCACGGGAATTAAGGAAAAATGTTAGTAGGAGAGAGAAAGTGAGGTAGGGAATAGTAAGTGGAAAGTTGTTGTGAGTTTGAAAGTGGGTCCCATTAAATAAAAATATATTATAACTTTTCCATTAAAGAAAGTGTAGTTTCAATTAGGACACCTTTTTAGGTAAAATGTGTAGTTTCAAATGGGACGGAGGAAGTATGTTGCAACATGGAGAACGAGGTCAACATTTAAGATCAAACGAAAGGTGGGTTGGAAATGTGGGTTGGAAATTCCAGTAATACTCAACCCAACTACTTGTCGTCAGGTACATGAATCCCTTATTGTCGCTAGATCCTGTTGGGTTTTGGGGTTACAAACGCAGTGAAAAACTTTATAATACAACAAAACCCTAGCCCTTAAATCCGTCTAGCATGAAGAGATGAAATCATATGAAATAGATTTTACATACCTTTAATGCGATTAAGTTTGTTCAAAACGAATCCCAATAGCGAATCTCAAAACGAATCTCAAAAACGTTGATGAAGTTTTTGATATCCTCCTTGTTGTAAACCTTGTGATGAATCAACGATTGTAAGTCTTCAAGCTTTTGGTGATAACGCAATCACCCTCTATCGATAATCCACACGCGAACGGACCAAGATCAATATCTTGTTGGATTGCTAGATGATCCCCGATTGTTGAATCAATATTCAACAATCAATGGCTGTTGGTAGAATGAATCTATGGAGTTTTGATCTTTGATTCGTAATCAAAATCAATCAATTAGTGTTTCTAAAACTCTAATTTTCGTCACTTTTTGCTGGGACAAAAGGGTTCTATTTATACTTGTTATAAATCCCCAACACTTAGGGAAAAGAGTCATTTTTCCAAGTAAAAACGGGTTTCCAGCGCTGCCAGGACAAGTCGTCCCCCAGGGCACGAGTCGTGAGCACGATGCACGAGTCGTCCCACAGGGCACGAGTCGTCCCTTAATTCCAGCACTCTGATTCATTCGTCCCTGCCTTGGGGAATAGTTGGGCCATATGGGGACGAGTCGTCCCCTCGGGGCACGAGTCGTCCCTTGACCCCAGAATTCATCCTTTTAGCCATTTTCAATCCGTTCTTTTGTGTTTGACCCTTTAGGAATTATATTTTATGTTGGTAGTGAGTTGAAACATCAACCTCACAAGACATAAGTGACTTCTAGTAAGTCATTATGTCCACCCAATTAAATATAACATCAAAGCTTGATTCCTTGATAGATCAATGTCACAATCCCTTTGTCCACGATGTCATATTGAACATGAGTCATGGTCCATGTCAACTCACAATGTTCAATGCTTTCTCGATTCCGAATATATTGATAATCCAAGTGCATTTGATCTCTATCAAATCTCTTGAGTGTGGCCACACATTTCATCAACACTATTCATCGAGGGGCCCAAGCAAAACATCTCTCTCACACACAGAGAGGGACAAATCCCATCTTGACTTATCATTCTTCCCTACAAGAATCCAATCGTGTCAATATAGCCCTTATTGCTATCCTATTAAAGATAGTGTTAGACTACATCAAACACAATGTTCATCATGTGAAAGACGATGATAGTCTCAGGTACAAAGGATTCAATGACACGACTATCATGAGATTTAATCATGACATATATGACTATAGACCATGTCATAAATCTCATCGGTAGGTCATGTGCAGTACTTGTTTTCTAGCAAGTATCCATAAGTGTAATGTGCATCTAATGCATATAATCATCTCCATGATTATCCATTACCAACTTATACTAGTTATTCATAATAACTAGGGACGCAGGTTATTATAATAAACATGCAAACATACAATAAGCCAAATAAACTTCCTCTATAATAAATGATAAAAACGATTACATAGCGATTTAATTTATAAGTCAAACATAACTAAACGCCTAGGGCATTACACCAATAATCTCCCACTTGCACTAGGCACCATCTATGTATCGTATACCCATGGACCTAACATGACCATCATGCTTTGCTTGTGCGAGGGGCTTTGTAAGCGGATCCCCAATGTTATCATCGGTTGATACTTTGCATATCTTAGCGTCTCCCCTATCAATGAACTCTCGAATGAGATGGAAACGTCTAAGTATGTGTTTGGATCGCTGATGTAACCTTGGTTCCTTTGCTTGCGCAATGACACCATTATTGTCACAATAAAATTCCACCGGATTAGTGATACTTGGAACAACTTCCAAATCACTAATGAACTTCTTAATCCAAACTGCCTCCTTAGCTGAATCGGATGCCGCTATATATTCGGCCTCGGTTGTAGAATCGGCTATGGTACTCTGCTTGGAACTCTTCCAACAAATTGCACCTCCGTTAAGCATAAACACAAATCCCGACTGCGATCGGAAATCATCCTTGTCGGTTTGGAAGCTTGTGTCTGTGTAACCTCTTACAACAAGATCATCTTCCATCCCTCCAAAAACCAAGAACGCATCCTTAGTCCTTCTTAAGTACTTAAGGATCGTCTTGACTTCCATCCAATGGTTCTCAGCAGGATCAAATTGGTATCGACTCGTCATGCTTAGAGCATACAAGACGTCAGGTCTAGTACAAATCATAGCGTACATGATAGATCCAATAGCCGAAGCGTATGGAACTTCATTCATCCTCTTTCGCTCATCAGTTGTCTTAGGACACTGATTCTTGCTAAGAGTAATACCATGACCCATTGGCAAGTTGCCTCTTTTAGAATTTTTCATCTTGAATCTTCTAAGAACCTTGTCAATGTAGGTACTTTGACTCAAACCAATTATCCTTTTAGATCTATCTCTATAGATCTTGATGCCAAGAATGTAAGCGGCTTCACCCATATCTTCCATTGAGAAACATTTCCCTAACCAAGACGACAGTCTAAAGTGCAGGAATGTCGTTTTCAATGAGTAAGATATCATCAACATACAATAATAGAAATAATACTATGCTCCCACTGAATTTCATGTATACACAAGGTTCATCTTCGTTCTTGACAAAACCAAACTCTTTGATCTTTTCGTCAAAACGAAGATTCCAACTCCTAGAAGCTTGCTTCAATCCATATATGGACCTTTGCAACTTGCACACTTTGTTAGAAATTCTTGGATCGACAAAACCTTCGGGTTGTGTCATATACACATCCTCGAGTAACTTCCCATTTAGGAAAGCCGTTTTGACATCCATTTGCCATATCTCATAGTCATAATATGCGGCTATGGCAATTAAAATTCTAACAGACTTAAGCATTGCAACAGGCGAAAAGGTTTCATCATAGTCAACACCATGAATCTGTCTATATCCCTTTGCTACAAGCCTAGCCTTGTAAGTATGCACCTTCCCATCCATGTTAGTCTTCTTCTTGAAGACCCACTTGCACCCTATGATTTTTACACCTTCGGGTGGCTCAATCAAGTTCCAAACTTGATTATCCGACATGGATTGCAATTCGGATTCCATGGATTCTAACCATTTATCCGAATCGGGAGTTGACATCGCCTCTTGATAGGAAGTGGGTTCGTCATTCTCAATGACTTCCACTTCATTACTTTCCGACACGAGAAATCCATATCTCTCGGGTGCGGATCGTAACCTATCCGATCTACGATGGACTTGTGGATCTTGAACCGGTTCCACAACTTCTTGTGGACTTGGTTCCGTCTCTACTAATGGTTCCATGTTATTTTCGGGTTCTTGAACTTCTTCAAGATCAATTTTATTCCCACTAGTTCCTTTATTGAGAAACTGTTTCTCAAGAAAAGTACCATATTGAGCAACAAACAATTTGTTCTCATTGCGGTTGTAAAAGTAATACCCTTTGGTTTCCCTAGGATAACCAACGAAAATAACCTTGTCAAATTTAGGTGCTAACTTATCAGAGACAAGTCTCTTCACATAAGCTTCGCAACCCCAAATCTTTATGAAAGACAAACTAGGTTTTCTTCCATGCCACATCTCATGTGGGGTCTTAGGAGTCGATTTAGTAGGGACTCTGTTCAGTGTGAACGCATCAGTCTTTAATGCATATCCCCAAAAGGAAATAAGAAGGTCAAATTGACTCATCATCGAACGAACCATATCTAATAAGGTTCTATTCCTCCTCTCGGATACACCATTCCATTGTGGTGTTCCGGGTGGAGTCAACTCTGAAACAATTTCACAATTTTTGAGATGATTGTCAAACTCTTGGCTCAAATATTCTCCACCACGATCGGATCGAAGTGCTTTAATAGTTTTGCCAAGTTGATTTTGTACTTCATTTTGAAATGTTCTAAACATCTCAAACGATTCACTTTTGGACTTCATCAGATAGACATAGCCATATCTAGATAAGTCATCGGTGAATGTGATGAAATACCGAAATCCTCCCCTAGCAATGCTGCTCATTGGCCACATACATCGGTATGTATTAGGCCCAATAAGTCACTAGCCCTTTCACTACTCTTAGAGTAGGGTGGTTTGGTCATTTTTCCCAATAAACAAGATTCGCATATCTCATATGACTCATAATCATGTGAGTCTAAAAGTCCATCCTTATGAAGTTTAGAAATGCGTTTCTCGTTTATATGACCAAGCCGGCAATGCCACATGAACGTGATGTTCATGGCATTCGGTTTAGACTTCTTATACATATGATAAATATCTTCAACATTATTTTGTTTCTCATCAACATCAAGAACATAAAGGCGAACATAAAGGCCATTAAATGAATTTGCAATACAATAAAGCATATCATTTAAATAAATAGAAAATTTCTTATTCTCAATAAGAACCTAAAACCTTCATTATCCAAACAAGAAACGGAAATAATATTTCTACTCAAATCCGGAACATAGTAACAATTGTTCAAAACAAGTACTAATCCACTAGGTAAAGTTACATCATATGTCCCTACGGCTAATGCAGCAACTCTTGCTCAATTCTCCACATGCAGGTCAACTTCACCTTGTTTGAGTAGCTTCCTATTCCTTAGTCCCTGCACATTTAAACAAATGTGAAATCCACATCCGGTATCTAATACCCATGAACTAGAAATAGAAAGGAAAATATCTATCATATAGATACCTGAATCAGAAGCAATCGTATTGCCCTTCTTCGTCTTTACGCCTTCCTTGTAAGCCTTGCAATTACGCTTCCAATGACCAACCTCTTGGCAATGGTAGCAAATCGCATCCTTTTGAGACACTTTGGGAGCCTCTCCAGCAACGGCAACTTTTGTCTTAGGCTTAGCAACACTTGCTTTACCTTTGACATCTTTCTTGAAACCCTTTCCTTTGTTAACAATTAACACATTTGTCGTTTCGGGCTTCTTGATATTCTTCTCTGTGGTCTTAAGCATCGCATGCAATTCCGAGATATTCTTATCCATGCCACTCATGTGATAGTGCATTATAAAATGACCATAACTTTCAGGCAATGAATTTAATATCGTATCAGTGGCGAGTTCCAAACTCGTCGAATTTCCAAGCCTTTCGAGACGCTCAATGTGACCCTTCATCTTAAGGACATGAGCACCAACCGACTGCCCCTCTTGCATCTTGCATGCATTTAGGGCTTTAACCACATCATACCTCTCTTGTCTAGCTTGCACTTGAAACATTTCCTTTAAGTGCTTGGCTAGATCAAAAGCAGCTTTCATGTGTTCAAGGTCCTTCTGAAGAGCCTTACACATGGTGGCAAGCATAAGGCATGTCATATCATTAGAATCATCAGTATGTTTCTTGTGAGCATCCTTATCTACCCTTGAAGCATTGGCAGCAGGTGGAGGTAGAATAGGTTCGTCAAGAACGTACATTTTCTTCTCTTGTCTAAGAACAATTCTTATGCTTCTGATCCAATCAGAATAGTTTGTACCGTTCTCTTCGAACTTGTCCTTCTCAAGGACGGATCGCAGTGACAGGGGCTGATTATTGTGAGTTGCCATTACTATAATAAAATATGCAAACAATGAAACACATAAGTATCAACGCATTTATCATCTAAGAGCAAATAATATATTTCATAAATACTCCCACTAAATTATATACCTTCAAATACAAACATGTATCATATAATCATAGTAGGCTAAGATCCATATATCACTTGATTTTGGTTTAACTGACTCAATGCCCGAAATCAAGCTATTTAGGTAAAAATATCAATCATATCATATATGACTCTTAGATCTTTTATGAGCTTTCCTTAGATATCATATGTCAAAAAACATGTTTTAAATCTCATTTATGCCTTGGATCAAATCTCATTTGAAAGCACCAATTAAGTCCAACCTTTTTCAAACGTATGAGACATGGAACGATGCACCTAATTGAGTCAAAACTACATCAAACATTATCTCATCTTGATCACAAATTAAGATATAATGATGCACCCAACTGAGTCGAAACTATATCAAAATATCCTAAAATATCAAAAGTGTTCTAATCAAGGGATGGCATAAAACTTAAATATTTAGAAGGTTTTACACATAACAACAAACATCGCATGGTTGTATAATGAATCTTATGTGTACATAATCATGAACATAGGGCTTCACAAAATATTCCAATCAAACAATTTGATACAATTTTGAGAAGTTACAAATCTAAATAATCATATCAAACAGATCAATAACCTATGTAAAAGATTAATCACATTAACCAATTATTAATCACAATCATAGCATATCACATATACTTGTTTTCATAAAACAATACACATAAAATCATGAATCTATTTCATATAGCACGTAAAGCATTTAATCAAATTAAATCTAGCATGCCAATTTCAATCCTAATCATGATAAACAAGGCTCTGATATCACTGTTGGGTTTTGGGGTTACAAACGCAGCGAAAAACTTTATAATACAACAAAACCCTAGCCCTGAAATCATATGAAAAAGATTTTACATACCTTGAATGCTATTAAGTTTGTTCAAAACGAATCTCAATAGCGAATCTCAAAACGAATCTCAAAAACGTTGATGAAATTTTTGATATTCTCCTTGTTCTAAACCTTGTGATGAATCAACGATTGTAAGTCTTCAAGCTTTTGGTGATAACGCAATCACCCTCTATCGGTAATCCACACGCGAACGGACCAAGATCAATATCTTGTTGGATTGCTAGATGATCCCCGATTGTTGAATCAATATTCAACAATCAATGGTTATTGGTAGAATGAATCTATGGAGTTTTGATCTTTGATTCGTAATCAAAATCATTCAATTAGTGTTTCTAAAACTCTAATTTTCGTCACTTTTTGCTAGGACAAAAGGGTTTTATTTATACTTGTTATAAATCCCTAACATTTAGGGAAAAAAGTCCTTTTTTCAAGCAAAAACGGGTTTCCAGCACCGCTAGGACGAGTCGTCCCCCAGGGCACGAGTCGTGAGCACGAGTCGTCCCATAGGGCACGAGTCGTCCCCTAATTCCAGCACTCTGATTCATTCGTCCCTGCCTTAGGGAATAGTTAGGCCATATGGGGACGAGTCGTCCCCTCAGGGCACGAGTCGTCCCATAGGGGACGAGTCGTCCCTTGACCCCAGAATTCACCCTTTTAGCCATTTTCAATCCGTTCTTTTGTGTGTGACCCTTTAGAAATTATATTTTAAGTTGGTAGTGAGTTGAAACATCAACCTCATAAGACATAAGTGACTTCTAGCAAGTCATTATGTCCACCCAATTAAATATAACATCAAAGCTTGATTCCTTGATAGATCAATGTCACAATCCCTTTGTCCACGATGTCATATTGAACATGAGTCATGGTCCATGTCAACTCACAATGTTCAATGCTTTCTCGATTCCGAATATGTTGATAATCCAAGTCAATTTGATCTCTATCAAATCTCTTGAGTGTGGCCACACATTTCATCAACACTATTCATCGAGGGGCCCAAGCAAAACATCTCTCTCACACAGAGAGGGACAAATCCCATCTTGACTTATCATTCTTCTTTACAAGAATCCAATCGTGTCAATATAGCCCTTATTGATATCCTATTAAAGATAGTGTTAGACTACATCAAATACAATGTTCATCATGTGGAAGACGATGATAATCTCAGGTACAAAGGATTCAATGACACGAGTATCATGAGATTTAACCATGACATATATGACTATAGACCATGTCATAAATCTCATCGGTAGGTCATGTCCGGTACTTGTTCTCTAGCAAGTATCCATAAGTGTAATGTACACCTAATCCATATAATCATCTCCATGATTATCCATTACCAACTTATACTAGTTATTCATAATAACTAGGGACGCAGGTTATTATAATAAACATGCAAACATATAATAAGCCAAATAAACTTTCTCTATAATAAATGATAAAGACGATTACATAGCGGTTTAAGTTATAAGTCAAACATAACTAAACGCCTAGAGCATTACACCAACAGATCCAAAGCAGGGATATGCATGAAACAACCGTCAGTTACACCCTTTTAACTAATATCATCAATTCTAATTGTTGTCTGCCCCTAACAGTAGCACTGTTGATAATGACATTATCGCTCATTTTAATAAGTTTATTTATTGGTTGATCATTTAAACGTCTGATCTATCTAGAACGATTTATTTCATCCTATTATCACCTAGTGGAGCTGCTTTTACTGTTCACCTAATGTGCACTTCAAGTTTATCTCTCCTAGTTTTACCATATATCAATCCTAGTATCTACTTTGACATACATGCATAAAATGAAAATGCTTCTTACATGCCTAACATTCCATACCATAATGTAAGCTAGTTTTAACAACTACTCCCTCTATACCATCTTAATCCATAAAATTTCCATTTCGGGTGTCCCATCAAAATTTCCTTGCAACGTCAGGGGTATATGGTAATCACATAGAACTCAAGAGCTTCCGCAGCTTCCCCCCCCCCAGATTTATCACTATGACGATCACCTCTCTCATAGTGCATAACTGAACAGAAATAGTAGAACTAACAGCACAGCTCACGATCAGGCTTATTGCCCTAATAATGGTATTCCTCGGTCGTCTTCATGTGTCTCATTCTATCACTTAACTTTCATTTAGTATACTGTCTTACTCTGGTTTTAATCCCCTTACCAATAAACTTCTCTCCACTTTCATGGTTTTAGAATTAGACGCTGCAGTGAAGGAGTAAACCAAAGCCAACTACGAAATCTATAAGAAAAGCCAATTTTAATAGGTTAAAGGGTGAAATATGGTATGAAGCACAGCAGTGTAGATACATATACTCTCTTCATTCTCTCAAGCCAAGATTGTATTTTTTTTTTCCAACTAATCTTAAAAGCTTGTACTTTAAAATTTTAGTAGTACCTTCTTTTTGTTAGGTACATACACCCTCCGTCCCACTCGAAACAGGACAACCCCAAAATGAAAACGTTTTATTTAATCTGACCCACTTTCACACTCACCCCACCTTTCATACTCACAACACCTAGCTCACTTACACTTTTCCTTAATCCCCGTGCCTAACCCAAAAATCCTATTTCGAGTGGGACAGAGGGAGTATATGGATGATAAAGAAACAACCAAAGGGAGGGTTTCATCAGAGTTCAACACACTAAACAGATCTAAAAGTTCATCCAGAGTTGGCCTGTTTATCAAAAGGCAACAACTTGGAGAAAAATGAAGTTAGAGTTCGCTTGCTTATCTATTGGTAACTTTTGAGCATGAACCAAAGGCCAACGAGTAAGGAGCTTAAGTAAATCGAGTTATTTTTCAGCCTGATGGTAAATATGTCGAATGAAGGAAGTGAAATTTCAATGGATGGCAGCATGTGCACAATATTTCATTGGTTGTGCAAGTGTATCGTCAGTAGAATAAACATAAAGGAATGTGTAACTTTTCTTAACAGAATGTGTACCTTCAAGAGCTGAACAACAGAAGGAAGGATCTGTCTTGAATCTTGTGGAGTTGAGTAAGGTGAACTTTCTGCAAGGTTTTTGAGCAAGTCCACTTTGCGTTCTTCAGGAAGCTGCATGAAAACAATTGTTAAACATGGGTTTTTAATATTGATTTTGAATTAACTGCACATCCAGGTCTATAATATATGTAAAACCACTTAGCTTGAAAGAATTCAGGACTATTCAGTTCTTCCCATTGCTATGAATAACGCTCTGTTGCATTTCATGACCAGTTTTCATTGCTAATAATGAGCAGAGACTCACTTACAATCCAAAGTTAATGAAAATACCTAAAAAGTCAATTTAAGATCAATGAGAATATTCAAGCCTTCTTAGTATGTTAGTTTTCCTAAGTAAAATCCTAGGAGTATGTGAGCTCTACTACTAATAGAAAGCTATCATCCATATTTAGAACCAAGATAAACTCAAAACCAAGTTTTCAAGCTCTGAGAGTGAATGTCTAGCCCAAGTATAACAAGTACGCCATGATGACTCCACCAGGGCAAGTCAATCAGCATCAAACAAGAGGGAATGGGGGGGGGGGGTGTTCGTACCATACTACATTACAAATAACAACTTGAAACTGCAAATAGAGATGAAATTCTAACTTTGTTTCGGAATAACCATGACTTAGTCAATACTGTACCAACATGGACACATACTTCACCAGGTAAAGAAGAGTGATTCTGATACATAACTTTCACACTAGGTTGCATGTAAATTACAGGATACCTACCCAATTCAGCTTCATACATAATTTTTTTTTTACTCTGATAATCTCAGTACCAGTTGTACCAACAAAAAATTAAAAAAAAAATCTCAGTACCAGATAAAATTTCCAAATAAGCAGAGAGGAAAGGGAGGGAGGATAGATGGTGCTACCAGGGAAGTAATTAAAAGTTCAGTAGCAAGCGCCATCTAAACATCATATGGTAAAAACGAACAAAAAAAAGGTGTATTAATATCCAGAAATTCAACAAAAGAACAATAAGCATATAACGTGCACCTCGAAGGCTTGGCATGCTATTGCGTCACCATTATTCAAGTACTAACCCACAGCTAAATATTCATGAAAATGGAAATCTGACACGAGTCCACAAGAAACATTAGCATTTATCAATAGGCGCATTTGGCTTCGTGATTCAGTCACTTTTCTTGCCTTAGGGGATCTTTGTGATGATAAAAAGTAAGAGATGGATAAAGGGAGAATGATGGAACTGAAGAGAGAGAGAGAGAGAGAGGAAAACCTTACACTGTTTTGCCAATCACACTCAATGTATACGCAATTATCATAGGAGTCAAAGTCTAAATCTATATGAATAATGTGAGATTTTCATATAAATGTTTCAGAGGCACCTCCACTTACAATTCTTCTTATGTAATGCAGCTAATTCCATTGATGCGTGCAAGTAAAATGCAACACCAAGGTCAATTATAGTATCAACATAAAAAGCAAGATGAGAAAAACATACACAACAGGGACTCCAAGTCAGGTGCACTAGTGATATCAGCAACAAGCTTAAACTTCCATTCGATGATTGATGACTAGGAATTCCAAGGATGTTCCCATCTTACTTTCCAAGCAAAATTAAAAAATATGTTCTTGATGATGGGAATTGAGTTAAGAATTAAGTTTAATGTTACTGGAAACACGGTATATATGACTGAAAAAGGGAAGTTATGTACACCAGAAAGGAAAATGATGGATTTACCTTATCGAAAACAGGAATAATGTGCTTATTCAAATAGTTGAGAAATTTACTACTCGATGCACCCCGCTGCAAGCAACATAGAGTTTTAGTCAAGAAAAGTATATAACAGGCTAGATTACAGAATATATATATATATATATATATATATATATATATATATATATATATATATATATATATATATATGTGTGTGTGTGTGTGTGTGTGTGTGTGTGTGTGTGCATATATGCATACATATACATATACATATATACAGAAAGAGAGAGACACACACAGGTATAAGTAGGTACCATGAAAAAAGGAAGGGCCATGTATAAGCACGATATCAATCTGTCCACATGGTCCCCATCTGCAACCTGCACCATCGGGATCATCTTATCAGCACATGTTGCATAGTCAAAAAGATTAAGCTGAAAGCCAAGAATCTTACGAGCAGGAAAGACAAGTTTTTGCACTTAGTAATAAGGCATACTCATCATTCACAATGCAGAAGATGAAAACATGTTGCAAACATTAAGGGTCCTTAAACATGCCGACAGTGATTGTAGTTTGAAATTGAACAAATGAAAAAGAAGGTAATTTAGAATTCCTAGTGCTAAAACAAACTCCTGCTGCTCGGAACCGGGGGTATTTAATGCAGGACAAACTAGCTCCATACTATCTTGCAAGCCCAAGTCACAGGCCAAGGATCGTGCTCAGTCAAACAAAGCCTTTTGGATAAGAAGTGTCCTTGGTAGATCAGGATTAGTATTGTTATATATGTTGCTAATTTGATAATTAGAAGTATGTTCTAACTTCATAAGAGCAAGTCCAAGGGAGCGCCAAAGCTCCACTCTGGCGCACTATTTCCTCTCCAACGGGGACTTCATCCTTTGCAACAATTTAAAGCAGATCAAATTTTGTTCCAAATCTGGCGCAAGATTTGGTTCTGCGCTATACTACCTTTTTTTTTTACTTTTTACTCTATACTCCCTCCATTTCAAAATAATTTTTGTATATACTTCTTCCGTCCCAAAATAAATAATAATTTTTACCATATACTCCCTCCGTCCCAGCGAAAGAGCCATTTATTTCCTTTTTGGGCGTCCCATTTAAAAAGCCACTTTCCCAAAAAGGAAACCTTAAATCACTATCCTCTCCACTCATTCTCTCTCCTACTTTACTTTTACACTCACAACATTATCTTTCTTACATCACCTCCCACTCATTCTCTCTCCTATTTAATTTTTCATACTCACAACATTTAAACTTTTTCTCTTTCCTACATCACATTTCTTATTTTGCGTGTCGGACAAATTTACCGACTCTTTCGCTGGGACGGAGGGAGTACTTCTCAATCCTAAAATTAATCACATTTAAGTTGTCAACATTCTTAATTAATGTACATTGTCAAGCTTGTACTTTGCCAACGTTCTTAATTAATATACACTGTCAAACTTGTACTTAACTTGTATAATGATTAATTGACTAATAATTATAATTTTTATTTATTATCACAATTTTATTTTGAGATGGAAAAAAAAAGTACGACAATTATTATGAGATATAAAAGTATACATTTTAATAACAACTACAAAATAAACATATATATTAAATAATAATATACCAATTAATAGAAAATATATTAAATGAAATGAAATAATAAAAAATATTCTAATAATATGCTTTTTTGGTGCGGGACAGGATATGATGGTTGGAGATTATGATAGATATTTGATGCAAAATTTGCACCATCTGAAAGCAATAGTGCAATTTTTGCACCAAACCATTGGAGATGGTCTAAGTAGTGTTTTTTCCGGTCCTCCCAATAGTATTCCCAATCCAAGCCGTAAAAGTTTAGTTCTATCCTCATCCTAGTATAATCAAGAAACTAGCTTGACGCACGCGGGGTCTTAGCCTGATGGTTAGAGTTCATGGCTTTCAACCTGGAGGTCATGGGTTCGATTCCCCCACCAGTGGTTAGAGGGAATGACATTGCCCTCCCTAGCATAGCTAGGCGCCTCTGTGAAGTGCATCAAGGGGGGAGCGGTGAAATGTGTTGATCCCCTTCTTTTAGTAAAAAGAAAGAAAAAAAAAAGAAACTAGCTTGACCTATAAATAGTTGTGCAGAACTTCAAAGCTATATTCCGAGTTAATTATCAAAATGGGTTGAACACAACACAGAAAAGGGAACTTACGGTCTATAAATATAGCTTATTCTTCAATAAGGTATAGAAGAACAAAGAGAAAAAGTATGCACCACGTGGAAAAGGAAAACCATCATACTTCTGGTTATCAACTGGAAGATCCATCATAGGTTAGTGAACCACTTGAGGAACACTAACCGTAGATCTAGCTCATGTGCTTGAACCACCATGATGGATAGCAGGAAGACGTTGAAACAGAAGTCGAACAAGGATGAAGATGAAACCAGATTTTGCATTGAGAAAATGATGGGCATTCATCTCCAACGCAAACACCATAGAAGAAGCAAAATTAGGGACACGCTATTTCCTGACATCCATGAGGGACAAAATGAGATGATAGCCATGCTGGTATCATTTGAAGGGATCTTCCCCCACAGTCGTGCCTCAAAACCCCTTCAAACAACATGAAAGATCAACCTATTCAATGTCTTGATAACAAAAATGAAACAAGAAGTTGGAGCAGGAACCCCACCCTCCCTAGAACTCCTTAACCTCTGATGAATTAACTCCTGAAACTGAAAATCAAACAGAACTTCCTGTCAAATTGCACGAGCACCGTTTCTTCTGGAACACAATCTTTGCGAAGAATTTATTAAGAAACCCTAACTTGGAAACTCACAAGCCTTCTCTTCGCTAGCTTATGTAAGTGTCTGGTAGGTTACTCAAGACTCGAGAATCAAAACTCTCGTCAGTGGCAAAACTGCACCTAGAAACATGCAGAATCCACTAACCTACGCCTTCAGTTCTGAAATTTCATCTTGGTATTACTAGCCACTTGGAATAACCCCTTGAATGCAGTACTTTGTGGCTACAACCATAATGCAGTAACATGTGGTCAGAGTGAAAATAAACACTTCTAAGTACTATATGTCTCTTTCATTGGGCTCTGAGATATAGATGCAAAAGAGACTTCCAGGACTCCTTTCAGTGACGAACTTCATATACAGAAAATGTAAGACCCCACCCTCCAAAGAGACTGAACATGTGAAGAAACTGACAGTTCTCGTGATAAAGAATACTACTCTTTACTTATCACTAGACTGGAGAAAAGATTGCACAACTCTCGAATACTGCTTATGACAAAACCTCCCATTACCAACCTTGTTTCTCCTCGCGGTGTAGCCTTTGCTCAGATACACAAAACGTGACCATGTTACAATATTCCTGGACAAATACGAAAACAATGCACCAGTGCAACTTTATGAAACATTCGACATTTTTACCCTCCAATGGATCTCCTGGTTAAACTTGTTAACTCTTCAAGAAAATACCCACAAAATGCTCCAATAAACTAAATACCGAAAGATATACTCATGAAAATCCAGGCCCCAATGACGACCAGCCAGACAACTCAATTAAATTTTCTCAGTCATTGCACTGCAAGCTGGCACCATATGCAAAGAGTTCTCTGCTGCAAGATACTTCCAACTCTTTATCTCTTCACGCACGAGATTCCAACTCCATTGTCTATAATGACTCATCATTTCTCACAAATGTAGTTCTTTTAAAGATAGCAAGAGAACACAGCCACACGGCCCACTCCAGAAATCTGTAGGATGACCCACATATTCAGGGACAATATTCCTATTCCAATAATAGATATAATCATTCCTACTTAAGCAAAAGAAGCACACTATATAAATGCATGTGCAAGCAAGAACAAGTGTTATTCTCCTGGTTCCTCCAACCTGAAATGAAAAGGATCTCACACACAGCTGGTAATGAGGGAATTAATTCAATGATCAATTTACGAAAGTCATTGAAAGGGGTGAAGAGGGGGAGTTGTTTGGGACAAATGCATGAATAGTACAGCATGGAAAGCTTTCTTCAAAGACTTTGAGCTGGGTGCAGACAATATCCCTTGCATATTTCTAAATTATTATGTTCTACCAACCATATCTAGTTTTTGGGTTCAATGCAGAACTGAGGATAGCGGTAGAGGTGGGAGGAGGAGGAGGAGGAGGAGGAGGAGGAGGAGGAGAAGGAGAAGAATAAATACTCACATCAAACTGTGCATCAAGATCAGCTTGACCTTCAATGATTTCAATAAGTTCCTGTACACGTTCAGTAGGAGCTTTCTCCCCAAATATGTTTAAACTCTTTAAGAAATCCATGAACATCTTGAACTCTGCTCCAGTCACATCTTGTAAACTCTGTAACAGTCAATCAATAGAACTTTCATCTATTAGAATTATAATAACAAAATCTAAAAATATTAGTACATCTGCAAATAAAGGAGAATGCAAAGTAAAAGGGAAAAAAAAACAAGAAACCTGAAGAGACCTATAACAGAAAATAAGTGACTTCAAACTTACTTTTTTGATTAAATCAGTTATATGTCGTTCCATTTGCTCCTGAGGCTTCAAAAGCTCAGCTTTCAGAGGAAAAACCTGCCATTGTATTTATATAGCAAATATTAATTTCAAACAAAAATGACATGATCCTTGTCATGAAGTAGTCACAAGTTTGATTGGTTACCTTGTCTTTAATAAAGATAAGTGTTCTTTCACGAAGATTCTCATCCGTGATTGGTTCATCAACACTCTCAATATGCTTAAATAAAGCTGTCAAAGATGCTGCAGATACAAAATCCATTCAGTTACGTTGGAAAGAAAAATAAGTGTGATTCACATTGAGGATAAATGGCGTGGAAGTATATTCAAAAGTATACAGTGTGGTGAGTACTATCACTTGGCCAGAGCATAAAGCAACAAAGATAATCCCAACTAGTATTTCTTTCTTGAACACTTTGTCCCCAATCACACAACATTGATAACAGTTCAGCATTAAAATGCAAAACAATTGACTACTTTTGAACAATAAATGAGGCAGCCTACCATCTAAACCTGAGATTGTTCAATGATGTTGACTCCGGATACTTGCAGTGACACAAGTAGCAAAAGGATTAACATTCTTCTTGCTTTAGTGTCCTCAAGTTATTTCAATATGGATCGGATCAGTAACATGATCTCAATAATTTTGCTTGATTTGTTCCAATAATGACTCATTATGGCATACCTTTCACGTCCTGCCTCAGCAAAGACAAAAGAGCTTTCTGCACAGCATCACGCTCCACATTTTCTTCTGGAAGCATCAACTCGAGGTCAAGTTTACATAATAGCGAAGTTGCTAAAAAGTAGAAAATGTAACTCTTAATTTACCAGCAGTAAGAAGCTGTGCAAGAATGTCCACAATCTTGGAAAGATGTTCTGGTGTATCTTTGCAAAAAAGTGGAAGACCGCGAATCGCTTGCACCCGAACCTAAGTTAAGAACAGTCGACAGGAAGAAGATGAAAAAAAACAGTTGTCATGATTTGAAAATAAATCAATCTTTATACGCAAACGGATGCATGAGAGAATTGTAATTGAGTTCTTTTCAAAATAATAAAAAAAAATTGTAAATAAGCCATTTATACTCATCAAATCTAATTTAGGGGGGGGGGGGGATGTGAAATACATACTAGAGACTTATTTGTCGCTTGTAAACACATTACTCCCTCCATCCCGCCCGAAAGGGCACAAATTTCCTTTTTGGGCGTCCCATTTGAAAGGGCACAATCCAAAAATGGAAAGTTTTTTATTACTTCTTTATTTGTGGGACCCACTTGTCATACTCTCACAATAAATATCCACTAACTATTCCCTACCCCACTTTCTCTTTCATACATCACCTTTCACTCACAACATTTATTCCACTATACACTTTTTCTCTTTCCTGCATCACTTTTCTTAATTCCCGTGCAAGGACACAAAATGCCCTTTCGGGCGGGACGGAGGGAGTATATTATTTCAGAAAGGCGGTAGGAATTTTCTTCATGGAAGGCCACCCAATTTATCATGTTCACTCAAGGCTTTGTGTACAGAGGCGGATCCAAGGCAATGTGAGGGGTGCAAGTGCACACAATTACTTTCCAACATTTAATAAATAAAAATTATTTATCCACAAATTGTATTATTAGCAAGAGTGCATCCAGTTTGAATATCAAATGTTTGTAGTTCAATGGTTAGGATCCTCCTTTATCAAGTAATAGGTCCCAGGTTCAACTTTTGTTAAGTGTATTTTTACTGTAATTTTTAATTTGTTATTTTGTCCACCCACTTACTTTTTTCCCTGGTCTGCCACTGTTTGTATATTCTTATCAAATCAAAATTGTTATTTATGCATTCATCTTATGTTTGTGATTGGTTTTTGTTATTGTCCGTGTTACTGATTGATGACCCTTGCATTCACCCTTGAATCATATTTTGTTCACTTGTGTGGTAATTTGGTTACTAGTGTATTTAAAAATTACAACTAAAATCTGATAGCTTAACTTAAGCTTAAGGATTCAGTTTCAATACTTAAGATTAATGTACTGATCTCTTTGGGTTGACATCTCTTGCACGTAAAAAGACTAAACCCTAGTTTTGTCACAATATTCCCCTTTAACTTGACACGAGCTCTAAAAAGTTAAGATTTTCCGGTCATAACCTAGAGTGGTTTTCTATTAATGTCAAATAAATGTAACCCACCGCCTTTCATATCTCACTATTAGAAAGGGAATTAAGATATTTGGGTCGGAGAATCTTTCCATACAAGGAAAGTGAATAGTTATTTTGAAAGGAGAAAGTAGTATAGATGAGGTTGTGTCCCTCGTCCCTTACATTCTCCCTTTGTCCAACACCCTACTTCTCTGTGATGCTTGTGTTCACAAGCATCATAGAGAAGTACATTGAATGTGTTCGGTGAAGATTCAATTTGTATTGATACCTATAACCAAATCCTGGGATAAAAGCCTCTTCAACTGAATACCTATATTTTCATCCTTTTTAATCATATTTACATATTTGAAAGGCTTTCACTACTCTGGCTATAAATTGAATGTGTTCAGTGATTTACATTCAAGCATGTCAGCCATTGTTTTACAGAACCAAAAATTATTATTAAATAATTCCTTATACACTTCTCCAGCTATTTATATCTATTATGCAAGAAGTCTACAGACAATGCTTTGTCCCTAAATGCTATTTTCGGCCTTCAATCCGACCTACAGTAAATCATACTCAATCCCCAAAAGCTGATAGTCTCAAGACAGCGTCCCTGATTTGTCATGTGACAAACTGACAAATTTCTAAAATCAATAATAGAGAAAAAAAATATAAGTAGATATGTACGAAAAATGAGACAAGAAACACAAACCGCGAGCTCTTCTGCTTCACACAAATCAAGATGAGCATCAACAGCTGACCCCGAAAGACCAGGAAAGAATTTGAAGAACCTAGGAATCAACTGTGCCGCTAATTGCCTCGCTTTTAAGCTGCTACTTGTTGCTGCCTTAATTATACTCTCATAGTCCTCAACAATCTGTTTATTTTTTTCAAAAAAATGATTGATTTAAGAATACTCCAAACAAGTTCAATCTTGACTAACGAATGCATAAGATAACACACCAGATTGACAAAACGAAGTTGAATTTGATGTTAGAGTAAGAGTAATAATAGGAAATTGAAACCCTAGAAAGAGAAAAAAGGGACCTGAGATTTGTCTTTGGCTTCGTTAAGACGCTCGCCGTACTCGTAGAGCTGCTCGATGTCTCTGCCGTCGTCGGAGACTTCCGCCATTGCCGTTTGTGATGCTTTTATGTTACACAAGACCCTTGCTGGTTCGAGTACGTTTATATCAGAGTGCTGCTATACACACTAACACACCCCACTTTTCTAAGTACATCTCCTTGTTAAGTACAACCCCACTTTTTACCATTTTACCCTTAATAAAAATAAATCATAGACCCTCCTGATAAATTCTATATACAAGGCATACTACATACAAGACATCAATAATGGCGAAACTATCCCTCGCGTGTCGTGTGCGAAAGGACGACATGAAGGCTTTATGTCGTGTAATAATACACGAAATAGACCAATTTCGAAAAAAATCAAGTCGTGTGATATTATACGAAATGTACATTGACTCTGTCATTAATGTCGTAATAACACACACGATATGAGACCCTATTCTCGTGTATATCCATACGACATTTCAAAATGAAAGTGTTCTTCGATGATTTGCAACACGATGTTAATGATACGCATATGCTATGATAAATTATTGAATTGTGATGTTAATTGAGCAAATTTTGTACACTGAGGCATGACAAGTAGCAAATGTCATATTGGACCATACAATATCATATAACCTATCACGGTTAAGTGATACCACTTTATTTATAATCCCCGAAGAAATGATTGTGGTATTATATTTCTAATCAAGATTATATTTAAAGAAGTAATTAAACATGTTATAATTCATCATACAATAACACATAATAACATATATAACCTATCACATTTATTAGGTAAAAATGATATCACTTTATTTATCAACTAACAGACGATGTTATGATGTGCATATATTATGTTAAATTAATGATTTATGGTGTTATATTTCTAATAAAGATTATATATAATGAGTTAATTAAACATGTTATATAACGAGTTAAGCTGTTTTGATGATTTGTCAAACGAGGTTAATGATAAGTTGTACATTAGAGGAATGTCACTTGCTCAAGATTATATATTTGAAATTATCGTATTAAATGTTAATCAAGATTGTATGTTTATTGTTATAATAAGTTGGAAAACAAACAATGAAACCGTGTGTTTTATGGGAACATATTTATGTTTCCTTATTTAAAAAGATCTCTATTATGGTAAGTAGATTTTGGAACTTTCATGGAGATTTATAAGTATCCTACTTTGACTAGGAATTGTAAATATAGTAAATATCTTTTATTTATGTACATAGTTTTATATTAGGACTAACCTACTAATATTTGATTTCCTTGTGAGTGTGTTTTATGTTTTCATATAGGAAAAGGAATCTCACAAAGGAAGAGGTCGATTGCATGAAGATCTTCTCAATGGTGCACTATAAATACAAGGCATTCAGCACATGAGATATAACGGAATTTTATAGAGAAAATTACATATTCTTCATTGTATTCGACATTGTTGATTTTAGGTTGTGAGTGACGGTTGTACCTTACATCCGTAACTCACATCTAGATTTTCATAGAGTTCTCTTGTTTTACTTCTGACTAGAATAGATCCTACTTGGGAAAGGGGAGTTGTTCTTGTCGTAGAAGGTGATTAGAATTCGTTTAGTATTTTCATATTTTAGTTTTTCACTTATTTGTTTTTGTAAGAAACAAAAGTTTTTATAGTGAAAAGTTTTTGGGCGTAAGCCTAGTTTGCTGATCACATTGATCAGTAAGCGTAAATAACTCTTGAGTTATTGCATTTAATTTGTTTTTAATTACTTTATTCCGCTGCATTATCTGTGGATGTGTGGACAGTTGTGAGACACATCTGTACTCACATCCGTTGCCTGTTGTGTGATTAAGTTTCCTAGCTACCTGAAACTTTCAATTGGTATCAGAGCCAACTCTCGATATATTACTGAGTGTTGATCCAGAAAGTGTAGTCATTATGGAATGCCAAAATCACCAAAACAGGCCTCCTGTCTTGGATGGCACCAATTATTCTCTTTGGAAGTCTAAGATGCGAAATTACATCAAAAGTATTGATGAAAGGGCTTGGATGTGTATCCTTGTTGCATGGCAACCTCCTACTGTGGAGAAAAAGCCATCTTCTGGTGTTGGTGAGTCTATTTTCGAAAGAAAACCTGAAGAGCAATGGACTCTTGATGAAATACAAGCTGCAAATTACAATTCAAAAGCTATGGGTGCTATTTTCAGTCATGTTTCTGGGAATATGTACAAACTTATAACTAATGAGAGCATAGCCAAAGCTGGCAGGATATTTTGCAAACTCAATGTGAGGGAGCACCAAGTGTGAAGGCTACCAGTGCTTAGAATTTTAATGGATAGGTTTGAGTTACTTCGAATGGAAGAGCTGAGGACATTGTGTCATATCTTTGCTAAGATTCATGAGATTTCAAATGAATGCACAAGTCTAGGAGAATCTATCTCCAATACAAGACTTGTAAGTAAGATTTTAAGGACCTTACGAGAGGTTTAACATAAAAGTGGTGTGATTGAGGAAACAAAGGACACAAACACCGTAGGTCTTGACACAATCATAGGAATCTTGACGTGTTTGAACTTAACCTTGAGGCTCGGAAAAAGAACAAAACACACAAGTCTTGCTCTCAAAAGTGCTTCTTTGCACTTCCAAAAGAGCTTGTGGAATTATCCTCTGAAATTGACAAGTCTAATTTAGAAGAAGAGGATGTAGCTCTTATCTCAAAGAAATTCAGTTCTATATTGAAAAATAGAAGGATAAGCAAATTCCCTAATAGACCTACTTCCAGTACTGTTGAAAAGCCAAAACCTAGCACTGACACTGGATTCAAGAAACCAAGCTTTGAAAACAAATCATACCGAATACGTCCAATGTAGGGCATGTCGTGGCTTTGGCCATTATGCAAATGAGTGTGCTAACACACTTAAAAGGAAGGGAATGAGCTTAACTGCTACCCTTAGTGACAGTGAGGATGAAGAAGAAGAAGTGGCTAGTATGTCTGTCTTAAACTGCCATTCTGTGTTTAATGCCTTTTCTGCAGATATAGAAGAAGATGATCCTGAAAATTCCTTGGATGTGGCTTCAGTTGTGAACACATCTGGTGTCACATCTGACTATTCTTTGAACTGTTTCTCTGTAAAAGGAGATTCAGATGATGAAGATGAAGAAAGGGACATTCCCTATGAGGATCTTTTTGCAACATACAAGGAGCTGCATACAGATTGGATGAAAAGATTGGACAAGATTGAGGTACTTGTTAAGGTAAATAAATCTCTTTTTGATAAATTAGCTGCCTGTGAAGATGAAAAAGCTGTTCTTTCAAAGGAAAATGATGCTCAAAAGGATACCATTGCAAGACTTGAAGTCCTTGTGACCAAAAGAGAAGTTGACCTTGAAAAGTTCAAGAATGAATGTGAAAAAGCTGAAAATACTTTTACTAAATTAAACAAAAGTAAGATGAAAATGGAAGAAGCTTTTTCTGTGGGTCAACGTGACAAAACTGGTTTGGGTTTTGAAAACAATTTTGTAAAGGAGGGATGTGAGGCTTCTACCTCAAAAATTGTGAAAAAACAAGCTTTTAAAAAAAAAAGTCATTTTGAGTGAGAAAAGACCTAGGAAGAGGCATTATATCTGCCATTACTGCCTAGCTCCTGGTCACATTAGGCCCTTCTGTTACAAACTCAAGGCTGATAAAAAATCTGGTCACTTCAATCAGCCTCAGATGTGTGAGAAGATGTATGCACATCCTAACACACATCCTGTCAATCTGAGACCTCTGCAACCCAAAAAGAAAACTGTTAAACAGTGGGTGGCCAAACCAATTACCACCTGCAATGTTGTTTACTCTTCTCTCAAGAGTACTGTCTCTGGCTCTTGGTATTTTGATAGTGGGTGCTCTAGGCACATGACTGGAAACCAAGCAGTTCTTCTGGATTATGAAGTGATAAATGGAGGGAAAGTAAATTTTGGTGGAGATGCTCAAGGAAAGATTGTTGGGAAAGGAACCCTGGATGTTAAGGGTCTCCCAAAACTACACAATGTGTACCATATGGAAGGCTTGAAATCCAACCTAATAAGCATCAGTCAACTGTGTGATGATGATCTTTATGTGAAGTTTGATAAGCACTTGTGTGAAGTGTTTGATAAGGATAATACCTGTGTGTTTACTGGCCCTAGATCTGCTGACAATTGTTACCAATTTGGTGACAACCTTTCTTGCCTAAGCTCAAAAGCTAATGATGTCAATCTGTGGCACCAAAAATTAGGGCATGCTAGCTGTAGAACTCTGGAAGAACTTAAAAGGTTTGAAACTATTAAAGACCTCCCTAAACTGAACTTCAAGAACCCTGATGTCTGTGGTTCATGTCAAAAGGGAAAACAAACAAAAGCATCACATAAAAAGGTCCAACAATGCTCCACAACTAGATATTTGGAGATGATTCACACTGATTTAATGGGACCTATTGAAGTTGAAAGCTTTGGTAGGAAAAAGTATGCCTTTGTGTGTGTTGATGATTATTCTAGGTACACTTGGGTAATGTTCTTAAGAGAAAAGTCAGAAACAATTGGAGAATTCAAGAATTGGTACAAAAGGGTGAGAAACCTTTATGGCCTTAAGACTGTGAGAATAAGGTCTGACCATGGCACTGAATATGAGAATCAAATGTTCACCAATTTTTGCAATTCTAAGGGAATCACTCATGAGTTTTCTGCACCAATCACCCCACAGCAGAATGGAATTGCTGAAAGAAAGAATAGAACTTTGCAGGAAATGGCTAGGATCATGCTAAGTTCTAAAAATTTGTCCAAGAAATTTTGGGCAGAAGCTTTAAACACTGCTTGCCACATTGGCAATAGGGTGTACCTAAGGATTGGTAGCACTGTCACTCCATACCAAATCCTCCTTGGAAAGAAACCAACTGTGAAATATTTTCATGTGTTTGGATGTGTTTGTTATATTCTCAATGATAGAGAATACCTGTCCAAGTTTGATTCAAAGAGTGACAAAGCAATTTTCATGGGCTATTCCACTAATAGTAGAGCTTACAGAGTTTTCAATCTCAAAACTAAGACCATTATGGAATCTGCTAATGTTAAATTTGATGACTCACTTGATCTTAACCTCAAGACTGCTGAGGATGATGTTTCAGGTTGCTTCTTGGGTGGAAGGATGAAGAAACAGGTGTTGAAAAGTCAAAAGAAGCTTCCAGTGCTGATAAACATGTTGAACCTGATAAGGATGTAATCAAGGATGTGAACACATCTGCCTCCACATCTGCTCCCACATCCACTCAAACTCCTGTAACTGAGGACATTTCCTCTGATTCTGATCAGGATGATGCTCCAGAAGGTAATGTGAATGGGTGTGTGGATAGGTCAAAGGATATCCCTTCAAAAATCCAGAAAAACCACCCCACTTCACAAGTTGTGGGAGATGTGCATGCACAAGTGAGAACTAGACAAAAGGACAAAGTTGATTATAGAAAGATGGCTGGTTTATGGAGTTGCTCCTCAGCATACTCCCAGGTAAGTTTCTGTTGTTTTGTTTCAAAAAATGAACCTAAGAATGTTGCTGAAGCATTGAAAGATGCTGACTGGATTATGGCTATGCAAGATGAATTGATTCAATTTGAAAATAATGAGGTATGGACTCTTGTTCCTAGGCCCTCACATGGTAATGTCATAGGAACCAAATGGATTTTCAAGAACAAAACTGATGAGCAAGGTGTGATAACTAGAAATAAAGCTAGGTTAGTAGCTCAAGGTTATACTCAAATAGAGGGAATTGATTTTGAGGAGACATTTGCTCCTGTTGCAAGAATTGAGTCCATTAGGCTTTTGTTAGCCATTGCTTGTTACCTCAAGATTACTCTTCATCAAATGGATGTTAAGAGTGCCTTTTTAAATGGGATATTGAATGAGGAAGCCTATGTTGAACAACCTAAAGGCTTTGTGGACTCCAAGTATCCTAACCATGTGTATAAGCTGAAGAAAGCTCTGTATGGGCTAAAGCAAGCCCCTAGAGCTTGGTATGGTAGGTTGACTGACCATTTGCTTCAACTAGGATTCAAGAGAGGTGAGGTTGACAAAACACTGTTTGTGAGGAGAAATAAGAAGGAGATTTTTGTGGCACAAATCTATGTAGATGACATTGTGTTTGGATCAAATTCTGATCCTATGCTAGCTGAATTTGTGGATAGCATGACTTCCACATTTGAGATGAGTATGGTAGGTGAGTTGAACTTTTTCTTAGGCTTACAGATTAAGCAATTCAAAGATGGCATGTTCATCTCACAGTCTATGTATGCCAAGAATCTTGTGAAAAAGTTTGAGCTTGAACACTCTTCACATCAAAGAACCCCAATGGGATCTTCCCAAAAGCTAAGACATGATTCTGATGGTGAGAGTGTTGATCAAACCCTTTATAGAAGCATGATAGGAAGTCTGCTTTACCTCACTGCAAGTAGACCTGATATTATGTATAGTGTGTGTCTCTATGCAAGATACCAAGCCAACCACTAAGGTGTCCCATCTTAAAGCCTTGAAAAGAATCATTAGGTATGTGAGTGGAATTTGTGAACCTAGGTGCATTACTCTAAAGAAACAAACACCAATTTGGTTGGATACTGTTTGATTGATTGGTGGAAATAGTGATGATAGAAAGAGTACCACTGGTGGATGTTTCTACCTAAGAAATAACCTTGTGTCTTGGTATAGTAGAAAGAAAAATTGTGTGTCTTTATCTACTGTTGAGGCTGAATATGTTGCCCTTGGGAGTTGCTGCACACAATTGCTTTGGATGAATCAAATGTTAAAAGATTATGGATTGAATAGCAAAGTTTTGACTGCTTTTTGTGATAACAAAAGTGCCTTGGACATATCAAAAAATCCTGTCCAATATTCTAGAACAAAGCACATTGATATTAGACATCATTTCATTAGAGACCTTGTAGAACAAAAAACTGTGTGTCTGGAATTTGTTGGGACTGAAAATCAATTGGCTGATATATTTACAAAGGCATTAGATTTGGAGAGATTTTCCTCCTTGAGGAAGTCTCTTGGCTTGTGTGATATCTAAGGTTGTGAGACCAAATGTGTCTCACATCCTCTAACACATCTGTATATTAGATTAACTGAAGAAAAAAAAATTTATAAAAAATAAAAATTCAAAAAAATATCATGCATTTGCACGAAATTTCTCAGTGTGGTCACTTGTGAGTCTTCATCTTTGACATTATTTTTGATCACTTAATTGTGAGCACTTCCTGTTCATGTCACCTTTTGGTGACTTGATATAACCTTTCTAGGTATCTCACAGTGGGTGCTAAAAGAAAAAAAAAATTTATGTGAGAAACAGCTGCTTCACCCTTAGTATGAAGCCATACCATTGTGATCAAGTGATTTTCATAAGAAAACTTGAAGTTAAACTTGATAAGATCATTGGGAAAAAGGGCTATCTTTGGGATCAAGTAAAGTGAAAGCTACTCACAATGCAAAAATCCACAACAAAAAATTGGCGGATGCATCCTAGAGGCTGTGCAGATTAGATTATTGCTCATTGACTTTTTGTGATCTAAATGTGTCCCCATATGTGACTCACATCCTATGCCACATTCATAAGCTGAGAATATTTCCATCACCTGTGTGTTTGCATCATGCTAGGCATATTGCTTTTTTTAGGACATATAGGAGCTTTGTAATATGCTAGTTAATTAATTTTCTTTCCTAGTTCATTCTTTGATTATATAGGTTTTTGATCTCCAATATCTTTCATGAAAGAAAAAGGTGTGTATCAATCCTTGTTTGAAAAGGTTGGAAAATTCAATTGGGATTCTGTTTCTAAAATAAAGATATGGCCGAGATTTTTTTTGTTTCCATAAAAATCTATCAAAATCTTGTTTCATTTTAATCCCCTATTTCTTAGAAAGTGGTTGTGTGTGGTAACCTCAAAGGGTTCTAGCCGTTGGAGGACTCCTAAGGAATATAGGTTGTATAAAACCTTTTTGGAAAAGGATTTCCAAATTTCAGTTGGAAAGGGGGAGCTGTGAGTATTTAAGAGCTCTCACATCCGTCTCATCCCCCATAAACCCTTGCTAAAATCCCTTGCTAAAATCCCTTGTTCTTCCTTAGTTCTGCACACAATCACACACATTGCATTAATTCCTTCTTCAACTATTCCACCTAACCAAATCCTTCAGATTAAATGGCCGATCATTCGAATATTAGGGAAGAAGACGTTCTTGATATCGCTCCAATCTCTGTAGCAAAAGGCGAGTCTTCCATTGTCATCAACCCTGCGATCTCACAATTTCTTGCTGAATTCGCCTCTCCTTCACCCTCATCTGACCCAATCATGGAAGCTCCGTCTCCTAAATCCCCTACATTGGAACCCTTGCCTGTTTCAACCGCTGAAAACCCTAAGGCTCCAACCTCTCCGGTGATTCCACCATCGGTTGTCGCCCCTGTCTCTGTGGAACCTTCTTCAACCAAGAAGAGGAAGCTTTCCCAAGCAAATCCCCCAAAGCCTGCTGCAACTCCAGTGCCCCTACGTAATCTTCGTCGTTCTGGTAGGGTTCGTAAGTTGTCAGAATCTGACAAGGCCAAGAATTTAAAGAAACCTGGCGGGAAGCCCTCTACAGCCATTGCACTTGTAGAAGATGATGAAGAAGAAGAGGTAATTGCTCCTCTGATTAGGACTAAGGCTCAACCCCCAATTCCTCCTCTCGTAGTTATTGATCCTGTCCCTATTATTACCCCTTCTGATGATACTCCCCATGTTGAACCTATTATTCCTGTTGAGACTGTTCCCCATGCAGAGTCTATTGATCCTATTGCTCCATCACCCTCTCCCATAGCTTCATCTGATCCCATTATCCCTGTTACCACTCCTTCTGTTGAGGTTTCACCTCCTGTGGATAATGTTTCTGTCCCTGTTATTGATCCTTCTGCCTCTGTAGTTGCAAGTCCTGTCGAGGATCTTATCTCTTTTGATGATGAAGAACCTTTAGCAAATATTTTAATGGATTTGAGGGAAAGAAAAAGGTGGGCACTGCGATTTAGAGCCAATTGAAGATGAATCTGATTCAAGTTCAGATAGTGATGATACTGCATCTGATGAGAACTACAAGCTAGGAAGAGAAGAGCTTGACCAAGAGAAAGAGGACCAAGAGATAGATTCCTCTCCTGATGATGATACTGAGATTGAATCCATCAAAGTTCCATTCCCTTCAAAAGATGTATCTGAGGATGTGCACACATCCAGACGCACATCTACAAGGAAGAAAGCTGACAAGGGTATGTCTTCTCTTACCATTGCTCCTACCCCAAAACCCTTTTCCAAGAAATTCTTGACTAAAAAGGCATCTGATAGGTTTGGCCTAATTTCTTCTAAAGCTTTTATTGTTGAAATGAAAAGGGATAGGGAAACCTTTGTTAAGCTTGGTATGGATAATTTTTTTGAGGAAAGAGGTCTGTTCTTAACTGTGGATCATCCCCTACCTTTTTACCCTAAGATGGTGTATGAATTTTATGCCAATTTAACTAAGGGAATAGATAAGAGTTATTCCTCTCCTCCTACTGTCTATGTTAGAGGAGTATTTGTCCCTTTTTCCCCATCTGTCATAAATGATTTACTTGGTTTGAATGATAATTTGGATGAGTTAATTTCTATTGATGATGATGAGCTTGTGTCTGCTATCACCCATGGAAAGGTGACTTCTTGGCCTATGAAGCCAAAAGATTTGGGTAAGTGGATCTTTGTCCTTTCTTTACTGTTTTCTCCATTATATTCTTGTTGCCAATCTTTGCCCCTCCAATAACAAAACCTCAGTTACTAGGGTGCAAGCTCTCCTTCTCTATAGATTGGGCATCAAGAGGCATATTAATTTTGGTGATTTCATCTTTAGGAAGATCTGTGATTATGGAGAGTCACCATCTAAAAAATGGTCTTTACCTTATCCTTCCTTGATTTCTCAAATCCTTATTGCCAATGGAGTTAAGCCTGAGAAAGGAGAAGAAAAGGTTGAAAATTTTGCTCTGTTTAAGGAATCCAAAACCCTGCTTGACCCTAAGCAAAGACATGTGGATCTTCCTTTGGGTACTGTTCCTGAGCTTGGTATGCCAGATGTGGACACATCTGAAGCCACATCTGAAGATAACTTTGTTGCTCAAATGAAGGATTTAGAAGCTGCAATTATAGAAGCTGAATCTCAAGCTCAAGCCTCCATTAATCATGCCAACAATCTGAAAGCCCTTAGGGATAATCTCATTCGATGGCATGCTAAACTTTCTAGTCAAAAAGGGGGAGAATCAAGCTCTGGAAATGGAAAGTGGGATCTTTCTTTGTTCTTCTTCTTCTTCTTTCAAGCTGTGGCTGGTTTTAAATGGAGACATTTCGAACTTTAATTTAGGGGGAGAAATTTTTTGGTTGTTTTGATTATGTTTTGATGGTTGCAAAATCAATTTTAATTTCTGTTTTAGTTTTTAGTTTCTAAAACAATGGTTTGTAATAGCTTTTAATTAGGACATTGCTGAATGGTTTTTGTTTTTTTGCTCAATAGACTGCTGGTATTCTATTTCTGTTCTAACATTGTTCTTGCAGTTTTTATGTGTGGATGTGTATACACATCTGGACACACATCCATTCAGGGGGAGTTATATTTTTCTATATTCTGTGGTCATAAAAATGTGATTGTTATAAATCTTTGGTTTTGATCAGAAAGTCCAAAATAGGGGGAGATTGAAACCGTGTGTTTTATGGGAACATATTTATGTTTCCTTATTTAAAAAGATCTCTATTATGGTAAGTAGATTTTGGAACTTTCATGGAGATTTATAAGTATCCTACTTTGACTAGGAATTGTAAATATAGTAAATATCTTTTATTTATGTACATAGTATTATATTAGGACTAACCTACTAATATTTGATTTCCTTGTGAGTGTGTTTTATGTTTTCATATAGGAAAAGGAATCTCACAAAGGAAAAGGTCGATTGCATGAAGATCTTCTCAATGGTGCACTATAAATACAAGGCATTCAGCACATGAGATATAACGGAATTTTATAGAGAAAATTACATATTCTTCATTGTATTCGACATTGTTGATTTTAGGTTGTGAGTGACGGTTGTACCTTACATCCGTAACTCACATCTAGATTTTCATAGAGTTCTCTTGTTTTACTTCTGACTAGAATAGATCCTACTTGGGAAAGGGGAGTTGTTCTTGTCGTAGAAGGTGATTAGAATTCGTTTAGTATTTTCATATTTTAGTTTTTCACTTATTTGTTTTTGTAAGAAACAAAAGTTTTTATAGTGAAAAGTTTTTGGGCGTAAGCCTAGTTTGCTGATCACATTGATCAGTAAGCGTAAATAACTCTTGAGTTATTACATTTAATTTGTTTTTAATTACTTTATTCCGCTGCATTATCTGTGGATGTGTGGACAGTTGTGAGACACATCTGTACTCACATCCGTTGCCTGTTGTGTGATTAAGTTTCCTAGCTACCCGAAACTTTCAAACAATGATTACATATATGAATGAACCAACATCATACAATATCATATAACCTACCACATTTATTTATAATTAAATTTAACTTTTTTATAAGGTGTTTCGTGTGGAAATATACGACAGGTAGCAAGATATATCGTATGAACAATACACGACACACAATAGATTACATTTCGTGTATTGTTCATACGATATAATTACCAGAAATAACAAACATATCGTGTGGATTTTACACGACATGTACCAAACTATCTCGTGTTTAGTCACACGAGATATACCCAGATCAGAACACTTAAACCCCCACAAACCCTACCTGTAACGGCCATTAACACGCAATATACAGCCGGTTGTTTAACACCCATGCAGCACCCACTTTGACAACAACCATTCTTTAACACCCATCAATCTATACACATTATTATCATTAATTCTCAAATCATCTAACACCATATTATGGATTCTCCACAACATTCTCCAAGTCTTTATGATCATATTGATCTTGAGCTTGTGGAATATATTTTTGAAGAAGAAGGTTTGCCACCAAATTCTCCACATCAAAATCAAAATCCAAGCAGCAATGAAGTAAGTTTTTAAAGTTATATTTGGTGTTTTGATCAAAATCGCAATAAAAATCCAATGTTGAAACGAAATTGTTTTTCAAGATTGGATTTTTAAATTCTGATATTACTCTATTTCGTGTGAGATTATACGAGTTTTATGCTATTTGTCGTGTGTGTATACACGAGTGATGGTGTATTACCTCGTATTATGTCACACGAGATAAATGCGTTTAAGTCGTGTACATTTACACGAGATGTTCCAGGAACATCTCGTATAATGTTACACGAAATGTCATACAGCCTGTTGTTTATTGTGCAATTTTCTAATTGATGGTAATACAATTTGTAGGGATCGGATGTCAGTGATCAATTCGATACATCCCTATTATTTTCAAATAGGGATAATCTTGTTAAACACGTACGGGATATCGCGGCCCGTCAAAATATAACCCTTTCTATAGGAGATTCGAGGAAGACAAGTGGCAAGATCCTAGGCTACGCGAAGATTGTATGCCATTTTGGTGGCAAGTACAGGTCCGAAAAAACTAAAGATGTGAGGTTGACTAGTACGAAAAAGATTGGGTGCAATTTTGAAATTCGGGCCAAAGATAGGGGTGATGGGGTATGGGGTTACGTTGTGAAGCATGGTTCTCATAATCATGACTTTCCAACGTATCCCGAAGGTCATCCGTTGGGTAAATTGACTAGTTCTGAATATGAGGAGGTGTGTAGCGCAAGTCAGTCTTCGGTGCGTCCAAATAACATTCTAACAATGTTAAAGAGGAAGGATGAGAAGAACGTGAGTACTCCGAAACACGTCCACAATGCCCTCACAAAATGCAAGTCACAAGAACGACAAGGGAGATCCTCGCTTCAACAGTTCATAAAAGCACTCGAGGATAAGCAATATACCTTTTTCATGAGGAAAGCTAACGAGAGTGACATGATCGGTGACATATTCTTCTCTCACCCACGAGCATCGGATATGCTTAACTGTTTTCCATATGTAGTACAAGGTAAATTTTTGATTTTTTTGAATCTGTTTTTGACTACATTTTCCACAAGTCGTATGCATTTTTTTTGAAGTGCAAGTTTAGTCATGTCTAACTTTAATTCTCTTTAAATGATACAAGGTGATTGCACTTACAACACCAAGCTGCTATGGAATGGCATTACTTGAGATTATAGGATTTACTTCAACGGGGAAGAATTTCACAATTGCATATGCGTTCCTCCAAAATGAGAAGGCGAGAATTACACGTGGGCACTCAAGAATTTGCAAAGTCTTTTTCATACTCCCCCACATGCCAAGCTGTTTTCTTAGCGATCGTGACTTGGCTTTCATTAATGCTTTGTCCAAATGGTATTTCCCGAGACCGCACACCATTTGTGTCGAAGGCATATCGAATTCAATGTTAAAAGGAGAGCGTTGGCTAAAGCGAGTAGCAATGAGTTTGCACTATCATTCATGAGGAGATTTAATAAAGCAATATCGGCCGCTACTCGCGAAGAGTGGGACACCCGTTGGCAATTGTTTTGCGATCATTACAGATCTTATCCTGATTTATTGACCTACCTCCGCGAGACTTGGATTGCTCCATACTCTACGGAGATTTTGTCGATGCACACAGATCGATTCTTGCACTTCGGAACCCACACCACGAACAGGGCTGAGAGTGAGCATAACAGGTTGAAGAAGGCCTTGGGGAGTGCTTCTTCTACTTTTGACACATTATTCAAAAAGGCTCATGAGATTATGGAAATCCAAATAACAACAATCAAAGCTACTATGGAGCAATCAAAGAGTAGAATTCCAAATGATATGAAGACATGTGATCTGTATCACGACATATTGGGGCGAGTGTCAAAGGCAGCTTTGGACATCATCAAAGAAGAGCGGAGTCGTTGTGGGGATAATGTCATGGATCCTTCAGGCTGTGGGTAGGGGTGTAAGTGGTTTAGCTCAAACCGCGGTTTGAGACCGAGCCGAGCTAAACCGTGGGGTTTAGCTCGGTTTTTTTATTTAAGTGGTTTAGCTCGGTTTATAAAAATTAGAAACCACATGGTTCGGTTTAGCTTGCGGTTTGAGGGTGCCAAGCCAAACCGAGCTGAACCGAGCTAAACCGTTTAGCCATTAAACCGAGCTATGAAACCGAGCTACGAGACCGAGCTATGAAACCGAGCTACTAGACCGAGCTACGAGACCGAGCTACGAAGTCAAACCGAACCAACATATAAACCATAATCCTGATCATTCATTCCAAATCAAATTAATCCCCACCTTTAATTATTTCAAAACCCTAAAATGCCTAATATTTGAACGCTGCCTCTTAAATCCAATCTCATTACACAGAACACTATCCCTTTTCCATCTCTCTCTCTTCCCCTTCTCTCTCGACTCTTCGCCCTTCGGTACTCACTGCCCCTCATCCACCCTCGCCGGCGCCGCCTCAACGTCGCTGCACGTAGATCTCACTGCCGCCTCAACGTCGCTCACTGCCCCCGTCTCTCTCTTCTATAGTCAAAGGCGAACTCACATCCGCCTCAACATCGCCGTCGCTCACTCTCACTGCCCCCTTCTCTCTCTTCTATAGTCGAAGGCTTTGACGAAGGCATCCATGGATAACCTCAGTGTATGTGTTCCTAATATCCCTTCAATTTTATCAAATTTCCTAATTTTCGTCTTTAATTTTCGTCATTAATTTTCGTCTTTAATCTCAAATGGATGACTTTAGTGATGCTGAATCTGGTAAGCTAATAATAATATACAATTTTGTTAGTATTAACACCTTTATTCGTTCATATTGTAATAATAACTTTTTAATTTATCTTGCAGTTGTTACTGAAAATTCTGATCTGGTGAATTCTTCAACCTTAAGGGAGTGACACAGGTATGATTACTGTTTCTATAATTCTTTAATTGCGCAATTGCACTTACCTGATACACAGAGCTGGGCTGTCTCACTGCCTGTTTCTAAAATTCTGATCTGTTTTCTCACAGTACTAGTTAATTTTGCGCACATTGGGTGATTCAAGCAAACAAGCTGGGAATTGTTGTTGTTCATCAACTGTAAACTTTGTTCAACCATGTCCTAAACCTTAAATTTACAGTTCCAAATACTTACAGTATTTTTAATGAGTTTATAAATGGATGGGTAGAGAAGAAAATAAATTGATTAGTCGATCATTGCTAGCTTCGCTTTTGTAGATTAAATTTCTAACTCCTTTCTCCCATAAGTTTTTAAAAGTGATATGAATAAGGATATATAAATTCCTGTAGGGAGCTTAAATGGAAATGAATTAACTGAATAATTGATATTGTAAACCAACTCAAATCTTTAACCATTCCCTGTTTAAATGAAAGTGGTACTGTTATAGAAAGATCAAGATCAGTTTCTTCTTCTAATATGTTCATGTTAATATGTAGTTGATAAATATTTATAGTTTTCATTTATATACTTCTCTCTTTTCATTTATATTTTATGTATTTCTTACTCCCAAGTGTCTGAACTAATAGTTAGATATACTATCTTTTCATTATAAGTTATCTATTTTGACTTGTGATGGTTAATTTTAATGAATTTTGATCAAGTTGTTACATGATGTAGAACAAAGGAGCTTGGAGTTGGAACTTGGAAGTACTGAAGCATGAAGTACTGAAGCATGAAGCATGAAACTAGGGCTAATCAGTTTCTTTTAATGATTTCTTACTTTAATGAGTACTAAAAAGATTTATAATTTGGTTTATAATTTGGTTTGTATTAAGGCCTGTTTCACTGTTTGCACTTTGCAGTTTGGACGGCACTTGGTTTTTTAAGAATTAAGTTGTGTTTGCTCAGTGCTCATTCTCAAGTTGTGTTTGTATTAAGGACTGGAACAGCACTTGGTTTTTTAAGAAGTGATCAAGTTGTGTGTTGTGTTTGTATTTATTCTTTTTTTGTTGTAAATTTGTTTGGTTGATTCAAACCGCGGTTCAAACCGAGCTAAACCGAGCTAAACCGATTTAGCTCAGCTCGGTTCGATTTTTTTTTTAGCTCAGCTCGGTTTGGAATTTTTCCAAACCGATACTAGCGGTTTGGCTCCAAAATTTGTCCAAACCGAGCTAAACCGAACCATTTACACCCCTAGTTGTGGGTGTTACCTGAGGCGAACACATGGACTTCCATGTAGTCACGAGATTGCATGCATACAAAACTCTGGGGGCCGGATTGAGTTGTCCTCGATTTATGATTTTTGGAAGAAGTTGGACATTGAAGTAGCTGCTTCATCGCCACGATGTGGCAAAGAGTGCGCTCAGATTGTGCCAAGGAGCTGCTTCATCGCCGCGAGCTTTATGAGAGAGTTATGCCTTGGAGAGATATGGACGAGCTCTATAGTCGCATTACTCACTATGCCTCCCCATGTTCGGAATATTATTGGTTGATACTCCCAGAGATAGGGCACATCATAGCCACGGTGTATAATGTGGTGTTTGTCTCGTACTCGCAAACCGCTGGCTTCACATGCCTACCAGTGACTGTACCACAAGGAACAGGACCACCCACAGACACACTTGTGTTGGGACATGTGGGAAACCATTTTATATAGGTATGATACTTTAATTCGTTATATTTAACTATCTTATATTTGACTATTTTAACTATATTTTCTAAATTTGTGTTGGGACATGTGGTGTTATAGTTAACTATATTTTCTAAATTTGTTATATTTGACTATTTTATTACTTTTGCAGCTGCACATGTCCGATAGTGATTACCCGATACCATCAGTAGCACTATATTGGGGGGAGCAACGTCATCCAAGCGCAAGTAACCTGATCATGCCATACAGAACTCGGATAGAAACATTCAACCGACTCTCAATTATGGCGAACGAAGCACAAATTGCAGGAAATAGGCCATAGTTTATGTGTATAGCGTATTGATTATTTTTTGTATGAAGTTTTGGGACGGATATAGTATATTAAAATTGGATCACTTGATGTAGTACTTAAATTATAGTTTTGATGTACGGATACATCAGTTTGTTTGTTTCAGTTTGTTTGTTTCAGTGTCTGTTTTTTTTTCATTCCAGAGACCATCTTGTGTTCTTATACACGAGATGGAATATCATAACTCGTATAAATATACACGACGTATTTCATTTATGTCGTATGAACATTACACGAAATACACTAACTACCCAGTAATGTATCTCGTGTGTGTTCATACGAGATGAAAGAAAAAATGTTGTGTGTATATATACGAGATGAGTCAAACCATCTCGTGTATAAGCATACGAGATGGTCTCTGTACTGAAAAAAAAAACAGCCACTGAAACTAACAAACTGATACAAACAAACTGAAACACAAACTGAAACAAACTGATTCCAATATTTACAAACCAAAATGAACATATCCCAAACATATTCCAAAACAAACATTGTATCCAAAATTTACAAACCAACATATCCCAAATACAAACATTGTATCCAAAATTTACAAACCAACATAAACAACCAAAATGAACATAATCATCAAGCGTCTCTGTATAGATCGTGCGCCCGTCTAATCTTATCTTTGACATCCGCGGGTAACCTGTCATCCGTGAGCAGCGAAAGTAGTATGCCTCGTGCCTCTACAACCCTAGGCGGTGGTGGAACGTTAACTAGGGCATCATGATTCGGATTAGTAATCCGAACATGAGTCCTAGCCAAGAACCACTGCATATACGTGGAAGTAACAGGATCAGATGCGCTCACGGACGGCCCCCATCTACGCACTGGATCGAAACCCCCCAAGCCGTCCTCTAACCAATCCTCCCATACCTCATCACGCGATCCATATGACTTCTTGTAACCCTTTTGACCGGCCATCAATGAACAACCTGTGCCGCAAGATATGGGGTCTCTGAGGATTTTCTGCTGGATCCCAAACTGCCGTGTAACACGGTCAGGCATATACGCCTCCGTGATATCCTGGAAGCGTATAACCCCACGGAAGTATGAGACCGGCAAAAGCGCCTCTGGGGTGGTACCGTAGGGAGTCCAACAAACCTAAAAATGAATTTGTTAGACACCGTCAACAGAAATAATAAATTATAACAATTTGTAAAACTTTAAATATAACTAACTCACCCTATCAACCGTCATCGTGTCCAGGGTATACCGGAACTTCAATAGATGGGGCATATCCCTTCCGGCCGTATCAGTACGTACCCATCTACGAGCCCTCGGCTGGCCCTCCGTCCATAACGGGTCAATATCTCTCCGGAAAACCGGAAAGTGCTCGTATATCCAGGCCTGCAAATGTATGAAATGAATAAGTTAACAATGTTATAACCATAAATACATGTTGTAATTATTAAATGATTGTTAAATATTACCTCTAAAAGACTCAAACAACCACCGATCTTCTTGCATCCATATCTAGATGCCTTCCCCAACTCCCGGTATAGATATGCCAACGCAGCTGTCCCCCAGGATAAAGCCCCCACTCTGTCAATATCCAGGCACAATGAAAGGTAGTCTGAGGGCATCTTATCCTGAGTCTTGTCCACGAACAGCGTGGATCCGAGGAGGAACATGATGTACGTAGAAGCGCGCTCATCGTCAGTCATGTCGGAAGGGGACTCAAAGGACCGGCGGAGGCCATCTAAAGAGTACGTCGTGCCCTTCCGACATGTCTCAAGGCGTGCCCTGATACGGGCTACGTTAGGCTCTGGATCCGCCTTCGCAACAGGGCCACCTGAACAGCTGATACCTACAAATTGAAAATGAAATAATTAATAAAATTGATAAAATTTATGAAATTGATAAAATTTATGTAATTTATAAAAAATAGACAACAAACAAGAATATACCTAGGATATGAGTGACGTCATGCATAGTGATCGTCATCTCCCCCCACGGCATGTGGAAGGTATTAGTCTCGGGAGACCACCGTTCCACAAACGCCGTTAGGAGCGCCATGCTAGGCCGGCGAATGGTAGCATCATGTAGGTAATGGAGGCCGGTACCCTGAACACGAGCCCACCAAGCTCTATCATCCTCCGGTAAAGAAGCATGCGAGAACCTGTTGATTCCAAACAAAACATTATAATTAATACTCCCTCTGTTTCAAGAACCAGATGACATTTCGTGTGGAAATACCCGAAATGTTGGTGATCATTTCGTGTATAAAGACACGAGAAACCTCACCACATATCGTGTATTAGAGCACGAAATGCAAACTGATGAATCAATTTACATTTCGTGTCCTAATATACGAAATGTGGAAAGTATCTCGTGTACTACAACACGAAATGGTCACCAACATTTCGTGTATTGGCACACGAAATGTCAACTGATTCTTGAAATGTTTTGCAAATGGCTATTTAATAAACAAATCATATACTTACTTATCTAGAATCTGCTGCCTTGTTTGGCGCTTCAACACCGGCTCACAAGTGGCGTTCTCCCATATCTTACGGGCTCGATGATGACCAAACCCGTACAACAAATCAACCTCCTCCGGGCCGCCACCGGGGTTACTCTTAAGCTGCCACTGGTCATCCTTAGCCCCTTTCCCCTTTCTGGCCCGTGCCTCCCGCCTCTTGCGAGGCCTCACAGATACACTTTCCTCCACCTCCTCCTCCTCCTCCTCCTCCTCCTCATCATCACTAGATAACTGTGCCTCATGCACAGATGCACCTCGAGAACGAGTACGAGAAGATGAATCCTCACTAGAATATGTACCCTCACTATCAGTCTCTTCATCCACATGCTGCTCAATCACGACATTCTTGTCGTTCTTCTTTTTGCTCCGTTTATCTGCCTTAGCTGCAGCTGCCTCCTCGGCCTTCCTCTTTCTATTAGAGGTCGTCGCAGGTTTACGTCCCTACAAAAAATTAAATAAGAGACAATTAATTTTCAAGAACCAGTTGACATTTCGTGTGGAAATACCCGAAATGTTGGTGATCATTTCGTGTATAAAGACACGAGAAACCTCACCACATATCGTGTATTAGAGCACGAAATGCAAACTGATGAATCAATTTACATTTCGTGTCCTAATATACGAAATGTGGAAAGTATATCGTGTAATACAACACGAATGGTCACCAACATTTCGGGTATTAGCACACGAAATGTAAACTGATGAATCAGTTTACATTTCGTGTGCCAATACCCGAAATATTGGTGACCATTCGTATGTGTTCATACGAAACACACGCCGACAATTTCAAATTTTAGGCACACGAATTCGTATCCGATTCAAACAAAAAACCCAAATTTATGTTACGAAATCGCAATTAGAACCATTTAGGATAGGTTTAAACAACATTAAGCATTATATAATCGATTTTAGGCATAAAATTAATGTTGGGTTTTCAAATTGAAATTTAGGTTTAGAAATTAGATTACTTTTGGAGCGGCGGTAGAAGAGGCGGCTCCGGACTTTCCACCGGTGATAGGGAGCTTTGTCTTCATTTTGTTGTGTATGGTGGTGGTGTTGTGGTGGTCCGTTGATTCACCGTGTGTGTTGAGAGAGAGAGAGAGCCGCGCAGAGAGAGAGAGAGAAGAACTTCAGTTTTGTTTGAAATGGTGGAGGGAATGGGATTTTTTTTAAGTATATATATGAGGGTATTTTGGTCATTTGCACATGCCTTGTAAATTCCATGCCTTGTATATAGTATGACCCGACCCGGGCGTGATTATTTGCTAGGCATCTTATTTACAAGGCACGGACAATTGACAAAACTGTCATCACCCGTACGCGGACGTTTCGTATGATTATACACGACGTTGTCAGATAAGTTTCGTATGAAAATACACGAAATCTATTGAGTTATTTCGTGTATATTTACACGAAATATTAACAAATATTTCGTGTATTTTCATACGAAACTTATCTGACAACGTCGTGTATAATCACACGAAATAAACAGTCTGCATAATTCATACTTCCAAACATAAAAATTGGAAAATTCAAAGAACAATACAACTTTCTTGAAAAAAAAAATCATAAAAAATGGTATACTTTGCCATATTTCACATCACACATCCAAACTTTCAAACAGTTTTTAACAAGGCTCAATAAAAACTTCATGATTCATACATACAAATAAAAAAGGCTCAATAAGTCAAATGATACACTCATACTATGGCCTATTTCTTGAAACTCTTTCTTCGTTCGACGCAATTGAGAGTCGGATGAATGTCTCTATCTGAGCTCTGTATGGCATGACCAAGTTACTTGCGCTTGCATCACGATGAGCCTCCCAATATATCGCTGGCGATGGCATTGGGTAATCATTATCTAACATGTGCAGCAATATAAAATGGTTTCCAATGTGTCCAAGCACAAGTGTGTCTGTGGGTGGTCCTACTCCTTATGGTACAGTCACCGAAAGGCATGTGAAGCCACTGGTTAGCGTGTACGAGATGAACACCACATTATACCTCGTGGCAATGATGTGCCCTAGCTCTGGGAGGATCATATAATAATACTCAGGAGCCGGGGAGGAATAGTAAGCAATGCGACTGTAGAGCTCGTCTATACTTGTCCAAGATATAACTCTCTGATAAAGCTCGCGTCGACTATGCAGCTCAAGGCAACGATCTGTGCGGACTTGAGGCCACATGTCCTCATCTCCGTATATCTGCGCAGCTACGACTCTATAGCCACAATGTCCATCACCCTCACATCTGTGATGCCTTCAATAAATGGGACCATGAAAGGCATTAATGACAAAGTATACCTAGAAGTATGTAGACTAGTGACTTTGACTTGTCCATTTCCCTTTCCATAACCCTGACCCTGACTCCGACCCCGTCCCCGTCCTCATCCCCGACCTCGTCCTCTCCCACGAGTTGAAGCAGCTAGTGGTGGAAGAGACGTAGGAGTAGTAGGGCTAGATGGTGTAGTGTTTGAAGCTACTTTCGGATTGGGCGTGGACTTCAAAGAGTTTGAGTCCCACGACATCATACTCGATTGGGTTGATGCAATGAATGAAGATCTAGACCTGCTGCCAGTGGAGGGTGGTGTAGTGGGGACTCCAAAATATCTGTCTGTATGCTCCCAATCTGAAAGTATTCTCGAACTGGTGGTCCGGGGTTTATTTGCCTTTGAAATATGAGGTGGCTCAGAAGCATCTCTGGTTTGTGGATGTAGCTCTTCATTTATCGTTTGGAATAACTTTCTCTTGATCGATTCAGGTGCGTTCTGTACTTCGTTCCACACAGCTTCAAAAGAATTTTCATTGATCGAAGACCTAGTTGGACAGTACTCTGGCTCAATGTCCAACTTCTTCCAAAAAGCATGAATCGAAGACAACCCAATCCGTCCCCCAGAGCTCTGTATGCGTGCAATCTCGTGACTGCATGGAAGTCCATGTGTTCGCCTGACATAACCATGACATTATCCCCACTACGAGTCCGCTCTTTTTTGATGATGTCCAAGGCTACATTTGACACTCGCCCCAATATGTCGTGATACAGATTACAAGTCTTCATATCAATTGGAATTCTGCTCTTTGCCATCTCCATGCTAGCTCTGATTTTTATTATTTGAATTTCCATGATCTCATGAGCAACTTTGAAAATTGTGTCAAAAGTAGAAGAAGTACTTCCCAACGCCTTCTTCAACCTGCTATGCTCACTCTCAGATCTGTTCGTGGTGTGGGTTCCGAAGTGTAGCAACGTATTCGTATGCATGGACAGAATATTTTGAGAGTATGGAGTAATCCATGTATCGCGGAGATAGCTCAATAAAGCAGGATAAGCAGCAAAACGTTTAGAAAACCGTTGCCAACGGGTGTTCCATTCTCCGGAAGTAGCGGCTGATATTGCTGCATTGAATTTATTCATGAATGCTTTTGCGAATTCCGGGTTCCCAGTATGAGCCAACGCCCTCTTTCGAACATTGACTTCTATATGCCTTCGACACAAATGATGTGCGGTCTCGGGAAATTCTGCTTGGACAGCATTAATGAAAGCCAAGTCTCGATCAGTGAAGAAAATTGTTGGCATGTTGGGAGGATGAAAAAGACTACGCAAATAAACGAGGTATACGGCTACCTCGTTTATTTTTTTTTTAATTTTTTTCTACATTCTAGATGACATTTAAAGTGTTTTTCATCTCTATGACATTCCTCAAAATCCAAATGGAAATTGAGTTACAAATATGTGTCATTATTTAGGGTTTTTAGGGTTTTATGTGTCCCGATCTTGTGAAAATGGTATACGGCTACCTCGTTTATTTTTTTTTATTTTTTTCTACATTCTAAATGACATTTAAAGTATTTTTCATCTCTATGACATTCCTCAAAATCCAAATGGAAATTGAGTTACAAATATGTGTCATTATTTAGGGTTTAAAGGAATGTGTTCCGATCTTGTGAAAATGGTATACGGCTACCTCGTTTATTTTTTTTTAATTTTTTCTACATTTTAAATGACATTTAAAGTGTTTTTCATCTCTATGACATTCCTCAAAATCCAAATGGAAATTGAGTTACAAATATGTGCCATTATTTAGGGTTTTTAGGGTTTTATGTGTCCCGATCTTGTGAAAATGGTATACGGCTACCTCGTTTATTTTATTTTTATTTTTTTCTACATTCTAGATGACATTTAAAGTGTTTTTCATCTCTATGACATTCCTCAAAATCCAAATGGAAATTGAGTTACAAATATGTGTCATTATTTAGGGTTTTTAGGGTTTTATGTGTCCCGATCTTGTGAAAATGGTATACGGCTACCTCGTTTATTTTTTTTAATTTTTTTCTACATTCTAAATGACATTTAAAGTATTTTTAATATCTATGACATTCCTCAAAATCCAAATGGAAATTGAGTTTCAAATATGTGTCATTATTTAGAGTTTAAAGGAATGTGTCCCGATCTTGTGAAAATGGTATACGGATACCTCGTTTATTTTTTTTTAATTTTTTTCTATATTCTAAATGACATTTAAAGTGTTTTTCATCTCTATAAGTTTCCTCCAAATCCAAATGAAAATTGAGTTACAAATATGTGCCATTATTTAGGATTTTTAGGGTTTTATGTGTCCCAATCTTGTGAAAATGGTATACGGCTACCTCATTTATTTATTTTTAATTTTTTTCTACATTCTAAATGAAATTTAAAGTGTTTTTCATCTCTATGAGTTTCCTCCAAATCCAAATGAAAATTGAGTTACAAATATGTGCCATTATTTAAGGTTTTAAGGAATGTGTCCCGATCTTGTGAAAATGGTATACGGCTACCTCGTTTATTTTTTTTATTTTTTTTTCTACATTCTAAATGAAATTTAAAGTGTTTTTCATCTCTATGAGTTTCCTCCAAATCCAAATGAAAATTGAGTTACAAATATGTGTCATTATTTAGGGTTTTTAGGGTTTTATGTGTCCCGATCTTGTGAAAATTGTATACGGCTACCTCGTTTATTTTTTTCTACATTCTAAATGACATTTAAAGTGTTTTTCAGATCTATGAGTTTCCTCCAAATCCAAATGGAAATTGAGTTACAAATATGTGCCATTATTTAGGATTTTTAGGGTTTTATGTGTCCCGATCTTGCGAAAATGGTATACGGCTACCTCGTTTATTTTTTTAAATTTTTTTCTACATTCTAAATGACATTTAAAGTGTTTTTCATCTCTATGAGTTTCCTCCAAATCCAAATGGAAATTGAGTTACAAATATGTGCCATTATTTAAGGTTTTAAGGAATGTGTCCCGATCTTGTGAAAATGGTATACGGCTACCTCGTTTTTTTTTTTTTTTTCTACATTCTAAATGACATTTAAAGTGTTTTTCATCTCTATGAGTTTCCTCCAAATCCAAATGGAAATTGTAGACATCATTTAAAATTATATATCACTTTTCGTGTAGTTTTATACGAAATATTAACATATGTTTCGTATAAAGATACACGAAATTGTAGACATCATTTCGTGTATAACCACACGAAATATAGTCTTAAAATTATATATCACTTTTCGTGTAGTTTTATACGAAATATTAACATATATTTTGTATAAAAATACACGAAATTGTAGACATCATTTCGTGTATAACCACACGAAATGAAGTCTGAACAGACTGTATGTACAGAACAGAGTAAAAAACACATTGAAAAAAAATTCACAAAAATTTACCTTGGACTACATATGGAAAGCAGTTGAGCATATAAAATTCACAAAAAATACATCAAAATATATAATCCATACAGTGTACATAATCCATACATAAAAAAATATAATTCAAAAATACATCAAAATATATAATCCAAAAATACAATGTACATAATCCATACATCATCCCAAACTCATCCTAAACCGATAGACACTAAAGGTGATCTCCTAACCTTTCGTGCACCTGCGCAATGGTAGCTCTGACGTCATCAGGTAGCCGGTCATCCGTGAGCAATGGAAGTAGCATATCTCTGATCGCGGGTAGTGGCTCTGGATGACCATGATGATGTGGAATGTCTGCGGGCTCATGTATCGGATTACTAATCCGAACATGACTCCTAGCTCGAAACCACTCCATATAGTCTGGAGTCACAGGAGGAGATGTAGTCACTGGTGGCCCCAAATGACGAACTGGATCGTATGACTCCATGTTGTACTCCAACCACTCGTCCCAACATCATCACGATCGCCATACACCTTCTTGTACCCCTTCTGACCGGCCATCAAAATGCACGTCAAGATAGGCAAGGGGGACATCCTGGGGATCCTCAGCTGGATCGCGAACTGCCTGGTCACCCGGTCAGGCATATATGCTTCGGTGATGTCTAAGAAGCGTATAATACCTCTGAAGTATGACACCGGTAAAAGCGCATCCACCCCGGTACCATAAGGCGTCCAACATACCTATAACTCACTTTGTTAGCAAACATGACAGAATACTTTCAATGGGACGGAGGGAGTATAACAATTTAAATATAAAAAGATCACCCTCTCAACAGGCATTGTGTCTAGGGTGCGCCAAAACACGAGCAGATGCTCCATCTCCCTGCCAGCTCTATCAGTGCGTGACCATCTCCGGGCTCTCGGCTGCCCCTCCCGCCAATCCAGGCTCAAAAGTCGCCGGAAGTTCGGGAAGTACTCGTATATCCAGGCCTGAAAAGTATTTTAGAAATATGTCAAAAAAGACATCTGTTTAGGGAAAAAAAAAGGAGTATTAAATAAATATTAAATATTACCTCTAGGAGAGTCGAACAGCCTCCGATCTGAGCGCATCCGGATCTGGACGTCTTCCCCAACTCGCGATAGATGTACGCCAAAGCAGCTGATCCCCAGGCGAGACGCCCAAATCTCTGAAGATCCATGCACAGGGAAAGATAAGCAGCAGACATCTTATCCTGACTCTTGTCCACAAACAACGTGCAACCCAAGAGGAACATGAGATAACTGGATGCACGCTGGTCATCTGACATGTCTGAATGGGCCTCAAAGGCAAGACGGAGCTCACGTAATGTGTAGGACGTGCCCCTCAGACAGCCGATGAGGTGTCTCCGGATCTCGCGTAGGTCAGGCTCTGGATCCGCCGTCCTAACAGGAAAACCCATACATCTGACACCTATAAATTGTAAATGAAGAATATGTCAAATGTAGTCAACCAAAGCTCTATATATTGAAAATGAAAAATATAACAACAATATACCTAGAATATGAGTAACGTCATGCATCATAATCGTCATCTCCCCCCACGGCATGTGAAACGTGTTAGTCTCAGGAGACCACCGTTCCACAAATGCCGTCAGCAGCGCCGAGCTAGTCCGACGAATGGTGGTATCATGCAGGTGATGGATACCCGTAGCATCGACTGCAGTCAACCATGCTCGATCATCCTCGGCCAGTCTATCACGCGAGAACCTGTTTAAATATTTATCAATAACAATTTTTAGAATTTCACAATAATGATTACATTATGTAAGTACGCCAATCCAATTCGCAACCTTTTAGATGCATTTTAATATAATAAAATTGCATTTAGGGGCGTTTTGGTAAATTCCCGGCCTGTCTCGAGACTTCCGGAAACGTTCCATGAGTTTCCCGCGAAGGAAGTACCTTTTGGTACATTATTCATGCCAAAGGACCCCTTGGGAATAAAACCTGTTGGACCTTTTGGGTATTTTCCCGGAATGTTCCAGAAACTGGTTTTTGGCGCCAAAAGCGGTTGAGCCACCTTGTGTCACGCGACAGCTTGAGGCATGGAAAGAGGACGCGTAAGGTCGTGCGACACACTAAGGCAGCCAACTGCAGCCTATAAATAAGACCCTCCCCCTCTCATAAAAGGATCCCAACTTTAGCCTACTGTTACTCTGCAGGATTTGCAGCGTAACGAACCTCTCCAAACACAAACGTCTCTCTCTCTTACCTTCAACCTACCCAATTCCTCCCTTCCAAACCCAATTCTCAATCCACACCAATTGAGCCCCTTGCCTTAATCCTTCCAGATCAGAGGTGAAGAATTGAAGGGTTCTATATCTGACTGGATATAGAATTCGTGGAAGCATCAAGGGTAACGATTCCCTAACTCTCTCTCTCTCTCTCTTGCTTAATTTCTATTAATTCTAGCATTTAATTTTGTTTGGATTCAGTAATCAGATCCTAGCTATCTGGATTACTGAATCCCAATCGCAATCTCTCTGTTTAATCTGAATAATCAGTGCAATTGAGCTTATATTGTTGATCATTTGATTGGATTTGGTGTTTGAACCCCAAGGGGGTGTGGATCTACTCATATCCACACTCCCGGGGTCGATTTAGTTTCGTTTCTGTATTTCGTTCGTAATCTAGTTAATTGATTAGATCTGTATAGCTTCTGTTGATTCTGTGTTCATCTTGTTCAGTTTCTGCAGATGGCTCATATGTGTCACGCGACACCTTTGTCTCCAAGTGATCCTGTGTCACGCGACACATGTGGTCACTGGTGCGATGTGTCATGCGACATACATGACCCATCTGCAGAGACCCTTTTTCCTTTGTAATCTGTTTTAGATTGTTTGTATCAGGGATGTGGCCTCCTTAAATAATGGGCTCACAATATGTAATTCTCGTTCCATAATTAATAAGATGCATTTTATCACACTTTGTTTATTATCAATATTTGCACACACTCTGGATTTACTTGGATGTTTCTGATTGAAAGACTCGTCTATGGACGAGGCGTGTTGGGTGAACTCTCGGTTCTTCCCAACACGTAACCTGACCTCCGAACTCATGTTTTCTCTCTAAACAAAAGGTTTTCAATGTTTCCTCTTAAAACGGCGTGGCGACTCCTTCTTTTCATTTAAACCGGAAACAAATTTTTTTCGGGCGAGCGCACATTCAGTGGCGACTCTGCTGGGGAGGTCACTTGAAAACCTGTTTTTCAAGTGTTGAGTGGGTCAAGCTTTTGTTTAGTCAAAGCATCCAATACATCCATTTTGTGTGCATTATTTGATAATCATTTGTGATTCATACATCTTGTTGATTATGGAACTTGTGAGCCCTTTGTGCTTGTGGCCATTCTTTCTTGTGCATTAGTACTTGTGTGTTGCTCTGGCTATGGTAAAACAGGGGCTGATTTGATGATTGAAGAGTTGTTGGTTCAGTGACCATCCAGGTCGTGCGACACCTTTTGTCTCTGGTTGTCCTGTGTCACGCGACAAAGGGTGGCCACTGAACATAACTTCAGAAGACTGGTTTGAGGGCAGTCCCTTGGATCAAGCGTGACTCAATTGATTGTTGTTCCCTGTTTATCTTGTGTGAGGGTGTGTGTTGTTTTTTTTTCCTTTCTAAAAAAAATAAATAAAAATAAAAAAATCTCTTTTTTGTAAATAAAGGAATATAGTCATCCGCACACTACATCACTTAGATTTAGAACCCTCGGGTGCGATTGACGGCATCGCGGACGGCCATGAAATTCGATTACGCTTGAGCGCCTGAAATCAAACCTAAACCCCTAGTGCGTTATAGGTGGCACCACACTAAACCTTACCCACGGTTGGTTTTCGATACAATGTTTTAATTACAACAAAATGAATTGTTTTTGAAAAATGTCATAGGTCCTTATACCTTCTCCCAAAACCTCACACCTTGTGGGCATGTTGCCAAATGCAACATGATTTCACGTGGGAACATGTCACTCTCGTGGCGTGTTCTAAACGAGAGATCATGCCGCATTGCCAACATGTACCGACGAGAGGTCATGCCGGATTTTTCTTCGAAATTCTTCGAAAAGACCCGTTATGCTGCCCAAATTTCCTTAGAAATTTGGACAAACCTTTTCGTTCCATAAAGATGTTAGGGTTTGGTTAGGTATCATTACCTATTATATGTTTCAAAACAAAGCATTTGATGTAATTCGAACGTTGCGTCATTAGGTTTCCCCGAGGTATAGTTACCATGAATAAGGCTTATCCTTTCCCAACTGTATTTAGGATTTAAAAGACTAATTTATACTGGAACATAAATAAATTTGTGTTTGTGCGAGTCTGTCCCGTTTCTTTCCCTCTCCCGTTACTCAAAAATTTCCCTTCCAGCACCTTATAAACCCCTCTCTACACCTGCAGCTACGGCGAGTTGGATTCGCTCATCCGTCTCGGGAGGTCATTTGGTCCGTGTGCAAGCAGTGACAGTTGGTTTGGAATCAGAAATGGCCGGCAATGGAGATGTTTTTACGCTCGGTCATTTGGAAGCTCGGTGACCGATGGAGTCGAGACGGGTTTGAATGAGATGACTACGGAAGAATTGAGGGTGATGCTGGAAGCCGCTCTAGCTCGGGAGCGTGAGGCTTGTCTCTTAGTTCAAAATGCCAAGGCTCGTGAAGAAGAAGCTCACAATCGTTTCGTGGAAGCTATGAGATCCAAAGGGATTGTGGTACTTCATAGAGAGGATGGTTCCTATGAAGAGATTACGGAAGATAGCCATAATGAAATCGGATCCGCTTCGCCTGCTCAGCCAACCCAGCCTAGCTACAATACGATGCCTCCCCCAGTGAGCTATGTTCCGCGATCTGATCAAGTAGCTTCTCCAGGGGTGGTGGCAAGTGACCAAGGAAGACTCATTCCCCCATCTTCTCAAGGGTATAGCCAGGTTATCCAGCAAGGTGTCAGCAGAAATGACGGTCGGCCTGCGAATTTCTTTGATCTCACTGCTTCTCCAACTCCTAATGCTCCAATACCACAGTTTCAGCATGGACCTCAATTTCGAACCAGCTTTTCCCAGCCTCAGTACAGTGTGTATCCAGATGGTTATCAGGGTGTTCAGTATGGTGTTGTGAGAATGGTCGATCGGCTCTCGGGAAATCGAGATAGTTCGGGACGGTGTCTCGAAGGTGCCGGCAGTTCCGGACTCAAGACTGACTTTTCTCAACCGGCGAGTGTGTTCCACCCTTACTCGGCATATTTATGGTTCTACCCCATACTCAGCTCCGTGTGTCAGCTCAGGATTATCTTCTCTTGGTCAGTACAGAGGTCAGTCGGCATAATACAACTCCCAGAACCCCGGTAGGCAATTCAACGGTTATGATATGTATGGAAACAAGATTCCTAGCCCGACTAGCTTGTTGGACAGCAATATTGGAATTCCTAGTACTTTTGGTCTCCCACCGACTGCTTTGCCCGTGGGATCTAATTCTGATTTCCCAATACCGTCGTCAACGGTGGCTCCTGCAATTCCTCAGACTTCAAGTTTGGCACCGGAAGTGACTATTTTGCTGAAACAGATGCAGCAACAGATCGACAGATTAACCGTGGGTTCTAGTGGTCTTAAAGTCGTGGATCCCGCCCAAGTGACACCTTTGCCGCACAAGTTTAAGATGCCCAAGCTAGATTTTGATGGTACCGCCTGTCCAAAGACGCATATAGACACTTATGTGATGACAATGGGGGCAATGGGCTGCACTCCCGAATTCATGGCTTCCCACTTCCACCTAACCTTGAAAGGATCGGCACTTACATGGTTTTTAGCTCTGAAGCAAGAATGCCGTACTACTTGGAGCCAGATAACAGAAGCCTTCCTGGAAAAGTACAAGGGTAATTTGGAATGGCGCACTACCCGGGATGATTTGGTAGGAACTATCCAGAAGTCGGATGAGTCAATCACGGAATTCTACAAACGTTGGAATGCTAAGCTCAACGAGTTATCGGAGCCAATCCCCCTCCAAGACCAAAAGGACATCTTTCTATCATGTGTTAAGCCAGCTCTTAGGGAAGCCATTGGGAAAGGATGGTACCCAGATCTGCGAGAGATGGTGGGAATGGGAGCAAGGAGTGAGAATAGACTGTTCAACCAAACTCCAAGTGCAAACACCAGTAACAACAGCAGTGGTGGAGGTTACCGATATCGTGCATCCAATCCTGTCTCAGCGATGGCGCCAAGAGGAAGAGAGCCGGCCAAAGACAATAGTATCAATAATCTTCAAAAGGGAGGTAACAATGTGCAGAATGTGATGAGGCTTCCACCTAGGCCACAACCGCGATTTGATGATTTGGGTATGTCAACAGAGGAAGTTTTCAACGGTTTGTTACGAACTGGCATGATCAAGCCATTGGAGAACTACGACCCCGCTCGCCCTAATCCTCATATGGATGCTAGCAAGTATTGCCGTTTTCACCAATTTCCGGGGCACACTACGAACTCCTGCGTAACTCTCAAGAAGATAATCCAGGGCTTAGTGGATGATAAGAAAATAGAAAAATCTCCTCGCCCGAATATTGTCAACAATCCTCTGCCGAGCAACAATGTGAACCTTATTGACTTTGAGAATGATTATTTTGTTAATGTATTAGAATTTGGGGAACCCGTAGTTGGGAATGATAGCAATGGTTGTAATGAGGTCGAAACTGATGTAATCTCCTGTTCTGATGAAATGAAAGATAACTTCTGCTATGTTCTGTATCTCGATGATTTACATGATGTGAATAATATTGTTGAGCTTGATGATTATGAAGAGCGCTTGATCGTTAATGCTATATCTTCAATGACTCCTAGAGAATCCCCAATTTCCTTGGAGGAACTCAGAATAGCAGCTAGTTGGGAAGCACCCTTGACCATTAATGAGATACGACAAGCGGCTTGGCCATACCGCAATCACCCTATCCCGCTCACGTTAACAGAACTCAAGGAAGCTAGTAAGGAATTTGTGATTGATGAACAACAAGAAGTTAATCTGTTGACTCGCTCAGGAAGAATGTTGGGAGTGAATAATCCAGATCCATCCGGGAAAGGGAAAGCGGTTGCAGGCTCTAACCCTCAGTCCTCTCAGAATCCTCACCAGTTGGTAGAAAATGGGGAAGTTCAGGAAGACCCGATACTGACACAGTTGAAAAGAACGCAAGCCGATATTTCTTTGTGGTCCCTACTTACATCCTCCTACCCTCACAAATTAAAATTGGAAGAAGCTTTGTCCAAGACGAAGGTATCCGTCAACGCTACCCCAGACGAAGCATGTCAGTTGATTGGAACGGCTCAGTATGGGAATATCATTACTTTCACAGATCTTGACTTGCCTGCTTACGGTGCGAAACATAACGAATCCTTACACATTACGGTGCCTCTGGAGGGACGGCGGATTCCCCATGTGTTGATAGATAATGGGTCAGCTATGAATGTGCTCCCCGCCAAAATGATGAGTATGTTGGACATCAACGCGCAGAACCTTAAACCATCTAACCAGACCATAAAGGCTTATGATTCGACATCCCGGGCAGTGTTGGGGATAGTCTCCCTTAATCTGATGTTTGGAGGTAAAGAGATGATGGTAGAGTTTCAGGTTATAGACATTCTGTTACATTCTCGCATTATTGGGTAGACCACGGGTCCACGAGATTGGAGCCGTAGCTTCCACGCTTCACCAATGTTTAAAGTTTGTGCAGAAGGGGTGCCGACAACCATCTATGGTGATAGTGTTACGATCGGAGAAACCAGCGCAAATACCTTACCGCAATGGAGATAAAACTCGACCAAGAAAATCCAATGCTCGGCGGATTCACAATTTAGAAGCCTAAGGGGCAAGTCTCGTACCATAGATCCGACGACATCTTCAGACAAGATTCCTCCCGTGTTGAAAATGCTAAGAGGTATGAGCTATATCCACAGATGCAGGGAATTTGGGGAAAATGCCAACAGGGACCATGTAGGCTTGTGCTTCCAGCATCTAAGAGAAATAGGCAAGGTCTGGGGTATGCTGTGACTAAGGAAGATAAGGTGTATGACAAAACCGAGGCTTTCAAAGAAAAGATGACCTCAGCAGCCGGTAGAAAGTACAAGAAGCCTGAAATGCGCCCGTACAGTTGGTCTCTGAATAAGCACTTTGTCAGAGAGGATGGGGATATGTTTGTTTGTCCTGAGCCAAGTCTGATTCCAGCGGAAGAAAGAATGAAGACGATCCAGAGGTTCGCCAATAGCAAGAATCCGGTGAAAGAAATGTTTGATAGTTTGCCCAAAAGGCAAGGTGTGACCGCCACCTACGAGAGCAGCTACCACTTCTGGGGACCTGAATATGAGAATCAGTTTGAAAAGCTTGTTCTGGATGAGCCCACAATATGTAAAATTCGCGGTGCTGACCCTGCAGATATTGATGGGGAGTTGGCAGATTTGTTTGAAGAGCAGGGGCTGTCAGAGCCTGGAAGCGGTACGTCTTTGGCAGAAATGAGAGATGGTGCTAAGGAGCCGAATGATTTGATTGACTTTTCCCCTGACAGTGAGGTGGTGGCTATGCTAGAGTTCGAGAAGGAATCAGTTGTGGAACTAGTCAAGCTGGAGACTGCCGCAGAAGGACCGTTGCAGAATTGGACTTCGTTCCGGGGACCGGTCGCCGACAAGGAGACTATGATTGAAAAGCTAGGGCTCAAACCTCGTCCTTGTCCCTCCAAGTCTAAATTCATCCCCTGTGTCTTGAGTCAGTCTCCCGAGTCTCTTGTTATAGAATTTGAGTCTTCTGACCGGTCTAATGTCCTCACGACAGAAGACCGTCTTCGAGTTGTAAACACTGTATTCCCCTTTGCTTTAAATAAAATGGTTGATCTTTCTGAGTACCCCGTGATTGCCAATCTAACAATTGAATGCTTAACAAAAAATAATCATCAAGATTTAAAAATAATTAAGCCTAATTCAATTGAAGATAATGCAGACTTAATCGATGAACAATTTTTAGAAAAAGATTCAAAACAGGCTTGCGAACAAAAGGAAAGTCGGGCCCAAGCTGCCGATGAGGTATTAACAACAGTGAACCTGGGAACAGCTGAAGAACCCAAAGAAACGCAGATTGGTAGCTTCTTCTCCGGAGATGAGCGGGTTGCCCTGATCGAGTTGCTCAAAGAATTTATGGATGTGTTCGCTTGGTCCTACAAAGATATGCCGGGGCTGGATGCTTCTATTGTGGAACACCGAATACCTGTGGATCCAGAAATTAAGCCAGTCAAGCAGAAATTGAGGCGGATAAAACCTGAATGGTCCTTACAGGTGAAAGAAGAAATTGAAAAGCTCTTGCGGGTAGGCTTCATCAAAGTAATTGAATATCCGACTTGGTTGGCCAACATTGTAACAGTCACCAAAGCAAATGGAAAGGTTCGAGTCTGCGTGGATTTCCGAGACCTCAATAAGGCTAGTCCTAAAGATGACTTCCCCTTGCCCAACATTGATATGCTAGTGGATGCAACCGCGAACTTTGAGGTCAAGTCTTTCGTTGATGGTTTTGCGGGTTACAACCAGATTAAGATGGCTGAAGAGGATCAAGACAAGACGGCATTTACAACTCCGTGGGGTACTTATTGTTACACAGTAATGCCGTTTGGGTTGAAGAATGCCGGGGCTACTTACCAAAGAGCAGTCACTACCCTGTTTCACGACATGATCCACAGAGAGATTGAAGTGTATGTAGATGACATGATTATTCATTCGAAAGGGTCAGACGGACAGCACTTCATTGATTTGAGGAAATTCTTTAACAGACTCCGAGAGCACTCTATGAGACTGAACCCAGCCAAGTGTACATTTGGGGTTATTCGAGGTAAAGTTCTGGGATACATGGTCACCGAGCGCGGCATTGAAATAGATCCCAGGAAGGTTAAGGCAATCATTGAGATGAAACCACCCAGAACTGTCTCTGAAGTAAAAGGATTCATGGGTCGCCTACAATACATCAGCAGGTTCGTCAACCAACTGACCACCATATGTGAGCCGATCTTCAAGCTGTTAAAGAAGAACCAGGAAGTGGTTTGGAACGAGGAATGCCAGCTAGCTTTTGAGAGGATCAAAGCCTATCTCGTCAATCCTCCTATTCTCTGCCCACCTCACGGAGACAAGCCTTTACTTCTATATCTCGATGCTCATGCATACGCCCACTGGGGCTATGCTAGCACAAGAAAAGAAGGATTCAAAGATTGAGAATGCCATTTATTTCGTCAGCCGTAAATTCCAAGGGAGTGAAGTGAATTACTCTGCCCTCGAGAAAACTTGCGCAGCTTTGGTATGGGTTGTCGGAAAGCTAAAACACTATATGCTATCCCACACCGTACACTTAGTCTCCAAGATGGACCCGATCAGATATCTATTCCAAGGTGACAGAGGAAACATCTCCACCAGGTTGGCAAAATGGACTTTCTTCTTGGCAGAGTTCGACATCAAATATGTGATCCGTAAATCAATAAAAGGACAGGCATTAGCGCACTGGTTGGCTGAATTCCCCAAGACAAGATCAAGGGCCGGATCTCCGGTTTCCAGATGAAGGGATCCTCGCTATAGAAAGCTGAAACAAGTGGCAGTTATTCTTTGATGGAGCAGCTAACAAGAAAGGAAATGGCATTGGGATGGTTTTAATAGACCCAAACGACATGCATACTCCCATAGCAATCAAGTTGAATTTCTCGGTTACTAACAATGCAAATGAGTACGAAGCTTGCATAGCCGGTCTAGAAGCCGCCCTCGAGCGACATGTGGAAGAATTGGAAGTGTTCGGTGATTCCCAATTGATAATCAACCAGGCCGCCAACAAATGGAAAATTGTAGACCCATGCCTCCAGAAGTACCATGCTTACATCTCAGAACTCGTTGGCCAATTCAAGGAAGTATCATTCCAGTTCTTACCGCGAGACAAGAACAGATTCGCAGATGCTCGGCTACCTTAGCCTCTTTGGTGGAAATCCTTAAGGTAAATCAATCAAGCCATTCGTGGTCGGTAGAAGAGAAAATCCTGCATATTGTTGTGAGATTGAGATCGAGACTGCCGGTGAACCGTGGTACAATCAGATCTTTCAATACCTCAAGTATGGGGAAGCATCCTTTCCCGTGGACCAAGAAGGAGATTCAAAAAGAGTACATGCCAAGAGCTTGCAGCCCTAAAGAGACTCACAAGCACAATATGTCATACTCGGCAATGAATTATGGAAGAAAAGGGAAGGTTGTCCGCTCCTACTCAGATCAAGTAAAGAAAAGGCTCAAAGAGTAATGGAAGACGTTCACAACGGTGCCTCGCGGACCTCATATGAACGCTCGATCTCTCATGCATAGCATCATCAGCCGGGTTACTTCGGATCACTATGGAGACAGTTGCATCCATTTTGTGCGGACTTGTGATAAATGCCGCGATTCTCCAATCCGAACCACATCCCTCCTCACGACTTATACCGTATGACAACTCCGTGGCCTTTCGCAACATGGGGTATTGATGTCATTGGGAAGATTTCTCCGCCCGGGAGCAACGGGCATGCATTTGTATTAGTAGCCGTGGATTACTTCACAAAATGGGTAGAAGCTGCGTCTTATAAAGTGCTCACCGCCAAGAAAGTTGCCCGATTCATAAAAGAGCAGATTTTCTGTCGCTATGGAGTCCCAAACGAGATTATTTCGACAATGGAACCCATTTTGAGGAGAAACCGATCGGTTGCTCACCGAATACCGAGTCAAACGCCACAAATCTTCACCATACAAAGCCATGCACAAACGGCGCCGTTGAAGCCGCCAATAAGAATTTGGAGAGAATCATAAAGAAGATGGCCGAGCGAGGACGAGATTGGCCGTAAAAGCCGCATTTAGCATTATGGGGCTATCGCACTTCAATCCGAACCGCCACCGGCGCAACCCCATACGCCCGACCTACGGAATGGAGGCCGTCATGCCCATTGAGTTAGAGATTCCTTCCCTCAGGGTTTTGCTCGAGAATGAGGTGAACGAGATCGAATGGCTCCAAAGTCGATATAATGAGCTGGCTCTGCTAGATGAATGAAGACTAAAAGCCATGGAGCATAACAGGGCATACCAGAGAAGAATGGCCCGTGCTTTTGATAAGAAAGTGAAACCCAGGGATATCAAAGTCGGTGATCTGGTCCTTAAGATGAAGCCCTCAAATCAGAGCAGTGTGTTGGGCAAGTGGGCACCCATTTGGGTTGGACCATTTATAGTGAAGAAAGTATTCTCCGGAGGAGCTATGCAGCTGTCAGACTTGGATGGCAACCCATTTCTGCACCCCGTCAACGACGACAAGTTGCAGAGGTATTTTGTATGATCGAGTCTTTCCCCCTCTAAAAAAAATAAAAATAAATAAATATAAAAAAAATGATGATAAATAAAGGCGCAACAAAATTGTCCCAGATGAGACTGAAAACCTCTCAAAAGGCAGTCCATGCAAAAATAAGGGACGAGCCCGGTGCTAAAGAATATACCCAGCTAGACCGAAAACCCAAAAGAGGGCGGTCTAGGTAAAAAACAGGGTTGCACCATTTCCCCCTTCTATCTTCCCCTTTCTTAAACACTAAAGTCAATTGAGTCGAACTACGGAGACCTGAGCCCCTTAGTTCTCTTACAAAAGGGGAAAGTAGGCAACCACTTGTGGTTCGGTCTAAAACTGCTGCAAAAATCTCTCTTTCTACCAAAATGCGTTTTGATTATAGTCCCAAGGCTTTTCAAAGGATCATTTTGAGTTAATATTCTTGTTGATGAGTTCAAGCACGACCTACCTTTTGACTCAAAAAGACTGTTACGAATAAAAGAAAACATTGATAACATCTATTCTGTCTGCATTAAGTAATCAAAGGGTACTCAGTTTTCATACAGATAATTCCTACTCTTAAAACATAAAGCAAAAGAGTCTCGAGTCTCTCAAAATAAAAGGAAAATGTGTGTCTAGAGGATCGTCCCCGCTCCCGAATTCGCTCCTCTATCCTTCCTCTTTCTCGGTCCCCGGGAGGTCTTTGGCTTAGGAATATCAAACAAGTCAGTTTGAGCCTGTCCCAATTCAGGAATAACTCGCACCGGCGGTTCAATCAGACTAGTCTCCCTCAAGGCAGCCCTAGCAATCCTCTCTTGCTGCAACGCCTCTCTGCGAGCTCTCATTTCTGGATCATTTCTTAAAGCAGCCCTCCGGATCTCTTGCCTCTCATAGTCATCAAAGATCGCCGGTAACATTGTCCGGGTTTCCCAGTGCCTCTATATCTCTCGAGAGTTCGACCGGACGGATAGTCCGCTCCCAAGTATTCCCGGCGGCGAGTCTCTATAGCTAGCCTGCACGTAACCTTGATGCTCCTCATACCAATCCGTATACTGTGGTCGAAATGTAAATCCTCTAGACTGCCGAAGGAGCACACGAGTGGGAAGAAAGCCCTCCGTAAAAGATCCGCTGAAAAACCGTATAGCACGGGGCTCGGCCATGGACATCGGAATAGTATCGGGCCACCGCCTCTCCTCAAAGCTCGGATGATCCGCCGAGGGTACCTATACTGTCTACTCACCAAGTGATGGGACACGTAAAGAGGATACATGCAAACCGAGGCAACCGGACTACTACCGATCCATCCCGAATATCTCTCATGGTCTCGTATATTCCAGGCAGGAATCCAAAAGCTCGGATCGGTGGTCTCGCACCGTGACAACCTCATCTCGCCAACTATCAGGCAACCTCGTCCCTCACCGGCCTACGTGGCCGAGTCACCTGGGGCATTGCCGTCCGACCCTCCGGTAATGGCCCGATCAAGCATAACCTCTCAAAGAACCACAGAGATAATAAGTCGGGCCGCCCGCTCCTACGAAGTCCGATCCCCGCTAGCCGTCAATACCGTGATAAGTCTCAAAGAATAAAGTGGTATAACATCCATCTCCCCTTGGCGGAAACGAATTTGACGAGAATCTATACCTTGGCCACCCCTCATTTGCCTAACAATCTCCAACAAAGTGCTTGAGCAGACCCCGGCATATCCGCAAAAATAGTAAGCCGACAGTGTGAACAGCATAAACATATCCAGAGAGGTAGAAAGGTCAAACAGCTCAGGACGGGACAGACGCAACCTAGCTATCCGAGTCAAATCTATGGACCCATCACCCAGAATCATAGGCAGTACTTGATCCGCAGGCAGAGATAAGAAGTCCGATAACTGCTCATCAATCAGCCGACTGTCTCGTGGGAATGCTACAGTAGCCGCCTTACCCAAGCCTGTCAACGCCCTAAAGTCTTCCATAGTTGGGGTCAGATAATTGTATGACAAAGAGAATACGTGGCGCTCGGAATCCCAGAAGCAGGATGCAGCCCGAAGCAAATCCCAGTCAACCCTCCAATCTTTCAAGGACCAAATGCAAGGCATACTGTACCCCTTATCGATAATATTTCTATGATGCCTCAGATGAAATCCCCAAATTTCGATGAAGTCCCGATGAAATTGACACTCCCGGGAAGCAACCTCCTTGCTATGATGTTCCATTGCAGCCAAAAGTATCAGTCTTGACCAAAGGAATCGCTTATCTGCCAAATAAGTGGTCAGCTGGGTTTCTCTACTAAGAAGACAAATGTCCGCAGAATGAAGCTCGGACCGACTTTGAAAGAGCCATTACGAGCCTCCTCGCCGTGCGACGTAACGTACATAACGACATAACATGTCGGGCGACATACTTTGGGCGATGACGGACGGTGTGGAAAAGCTGCGGTGGTTACCCTGCAGCATTTTTCCGACTCGCCGTTGCCATAACACACCCCTTACCCTCATACACATACCCCTAAAAATACACGGGAGAGGACCCCTACTATACACACCTGTTCGAAACAATCCCAAAACCCCATATATAAACCCGACAAAGCCGACCTTTAACCCAATAATTGCGTTCGCTTTCCTAATGCATGCACTCGCACAAACCAAGCTAACATATATTAATCTTTGCTAACAAGATAGGCTTGTTTAGGCGTAGCGCTAGCATATGTTGTTTTACCCCCGCAGGTACAATAATCAATTGAGTCCCGAAGACTGGCCCTCCGACCAAACTGGAGAAGAAAAAGGAAGAACAAAGCAAAAATGGCACGTGCATCTATGACAGCCCCCAAGAAGAGCTCAACAATACCAGCAGCCCCACAATCTCAAGAAAAGCAGCCAATCCCCCGGAAAACAGAATTCCCGGATTGACGAACAAATTTCCAGAAACCAATAGTCTCGAGGCACAAGAAAGAAGCAGAGTCCCCAGCTGCCCAAGAAAAGCTAAGGACACCAAAGAAAAGCGGCAATCAAGCAAAGACCATTCAACAGAAAAAAAAACCAGTAACAAAGAATTAGCGTGAGACCCCTTGGCAGCTACATTCATCAACAACAAAAGCAGAAGTGGAAGTGGTATGAGTCCCTTTGGCATCCACAAAGATCAGCAAAGAACAGAAAAACGGAGATAGCGTGAGTCCCCTGGTAGCTATACTTATCAGAACAGAACAGAAAGTGGAGATAGCGTGAGTCCCTTGGTAGCTATACTTATCAGAACAGAAGGAAAGCAGAGATAGCGTGAGTCCCCTGGCAGCTATACTTATCAATGACACAAGGTAACGAAAAGCGGAGATAGCATGAGTCCCGGCGCCTATACTTATCAACGACAGAGAAGTAATGTAAGGAGTAGCGTGAGACCCCGACGCCTACGTTTATCCCCAACAGAATGTAAAAGAGATAGCGTGAGACCCCGGCAGCCTATGCTCATCCCCAAAGAAAGAAGAAGAAAAGTGGTATGAGACCCTCCTAAGCATCCACGAAGAGAAGCAGCAGAAGTGTGAGACCCTCGAACTACCCCGCAAAAGAGAGAAGTGGTATGAGACCCTCCTAAGCATCCACAAAAGAGAAGCAGCAATAGTGTGAGACCCTCCGGCAACTATCCTGCATAAGAGAAGTGGTATGAGACCCCTGGCATCCACAAAAAAGACCTGTTGCAGCATGAGACCCTCCGGCAGCTACAACTCGTCAACAAAGTGCTTGAGCAGACCCCGGCAGCTACTCGCAAAAAGTACCAGTTGCAGCATGAGACCCTCCGGCGGCTACAACCTGGTGAGAAAGAAAGCAACTACCCGATCCCTCAGAAAACCACAGGTAAGCACAGCAAAGGTATGAAGATACGTCTCTACCCCTTTCCTTGCTTATGATTTTGATTTGGTAATTCCGAACTACGATTTGGCTTGATTCCCTTGTTCAAGGGATACGTAGGAATCCTTTCTCAGAAAGGTCCAGCCATCTTTCCCCCTTCTCACCCTTCTAGCCCGTTACCTTAACCCTTGATGCTCATTGGGATTGGGTCTTATTTTATCGACAACCCCACTTTTTCCAAAAGTGACGTTGCCGAGGGGCTCTGTAAGTACGCCAATCCAATTCGCAACCTTTTAGATGCATTTTAATATAATAAAATTGCATTTAGGGGCGTTTTGGTAAATTCCCGGCCTGTCCCGAGACTTCCGGAAACGTTCCATGAGTTTCCCGCGAAGGAAGTACCTTTTGGTACATTATTCATGCCAAAGGACCCCTTGGGAATAAAACCTGTTGGACCTTTTGGGTATTTTCCCGGAATGTTCCAGAAACTGGTTTTTAGCGCCAAAAGCGGTTGAGCCACCTTGTGTCACGCGACAGCTTGAGGCATGGAAAGAGGACGCATAAGGTCGTGCGACACACTAAGGCGACCTAACCGCAGCCTATAAATAAGACCCTCCCCTCTCATAAAAGGATCCCAACTTTAGCCTATCTGTTACTCTGCAGGATTTGCGGCGTAACGAACCTCTCCAAACACAAACCTCTCTCTCTTTACCTTCAACCTACCCAATTCCTCCCTTCCAAACCCAATTCTCAATCCACACCAATTGAGCCCCTTGCCTTAATCCTTCCGCATCGTAGGTGAAGAATTGAAGGGTTCTATATCTCGATCGGATATAGAATTCGTGGAAGCATCAAGGGTAACGATTCCCTAACTCTCTCTCTCTCTCTCTCTCTCTCTTGCTTAATTTCTATTAATTCTAGCATTTAATTTTGTTTGGATTCGATAATCGGATCCTAGCTATCTCGGATTACCGAATCCCAATCGCAATCTCTCCGTTTAATCCGAATAATCGGTGCAATTGAGCTTATATTGTTGATCATTTGATTGGATTTGGTGTTTGAACCCCAAGGGGTGTGGATCTACTCATATCCATACTCAGGGTCGATTTAGTTTCGTTTACGTATTTCGTTCGTAATCTAGTTAATTGATTAGATACGTATAGCTTCGTTGATTCCGTGTTCATCTTGTTCGGTTTACGCAGATGGCTCATATGTGTCACGCGACACCTTTGTCTCCAAGTGATCCTGTGTCACGCGACACATGTGGTCACTGGTGCGATGTGTCATGCGACATACATGACCCATCTGCAGAGACCCTTTTTCCTTTGTAATCTGTTTTAGATTGTTTGTATCAGGGATGTGGCCTCCCTAAATAATGGGCTCACAATATGTAATTCTCGTTCCATAATTAATAAGATGCATTTTATCACACTTTGTTTATTATCAATATTTGCACACACTCTGGATTTACTTGGATGTTTCTGATTGAAAGACTCGTCTATGGACGAGGCGTGTTGGGTGAACTCTCGGTTCTTCCCAACACGTAACCTGACCTCCGAACTCATGTTTTCTCTCTAAACAAAAGGTTTTCAATGTTTCCTCTTAAAACGGCGTGGCGACTCCTTCTTTTCATTTAAACCGGAAACAAATTTTTTTCGGGCGAGCGCACATTCACATTAAAACCAATGTTTCGTCAAAGTTTAATTTTGTAAACAAATAGCTTACCTATCGAGATGCTGATGTCTGGTATGGAACTTCACCACCGACTGGCTAGTGGGGTTGCCCCAAATCTCTCGGGCTCGATGATGACCGAACCCGTATAGCAAATCACAAACCTCAGGGCTGCCACCTGGGTCGCTCACAATCTGCCATGATGGTGGCTCCTCCTCACCCTGCCTCCTCCTCCGTCCCTGCCCTCTAGCCACATCCTGACCCCTCCTCCTCCCATGCCTCAATGGTCTAACATCACGTGTCTCTGCCTTCGCCTCCTCCTCCTCTTCCGCCTCCTCCTCCTCCTCCTCCTCCGCCTCCGCCTCCTCCTCCTCCTCCTCCTCCTCCTCCTCCTCCTCCTCCTCCTCCTCCTCACCTCCATCAGAGTCAGAAGATGACTCAGCAGCATCAGAATCAGAAGATGAAGATGACTCAGCAACATCCTCGTGACCAGCAGAGGCCGCCTCATCATCTGTATGCTCACTCTCAATGTGCTCCGGCTCAATCACAGTCTCAGGCTCATCATTTTTATCATGTTTTTGTTTAGCGCATTTATCTTTCTTAACTGACGTCTCGGCCTTTCTCTTTCTATTGGAAGCGGTCATAGGTTGACGTCCCTATAAAAAATTCAAATAACAGTTAAAGTTCCAGTTCCAGTTCATTTCGTGTAAATATACACGAAATGTTGAATAATATTTCGTGTAAAATGATACGAAATGGTTCTCAACATTTCGTGTATATTCACACGAAATCCAAAGGAGAAATTTTCCTTTAGATTTCGTGTGATTATACACGAAATGTTAAGAAATATTTCGTATAATTTAACACGAAATGCCATTCAACATTTCGTGTATAATCACACGAAATCTAAAGGAGAAACTTTCCTTTAGATTTCGTATGAATATACACGAAATTTAGTGAATCACTTCGTGTAAATTAGTACGAGTTGAAACTGTCTATTTCGCGTATAGGCACACAAAACACATAGGTAGGATTTTGAGTCTCATTTCGTGTGCCTATACACGATTTACATTGGAACATTTCGTGTTACTACACACGAAATGCACAAACACATTTCGTGTATAGACACACGAAACACCCCACGATGCAATTTTTTGCAAACCCAGTTACGTATCCTTTGAAATTGACATTGAAATTGAAAGCTAGGTTGTAAATTGATGTTACAACAATTTCCAACTCAAATTTATACTACAATTACGCATTGTAACATCCAATTTTAGGCATTAAATCTATTAGGGCTTCAAATTCAAATTTACCTGTTTTCCGACGAAGACACCGGCGGTAGACGAGGTCCCAGTGGTAGACTTGGCGACATTGGGAATTTTCATCCGAACCATTGTAGAATTTCCGGCGAAGAAACGGTGGTGGTTGGCGTTGCGTATCGTCGGAAACGGAGATGGGGAGGGAGAGACCGACGTTTGAAATGTTTGAAATGAAATTGTAATTATTTTTTGTTATATATACAAGGGCATTGTGGTCATTTCACCGTGCCTTGCAAATAAAATTCACCCCATATAATCTATAATACAATATATGTCAAATCTAACCGCCACACAAAGAGTGGCTCAGATTTAATCTCGCAAAAGATAAAGAGCGGCCTAGATTTAAAGTTGGAAAAAATAAATAAAAACTCTCCTACACCGGTTACAAACTGATGTAAAAAATTAATAATTTTTATTAACAAAATTAAATTTTACTATGTTGACAGTGTAAAAATAATTATTAATTTTAAGTATTAAGCCAAATGGTGAATTTACTAACAAATATTTTTTTATTAGAGTAGATTAAATATATTAAAACTTATTCTGAAAAATTTATAATATAAATATGACGTCAATATGTTCTGGTTTCTTCCTTCTTATAGAAAATATAATGAAGGAAGGCAGTGGATCACAAATAATTGTATTTTTTTTTATGAAAAATGAAAACCTAAAAAAAATTCAAATACAATAATTTAGTTTTATTAAAAAAGAAAATGAAAATTTTTCTTTACTCTAGAAAAATAATTCATTATTATATTAATTATTATTTTGTAGTGACTATAATATCTCCCTAAGATATATCATAAACTCCATAAAAAGGATAATTTTGTCAATTTATTGAAAAATATTGGATAACTAAAAATGTAAAGGCTATTAATTTGAAATCGTGGTTTTAATAGTACTTGCACATGCATCATTATTTTAACCGTTTCACAAGTTTTCGATGACATTTTCATATGTCGTTTTCATCTAACGTTCTTTAGAAAAAAATATTTTTCATGGCCAAATTATTTCGTTGTTATTTACTGCAAATTAATTACTTAGGTAAAACAGTAAAAGAGAGAGGTCATTTAGGAACAATTCATTACCCTATAGTTGATTCATTGAAATGAAATTATGTGTTTATCTAGAGGCTCATTTGTTTTGCTCAAGATTCTTTATTCTTTGCCATTTTTATGATCTTTGACAGATATACAAGTTGCGAAAATTAGAATTGCTTTATGCCAATTTTAATTGATTTGAGATGTGGTGTTGTGGGTTTACCCCAATATGACATGGACAAAGATCTATAGGTGGTAAAAAATGTTTCTTTTGTATTGTGCTATTGCTTGCTTAATAATGTCTATTTTGCTTGGTTTATATTTTTGTAGAACTTTTGCAACTCATGGATTCTTTGAGAGGGATAGCAGGTTTGATATTCAATATAATACCTTTTTGCTGTCAAATAACTACAAACAGAGGTAATGAGGCAATGAGGCATTTTCACAAATAGATTGTGAGTGAAAACGGAAAAAATAAGAACAACAAAACAACCAACCACAGACCATCATAAGCTAGGTAGAGACAATAAGAGGCAAATAAGAGACAAATCTATCACTTAAAAATAATATATATATATATATATATATATATATATATATATATATATATATATATATATATATATATTATATATATATAAATATATATATATTATATATATATAAATAAATATTCATTATATATATACTCCCTCCGTCCCGGCCGACTTAGGACTTTTTGCCATTTTGGGCGTCCCACCCGACTTAGGACGGCCCAAAATGGAAACCTTAAATCACTATTCTCTCCACTCATTCTCTCTCCTACATTATTTTAATTAGGGGTGGACATGGTTCGGTTCAAACCGCGGTTTGAGACCGAACCGAACCAAACCATGCAGTTTGGTTTGGTTTTTTTCAATAAATGGTTTAGCTTGGTTTGAAAATTTAATAAACCATGTGGTTCGGTTCAGCTCGCAGTCTGGAACCTCAAAACCGAACCAAACCGAACCGAACCAAACCGATTCAGACTGAACCGCGGTTTAGACAATATCTTGTAATTTGTTTTGAGATGGTTTCTTTTGTTGTACTTGTTAGAACAATGAACTTTCAGTTTACTAAAACTCATTCCTATTTGAATAGTAGTATTTGTGTTTTATGTTTAATATATATGTTTGCTAGTTTTATAAAAAAAAATATGTAAAGAGCAACGCTTTTAGTTGGACAGGTTTGTAGTTCGGATAGCGGTCTAGACCGCAGTTCGGACCACGGTTTGAACCGTTTATGAAACCGTGGTTTGAGACCGAACCGAACCAAACCGAGGTGGTTTGGTTTGATTTGGTTTGAAATTTTCTATGGTTCGGTTTGGTTTGGGATTTTCCCAAACCGAGTACTAGCGGTTTGGTCTCCAAATTCCTTCCAAACCGAACCAAACCGAACCATGTCCACCCCTAATTTTAATACTCACAACACCATTATAATTTACTATTCCCTCCACTCATTCTATCTCCTATTTTTAAATTACACTCACAACATTTACCTTTTCCTTAATCCCCGTGCCATTTCAAAAAATCCTAAGTCGGCCGGGACGGAGGTAGTATAGTATAAGAGGCAATATGAGGCAAATCTATCACTTAAAAATAAGAGGCAGTTAAGTCTTAATTGAAAAAAAAATGGACTTAATTACTCCACCTCTGAATGAATAAGTATTCAGAGGCAAATAAGAGAAAGAAACAAAAAACAAACGCCACCTTAGTTTTCAAACCCTATATCCTCCCTCGAAGATACCATTCTCTCTTTCTCCACCTTTGAACAGGTTAGGGTTTATCTTTTCTCTCTAAATTGATTATTCTGATTTTTTGCATTACATCTTTCAATTCCTTCGATTCAAAGCGTTTTTCTTTTGTTGGTTAATTGTTGTTAACTTCTGTTGTATGTTTTTGAAATTCAAGTTGTCGTTATATACTATCATACCCTCTTTCTGCGATTGTTCTCTAGAACCTTATTTCCCATTTTTTTCAGCAACTAATTCATTCGTGTCCAAACTTTCCGGTTGTATTTGGGGAGGGGAAAGGAGGAGATTGATTGAATTTTGAGAAACTATGTTGTCTATTTGAATGAGATAAGTATTCACAATTGGGCTTTCGTTTCCCTCTTTAATTTCCTCAACTTTGAATCTCTCATCTTCCATTACCTCATGTCCTTCTTCTGCTCTCTCTTATCTAATTAAGATTTTAGTTTTTTCAAGATTGATATTTCAAAAATTACTCAGATCGGTTAATGGTGAAGCATAGCTATGAAAGGGTAGTTTTATCCATACAAAAGCATTATTAACTACGTTAGGTGAACTTTGATGGTACAGGAGTTGGGGTATGAATATATAGCTTTTGAGAATTTTTGGATTTAAGAAATATGCTCGGGACATTCTTGATATGAAATTTGAAGCTAATGCTTTGGGTAGGTTTCCCTAATTTTGGTGGTCTTATTAGAGAAGTCTGAGTTAATTTTTTTTTCTTACGATTTGAAATGTGTATTAGGTACTTTATTTCTTTTTTCCTTTTCTTTTATCTGTTTCTTAATTTGAAGTTGGGATGTGCCGTAGAACTGAATTCAGGAGGTGTGGCTTTCCAAAAGGGTATTTCTTTAGCAGATTAAGGCATGTTCTCATCTGGAGTTGTTTTTGCTACCATGCTTGGAGTAATCAAATGAGAGTATAAACCTATTAGGTACTAGCTATTTATGTTGATTTTAAATGTTTTATTATGTGCTGTGAGAATTGATAGTATGGATTTATCTTATTAGTACAGTAGCTTAAGAAAAGGCTTCATGCATGAGTAGATGAACTATTTCTGTTGATAGGTAAATGACATTGTATGCTGACTAAAAATTTCTCCATCATCTTATTACAGACTATATTCTTTTTTGTGTTGTCCACTTCTGAAGCTCGAAATTTGAGAGCGTATGTATATGGGGTTTTTTCCTGATCTGATATTATGGTTCTAAGCTCGGGGAAGACCCGACTTAGTAACTTCCTATTTTGGCACATAACCAACTCTCTCTTGGACTCTCCTAAAGCGTTTTGGCCATAGCTTGGTCGGAGGCACATTGTGTGCGTGGGGGGGGGATTTTGACTATGGATTTACTTATTTTGTGTGTGTGTGTGTGTGCTTATGTGCCCGTTAGAGAGAGAGCTGGTGGGTGGGTGGGGGTTCATGGGGTGTGAGGGGTGCATATAATATATTTTTATTATGTAGAAGATGCTTCATAAAGGGTGACTCATATAGAGTGCTTAAAGTTTTCTATTTTTTATCGATCACCCAAATCCCAAATGTTTCAGATTTGTTTTTGCCTCCTTTTTATTTTTCTTTTTCTTTGTGTGTGTGTGTGGTGGTGGTGGGGGTGGCGGTTGATGGGGTGGGGTGAGGGTAGATGTGGATATGGATAATACAGAATGAAGATGCTTTATTTGTATAATATTTTAATATTTTTTCATATGATGTACTTAATGTTTTCTATCATAAAATGTTGAAGCTATACCATTGAAAACTTTTCAATGCCACAAATAGGTTGATCCTCAGTTTTCGCTTTTCTTTTAATCACTTTTTCGACATAATTTGTCTCTTTGTTTCCAGGTTAGTTTTGATGGTTTTACATAGAAGGTGGCGGGTACTCGATAGTGAATAATAGAGTAGGTTGAAGGTGATGAGAAAAATAATAATGATAGATTGGGGGTACTGACCCGTGCGGTCCGCACGGGGGGTCTGTACTAGTCTAATATACAATATAGAGCAGTCCCATAACCGCCTATTGACTAGGGATAAAGGACGGCTCAGATTTATCCAATCCAATGGCCAGAAATTCCCTAAAAATAAATATAAAATAAATTAATTTTATTTGAAGGCTGAGATTGATTGTTAGCAATTGATCTGACGCTCCATAATGCCCCTTAATCGATGGTTTCTGAACTCGGAGATGGTTGCCTTTCTCAAACTCCTGTCAACTCTTTGTCCCTTCCATCTTTCTCAATAGAACTGATACATCGCCTTCACCTACTTCTCCTCTCCGGCCCCTCACTAAAATAAACTCCGGTGATGGCAGCTCCCGCCATAGAGGGTGCAGCCGTGACAGCTCTACGCTTAGTCTCCCAACGCATCCGAATAGCGGCTGAGAGATCTGGTCGCAGTACCGAAGATGTGAGAGTGGTGGCAGTCGGCGAAAATTACATCCATGAGTTCATTGAAAAAGCTCCACATGTTCTTTCTTATGTTCTCTACATTTTGTTGATTCAAGCGCAATTGAACATTAGATTACAATTTCGTAGAATTTTGGACTGCCTGATTTTGAATTTTGAAATTGAGAATTTGATTGTGAATTTCCAGAGACAATTTTAAGCTTTTTGTTGGTACATTACGCTGGTGATTCCATTTCAGGCCATTTTAGTAAAAAATTCATTCCCAAATTCACCACTTTAATAAAAATTCAAATCTATATTTGTTCAAATCTGTTGGAGTGGAATTGGATTGTTGAGTTGTGAACTAGCAACAAGTGTTAATATCATGTCTCTTATGATATACTGTATGCAGCTTCCGAAGGATATTGATTGGCATTTTATTGGGCACTTGCAGAGCAATAAAGCAAAATCGCTTCTTGGTATGCCATTGTTTCGTTATGACATTTGAAATGGGGAGTATTATCTTCATCCCTCTGCCCCAAAAAAATGTCCAAAAAAAAATCACATTTGCTCTTGATCAACCGCAAATTTGAAATTTTTTCACATTCATTTTGGGACGGAGGGGGTATTATTTTTTAAATGTTGTAGACTAATGTACAAGTCATTTTTGGTAGTGTTCTTCTGTCTAATTTGAAATCTTGATATCAACTAGCAGCATTACTCTTATCTCTGAATACAATGTTACTCATGTCATTCAGAGGTGATCAGTCAGGCTTACAATTATCCAACTGTGATCTTTAACTTATTTTTAACAGACATATACTTTCCTACCATGGGTTCTTTTCCTGAACTCTTAAAAGACTATAATGACTCTACAATCCAAACTTAAGAGTTTGCTTAAGCAGATCATCGTAGGTGTATTATCCAATAGTCAAATCTCTTCTTTGTATGAAGCTGTTATGAAGGAATTATGGCGTTCTGTATGTGCTGTATTTACATGATTGATAAATAATGGCATTTTTTCCTACACAGCTGCTGTTCCTAATCTTGGCATGGTACAAAGTGTTGACAATGTAAAGGTAACTGCTTTGTCCATCTTTTGTTCGTTTTGGTTAATTCTGTCACTTTTGGTCATTACGTCGCACTCTCACTTGGGGAGTGAGGGTGGATTCTCAAATCCTGGTGATGGTTACTTGATTCAGCTAATTTTGGCGTAAAACCATATGGTGAAGTTTAGTAGCGACCGCACTTTATTTTGCTGTCGTCACTAGGACTAAAATGTAAGTTATTAGGTACATGTCCTTTTCTCTTGCTTTGGTTTTGCAACATTTTAGAACTTTTGCTTGGGAAAGTAATTAGTATGTGGATGTTACTTTATCAAATTGAAGATGATATCTTCAAGCCAATGTATGATTGTGATCGATATATTGGGGATAATCAAGAAAGAAGATGGGTATATATGATTATGATCGATTATGGTAGCATGTTACTAATGCCGATATATATTTTTCTAAGTAGAGCTAAATGCTTAACCGAGTAGTGCATGCTTGAGCTAACTGGTCCAAGGCTTAGCTGAAAGCTATTTTGCATTGTTTTCAGAGTGGCATTAGTCAATTATAAGTTGTGAGTGAAATAATTCTGTCTGATAACAGATATTCAGGGTGCATCACTCACAATGACCATACGTTACTATGGGTTTTGGATGCACAGATTGCAAATCATCTTGATCGTGCAGTTTCAAGCATTAGCAGAAGCCCTTTGAAGGTCATGGTCCAAGTGTATACCAGTGGTGAAATATGTGAGTTAGTGATAAATTTGTTTCATTTGCTGCATAATTAATGAAGAATAAATATTCCCTCCCGCACTTGAAAACTTCCAAATTCACCTTAGGTCCCTACGATTTAGCAGAATTATGATTTTCCACCGGTATTTGCTGATAGATTGTCATATTTACATGCTCCCTCCGCCCCTTAATGAATGTCCAAATTTAACTTTTGAAAGACATTGTAAAATTGTTAAACTTAAGCACATGATTTGCCAAAGATTTCAAATTTAAGTCTATGAATTATTCGGTTGTGCATTTTTTTTTTCGTAATTGTTTAACAAGATTGTTAATTTTGTTTTTTATGGATGTTAGGAAGTCCAAGTTTAAGTTTAGGCAATTTATTTCTAGCATATCAATTTTACATGTCTCAAAACAATCCTGCATTATTTAGTAATATTTGATATTGTCGGTTTTCGTCCATGGACAAGAAATAAATGAGGTAAAAACTAATAGTTCAGGGAACTAGAAATTGGTGAAAATGGATGCAGTATCCATTCCAAATAGATTGTCTAACTTTCTTTTTTGGTTTGTCCCATAAAGACTATCTCATTTCTAAAATAGGCAAAAGAAAAAAACAACACAATTTTAAGAATGTAAAAGTGAGTAAAGAATCAATGATAAAAGTTTGACTTTCCAAATAAGACAATCTTTTTGGGATGGGGGGTACGTTTTCAGTAAAATAACAATTGAGACATGCATGTATCAAGTGTAAACCTACAGAACATGAATATGAGATAATAAAAGTGGATGAGACATTCTTCTTCTCCTTCACTTGATCATTTTCATATTGAGTTTTCTTCAAAATAATTGAGGCGTATAACGCTTTTCATTGATTTATTAACTATAAAGTTATTTCTTCATCGCTTCATTCTTTTTTGTGGGAAATACAAAAATTGAAAGGGAATCTTTATATTTTCTCTGTTTGACCACCATGTATATCGTCCCGTGCCATTGGCATGGGCATTTAAGTACTAGTCCCTCTACAATAAATAAAAATCTCACCCCTTTCAGATTACACCCACATTCCCCTCTACCCCAAATAAAAGCCTACCCTCCTCTCTCTCTCTCTCTACCCTCCCTCCGGTCATCTATTAATCTGGCGACACCCTCTCCTCCCCAACTCCGATGAACTCCTTCCCTTCCTCTCCGGCGACCGTCTCCCTCCCAAACTCCGGTGAACGTCTCCCTCCTCAACTCCGGCGTTCGTTTACCCCACCTCTCCCCCTCATCCGGCGACTTGTCCCCTTCCTTTTTTGTCCACTGACCACTTACACCGGTAAAACAACTCTGGTTGTCTCCTTCTCCGGTAAGCTTTCTCTATCACACTCTATCTATCTCTCTACTTTCTCTACCATTGCCTCCACTCATCGCTTCGATCGACGAACCCATATCACCGGTAAACTCCCTATCCACCACAATCGACAACCCTTTCCACTTACTCTCTTCCAGCCCCTATTTTTCGACCATTACAAATTTGTCCACCTACTTGTTTGCCAGTAGACCTCTTTTCAGCAACTGTGGGCCATTCTCTACAGATACACACTTGGTGGTCGTCCTCTTTTAAGTTTCGATTGATCATTCAACAACTTCAGCCTCTACAGTCTACCAAGACGCAGTTCCGGTCGCCATTCCGATCGTCTTCAGCCTCTATCTCCGAAAGGGATGAAAGAATGAATGCATGAAAAGCAAAAAAAAAAAAAATTAAAAATGGTGATGGGCAGGAGATGTCGCTGTTTGGTTAAGAGAGAGAAAGGTAAATGGACAAATTGATGTTTGGTTGTGAAAGTTGGAGGAAAAGTTAAGGGTAGGGAAATAAATGTGACCATATTCTCATTTGGTGTTTTTTCAAGAAGCTTTCAAATTCTTGATATGAAAGATTGACAAAAATGAAGGTGGCGTGTGATTAATTATAATGGGTGGTGGGCTCTATGAGGAAAATAAAAAGAAATGTTTAAACAAGAAGATTCTTGTTTTTGAAAATTGAAACAAAAACTAAGTGATGATATTTGAGAAATTATTAAGTTACTATTACGTTATAATTGATTATGTTTGTATGCAATAAAATTAAACTAGAATAGGGGGTAGTGTCGGTTAGGGGCCCCATATCTAATTTTCGTCAAATTAGGGCTCAATATCTAAATTTTTCGTCAATTAAGGACTTTTTGACGAATTTTGTTAGAAAAGTCAATTAAGTGACGAATTTTGGACTAAATTGAAAAGCAAATTAGTTATTAAGGACTGAAATATAAATTTTTAAAAATTGATGACCATTACAAAATATTTTTTTAAAAATAATATTTTTTGAAAATATATATATTTCGAAAAGCTGTAATTTTTTTATAATTTTTAAAGATAATTTTATTTAAAAAAGATAATATGATTTAAAATAATTATCATCTAAATTAAAAAAAATAACTAAAAAAGTTAATATAACTAAAACATATTTTTAGAAATATTAATATATTAGAATTGAAATAAATATTTTTTGAAGCAATTTTATTTTTGAAGCAATATATTTATTTATGCAATATATTTTTTGAATAAAAATAATATCACCTTAAATACTTCCTCCGTCTCAAAATAAGAAAAAAAAAAGAAAAAAAGAAAGAGAGAGAGAGAAAGAACAACCCCCTTCATCTCTGTCTCCCCCAACACCTTCGGCACCGGCCACCCTTCATCTCTGACACATATAAATACAGAGAAAGCAAAAAATACAAAGAGGTAAAGAGATACAGGGAGAGAGATTTGTTTGCTGGTTAATGGACGGCAATGGCGGCATTTTCTTCGTGTTGGCGTCAAATAGGTGCGTCGGTAAAGAGGATGTTGGGAGGGGTGCGCCGAAGGGGAGGGGTGGCAGGGAGTCAAGGAAGGTGTGCCGGGGAGATGGAGAGAGGGGTGGCGCCGTGGCGGGCTGGTCGAATTTGTTGAAGAAGAAGGTGGGGTTTGGTCGGATTTGTTGAAGGGGGTGAGGGAAATGTCGGATTTAATGGTGGCTATAGTGAAGGATGGCGTGGGTTTTGAGGCGAGAGGGACGATGGATCAGGAAGGAATGGGTGGCGTGGGAGGGTGGGGAAAGGCGGTGGGTTGGGATGATTAGAAGGGTGGCCGGTGCCGGAGGTGTTGGGGGAGACGGAGATGAAGGGGGTTGTTCTCTCTCACTCTCTCTCTCTTTTTTTTTTTTTTTTTCTTATTTTGAGACGGCGGAAGTATTTAAGGTGATATTATTTTTATTAAAAAATATATTGCATAAAATAAATATATTGCTTCAAAAAATAAAATTGCTTCAAAAAATATTTATTTCAATTCTAATATATTAATATTTCCAAAAATATGTTTTAGTTATATTAACTTTTTTAGATATTTTTTTTAAAAATTTAGATGATAATTATTTTATTTTATTTATATATTTTATAAATTATTCAATCTAAAATAATTAGTAATTTTTTTGAAGCAAAATAATTAGTAATTTAAATTATTAGAAAAAAGGATAATAGTAAATATCTTAAATTATTTTAAATCATATTATCTTTTTTAAATAAAATTATCTTTATTAAATAAAAATTGGCAATTTTTTAAATAAAATTTTCTAAATCAAAAAGATTTAAGTGACATGTCACTTACTTTTATTTAAAAAAAAAAATATTACAAGATTTACGTTAAAAATTAATTAATTTTTTTTAAGAAAATACTTTTTTGCTTTAAAAATACAATTTTTTTATATTTATATTTATTTTACAAGATTTACGTTAAAAATTAATTATTTTTTTTAAATAAAATAATATTTTCTTTAAAAATACAATTTTTTTATATTTATAACATTTATTTTAACATATTTTAAAAATTATAAAAAAAATTACAGCTTTTCAAAATATATATATTTTCAAAAAATATTATTTTTAAAAAAACATTTTGTAACGGTCATCAATTTTTAAAAATTTACATTTCAGTCCTTAATAACTAATTTGCTTTTCAATTTAGTCCAAAATCCGTCACTTAACTGACTTTTCTAACAAAATCCGTCAAAAAGCCCTTAATTGACGAAAAATTTAGATATTGAGCCCTGATTTGACGAAAATTAGATATGGGGCCCCTAACCGACACTATCCCCTATACTTCAGGCCCAAAATTGTCATTTGCCCTATTATTAAATGTGAACAACTGAGATACTCTTACTTGTTCAATGAACAACTTGTTCATCGTAGTTGGTCGTCGATCGTAATTGCCTGTCATCTTAGTTGACAACTGAAAACTTCTTTGAAGTTTAGTGAAAAATGAGAACAATCGAGAAATTTTCAATTGTTGGTCGCTAGATTAGGTCGCTAGATTAGGTCGCGGGAGTTGGTTGTGTTTTTAATAGTTGACAACTAAAAACGATTCGCAATTGAGAACATCTTTACATAAAAATTGAGAACAACACAAAAAATCTCAATTGTTGGTCCCCGGTCGTCGTGTTCTTACTAATTTACAATTGAGAGTGATTTACAGCTAAGAACAATCGAGAACTTCTCTACAGAACAACTTAAAAGATCTCAATTGTTTGGTCGTTAGAGTTTGGTCACCGACCAGAGTGGTCGTTGGAGTTGGTCGTCAGACAGAGTAGGTGGTCGCTAAAGTTGTTAACCAGATTTGGTCGTTGAGAGGTCACCGGATTTGGTGGTTACTGGAATGCTCATCGGAGTTTGTCATGTTATCACTGATAAGTTCTCAGTTGTTTGATCGCTGGAGTTGGTGGTTGCCAGAGTTGATTGTGTTCTTAGTATTTTAGTTGACAACTGAGAACTTACTGATAAGTTCTCAGTTGTTTGGTCGCTGGAGTTGATAGTCGTCGAAGTTGATCGTGTTCTTAGTAGTTTAGTTGACAACTGATAACTTACTGATAAGTTCTCAGTTGTTTGGTCGCTGGAGTTGGTGGTCGCCGGAGTTAATCGTGTTTTTATTAGTTTAGTTGACAATTGAGAACTTACTGATAAGTTAAGTTCTCAGTTGTTTGGTCGCCGGAGTTGGTGGTCGCCGGAGTTGATCGTGTTCTTAATAGTTTAGTTGACAACTGAGAACTTACTGATAAGTTAAGTTCTCAGTTGTTTGGTCACCGGAGAGGTCGCCGGAGTTGGTGATCGCTGGAGTTGATCGTGTTTTTAGTAGTTTAGGTTTTTAGTAGTTTAGGTGACAGCTGAGAACTTACTGATAAGTTCTCAGTTGTCTAGTTGCCGGAGTTGATCGTGTTCTTAGTAGTTTAGTTGACAACTGAGAAATTACCGATAAGTTAAGTTCTCAATTGTTTGTTCGCCGAAGAGGTCGCCGGAGTTGGTGATTGGCGGAGTATCGTGTTCTTAGTAGTTTAGTTGACAAATGAGAACTTACTGATAAGTTAAGTTCTCAGTTGTTTGGTCGCCGGAGAGGTCGCCGGAGTTGGTGGTCGCCAGAGTTGGTGATCGTCGGAGTTGATCGTGTTCTTAGTAATTTAGTTGACAACTGAGAACTTACTGATAAGTTAAGTTCTCAGTTGTTTGGTCGTCGGAGAGGTCGTCGGAGTTGGTGTTCGCCGGAGTTAATTGTGTTCTTATTAGTTTAGTTGACAACTGAAAAATTACTAATAAGTTAAGTTCTCAGTTGTTTGGTCGCCGGAGTTGGTGATCGTCGGAGTTGATCGTGTTCTTATTAATTTTTTTTCTCAAATTAAATGTCTATTTTTCAAAAGAACTTACTCTCTTCATAAGTTATCATCATATATCAATAAGCTAAATTAAACGGGGCCTTAGTAGTGTCAATGTGTATGTTAATGTTAATGATTCTAGGTGTGAGTATTTAATATTGTAAGCGTGTTTTAATAAATTTTGATTATTTACGAAATGTAACCATGCATTTTAAAAGAGTATCTGTGTCAGTGCTAAAACAATTCCTTGTGCTAGTATTGAAAAGTATTAGTAATAATGCTGAAAAGTGTCTGTGTCAATGTTGACAATGTTGAAATGTGTAAGCTTTACCCTTGAAAAAATGCCAACGAATTTTAATAGTTTTGATTATTTACAAAAAATATCACTTCACATTTCAAAATGCATTTTTTCAAAAATTTTAGAAATGACTTTTTTGTTTTACGTGATTTTGACTACTGGGAATGTCAAAAAGTCCCTATTGAATATTTTCATAACCTAAAAATCTAACAAAAAATCTTCTTTCTAGAAAGCCCTAAAATAAAATTAGATATTCAATACTATAAAATTTTATGATTTAACCAATGTGTTAGATTAGAGAATTTATATTGATGAAAACTTGATTTTCTTTTTAATAATGAGTTTACAATAAAATTATTTCAATCTTGAGCAATAATTATAATAAATTTTCAAATAATAATATTACCAATATTAATAAAATTGTAAAACTTTTCCTCTCCATTTCCATTCTCTTTCTTCCTCCCCGTTTCCATATTATTTGTTCTTCATAAATCTTCCTTGTCGTCTTTCTATTCTTCTTTCTTAAATTTGATTAATCAATAAAATCTTAAATTTCACATTTATTAATTAATAATTTGTCAGTAAATAAATGCAAATATTATGATTCCTCTCATTTTCTTGAGAGTCGTGTGTTTGCTCTCCTTGTTGAGAGCATTTTGTATTCTCTTATTTTGTTGGAGAGTCTTGTATTATAGTGTACAATTTTATTTCACGTAATTCTTTAATCTTGTTGTGGTTGGAAAGCTTGATTGGCGTCTACTCGTCAATCTAAATGCTTTGATGTTTATTGTTTCCAAAGCCAAACCTTATCAGAGCAACGAATCTTTTTGAATTCATGTGCATGACAATTTCCAAGTTTTACTTGAAGAGATATTTGGACATCCAAAGTTATAGTAAAAAGCGGAGTTCATCAAAACAGGAACAATGGATCGAACATCAAATAGGCACAAGAGACAGTGATGGGCTTCACTTTGTTGGTGGTTCGCAACACAGTGGTCAAACCAATCTTAGATAATAGATAATTTGAAATCAATATTTCTGCCAATCATGCTTTTCTTTCAACAAATAGTAAAATTTATGTTGTTTAACGATTGGATACTATTTGGGATGAGCCTTTAAATCTTGCGGTGAGCCATCTTCTTGATGTTTATTAGCAATGCAATGCAATTAAATTTTATTTTGCTTCAAAAAAATTGTAAAACTAAAAATATTTTTTTCTTTCTATATTAACTCTAAAAATTATGATAATAGTGATAACATTTGGGGAAGAAATATCATGAATGTTACTCCCTCCGTCCCAGACCAAGGGTTCATCTTTCCCTTTTGGGACGTCCCAGACCAAGAGTTCATTTCCAAAAAAGGCAAGTTTTTGAATATATTAATACCCTTATCATCTTCATATATTTACAAAAAAACCATTCATTATATCTTTATACATTCTCTCTCCTATTTCCTACCACACATTTAACTACTATTCCTCCCACTCATTCTCTCTCCTATTAAATATTTTTAACTTTTATATTCTCTCTCCTATTCTCTACCACACATTTAACTTTTACATTATCTCTCATATTTTCTACCACACATTTAATTACTATTCACTATCTCACATTTAACTTTTATTCATTTTTTTAAAAAAATCTTAAGAAGCGTGAAATCCCCCCCATATACCCTTGGTCTGGGACGGAGGGAGTATTAACTATGTGATCTTAAAATTTGCTATTGCTAATTATTACAATTAAATTTAATAAGCACAATGTAATTGCTTTTCTTATCATTATTATTGGATTAGGAATTTAGGATCAAGATCGTATTACGTAAAATCTAGGGAGAAATTTTCTCCATAAGTTATGGAGAAACGGGTTACGGGTATCCAGAACCTTTTGAAAGGATATCCAGAAACTTTTTGTATTGGCCATGACCTTGTCCCATGGTTACTTCTGGATATCAGTCTCAAAGGTTCTGGATATCCAGAACCCTTTGAAAGGATATCCAGAAGATTATGAAAGTGATATCCAGAAACCTTCAAAATGATATCCAGAAATTTTCAAAATGTTTCTGGATATTCATTTGATGGTTTCTGGATATACATTTGAAGGTTTCTGGATATCCAGAAACCTTCAATAAGCAATTTCTGGTCTTGGCCTTGGATTTGGCTTCAAATCTATTTTTTCTGGATATCCGCCCAAAGGCTTCTGGATATCCATTCCAAAGCTTCTGGATATCCAGAACCCTTTGAGACTGATATCCAGAAATTTTCTTCTGGTTATCAAACGTATAGCTTCTGGCTATTAAAAACGCGTTTCTCCATAGTTATGGAGAAACGCGTTTCTCAGCAGACCTACTCATCGTATTATTATTGTTGTCACTAGTTTTGGTAATAAGGATAATAATATTTATCATTATTAAATTATTATGTATTCCCAAGATAAAATAACTTTTATATTCGTTAGTTACATCTCAATATTTCTTTTAAAAAACTGAAATTTCCTTTTATAAAAGGGAGAGTGAAATAGTGAATACTCCCTCCGTCCCACTATACTTGACACTTCTTTTCATTTTGGGCCGTCCCACTTCATTTGACACCTTTCAAAAATAACCTAATTTTTATATTTTTATATTAGATGAACTCCACCACTAATTCTCTCTCTTCATTTTCCACCACTCAATTTATTCAACCAACACTACTATTTACCCCACTCATTCTCTCTCTTCATTTTCTACCACACATTTTCTTTATTTAATTGTTTCTTCTTAGTTTCCGTGCCCACTCCTTGGGTGTCAACTATAGTGGGACGGAGGGAGTATATTTTTAACCCATATAAGTGAATATAATAATATTGCATACAGTATAATATACTAGAGTTGGTCTTATAAAAAACTAGTTTTTTCTTAAAATAAGAAAAAACGTGTTTTCCAAAGCGCTGTTCAAAATAAACGGTGGCAATTTTGTAATTACTGGCAGCCATGTTCAAAATAAACGGTGGCATTTTTGTAATTACTGGCAACATGATAAATGCCAGTGTTAATATTACAAATGACCAGTGATTTCATACTGGCATTTTATAAACGTGAAACTGACACTTTTTACACGGGCACTTTTATATACATGAACTGACACTCTTCACACGAGCACTTTTATATACATAGACTGGCATTTGAAAACACATTTACTGGCACTCAAAAATGCATATACTGGCATTCAAAATTACAAGAACTGGCATTCAAAAATACATTGACACTCAGTTACACACTTACTGGCGCTCTATTATACACTAACGGGCACTCAATTATACACCAACGGACACTTGATTATACACTAACGGGCACTTGATTATACACTAACGGGCACTCAATTATACACCAACGGGCACTTGATTATACACTAACGGGCACTCTATTATACACTAACGGGCACTTGATTAATCACCAACTGACACTTGATTAATCGTTAACAAAATCAAATTTTGCGTTGAGTGAATTGCCCTCAAATCTCAAAGTGAAAAGGCGAACACCTGCACATCATCGATTCGAGTTCCAGTTCGCTACCGATCTTAAATCATTCAAGTAGCCTATTGGCGCCTTCAGGCGAATCTGGAAAACAACAATTTAATTAACAAAATGGAATGTGGAAGAAAGCATAACTCTCAGATTTCAAGGAGTCATCATTAGATTACTTTTCACAAATTGCAATAGATCAACATCTAATTAAATGGAAAAAGTGGAATTCGAAATAATTGAAGATGAACAAAAAAACACGATCGAGAGGGAATTGGATTGTCGTCGGTGAGAAGGTTGCTCCGGTTGATTAATGGAAGAGAGCCGGTGAAGAAGACGATCCAGGGAGAGAGAGAGAGCAATGGGTGTTTACGTTTAGAGAGAGAGAGAGACTTTTGCGTAGTGACGGGTTTTAAAACACGTTTTTTCGTAAGCTTATCAAAAAACGCGTTTTTTACAAGTTTTTGACAATATACTATTGTATAATAACTTTTCGATCTTATCGATTTAATCAGGAAATTGAGAGGAAGTGATTTGTCCCAAAAGAAAGTTTCGGGTCAAATTACCTCCAAACTTAACTAAATTAATCAAATCATTAAATTTTGGATTTTTTGATATTGATTTTTTTTTTGACTTTTTAGATAGAATAAATATTCTTGGGACTTTTTGGATGTGAAATTTTTATACTGGGAGTTTTTAGGTATTTTTCCCAAGTTTTTTTTGTTTATAATACCTATTTCAAGAAGATGTTTTTATTTTATTTTTGATGATTGAACTTTAATCATTTTTTTTTGTTAAATATTGATTATTCCCATTGTATTTTTTTTGAAGCAAATTCCCATTTTATATTACAAATATAATATTTTTTTGTGGTGCACTAATACGAATTTTTAAAATTTAATAATAATAATCTATTTTTTTATAAAAAAAAATAAGTTAAAATATATTTATGTTGACCATAAAAAATTACATGTTTTAAAATGCTTTCATTGCTTTTAGGTGGGCATGAGTAAGAGTGTAAGACATAGGGTAAGACTTTGTAGAGAAAAGCTAAACACAAATAAACAGCAATGCCTCGGGTCCAATATGTGAGAACGCCCCTCCTATTAATCATCTTATGCTCTTTCACTTAAATCAATAAGACCATCTCCAATGGTTTCAACTATCAAAATTATTTAACTGCCTTCACAAAATTATTTAACTGTCTTCACATCAGCTTCTCTCTCATCCACCTAATTATTCAACTACCCATTCAATTTTAACCTCTCCAATGGTTGATTTTAAAAAAAATTCAACCCCCTCCAACTCATCATCCTATACCCCACCACTTTTGTTTTACTTCCCTACATTTATTTTATTTTATTTCATATTTTTTATTTTTATGATTAATAAAACACAAGATTTTGGGGGAAACTAGTTTCTCCTTAAGTTATATAAAGTCCTGTTTTATAAACTGTTTCTAAATATTCACTAACTACTTTCAAGTAGAAAAAAAGTGAACTTTTTATAATTTACGGAGAAACTAGTTTCTCCCAAAACTTGCTCTTAATAAAATAATAATTATTATTATCCTTAGGAAATTTATATGGAAAAATAAGGGTTTTTTTGCTGTGTCCAAATCAAATGAAAGAAAAGTCTATATTTATAAAGATTTTTTTTTTTTATGAATTTTGGTGTAATTTTTTTTTTTTTTATATAGATAATGGTTTTTGAAAATTCGGATGTGTTTTGATAAAATAAAAAATCCAGCAACCAATAGGAACAAGCCACGTGGCAGAAGGAAAAAAAAAAAAGACTGGAATGGAACGTTTCACGCGCCACTGTTGGGAGGTAGGCTTCACGCGCCACATCTACCCAATCAATGGGCGCCACGTGGCAAGGGAGGCAGCAAAAATAACCATTCAACCGGGTTGAATTTATTCAACTATGGCCCACCCTTTTTTTTTTTTCAATTACCTAGTCCAATGGTTTCAATGGTTGAAATGCAATTCAACTACCTCTTTCAACTAGCCATTGGAGATGGTCTAAAGGATGATTATATTTATTTTTTTTCCCATAACAAGTGTAGCACGTTTTCGGACTGTCTATTGATTGCATAACAACAGTCGGATGATGATCATTAAAATTTAGAATTATCTTAAAATTGAACGATATTTCACCTCCCTAACACCCACCAATCGGGACCATCTGAACGGTTATATGTTGAGATATTGACATATCTTATCAATATCTTTTCCTTTTCCTTGTAAATATTGTTTTCTTTTGTATGTGTTGTATGTTAGGAAGTCTTCTTTTCTAAGTAGGAAAGTAGAATATGTAGTCATAATAGAATCCTAGTCAAAGTAGGATTATGGTGTATATATATAGGTTGTATCTTTCATAATTCTTCAAGAAGTGAAATAAGAATTTCCACTTTACATATTTCGGATTCAACTTGGTATCAGAGCCATGAATACCGAGGGAAGTGGCGAGAAGAAAACTATGGATGAAAGGAGATTTCCATATTTTCTTTCTACGAGTGACAATCCGGGAATGATTCTCACCCATGTTCAATTGAAGGGCGAGAATTATGAAGAATGGGCTAGGGTTTTCAAGGGATCATTGAGGGCTAAGACAAAAACGGCCTTCATTGATGAAACCAATGAAAAACCTACCATGGAGGATGAATTGGAACATTGGCAAACGGTAAACTCAATGGTTGTTTCGTGGATCTTTAACACCATTGAGCCGAGCCTTCGTTCCACGGTGAGTTATGTGGATGATGCGAAGACACTATGGGATGATTTGCGGGATACATTCTCGGTTGGAAACAGACCTAGAATTCAGCAGTTGAAAGTGGATTTGGCAAATTGCAAGCAACAAAAAGACGAAAGTGTGGCGGCTTATTTTGGTCGCGTAAAGAAATTATGGGACGAGTTGAATGACTATGATGCACTCCCGACTTGTTCATGTGCGGGGTGCAAGTGTAGCATTAGCACGAAGCTAGTCCAATGATGGGAGGACGAGAGGGTTCATCAATTCGTTATGGGGCTTGATGCCCCGAAGTTTGAGAACGTGAAATCCTCCATACTGAACACAGAACCTTTGCCTAATGTAAATAAGGCATATTCTATGGTTGCACGAGAAGAAAGAGTCCGGGTACTCGCATGAAGATTATCCAAAGACTCGCGCTTTGTCGCTCGTATGGGCCAGGGATCAACTGTGCGCACAACTGATCGTACAAACGGTTCGAAGATAGAAAGAAAGGAGGCGAGCAGTGCTGTTTGTTCTCACTGCAAGAAAAAGGGACATGGCGTAGATACATACTACAGGCTGGTGGGGTACCTAGATTGGTGGGGAGAACAACGCTTGAAGAACACAAAGGGACGAGGCGGAAATACTTCGGCTACGGGAAGATTCAATCCACAAGTCAACACGGTGCATACTAGCGGTGAGGGAGCTGCTGGGATAACAGATGAAGATCGGGCTGGCTTGCTGGGGTTCACGCCTGAATAATGGACTCACCTCAAGGAGTATATGCAGACACATGTGCAGACAGCTGATCGCACAACTGACCGCACAACTGGGAGAATGAATGGTAAGACAAATAATGAATCTTGGCTAGTCAATAGTGGAGCTAATCGACATATAACAGGTAATATTTCTCTGTTGGAAAACGTACGACAGATTGAGGCTAACCACATAGGATTTCCCAATGGAAGATATATGATTGCCACGAAAGAAGGAGATGTTGTCATCGGATCACATCTACGTTTGAAAAACGTTTTATATGCCCCCACGTTCAACTGCAATCTTTTATCTGTCTCTCAATTGCTTAATGATTCCAATCATATAGTGCATTTTTCTAACAAATTGTGTGTTGTACAGGACCGAGCCACGAAGATTTTGATTGGAACGGGTGAACAAGACGGGGGGTTGTATTACTTGCGGGGATCAACAGGAACGCAAGCTTGCAACATCAGAGAATCCGGAAGTTATCAGTTGTGGCATCAACGACTTGGACATCTATCAAGTAAAGTGGTTGATTTATTACCTTTTATTAGTCGTAGTAGTATTGATAAGGACATTTGCGAAATTTGTTGTCAAGCCAAACAAAGTAGGGACAAGTTTTCGCTTAGTGATAGTAACTCTATTGAAATTTTTGATTTAATTTATTGTGATATTTGGGGTGATTATCGAAAGCCTGCAATGTGTGGAGCCATTTATTTTTTGACCATTGTGGATGATTGTTCCCGTGCCGTGTGGGTTTACTTAGTTAAGTCCAAAAGTGATGTTTCTCAAATCTTGAAAATTTTTCTTGTCATGATCGAAAGACAATTTAATAAACGTGTCAAGAAAATTAGGAGTGACAATGGGACGAAATTTACTTGTTTAGAAAAATATTTTCTTGAAAATGGCATTGAGCATCACACCACTTGCATTCGTACGTCCCAACAAAATGGAAGGGTGAAAAGAAAACATAGACATATTTTGAATGTGTCCCGTGCTTTAATGTTTCAAGCAAAATTACCGGTGAAATTTTGGGGGGAATGTGTATTGGCGGCAGGACACCTCATTAATCGTACCCCTTCGAAATTATTGAACGGAAAAAACCCCTATGAAATTCTTTTTGAAAAATTCCCTTCTTACAAACACATTAAGGTCTTTAGTTCTCTATGTTATGTTCATTACTCTCGAAGGGATAATGATAAATTTGCTAGTTGAAGCAGACGATGTGTTTTCTTGGGGTATCCCTTTGGGAAGAAAGGTTGGCTAGTGTATGATCTTGATGAGCATAAAATGCTCATTTCGAAAGTTGTTGTCTTTGTGAAAAAGGAGTTCCCCTTTGCTAGAGATTGGACTGATCTAGAAAAAGCCTATACAGATTCAGACATCTTTCTTTGTGAGTCTACAGATGAAATTGTCCATGAAGAAGACAATGTTCATGAGGGCATTCAGTTGTCTGACCAGTTGTGTGAACAACCTGAACAGCCTGAACAGTTGCCTGAACAGTTGTTTGAACAACCCGCTGCACAAGTGCCTGCCCATCCGGTTACAGATTCTGATCAGAGACTCGAATTCGCTTCTGATCCATTGCAGGTGACTGAATAAGCTGCACCAGAGATTTTGGGTCGAGGTCAGAGAGCCAAAGTTCCCTCCTCAAAGTATCCTTCATCCGAATATGAGTTGGGCAAAGCAAACACCGCACGAATCCCCTCCCCGTCTAGTTCACCTGTCCAAAAGAAATCTTCAGGTACTCGTTATCCATTATCACACTTTGTTAGTTGCACTAACTTCTCTATGGCACATCGTTGTTTCTTGGCTGCCATTGACTCAGGTATTGAGCCGAAGAATTTTTGTGAAGCGGTCAAATCTCTTAAATGGCGTGAGGCTATGCATAATGAGCTCGATGCTCTTGATCAGAATGGTACATGTGAATTGGTGGATGCTCCTGTTGACAAGAAAGTGATTGGCAACAAATGGGTTTACAAGATTAAATACAACGCAGATGAGTCAGTTGAACGATACAAGGCCCGGTTGGTGATCTTGGGAAACCGTCAGGTTGAAGGAGTGGACTTCAAGGAGACTTTTGCACCCACAATAAAGATGGTTACCGTTCGTGTTTTCCTCTCTATTGCTGCAGTTCGAGGGTGGGAGCTTCATCAAATGGAAGTCCACAACGCCTTTCTGCATGGGGATCTAAGTGAGGATGTGTATATGAAGGTACCAATGGGACATCGAGCTTCACCTCTGGCAAAGTTTGCAAACCAAAGAAATCATTATATGGCTTACGACAAGCTCCCCGGTGTTGGTTTGCAAAGCTTTCCGTGGCGCTAACAGAGTACGGGTTTACTCAATCATGCTCAGATTATTCTCTCTTCAGACTTCCACTTCTGAAATTCATGTGCTTGTGTATGTTGATGACTTGGTTATTGGAGGCAATGATTCGACTGCAATTCGTCGTTTCAAAGCCTAACTCAGTCGTTGCTTTCATATGAAAGATCTTGGCCGTCTCAAGTATTTCTTGGGTCTTGAAGTTGCAACACATCCGGATGGCATCTTTCTTTCTCAACGAAAGTATGCTCTTGACATTCTTTCCGAGGCAGGACTTCTTGGCGCACGTCCGGCCCTTACACCCATTGAACAGAATCATCGTTTGGCTTTGACTGCAGACGATGACTTGCGTGATCCTAAACCTTTCCGGCGCCTTGTAGGGAGACTTATTTATCTCACCATTACACGCCAGAATTGTCTTATAGTGTGCATGTTTTTGCACAATTTATGACCAAGCCCAAGATTGCTTATTGGACTGTTGCGTTGCGAGTGGTTCGTTATTTAAAAGCCCGTCCTGGACAAGGCATTCTCTTGAAATCATCCTCCGCCTTACAAATGCGAGCTTATTGTGATTCTGATTGGGCTAGTTGTCCCATCACGCGACATTCACTCACTGCCTATTTCATTTTCCTCGGTGACTCACCAATCTCTTGGAAAACGAAGAAGCAAGGTACGATCTCTCGGTCTTCAGCAAAGGCAGAATATCGTTCTATGGCTAATGCGACATGTGAGCTCAAATGGTTACTTGGCCTTCTTCGATCCTTTGGAATTAGACACGACTCTCCGGTGCCTCTTCTTTGTGATAGTCAATCTGCTATACATATGGCTCAGAATCCAGTTCATCACGAACGTACGAAGCATATCAAAGTTGACTGTCATCTTGTCCGTGATGCTGTTCGCACAGGTGTCCTCACAACTCGGTATATTCACATATCCGAACAATTAGCTGACGTTCTTACCAAGGCATTGAGTAGCAAACAGTTTTCCATTTTACTTGGCAAGTTGGACGTTTGTGACCTACACGCTCCAACTTGTGGGGGGGGGGGTGTTGAGATATTGACATATCTTGTCAATATCTTTTCCTTTTCCTTGTAAATATTGTTTCCTTTTGTATGTGTTGTATGTTAGGAAGTCTTCTTTTCTAACTAGGAAAGTAGAATATGTAGTCATAATAAAATCCTAGTCAAAGTAGGATTATGGTGTATATATATAGGTTGTATCTTTCATAATTTTTCAAGAAGTGAAATAAGAATTTCCTCTTCACATATTTCGGATTCAACTTTATACATCCGAATGACAGAAATACTCGATCCATAAATATAATGTTGGTCATTTTGGGAACCTCAATTCCAAGCCGGTCGTACTTAAATTGGAAGAACAAAATGAATGACATGGAAAAGAATTACTTTTCAAATGCCAATGTGGCATTAGGTTCCCAAACATATCCTCCGGTTCTTTCAACTGACAAAATGACCGAAAAAATGGAACTGTGAATTATTTTGTATCTCAACAATTGAATGACTTATCAATTAGTATGATAAAAATGTAATCTTAGACTTGAGATGCCTTTACTGCAATTTGCAGTTACTTCCCCTTTAGCATTCAATTCCTCTTTACTCTCTCCCAGTCTCAAAATGAATGTCCGAAAAAATTTCAAATTTGCTCTAGATCAATCAAGAGCAAATTCAAATATTTTTTGGGACGGGGGAAGCATTATTTACCGGACCATAAAGTTTTTTTTTTACCTGTGGTGTGACAAGAGCTACAAATTGGGCATGTCCAATGCTCTTAAAACATCTTTGAACTCGAACTCATGTGTGTCTTTGTTGAAACATTGGACCAGCTTGAACCTGTTATCATTCAAGTAAAAAGATTGCGACGTTTCCATTAGCCACTTTGCCTCTGCGTCAGTTAGCTTGCTAGTGAAAACTACGTCCCCTCTAACAAGAACCAGGTCCTTAGTTTCTGCAAATTCTGTGTAATGAGAAACCGTGAAATATGGAGCAGCTTCGGTTCCTCTTGCCTTGTAATCTTCAAGTCCCGTGAAAATCATGTATGGCATCTGAACTGCATAAGGGATATTGAATACATAATTCAGGGATTTACATAAACTTCTTACAGAACAAAGGATTTTAGTTTGCCACTATTAGTTGGTCAAAAATTATACTCCCTCCGTCCTATATGACAATTCCTTTTAGAGACAAAGATGCATAATAGTGAGCTGAGCCTCGAGACTGGTCTTCAATCCGACCCACTATATGCAGAAGATGAAGTCAAATTCTTTGAAAAGACCATGCAATTAGGCAAGATACTTGACAATAAATCAAACCTTGAACGAACATTGTTGTGTAGCCACTTCCTCTCCACAGTGGAATGACAAAATATCGGCTACAATAGGAGATTTAATCGTAAGGATATTATTCGATATTCAAACAAGACTAACAATAAAAAGAAAGTTCATGCCAACAAATTACCAATCGGTCGCTCGGTGTTCCAACAGATGATACAGTTTTGCTGCCATTGATGCACCAATATGACCTCTTCCAATGTGAAACTGAGAGCACAAGTTTCCACCAAAAAAAATAAACAGTCATTGAAATTACCAAAATAACTGACACACAATACCAGTAATATGTAATGCAAGCCAAGAAGCAGTGCATATTAATGAATTCAAAGGATTAACCAAGGTTGTTCATACAAAACTTTTCAAGAACGACTGGAAAAACTCACATTCTTGCAAGGAAAAATCATGTCCCCATCCTGATATGGATCATATTACGCGTCTTAAATTCAGCCTCTGAGTTTTCTTTTTGACAAGTAAGAATCTAATAATAAACAAGAAAATCCACCACTCCATCCCAAATTTATACAAGAAATTATGCAAGAGATCCCAGAATTGGTTTTGAAGGGGAAGGCTATAATGCGGGAAACTCCAAAAATTAATAATGAAAAAAGAACCTCAAGAAACTATACACTGTATCCCAGTTCATACAAGAGGATTTAAATTTCCCGAATGTCCACGAATGAAAGTGGAGTCGAGATAGGATTTGTGGAACAAAATGAACAGCAAGTTTTAGCATCAAAGAGAAAATTTTCTAACATTGACAATTCAAATCCTTAAATATTTCACTGCGTCTGATCACATTAAGCCTAAAGGGGTAGCAATGCACATCTTCCTTTCCCCTTTAAATATACTCCCTCCGTCCCGAAATGATCTTCCCACTTTTTTGTGTTAACACGAAGGTACTTTGAGCAATAATTTTAAGTTGATTTAATTATCCTAATGAAAATTTAAAACTTGTTATCGGTACACCATTATAAATACTTTCAATAAAAATATTAAGATGTTCATTCGAATAATTAAATCAACCTAAAATTATTGCTCAAAGTACCTTCGCGTTAACGACAAAAAAAGTAGGAAGATCATTTCGGGACGGAGGGAGTTATAGGGAAAACTAACACGCCCCAAACAACATCAACAGAACTGACCTGAGATCCCAATCCAAGTGACAATAAGTTAGCACATGATCTAGAGACTCTACTACTCCCTTGCACACGACCAATTCCGGATAGTCGTGTTTTCACGAAAAAATAAATTGGCACAATGACACCTTCAGTCACGAATTATGAGTATATAGGGAAAACTACGGCATGCCTGAGAAAGTTATATTGATCAAAAGGATATTAAGTCAAATGTCTAATAAGCAAAACATATGGCTTAGTACAAATAAGAATTTATGTGATATTGGAGAATCAAGGACATTTTTTTAAAGACAAGTCAAGAATAATTCAACAGTCAATGTAGAGATTGCGGTCAAGATATGCACGCTAATTCATTCCAGCTAATGTCTTACTAAGTATTCATGTCGTCTCAGCCAGGTTAAAGGTCCTAGCTTGTGCAGGAGTATAATGAGGGAGTTATTTAGGGCCTAATAATAAAATCAGCATGCACAATAAAAGAAGATACCTTAAACTAGACTTTAGGTGTATTCTATCAGCTGGGTTACTGGCAGCCATCCTAGCAGAGATTTCTAATTTTCCCTCGTGTGATTCCTGTTGAAGCATATACTTCGGCGGTGGGTGACTGCAGGTGGACAGTTTCAAAGCACGCTCTAACGTATTGGGTAGAGAAAATGGCCAAGAGTTCGTGATATGCTGTGAACTTATTTCAATTCCGAGAGCTTTGATCCATTCAGTATATCAATACGGATTTGATCCATCGATCAAGATTAACTTTTGCACACACTTGTGGAGTTAAGAGTTTCATCATTTAATTTAATATTATGATGGAGAGTTTAGTATCATGTTTGGATGATGAGGAGGAGGAGGAAATGCAGACTGACTATCTTCTTTTCTCCAGCTTTACGGCTAAAGCCAAGTGGAGTACAATGCTTATGCTCCTCGAGGACTTCAATATCCTGTCATGTGCATGTGCTTGCCTCATTGCACTTTGTTTGAAAAGGCAATGGACAGTTAAAGACTTCTTGTCTATTTCTCATGTTTCCCTAGTCATTTCACATTAGTCCAGCACCAGCTGCAACTAGCTTTTTCTGGATATGGTAACGAACATATCCAGTGTTTCCATTAAATATGAACTTCCAAATTCCCACAAGTAAGGCTATGCATAGAAGCTTTGGTCACTGACCCCTAAGATGCTAAATGACTATAGCATGCAACTAAGGACTGTAATCGATTTCTTGAGATTGCACTAATCCTTACAAGTGATTAGCTCAACAACCCCCTTCCCTATAATTAAGGAGGATCTATACAAGTCTGTTCCATGACAGCACCAAACCTTTGGGCGCTAAATTCCATGCCTCAAATTTGGAATTGGAAGAAAAATTATGAATTCCTTGGTGCTTATACTGTTCTCAAGGAATCAAATAAAAGGCGAAGCATTTGAGTAGCAAAAAGATAGAATCAGGTTCAAGGCCATGTTCACAATGTGAGACATCTGTTCCCTCACGGAATCGCCGATTTTTTGATCCAGACTACTAAGTTTAATCAACAATTATACAGGCAAGGACGTGCTGAAATTGGTCCTAAATTCAACAACAACAACAACAACAACAACAAAGCCTTAGTCCCAAAATAATTTGGGGTCGGCTAACATGAATCCTCATATGTTATCGTGAAAAAAAATAAAAATAAATAAATAAATAAATAAATTAAATTAAATTAAAAAATAAAAATACAAAAAAAAATACAAAAAAAAATACAAAAAAAAAAAAAAAAAGTAAAAAAGTAAAAAATAAAAAAAATAGAAAATCAACCCCCACATGGATTTTTGCCCTCCACTCCGGCCTCTTCAACACCATACTTTCATCCACTCCAAGTAAATTCATATCATTTTCAATTACTCTAATCCAAGTTTGTTTGGGTCTTCCCCTACCCCTCGCCATTTTCTCATTTCTCCACTGTTCCGGCCTCCTAACCGGTGCATCACTCGGTCTCCTTCTCACATGTCCAAACCATCGTAGACGATTTTCCCTCATTTTATCCTCAATGGGCGCAACTCCTACTTTACCTCTGATCACCTCATTCCCCAACCTATCCTTTCTTGTATGACCGCACATCCATCGAAGCATACGCATCTCCGCCACATTCATCTTATGCACGTGACACTGTTTCACGGCCCAACATTCGGTGCCGTAAAGTAATGCCGGCCTAATTGCCGTGCGGTAGAATTTTCCCTTTAATCTATTGGGCATGCCGCGATCACATAGAAACCCTGTAGCACTCTTCCACTTCAACCAACCCGCTTTAATCCTAGCGAGCCACATCTCCATCTAATTCTCCATCCTTTTGGATAATGGATCCAAGATAGCGAAAAAACTCGAAGCTTGTATAATATTTCCATCAAATGTGATCGCCCGCCTCCCTACTTCCAACTCGCTAAACTTACACTCCAAATATTCGCCTTGCTTCGCTTAATCGAAAACCTCTAGATTTCAAAGTGTGTCTCCACAACTCCAATTTACTTTCAACACCCTCTCTTGTCTCATCAATCAAGACAATATCATCTCGCGAACAAAGATACACTTTCGTATATCATCTCGATCGACCTCGTCAATTGGCCCATTATCAAAGCAAAAAGAAAGGGGCTAAGCGCGGAACCTTGATGCACTCCACCTTTATAGGGAACTCTTCAGTCTTCCCAACACTAGTCTGTACACAAGTACTAACTCCATTATACATGTCCTTGATAATATCAATATATTTCTTTGAAACACCCTTCTTTGCTAATGCCCACCAAAGTACCTCTCTTGGCACTTTAAATCAATGAAAACCATATGCAAATCTTTCTTTTGATCCCGATATTTCTCCATGGTTTGTCTCATAAGATATATTGCCTCCATAGTCGATCTTCCTGGCATAAACCCAAATTGGTTATCCGAAATATCCACAATTTTTCTCACCTTTGTGCAATCACTCTTTCCCAAAGTTTCATAGTATGGCTCATTAGTTTGATCCCCGATAGTTGGCACAATCTCGACATCACCTTTATTCTTATACAAAGGGATCGTAGTACTCTTCCGCCACTCCAACGGCATTGTGTTAACTCTCCATATCTTGTTAAATAGCGTTGTTAACCAATCTACTCCCTCTCCCGAAACATCTCCAAACCTCAATTGGTATACCATCCGGTCCAACGGCTTTCTTCAATCTCATCTTTTTCATTGCCATTTCCACTTCACTCTTTCGAATTCTCCGCATAAAATCTCGATTAACCATACTCGAAGAAATATTTAGATCTCCAACATCCTCGCTTCGACCGCCATCAACAAGTTATCAAAGTACGAACTCCATCTATCTTTTATCTCTTTATCCCCGACTAAAACTCTTCGTCTACATCCTTCACACATTTAACCGTCCCAATATCTCGTGTCCTCTTATCCCTCATACGAGCGAGTCTAGATGTCCTTTTCCCCTTCTCTTGTATCCAACTTATCATAAAGTTTCGATTCACCTCGCTTTGCGTCTCTTACTGCTTTATTAGTATCTCTTCTAGCTTCCTTATACTTTTCATAGTTCTCGTCGCTCCTACATTTCCCTAATAATTTGTAGCATTCTCGCTTGCCCTTTATTGCTTGTTTTACTTCCTCGTTCCACCATGATGTGTCCTTACTTGGTGGCCCATTTCCTCTAGATTCTCCAAGGACTTCTTTCGCCACCTCCTTTATGGTATGTACCATCTTAGTCCAAGTCGAATCTATATCCATATCCTCCATATTATCCGCCCAAATACCGGTATCGACCATCTTAGCTACAAATTTCGGTTGATTTTCCCCTTGAAGTCTCCACCACTTGATTCTAGGGTTTACCTGTGATTTTCTCTTCCTCGAAATTCTCTTACTTCGAAAATCAAGTACCACCGCCCATGCTGAGTTTTGTGCTCTCACCCTAACAACCTCGTAATCCGTATAACTCTTTCTACAAGTATTTCTTACTAAGAAGAAGTCAATCCGACTCGCATTACCTCCACTCCTATAGACACCAAGCGAGATTCTCTCTTCTTAAACCAAGTGTTCATTATACTCAAGTCATATGCCAACACAAAGTCCAGGATACTATTTCCTGCTTCATTCCTCTCTCCAAAACCAAAACCTCCATGTATGCTCTCAAAGCCATATCGACTAGACCCCACATGTCCGTTCGTATCACCACCAATCACTAATTTCTCACCACTAGGTACTCGCTCGCACTACCTCCTCCAAATCTTCCCGTAACACTTGTTTAATAGATGCATCCAACCCTACTATGTGCATAAAGGAAATAATAGTTATAATCTCATCACGTATCACCAGTTTAATGCCCATAATTCGATCACTCTTCCTGTACACTTCCACCACATCATTAATATACTCCTTATCAATAATGATACCCACTCCATTTCTACCCTTATCCTTTCCTGAGTACCAAAGCTTAAAACCCCAAGGCGATATTTCTTTTGCTTTCTCTCCAACCCACTTAGTTTCCTGTAAACACATTATGTGAATCTTCCTCCTCCTCATAACTTCCACCACCTCTGCTGATCTCCCTGTCAATGATCCAATGTTCCAAGTTCCAAAGCGCATCCTACTACCCTTACACCTACCATGGACTAGCTTCTTTACCCGCACTCGTCCGCGTGCGACACAACAGACATGATTTCCTCAGCTCCGGCAACCTATTCTGCCCTAAAGTCAATGTCTCCTATTTGCTATGGTCTAAACTCTAAGGCGCAGTGAAATACACCCGTGGAAGTTCTTCCCTTTCCTACCAAAAAGCTGTGTCCTATTCCTCCCCCAATGTGAGAACAAATAAGAATATTAAAGGGAGTATGTAAGAATGATCTGCAAGAGCATGAGAGCACATTGGAGTTCAAGTTCCTGAAAACATTTCTTTTATCATTTTTTTCCCCCCTAAAATCCTAATTACATGAATTTCAAGATTTATATGCTCGATAATTAAACATGCCCCTAGCTCACTATCCTACAACTTTCCTTATAGAGATATCTAGTCATCATTTTACCTTCCTCCTCTCCACTCAAAGAGTCTTGCTTTCTTCTTCTACTTTTTCTCTTTGCTGTATTTTCTATTCAAAATTCTCATTTCAGAAACATTAAAAGCATGATTAATAAGAAGGGAGTTGGTATTAATGATTTGCAAGAGCATATAAGCACATTAGAATTCAATTTCCTTAAATCCCAGTTCCACGAACTTCCAGCTTTATTTGCTCAATTAAACATGCCCTTGGGCCTTTATCCTATATCTTCCCCTGAAAAGCTATTTAGCCAATTTGCCACTGCCTCATTTCCACTCAAAGAGCCTCATTTTCTTCTACTGCATGTTCTTTTCACATTTCTATTAAAAATTACCTCATTCCAGAAGAAAAAAAAACGTATACTACTAAGATGTTCAAAATTACTCTCCTGATCCTTCCGACATGTGCCAACATTGACTTTTAAATATAGAATGGAGGGAGTAAATCCTAAAAGGTTTTATCGCTTGTGCACGAAATACTCCATCCAAACAAAGAGTTGCAAATCCAAAGTTATGCAGTAAAATCATATTAATCTTCTTAACATTTTTCTTTCTTTCGTACTGAAACTAATAAAAGTTGACATCATTCAACAATGTCATACAGACATCTGATGTAACTTTAAGTACATTATGTATGAGATATATAGAGGTCATAGTAGTACAATTTCAAGAAGTTTGACATAAACATGAATTCCCAAACAGTGTGAGTAAACAAGTTTGCTGATACCAGCTACACATTAATTAAGGATTGACAAAGAGATATAATAACAACCAATTTGAACAAAAAGTAAGGATTAAACAAGAGAAAGAGAGTAAATTACATCATCCCAGATTAATGCGAGCTCCTCGGGAGATTTAGTCTTGGCCCTTTCAATATCGATGATGGAATCCAATGGTTTTCTTTGCAAGGGGGAGAACCCAGAAGCAAAACTCGAACTTCTATGGAAACCAAGCGAACCCCATTTCAAGAAATCGCCTCTTACAACATTGAATTGCTGTTGATTTTTACAGATCGTGCCGAACAATTGACTTGGGACAAACAGTGGGTGGCTGCTGGAACGACTTGCTACTGCTATAGAAAGAGCATTTCTGGAGATTTTGCCTGCTCTTGCTGCTAGGCGTTGCATTATGATTTCTAATTTGGGGACGAAACTGAAATCGCCGTAGCAATTTGATGGAGCAGTTAAAGTGAGTTACTGTGTTTAGAATTGAGAACCCATTTCCAGTCAATCTGTACACGCTTAATATTTCCGGGATTAATTGCTCAAAAGTCCCCCAATCCCTCAGACTTTATCATATCATACCATATATTACACGGCAAACGGGCCATGGTGTTGATTCGAGTCACCGATTAATAAATACACATTGTTATAAGCTTTTGATAAAGCTTGAATGCACGTGAGAGGGCATGTAAAAAATATTATTCTATATCAAGAATTGATAAATCTTACATATGACATATATATATAGATCACTTACATATAACATACTCCCTCCGTCCCAGCCGAAAGTGTTCAAATTTGGCATTGCACGCAAATTAAGAAAATGGGTGGGAAAAAAAAATGTTGTGAGTGTAATTTGAAAATAGGAGAGAGAATGAGTAAAGGAAATAGTAAATTATAATGGTGTTGTGAGTATTAAAAAAATGTAAGAGAGAGAATGAGTGGAGAGAATAGTAAAGATTCTTTGCCAAAAAAGGAAAGTGGAAGCTTTTAACGAAACACCCAAAATGACAAAATGAAAAGCTTCTACTGGGACGGAGGGAGTATACAGATCACGTGTCACTCCCCTTAACATACAAAAGTATTTTAATTAATAATTTTTAGGTTAATTTAATTATTCTAATAAATATTTAAAAATTGTTATTGATAATATATATAATAGTGTATCAATAAGAAGTTTAAAATTTTAATTAAAATAATTAAATTAATTTAAAATTATTACTCGAAGTACCTTATTGTTAACAATAAAATTAAATTAAAGTATGACTTTTTAGTCTGGGGCGCGGAGATAGTATGAAAGAAGACAATTATTGTTATTTATTTTCCTCGGGTCCCAGGAGAATATTTATTTTCCTAAGATCTCCCCCTGAAATTTTGTAATTCCCAGACTACCTCAAATTCTGGAAATTGGATTTTTGGTTTGGTTTGGTTTGGTTTTGGGTTTAGGTTTTTGGGTTTGGGACTTTTTTTTAGGGTTTAATGAAGTAGCTGAGGATATTTTAGTCTCCAGGTTACTTAGAGAAATTAAGATAATATTGTTCCTTCTTTAAAAATTAAAATTTGGCCGAGTGATTTTTTTAGGAAAAAATTCATATTTCCAATCCGTCCCTTTTGAGTTCAAAACCTTACCCACTTTGCCATTTAGGACGTCCCACTTATAAGTCACACTTTTCATTTTTGGACATCTTTTATTGTTATTATATTTAAGTGGACCTCACATTTTACCTCACTAATTTAATTACCACCATTTAACCCACCTAATTAAACAATAAATACAGTCCAATTAAATGAATTCAACAACCCAAATTTATTTACACCCACTCATTTTATTCCATCCAGCCCACATATCAAACTCTCTTTCTCTCTTATGACAATCTAGGGTTTCTGGCGATTTTCATCGCCGCCGTTCCATCTCCGTCGAAGATAATCTCTCTATCTCTCTCTGACCATTCTTCTTAATCTACCAACAAATCCTCACAATCTCTTAGCTCTAGTCGATTCAAACACTTCAATTGCTATTTCGATTTAGGGTTTCTAGATCTGATGTCGGAATCAAAGGATTTCATGCCCGTCGTTGATTCTTCTCAGGCCGACTCCCCTATTTTCGATGGCTATTCCGATGTACCGGATACGGAATTTAGTTGTGAAGATGATACGGTGGTGGATGAAACCCAGCTTTCCGACGTTGATTTGATCGTGGCTTGTTCATCTTTGGTTGATGAGTGCCCCATATCACCGGATTTGAAAGCTGAACGACACAAAAGTTTCATGAAAGAGTTGTCTCACTGGTTTCCTTGGGTGAACGGTGTTGATCGCAACGGCGTTCCATTTTACTCCGACACCGAAGCCATTTAAAACATGTGTGCCATACTTGGCTCAGAAAGTCAGGCTGACCCAATTACCAAAACAGAAGGCCACAAACAATTCATGGTAGAGTTTTGCTACTGGTTTTTGAAATCAAAATTCCTGCTGGACAAACTTGAAGAGCCAAAAGATCAGGTTATGATTTTCTTCCCCCTTTTCTTCTCCTTGGATCTGTAATTTTGTTGGAGTACATAGTAGGGAGTTGAAATAGGTTGTGAAATGATGAAATACTTGTGTTGATTTTCCATGATTTCGGATGCTCTGTGGTGTGCTTTTGATGAGAAAAAAAAGGTTTTTTTATTGTTCAAAATGCTGAAAATGGTTGATTTTGTCTCTATTTTTTGGCTGGTTTTTGTGGGTAAACTGATAAGAACAGTTAATCATTTGATTTGGTCATTACTGGTTAGATAGTGAAAACATTATTTCTATGACGATATTACAATCCAAGAAATACCAAGTGTACACAATGATGAACAAAACATGAGTGTACAACTTCATAAGGAAATACTTGTGTTGATTCTCCATGATTTCGGATGCTCTGTGGTGTGCTTTTGATGAGAAAAAAGGTTTTTTTTATTGTTCAAAATGCTGAAAATGGTTGATTTTGTCTCTATTTTTTGGCTGGTTTTTGTGGGTCAACTGATAAGAACAGTTAATCATTTGATTTGGTCATTACTGGTTAGATAGTGGAACCATTATTTCTAAGATGATATTACAATCTGAGAAATAACAAGTGTACACAATGATGAACAAAACCTGAGTGTACAACTTCATAAGCAAAAACTTTTCATTTAAGTACTCAATGATGAAGAAAGTTGAGAGTACAATAGCAAAAAAACCAAAAGTAGGCATGGATCTACTCTGAGAGTACCATTTACAAAAAGTCAAAAGTTTACATGAATCTCCCTTTACATACCAGGAACTTCATGTGTTTTGTTGATGATGTTCCATCTCTATCATCATGCCTTCATACTCATTTCCGACCCCACCCTCTTGAAGATACCTAATGCATTCTTTTACCACACTTGGCTCTACTGTTAGATCTGTTGGGAGTAATCCAAGCCTTTCCAAACGATCCTTCCCAAGATGACCCAGTGGGAAGTTGTTGTGACCTTTAATTTTCATAATGGAAATCAAACATTTTTGTAATGAAATGAAAAGCTTGTTTAGAGTTCGGTGGCTTAACTTTGCAAAAGAGTCTAGAATTGCCTTTACCAACTCATCAACATTTGTTGATTGAAGTTCTTCTTTGGCTGCATCTAATGAAATGAACCACCCGACATCATTGATGTTTGTATCCGAAGAGTTGGAAGGTTGGAAATGTAGTTGTATATTAAACCCATCTGAACTTGCTGCTGCTCTAAAGTCCGTATCATCATTTTTGATATGTGGTGGTGCATTATCCTATTGAATGACAATTTCTTTGCTTGCATTGGCTGGCCACTTAGCTTTTATTGCAGGAATAACTTGAAATCATAAAAAACAACAAAATAAGGTTCTTTTATGAAAAATAAAGAAAAGGCAGATTGATTGAAGAATAACATTTTCTTACTTGGTGAATTAACATGTTCTTCGTGACTTCTTTGTTGATAGACTCCAAAGGTTTTGTGACCATTGTTCCTACTGGTCTGTTTCTGCTATTTCTTCTTGCTGCCTCTGTTTTTGTGAAAGGCCACATGCCTATTTTTCCATCAAATATCAACACACCATTTTCATCATATTGTGGCCTACTTACAGCACAAAAAGAACATGACTTTTGTAACAAATTTTTTACTTTGGCATGATCTGTATGGCTCTTCTTCTCCTGATAAAATGTAATACCTTTGACTGCATTTTGACATATTGAACCAATTTTTATCAGCATGTATTACATGTTTCATGCATTTGAACTTTGTGTAATTACTTTGTCTGAAACCGCTCCTTGACAATCTCAGTGCAACCACCTTGAAGTGAACCGCATTTGTAATGCAGTTCCAATATCTCAATCGCACTGATGAAACCTCCTCTGGTGTAACCGCTCTTGCTCAACCGCTTCACCAGACCGCTCCAATGATTGAAGACTTGAAGTGAACCACTTTATGACTGTTGGAATTCACGTCAACAATGTCAAAATTCAAACACCAAATCTTGTCACGTGACTAAGTACCAGACAAGATCTGCAAGGATCTTGAAAAGGTGACAGGTGTCCTTCTCTCCTTAACTGCAGCTGAAGTCTGATCAGCTTTGACTGCAAGTTCTGAACAAAGGACAAAAAGGTGAATTTTTGGACCAATCAGAAAGCACCAGTACAATACTTGCTACAGCTGTGTCCAACGGCTAGTTCCTTGGTGCTTGGGTATAAATACCCCCAATCTTCATCACTTGAAGATTGCTTGAGAAATTGATTTGCTGTGAGTTCATAAGAAGCTGAAGCTCTGCCCAGAAAATTCTTAGTCCTTTGAATCTTCATCTTCTACTTCAAGAAAAATATCCCAGCCCAGAAATCAAGCCTTATACACATCAAGAATCATTGTGCTCTACATCTCAGATTTAAAGATACTTGATCTTGCTTACACACACACACACACACTCACTTGTTTAATCACATAGATTATTCATTTGAGATACACCGATTATAGTCTAGGATTTGTTCTTCATAGAATAGATTTTAAATCTGAGTATTGTACTTTGTACTTTGTAATCTCCCATACTCAATATTAAATCACTCTTAGAAAATCCAAGACTAACCATCTTGGTAGTGGATGTAGATCGTTTATCGATTGAACCACTCCAAATATTGTGTTCTTTATTCCTGCATTTTTATTTACTGTTCTTACTAATTATTTATCTCTATCTCTGTTTGATCTTATTTATAGTAATCCATTATTGAGAATTGTGTTTGCAGTTAACTATTGTCATAACCTCACTTTTCAGTTTTATGAACCGCACTGAAAACCGTACCTCTAAAACCGCTTTATAACTTTAATATTCTGCTGTGCATTTTACAACTCTACTTGCAGTATCTTATTAACTGCAAGGGATTTTGTAAGCCAAGAGGTTCAGTTTTCAAAAGAGGGCGAAAAATTTGTAACAGCTATTCACCCCCCTAGCTGTTTTCACCCTTGTTGGCACCTTTGGAACCAACAAGTGATATCAGAGAAAACACATTTATAAAACCACTGTTTTTCAAGCTTACCACCTTGTGTGCCGATTCGATATGGCAAACTCAAAAACAATGACAACTGTTAACTATTCACACATTCCCATTTTGGACGAAGACCACCTCGACATCTGGAAGTGCTGAATGCTTATTCATTTGGAGACTATTGATGAGATGCTGGTGGAATGCGTAATCAATGACCTATTCGTTCCCATGAAGGCCAACACCAATCCAACCACCAGTGTAGAAACTCCAGAAGTCCAAAAGCCAAAAGGCGAGTGGTCCGATGAAGAGAAGAGATTAGCTACCTTGGACAGCAAGGTGAGGCACAAATTATATGTTGTTGAAAGATCTTACAACAACTTGTGATGATGTGCCGCCAAATTTTTTCGAAAGGTTACTTTGAAATTTTTCGTTTTTTTGAAAAACCAATCGAAAAGACCGGAGTTGCCACGCCATTTTTATTTTAAGGGCCAAAACTTTGAAAAATGCCCGAGATTAGAGATTTGGGTTCGGAGGTCACGTTACATGCCGGGAAGGACGTTAGTGTGCACCCGGAATGCCTCGTAAAACGAGTCTTCCAAGCTAAAAACCATTTGTTTGTGTGTGTGTGTGTGTGTATGTTACTTTGGCCAAAATAAGTTGAAACTGAGGGAAGTAAAAATTGGGAATTTTTTATTAGACTTTGGACAGATCCCATGATTTTTGGTGTGATTTTTGGGTTGATTTTTGGTACTCAAAAGATTTTTGGAAGTTGGAAACCACTTCTGCCAGAATGAAAAAGGCAGTGGACACTTGATTTTGAAATGGATTTAAGGGCTTTAAAACTTCATAATCTGAGAAAACTCAGAGAATGAAAGTTGTTCCAGACACCTCAAATAAGATTTCTGTGAAAGAATTTTTTATTTTGGAGAATATTTGAGGATCCAAAACCTTCTGGAAATCTCAGATATGAGATCTGGAATCCCAGAGACTAGTGATCTGACCTTCAAAAGAAAATTTGAAAAATGGAGTTTTACTCACGCAAAAAATAAAGTAAAAATATGTATGGAAATCTCTGGATGTTGGCTACAAAAAGTGTTTTGTAGTAAACACCATATTCCAAGTTTATCTGTGTCCAAAAAATTAGACCATGGACTGGGGTCTTAGAAAATTGCTACTGGACAGCAACTTCTCAAGAAGGAAAACATGATTTTAAAGGGGGTTTTGCATCCAGGCTTGTCCCCATTTCCCTAGGTTTTAATTAGTAGTCACTAGACATTTTAGTGGTGATCTACTATATCAAACCATCCTTGGGGTACATTAGGACTTAAGCATTTCATTTGCTTGGAAAGGGGAATTTTGTAGAGATGAAATTAAAGAGAAAAATCAACTAGAGATTTAAAATGTGGACCATTTGAGATGGTCATTCCTGAAGATGAACTTAAAGATGACCATCTTAGGTCAAGATTTAAGTTAAACTAGACATAAAGTAAATCAAAGTAAGAAGAACAAGATGAACAAGAAGTTAAAGGAGAGTTTTAGGGTTTAGAGAAGGAGGGCTTTACCAATGGTGACACCCTATCTTCCTAGGCTTGGAATTTGACTTGAGGAGTATCAAGATTTGGTGTTTGACTTGAGGAGTATCAAGATTTGGTGTTTAGATTTGTGTTTGGGTGGATTCAAGGCTTGAATGTGTTTAGGGTTTGATGATAGAGTTGGTCAAAGAGAAAACAAGTAGATAACACTTAAGTCCTCTATGTTTTCTCTCTAATCCTCCTCCTAAGGGGTGATTTGAGCTTGTATTGGTGTATGTATGAGAGTATGTACGAGAGTGTTTTGAAAGTATTTTGAGTGAGAGGGGTTTGGGAAAGATTGAAGAGAAAATGGTGGCAATTCTAGTGAATTCCCACTGTTTTCTCCCTATTTTTCGTCAGAATACAGCTTCTATGAGCCAATTGTGTTGTGTAGACTGAGAGAGGAGGGTTCAATTTATAGGACACTGTGAGAAGCAAACAGATCCGCGCGGAGGGTTATGTAAACGTGCACTGTTCATTAAATGCAGCTCCAGGCTTTGGACAGGAAGAATAAAATTCAAAAATCCAGCAGTTTATATTTTTCAACTTGCCCAATTCGGATTTTTCCAATTTCTTTTGCTTTTTTGATTCCTTTCCATGGTTTATCTTTAAATGGCAATCCCTAATCTACCCTCACTTTGTTAGGAATTGTTAGAAATGTTAGACATGTTAAAACTTTCGTTAATTTTCTAACGAAAATTCTAACAACTCAAATTGGAGCACTTACACAACTTCAACAGAAAATCCAACGAAACCTTACGTCAGACTTACGACCGCTATGTTGAGGTAGTTAATGCATGTAGATCTCTTGGCAAAAATTTAACTGATAAGGAAATCAATATGACTTTCCTAGCTGCTTTAGGTTCGAGATGGGTGAATAAAGCCACATCTCTAGAAGACTCCAAAGTTTTGAATAATTGATCGTTAAGTAACTTGTATGCAAATCTTAGAATCTTTGAGCTTAAATTAAATCATATTGAGAAGATTGAAGGAAAAACCAAATCGCTTTCCATGTCCGTCGTGGAACATGAGGAGAAACCAACCACATCCAATCAAACCGCTGATCCTTCCATATCAACCTCATCACTCATCGAAATGGATGATGATGATTTTGCCATCTTTGTGAAAAGATTTCAAAAATTTAGAAAATCCTCAAAACCTTTCACAAAATCTTTTTCTAAAGGCAAACCTCCAGCAATTTTTTCCAAGGCTGCTGATACAAAGAAAAAGGGTGATCTAGTTTGCTACAACTGTAGGAAACCTGGTCACTTTGCATATGAGCGTCCACAGCCAAGATTTGAATATATGAAAAAGAAAACCTCTCCTGCGAAATTTTCTCGTCGCAAGGGAATGGTTGCTGAAGAGGAAGAGAATTCTAAAGAATTAGCAATTTGGATTGAAATAGATTCTGATGAGGGAAGTGATAATGAAACCAAAGAGGTTAATCTCTACTTAGTTGCAGATGCTTCCGATGAGTCAGATACTAAGTCAATCGAGCCGCTAGATATGAAGGATGAAGAGGTTTCTATAAAAATTCCAAATTTTAAATTGAATATCGATGTCAAACTTACTCCTAGCATTAAAATAGGGAGTAGTTCGTATTCGCGTCCCATTTCCCCCCTACAAATGCTCCACCTTCAAAAGCAACTCCAAAGAAGAAAATTTTGAAAAAGGTAGCGGAAGAAGTTTCTCCCATGGAACATGAAAGGATGTTCAAGGAAGCAGAAATGATGATCCAAAAATTCTCTAATGTTAAGAAAGCTTTAGGTTTAGCTCATGATGAACTTTCTCAATACAAGACGGAGAAAACTGTGATGAGGTCTGAAATTTCCAATCTTAAGGACCAAATCAAAAGTATGTCTCCTCTTGCTGATCAAAACCGCATCCTAGAAACTAAGGTTGCTGCACTTCAACTTAGGAACGATGACCCGGTTGTCAAAATCAAGATCTCCAAAGGATCATTGATGAGTGGACCAAGTCACGTGTCACCTTGGACCAAATCTTAGAATCCCAAATGGCCAGTGGAATTAAAGAAGGCCTAGGATTCCAAACAGGTGAAAAGGAGAAGTGTGCATCCTGCTGTGAAAATAATGAGGAAATTTTTAAACTAACTAAAAAAATTCCTAAGGAGAAGCATGTTGTTTCTAAGGGTAAAGGACAGGAATAAAAGGCTCCACTTAACTTTCACTATGTCTACCCAAAGAAACAATTTGGGAAAAACTCTCAGATGAAAGGAAAAGATTCTGAGAGTGAAGGTGCAGGGAGATTTCTTATGCAGCTGACCGCACCTCTACTCCAACCGCTCCTGGTGGAATAGGCGGTGCTGCCAACTGCAAGGCTGATCGCCCTTCTTCTTCGACCGCACCTCCTGCCTTAAAAAGCAAGGGGAGCGTTCCTAGAAAAACCGTGGTCAAACCAAAGACACCTACCTTTGTCAAGGCTAAAACCGTTGTTCCAAAACCGCATGCAGCTCCTAAGAAAAGTAAGGAGTTAGTAAAACCTCATGTTGCTTGTAGCTTTCATAAATGCTCTGTGTGTGATGGTTTAGGTCACAAGGCTGCAGAATGCCTTTTGCGGTTCACACCCAATGCCAGGAAGAGTAAACCTCCTTCTGTCAAACAGGTGTGAGTCGTTAAAGGTTGCTAACCTCAGGACCCAAGGAATAAAAGGGGACCTCGTTCTTAATGTTTATCTTTCAGGTCCTCTACTTAATGGCTGGTCACTCCAAGGAAAATGAATGGTATCTTGACAGTGGCTGCACAAGACATATGACTGGAGATAGATCATTATTAGAAGATGTCATTGAAGCAAGTGGTCCGTCTGTAACCTTTGGTGACAACAACAAAGGCAAAACCATTGGGTATGGTGTAATAAGGAGAGGAAACCTAACCATTGAGAAGGTTTCTCTTGTTGAAGGACTCAAGCACAACCTCCTTTCAATTTCTCAATTCTGCGACAAAGGAATGCTTTGAAACTTCACGTCATCAAATTGCTTTATCAAAGATAGCATTTTCGAAGTCACCCTACTCACAGGGATTCGTAAGAGTAATATTTACATTATTGATCTAGATTCTGCATGTAGTATTACTAATCTCTGTTTTGTAGCTAAAAATGTGAGCGAGAATAGTTGGCTATGGCACAAGCGGTTGAGCCACTTGAACTTCAAGTATCTAGCAAAGATTGGAAGGAAAAACCTCGTTCGTGGTTTACCCAAAGTGGCTGACTGTAAGTACCTAAATCTGGCTCATGCCTTCCGGTTAAGTTTCCCGGCAATTCCCCGAACTTTCCTAAAGTTCAGGGGCAATTTGGGAACTTTTCCAAACCTTCCAAGGGGCAAAGGACTTGTTAGGAATTAAAATTCCACGTAGTCCCTCGCTAGAAAAGAGCTTCTAGAAGGCCACCTTGCATGGTTCTAGAAATAGGCTAAGTCACTAATGGATAAGACCGCACGGCTTCATTAGCCAAGGGTTACAGCCGCACGGCTTCATTAGCCATCACCAGACTGCCTATAAATAGAGGCCTCCTCTATTCATTTTGAGAGACAATTTTTGGCACTGTTACTCTGCCAAAATACAGTCACGAACTTTGAGAGAACAAAAGCCTCCCAAAATCACCTCCCTCCTCTCTAAAACCTCTCCAAAGTTGATCCTTCCTTAGGCAATCTTCAAGGGAGATAGAGGAACACCACCATTGGTAACCTATCCTCTCCTTCTCTTTAAAATATACTTGTCATACTTGCTATATTGTTCTTTTCTATTTTTATTGTCATTTACTTGCTTGATATTTGATCTATTGTTATAAAAATCAAATCTTCAGTCATGTAGATCATAATACCCCCATTCCCCTATCACATGGGATTCCTTGGAAGATCCATCCCAAGGATGAACAATAAGACCATAAATGACTTGTTCTAGGGTGGATCTCTCACGTGATGATGTGAAAATAGCATCCTTTGCATATAAAAATGTCATCTTTTTCATTAAAAATGTCATCTTTATTTATGAATGTCATCCCCCTTCCCATAGACCTTGCTTCCAAGGATTGTCCACCTAAAAGGTTCATAAAGGACATAGGAAAGCCATAAAGGTCCTCCCTTTACATTTCTAGTCTTAGCTTGCATCATGTTCATTACATATGTTAGTGTAAAAATGTCATCTTTACTTTAAAATGCATTCCCCATGTCCCTCATGGTTGGATCACTCTCCAAGGATTGCCTAGTGACCTTCTTAAGGCACAAAAAGGCATAGGATGAGTATAAAGATCCAATCTATATACCCCTCCCTTAGTCCCCTTTGGTACTTGAGGCATCTCTTGGAGTGTAATGGTGTAAAGGTCCTATCTTTACATCATTTCCTTCACATAAAGATGCCATAGCCGGATTTTCCTTTAGAAAATGATGAACTTGAGCCCCTACATCTCCGATCATCACTTGAGATGAGCATAAATGTCCCGAAAAAACTCAAATCGTCTCAAGATGTAGGATTGATGGGCAAAGGTCCTTCCTTTCTAAAGAGTCTCATCCTTGGACTATAACCAGATCATACTGCTATACTGTTATGCCATTTGGGCTTAAGAACACCGGGGCTACTTATCAGAGGGCAGTGACCGCACTCTTTCACGACATGATCCACAAGGAAATTGAGGTCTATGTCGATGACATGATAATCCACTCCAAAGGCGAGGATGGACAGCACTTTGTCGACCTGCGAAAGTTCTTTGAAAGGTTGAGACAGCATTCCATGAGACTGAACTCTGCCAAATGCACCTTTGGAGTGACAAGGGGAAAAGTGCTTGGGTATATGGTCACGAAACGAGGTATTGAAGTCGATCCCCAAAAGATCAAGGCCATTATGGACATGAGGCCATCTCGAACCCAGACATAGTTCAAAAGCTTTATGGACAAATTACAGTACATCAGCCGTTTTGTCAACCAGCTGACTACCATGTGCAAGACCATCTTCAAGCTCATGAAGAAGAATGCAGACACAAAATGGACCGAGGAATGCCAAGATGCCTTTGACCAAATCAAGGCGTACTTAGTACATCCTCCGGTGCTATGCCCCCCACATAGACAGAAACCTCTTCTGCTCTATCTCACTGTCACTGATACGGCAGTTGAGGCTATGCTTGCTCAGGAGAAGAAGGACTCTCGGGTAGAAAATGCCATTTACTTTGTCAGCCGGAAGCTGCAGGGAAGTGAGCTCAATTATTCAGCGTGCGAAAAGACTTGTGCAGGACTGGTCTGGGTAGTCGGTAAGCTGAAGCATTACATGCAAGTCCACTCTGTGAACTTGGTCTCGAAAATGGACCCTATCAAGTACATCTTCGACAAGCCTTCCCTTTCGATGTGCCTAGCAAAGTGGTCATTCTTCTTAGCTGAGTATGACATCAACTATGTGACGAGAAAGGCCATCAAAGGTCAAGCGTTGTCAGACTATATGGAAAACTTCCCTAGTAATGAGGACCGCGGGCCTGAACCCCAATTCCCAGATGAAGGGATCTTTGTAGTTAAACCTGAAAACCGATGGCAGCTATTCTTTGACGGAGCTGCTAACAAAAGAGTAAATGGCGTAGGAATGCTACTGGTCGATCCGAAAGATGAGCACAGACCAATAGCCCTCAAGTTGAATTTCCCTACCACGAACAATGTCGCTGAGTATGAAGCTTGCATTGCTGGTTTAGAGGCTGCCTTAGAAAGGAATGTCAAGGAGCTCGAGGTTTATGGAGACTCAGCCCTGATCATCAACCAGGTCTCCAACAAGTGGAAGACTGTGGACCCTAACCTTCAGAGGTATCATGCCTACATATAAGAGTTGACTGAGCAGTTCAGAGAATTGACTTTCCATTACCCGCCAAGGGATAAGAACAGATTCGCAGATGCCTTAGCTACTCTAGCCTCATTGGTTCGGTCTAAACAATAAATAAGATAATAAAGTTTCCATGAAATGTGTCTTATAAATTTCTAAGATAATATATTTGTTAATTACAAGTTAAAAACTTCTTGATGAGTTCAAGCACGGTCTACTCTTGACTCTGCTAACCTGCTACAAAAATCTAAAATACAATAAAAGGCCTAATAAATTATTGTGTTTGCAAAATGGCAATAAGGGAATCCTAGGAAAAGATCTATCAGTTGTCATTCACTGAGTCCTCCTTGGTCTTCTTCCCTTTACCTCGACCTCATCGAGTGTTCTTCCTTTTCTTCTCAATGATGTCAGTCTCCCTCATCCCAATTTCAGGTATCCTCACTGGAGCCTCCACCAAACCCGTGTCAATAAGTGCCTTCTCAATCCTGGCATGAGCTCGTATCTCCTCCCTCTGAGCCTCAGTCAGGGGAGCGACTTCCGAAAGCCTCTCATACCGGGCTTCCATATCCCTAAAGAGGTCACCCGACTGGTTATGAAAGCTAGCCTTAGCCTCAGTCTCCCTCAGAGTCCTGCTCGAGTCACAGTCAGCCCCCAATAAAGCCTGACATCTCTCTCCCAAAATGACCTGAGTCGCTCCCATCTCCTTCTCGTACCAGTCCAAGTAGGCCGTGGTCAAGATGGTACTCTTCCTGCTCTTGAGAATGGCTCTGGGAGGGAAAGCAGCATAGGTCCAAGCCCTCGAGAAAAATGAGAAGTTGGCTGGATCCCTCATGTCCAAAGGCACCACCTCCATGGTACGGATGTCCTCCCAATCGTCCAATGGTTCCTGCAATGTCCCAAAATGCCTGGATACTAAGCAGGGTATGTAGAAGGATGACCAAGAAAGCCCTGGAACCCTCACTATGTAGGACTCCTGAAACGTCCTCCGAGTCTGCAACCTCCAGTGAGGCACCCACCAGTGAATGTCAGAGGTAGATAGCCGAGCCATCATCAACTCCCAGCCACCCTGATCCTGCTACCTAGGTGCACCCCTCCTAGAGATCACCCAAGGGCACTGAGTAGGTGGAGCCCCTGGCAAAGCCCCAAGCCTCTCCTGTAACCACAAAGTCAGCATTGCTGGGCTCCCAGACCTCATGAAATGGTCCCCCTAGCCATCCTATCAATACCATGCAGAGTCTCACCCAAAACCAGTGGGATAATATCCTTCCCAGCCCTGCAATCCCTGACCATGTCCAAAAGGCCACCATGGCAGACCCCTACGGACTCAGCAGTGAACAGAAATGAGAACACGCAAAGAGTAAAGGCATCCATAGCCATCGGGGTCGTAGCCCGATCCGGAGACCCAAACCTGCTCAGGATATCAGAGAGGTCAATCCTATCAGGGGGTTCCATCATCCCCTCGGCCTCCCCCAGAGAAATTTGCAGAAAAGATGCCAGCTTTGCCGTCACCGGCACGTCTCCGATCAGAGGAATCGATATGGCGTCAATTTCTGGACCCCCACTCGATGCCCAGAAGTCTTCAAAGGTTGGGACGAGCTCATTATAAGAAAAGCAGTAAACATGTCTCCGGACGTCCCAAAACCTCACCGCGGCTCTCAAAAGGTTCCAATCGGGCGGGAGATCCTTCAAATGCCATAAAGACTTAATCTTGAAGGTGGTATCGAACAGCCCCTTGTTGGATTGAAAGTTGTGCCTCATCCAAGATTGAAGATCAGACAGAAAACGGTCTCTCTTCTCCTTTTGCAATCTGATTGGTTTCTCCATGGCAAGCGGTCAAAGTTGATGAATTTTGGTCAAAAGTGTGCTCTGGGATCAGTTGGGACAAGTCTAGGGTGAAAATGAAATGAAAAGGCCAAGCCTTGATTTTATTTGAAAAAAACCAGTTCAGACAGAACTTCCAGCCACACGGCTTCATTTGCCCCAGGACCTGGCCGGACGGCTTCTTTTGCTTGCTGTAGAAAAAAATTTGCAGCAGCTCTTGCTACTGCCCAAGTGGAATTCTTACCCCACTTTCTCAATGAAACCTGCATAAAAACATATCCAAACATCATCCATGCAGTTATATATCATCACAAACCATTTTGGCCTAGTTTTAGCCCCATTTCCAAGCAAAAAAGCTACCCCGAGGCTCAAGTAATATGCAAATTCATAAAGCATAAATTAGAAAAGCAAATAAAAGATTAATACATTGTTTCCGCCTCCTTGGCGCCCAAATAAAACGAAAAATAAACAAAATATGCATAAAAGTGTTCATTGTTTGTTTCCTTCCTCCTAGATCAAATCTAAGGAATCCTAAGCCTCCGAATCCTCGTCGTCGCTGCTCAACTCGTAGAAGCTAGGATCCTTCATCAAGTCCTCGACGTCACTCACGTCAGATAGGTTGACATTCACGTGCTCGTACTCTGCCAACTGCTCCAAAATGCCCGTGTTGGGCCCCTGTCCCTGAGGCATAGCGCTGGTAGAGGAGGTCGGGTATCCTGAGGCCGATGAGGTAGATGCTGTGCTCCCGACGTGCATTCTTTTGCGCACGGGCTCCTGCACATTAGCCCCAGCCCGAGAAGCGCAAGCCAACTTCGTCAGAAGGGACCAACACACATCCTTCCAGCCCCGGTTCTGCCGTACCAAACCATTATAGGAACGAGCTGGAACCTGCGAGAAAAGAGAAGGAAAACTCAGAAAATCTCAAGAAAATCTCAAAATCGCAAAAAGCAAAGAAATCCGAAAAGGGAAGAGACCCTAGAGGTACTTACAGTGCTGTCAGGCGGCAAAGTATACCGGGGATCCCTCCTGTCAGGAACAGGTATCATGAACCTCCTCGGTACCCCGCTGACCACGTAGGAGAGATGAGCAGGAGGCATAGGCGGGTCAGTCGGCTCAGCTTCCCCGTACCCCTGAGTGATAGCCAGCTTCACTAGCTTCTGTGGCGTCCTTAACCGCTGCTCCACGAAGGTGGCATATGGGGTAGCAAAGTCAAAATACTCCTCGGCCGCCACGCCAGCCTGATACCTCGCTATCTCGTTCTCTGACCAGTCCCTGGGCTGCAGCATACGTGGTGGAGGATCGTGAGGTGTGATGGCATCCAAAGAAGGGACATGGCCATGCTGCCTAGAGAAGCGGTCCCCCAAGTAAATGACATCACAAGTCATCCCCGTCAGCCACCTCCTCTGCCTAGTCGCCTCCAAGGCATCCCCTAGCAAAATCTCCGGGTACCTCCCCCAAGGGTAAAAATCCACCCCATCATGACCATCCCCGTTGATGACTGGTCTCACCATCTTGTAGTCAAAAGTGATCCGGGTCTTCCCGGTAAACTTGTCTCTAGCCTCTCCCCTCCAGCAAATCATGGCCGGGTGTAACGATGTTGCCCATTTTTCCGAAAGATTGGTTTCTTTTTCTTTTTCTTTGAAAATCAATCGAAAAAACACGGAGTCGCCACACCATTTTTATTTTAAGGGCCAAAACTTTGAAAAATGCTCGATATTAGAGATTTGGGTTCGGAGGTCACGTTACACGCCGGAAAGAACGTTAGTGTTCACCCGGAATGCCTCGTAAAACGAGTCTTCCAAGCTTAAAAACCATTTGTGTGTGTGTGTGTGTGTGTGTGTGTTCATTTTGCCAAAATAAGTTGAAACTGAGAAAACTAAAAATTGGGAACTCTTTATTAGACTTTAAACAAGTCTCATGATTTTTGGTGTGATTTTTGGGTTGAGTTTTGGTACTCAAAAGATTTTTTGAAGTTGAAAACCAGTTCTGCCAGAATGAAAAAGGCAGTGGACACTTGATTTTAAAATGGGTTTAAGGGCTTTAAAAATTCAAAATATGGGGAAAGTCCGAGAATTAAAGTTGTTCAAAACACCTTAAATAAGGTTTCTGCAAAATAAATTTCCCATTTGGAGATGATTTGGTGGACAAAAATCTTCTGGAAACCTCAGATGTGAAATCTGGATTTCCAGAGACTGATGAACTGACCTTTAAAAGATAATTTGAAAAAGGGAGTTTTACTCTCGCAAAAAATAAAGTAAAAATATGTCTTGAAGAAAAACATGATTTTAAAAGGGGTTTGGCATCCATGCTTGTCCCCATTTCCTTAGGCTTTGATTAGTAGTCACTAGACATTTTAGTGGTGATCTACTATATCAAGCCATCCTTAGGGTACATTAGGACTAAGCATTTCATTTGCTTGGGAAGGGGAATTTTATCCTTAAAAATGAAGATTTGATGTATGAAAATGGTTTTTAGGATTTTGAAAACATGTTTGCAAGTAAGTAAAAACACTTTGAAAGTAATGTTGATCTTTGTAGAGGATCATCCATGGAGATGAACTTCCATGGTGGTCCTCTTGGATCTAGGGCAAGAAGATGAACAAACTACATTTTGGAGTTTGAAAATGCATGCATGGATGAGTGAGATTTAGGGTAGGAAGAGGGAGGTTATACCTATCTTCCCTTGTGTTTTGTGTTTGAATGGATTCAAGGCTTGAATGTGTTTAGGGTTTGAATGTGTTTAAGGTTTGTGTTTAGAGTTGGTCAAAGAGAAAACAAGTAGATAACACTTAAGTCCTCTATGTTTTCTCTCTAATCCTCCTCCTAAGGGGTGATTTAAGCTTGGGCTTGTGTATGTATGAGAGTGATTTGAGAATGTTTTGAGTGAGTGAGATTTGGGAAAGATTCAAGAGAAAATGGTGGCAATTCAAGGGAATTCCCACTGTTTTCTCCCTATTTTTCGCCAAGGTGCAGTTATAAAATGTGTTCTTCCTCCCTTCTTTCTGAGACTGAAGGGCTTAATTTATAGGCCTCTGAAAATGCCATAGATGACCGCGCGGATTAAACCCTCAGCGTGCACTGTTCATTAATTACAGCTGCAGGCTTTGGACACAAAGAATATTTTCAAAAAATTCAAACTGGTTGCTGTTTTTCAGCTTGCCAAATTCGGATTTTTACAATTTCTTTTCTTTTTGAGATTCTTTTCTTGGTTTAACCTTAAATGGCAATCCCTAATCTACCCTTACTTTGTTAGAAAGGTTAGGAATTGTTAGAAATGTTAGGAATGTTAAGACTTTCGTTAATTTTCTAACGAAAATGCTAACAACTCAAATTGGAGTACTTACAGTAGCCCCTCGGCGACGGCGCTTTCGAAGGAAGCGGGGTCGTCGATAAGAGTAAGGCTCCATATTTGACAGGATGATCAAGTGATCGAGTGGCTGAACCTAGCGATAGGCTACCTACGTATCCCGAATGGGAATCAAGACGGCCGTAGTTTGGGTCTTTGACCCTGGAGTGACTGTTTTAGGATGTCAACCTGGTGAGCGAGTTCTGCAGTCGATCGCTGAAAGAAACTCTGCTGGGGATAAGAGATGACCATTTTGGTCTGATGGCTAAAGTTGTATATCCGCTCTGCTGGGGATAGGAATGACCGTTTCGGTCTGATGGCTGAACCTAATGATAGGCTACCTACGTATCCTTAAGATGAATCAAGCCAGTCGTAGATCGGGTCTTTGACCCTGGAATGACTATTTTGAGGTGTCAACCTGGTAATGATGGTGTTTTAGGTGCCTCAAACCTCGAAGATGATGGCATTTTAGGTGCCTCGGACCTTGATGATGATGGCCTTTTAGGTGCCTCGGACCTTGATGATGATGGCTTTTTAGGTGCCTCAAACCTTGGTGATGATGGCTTTTTAGGTGCCTCGGACCTTGATTTGAAATGTTTTCCCTTAATGGTTTGGGATGGATGGTCCTTCGGTGGACTTCGTCTGCTGCCGAAGGAGAGGGTGACCGTTTTGGTCGGGTGGGTGGACCTAATGATAGGCTACCTACGTATCCTTAAGAGGAATCAAGCCAGTCGTAGTTCGAAACGCTGTTGGGGATTTCGTTGGAGAAAAATAGGGCTTACGTTTTACGGCCGTCGATGATAATGAGGAAAGAAACGGGATTCCGTTGACTTCGCTGGGGATTTTGTTAGCTTTTGCTGGGGAAATTGGACTTACGTTTTACTGCCGTTGATGATTTTGATGAAAGAAACGGGATTCCGTTATCTTTCTCGGAGAAATCGGACTTACGTTTTACTGCAGTTGATGATTTTGATGAAAGAAATGGGATTCCGTTATCTTTCTCGGAGAAATCAGACTTACGTTTTACTGCCGTGGATGATTTTGATGAAAGAAACGGGATTGCGTTATCTTTCTCGGAGAAATCGGACTTACGTTTGATTGCCGTTGATGATTTTGATGAAAGAGACGGGATTCCGTTATCTTTCTCGGAGAAATCAGACTTACGTTTGACTGCCGTTGATGATTTTGATGAAAGAAACGGGATTCCGTTATCTTTCTCGGAGAAATCGGACTTACGTTTGACTGTCGTTGATGATTTTGATGAAAGAAAAGGGATTTCGTTATCTTTCTCGGAGAAATCGGACTTACGTTTGAATGTCGTGAAGTTCTTTTGAAGAGATGGTTAACTTTGGTTAACTCTGTTAAGTTAAGGACTAAACTGCAGAGTCCTAAAATTTTAAAGGGCAAAAGGGTCTTTTTGACCCTTCAATTCTGTCCGCGCGGAGCAGATTGGAAGCCAGATTGGTTTTAAAAGAGGGCCGCCGCCCTTTTGGTTCCTTCTTCCCCAATTTTCAGTTCCACGAGAGAGAGACGAGAGAGAAGGGCCAAAATCGCCATTGTTGGCCTAAAAAGCTTCGAAGTCTTCCGATTTTCTTCGATTTTTGAGCAATGGAACACGTGGGAGTAGCTATTCAAGGCCAAGGACGTGGCCCGGTAGTGGAGAGGCGATTGGAGCTTGTTCGAATGAGGAGGCATTACACAATTTCGCAATCGGTTGCGGAGGAGCCATACCCTGATGCATGGCAACATTGGGCTTCTGATCCGAGTCTCCGTACGGTATACTTCAAATCTCTCCATTCCCTTTGTTGATTTTTTCATTTGAAATTGATTTTTGGGATTTTTTTTTAATATCCGAAAATTGATGTTCTTGGGCTTGAAATTTGATTTTGATGCTTTGCATGTTATGATTAGTATATGGGTAACTCAAAATGTGCATTTTGTTTGGAAAAAAGAGTGGGCATTTTGCCATTTTTTTTTTTTTGAAATATGAGATGATGAAAATTTGCCCGAATCCGGGACGGACTTTTTGTTGCATGTAGAATTCTTGCAATGTGATGTGAATAATATGAGTGATATGAATGCATTTTTTTTGTGAGAATGTGATTTTCTGTGAAAATGGGACGGATTTTTTCGTTCCCTTGATTGAATGTATGAATGGTGAAAAAATTGTTTATGTATGCTATTTCATGAAAAATGGGACGGAATTTTTTCTTCCGTTGACTCAATGTTATTGAGATGTTTTTTTTTATGTATGAATGAATGAATGGTTGTTGAAAATCTTTTCTTTTGTGTAAGAAAAATGGGGCTGAGTTCATTATATGCCGTTATGCTGCCCGATTTTCTTTTTTTTTTTTTTTTTTAAATTTTTTTTTATGTCTACGATGCATGTGTATTCTTTCTTTTCTTTTTTTTTGATGCAAATGCAATTTTTTTTTTTGACATTTTCTTTTTTCAATTGCAGGGTGGAGATCGTTTCGTGACGGAGCAGCTGAATAAGCTGAAGACTCGAGGGTCAGTGGAGGCTGTGGTTGACCTGTGGGACCGGCTTCCAGTCTTGGGCCGAGGAGCTTTGATGAGTCCGAGACAGATCGTCATTGGGACTGGATTGTACGAGTTTATCGAGTGCCTGAGGGGATTGGTTAAGTTCTCCAAGAGCAAGGGTCTGATCTTTGCTTTGGCACAGCACTGGTGGGACGCGACCCACACATTTCATTTTTTCTGGGGTGAGGCCACAGTCACACCTTCCGACTACGCAGCGATCACGGGCCTGTCCTTTAAAGGACAGAGCATTGAGTGGAGGGACGGCTACAGTGACCTGGAGCTGCAGGATCTTCTGGGCTTTACTCCCATTCCCAAAAAGGGGATGGGTATGGAGTATGCCGTGGTCCACGGGAAGATCGTGGAGAGCATAGAGAGCTACGAGGCTGGGGATGAGAGGGTAGCTGCGGTGCAGATTGCTAGGGCTTTCTTATGGTTTGCCTTTTCGAGCACACTGTTTGGACACGCCGAGGGGACGGCGGTGTTTGCCCTGCTGAGGACGTTGGAGGATGTGGGGATGGCTGGGGAGGTGTCTTGGGGAGAGACAGGGCTGGCAGAGCTATATTTCGTTCTGGATCGATATAGCCGGAAGGCTGTCAGCTCTCTGACATGCTTCGAGTTCCCTCTGGAGGTATAAGCTTCTGATTTTCTCTTTTTTTTTTCTTTCTTTTCCTTAAGCACGCACTGTTCTTTTCGCACTTGATTGATGAGATCTTTCTCTTTCGCAGGTATGGGCTCTGGAGTTTTTTCATGTCACGATGTGGCGGCAGCCGGCGGAGCACATCGGGGCATATCCGGCCATGCTCTCCTGGAGCAAGCATGCTCGGGAGAAGATAGGTTCTAAGGGGCGCACGACCCTTAAGTACAGGGAGTGCCTGCCTTTGACGAGGGCTGAGACGGATGAGGGGATGATCTTCTACCCCTGGGGCCGCTTCGACGTGGAGCAGCTGAAGGGTGCCGAGAGATGGACTGTGCAAAGGAGGATTTTGAGGGGCTTGACCTGCGACGTGTATTATTTGGGGGAGAGAGTGACGCGCCAGCATGGCGAGGGTGCGCCTCTGATGGCACCAGTAGAGCCTCCTGCCGACATGATGCATCCGAGTGAGAGATCAGAGACTTGGGGCGACTATCGAGGTGGCCAGCACTTCTCGATGTTCATGGCGATTGAGGAGTATTCGAGATTTATCTTGAGGAGGTTGAGGATGCCCCAAGTTCTTGAGAGAGAGGGGTTAGGGATTGTGCGATACCCCCGGACAGACTTCTCATATGTCCAGGATGGGGTTAGATTGAGGGTGCAGATCCCTCAACCTGAGAGGGTCCCACGAGCTTTCCGGCCTCGTCCGGATATGAAGGTACGGCTTTTTACTGTCTCTTCTTCTTTCCTTTCGCTTCATCATTTTTTGCATCAATTCTTTCTGACACTTTTGTTCCCGTGCAGTTCCCGGCTGTGGTGGTGGAGAAGCTGACGAAGCAGGTGATTGGGGCCAAGAGGTTCATTAGGAGGATGGTTGCTTGTGGGGCTCCTCAGGCCAGAGCGAGGCGGGCACAGCCGGCGCCTGTCGAGCGGGAGGCTTCCCCTATTGCTTCGGAGCATTCTACCGAGACTCCTCTCTCTCCTCTCATAGATCCTGACATGGAGCTGCCTCCGGACCACGTCATTCTCGGAGATTTGCATGGGCAGGGACATGTTTAGCACCACGGTGGGTCATCTTCACACGTCCAGGAGTCCGACGCGTTCACATTTGGATATGACTTCTTTGCAGATCTCGGTTTGCCTTATCACGACATTCCGGTTGATCCAGGCGAGCCTCTCTCTGGAGACGAGGATGACTCCGAGCCCGAGACATTCATGGCTACTGAGGAGGCGGGCCCGAGCCGCAAGAGGGATCGGGGGAAAGGGCCAGCCACTGAGGATTCTGACTGACTATCTTTGATTGATTTCTGAGATTGTACCTATTTAGACAGATACAGTTTATTTTCATGCACACATTTTTTTTTTGGAATGTAATAATCTACTTTTTTTTGTTTTTTTTATTATGAATGCAATGTTGCATGAGTCCAGGTTTCTTGGCTAGGGTGCAAATGTATGGTATGTGAACTGTTTGGGCAGGCTTTGCACAGGTTTCGAGCGGCCGGGATGAAATATTCCTCCGTGGTGCAGCAGTTTGAACTGCCGTAGATTTTTTTTTTGTGACAAACATGTCCGCGCGGACGAGACAGGAATCTGACACTGTCCTTTAATTTTGCTTCAGATCTGGTTTTCCTTTATTTCAAATTCAAACACCTTCTTCAACCACCGGTTCAAACAGCCATTTTCGGGGAGAAGGAGAGAAAATCCATGGAGAGAATTGTGAGCATGCAAAATCCATCCAAATTATCCCAAGATTCTCAAATGTCATTCTTCACCAAGTTTAAGGAGTGGTGCCGGGAGATTATGCATGAGAGGAGGTCATTCTTTGAAGAAAGGTACAAGATACGATGCTTGTGGTCTCTTAAGGAATTGATTCCGGATTATGATCTTTTGAGAGCTTCTTCCTCATTTTGGGACACTAGAAGACATGTTTTTTGCTTCTCTTACAATGAAATGGTCCCGACTGTTGGAGAATTTCGGGCTTTGCTCGGTGGTCCCGAGGTGGAGGAGATTGCAATTCCTTTGCCCGGAGGAGCCTCTTTCGTTGATAGGTTGTGCAACCTTCTTCATCTTTCCCCGGGGGAAGCACAAGGTATGCTCCGTGGTCCCGATCACTTTGACATTTCTGGTCTTCCTGATAGATTTAGGGGTTTAGGCTTGCTTGATGATGCCTATTGGGATGCTTTTGCACTTTGCATGTTTGGTACCTTGTTCATGGTTTATTCCTTTGGAATTTGTCATCGGGCTCTGCTGGATGTAGTGGTTCACTGTCATTTGGGCAGAGATGTTGTAACTTTGATCCTGGGGGAGACTTTTCATGCTCTTGACAGGTTACCTACCGGGAGGCGGTACATGCACGGGGGCAGCCCGTTTCTCTTGACCCTGTGGCTGATGGAGTGCCTGGAGGTTCTTCGCGAGACTTCGGATATGATCAAGCCTTGGACATTTGCCAGGAGAGGGGTTACGGTGGATTTTGATGATCAGGGCTCGTGGGAGCGTTGGATGGCTGGTCGCTAGACTGAAGATATCAGATGGTTGGTGCATCATTGGCGGGTGGAGACTCGAAGAGTACTTCAGGATGGATCTCCCGTGGTTATGCTTCCAGGGCTTTCTCAGTCCAGCTTTTACATTCCGGCTCTGGTTCTGAGACAGTTTGGCTTGGAGCAAGCTCCTTTGGAGGACTTTGATGATATAGCCACTAGGGTGGTGGCTCTTGCTTCTATGGATGATCCTTCGGTATTCCCATTTCTTTCCCGAGTATGGAGGTATGACGTCTTCCCTCCTCGGGTTATCCTCAGGCGTCCAAGACCTGTGTTTCTGACCACTTGGTACTTGGATTGGTACGAGAGGCATTTGGGGGAGACTCAGATGGCTATTTTGAGACGGCGTGAGGCCATTGTGGGAGCGGAGGACCTGACAGTTTCGGAGAGGAGGAGGGTCGAAGCGAGGGCCAACCCTTATGACAGGAGCGGAGATGTTGTGACTGACTATGAAGCTTATGTCAAGAGACAGGAGAGGAGGACTCCTACGTTACCAGCTCGGCTACAGGAGATGAGAGATGACGCTAGGGCTACTAAGGCCCTGACAGAGGCTGGTTTGATAGATCCTGTTCCTATACCAGGGCTTGGTAGGAGGAAGACCAACATTTTTCCGGTTCAAAGGAAGAAGACCCGAAGGGGAAAGAAGAGGGGAGAAACCAGTACGAGTGGCTTGGAGTGACCTTGAGGTTTCCGAGTATCCCTTTCTTGTCGTAGCAAACACATTAGTTTGATTATGTATCTTAGTTTCTTTTAGCAGGTTGTCAGTTGTAGGAATGGACCGAGCTTAGACTCATCAAAAAGCTTTTAACTGTAATGAATATGTGAATTGTTTTAGAGTTTTTCGAGACGCTTTCATGGTTTGACAAAGTATGTCTTTTATTTGTATTTTAGACCGGACCGTTTCCGGCTGCCTACGTTCCCTTCAGACTAAAGGGCTCAGGTCTTCGTAGTTCGACCCGGTTAATTTTTTTTGTTTTTTTTTTTTTTTTTTTTTTTTTTGTTTTTTTTTGGTGCAACCTGTTTTTTAACTAGGCCGCCCTTTTCGGGTTTTCAACCTAGTTGGGTATTACTCTTTTAGCACTCTTTTTTTATATGTTTTTTTTTTCTTTTTTTTTGTTTTTTTTTTTGACTAAGTGTTTTATGCGTAGTATCTGCGCAGCTTGTCACCATTCACTGGGTGTACAAAAGGATTTCCGTCGAGGTCTGCGAGTTGCATGGCTCCTCCGGAGAAGATCTTCTGGACGACATATAGTCCGACCCAGACGGGCTCCCATTTGCCCAGCAGGTTGATACGGACTGGGGGCTTCTCTTTCAAAACAAGATCACCTTCTCGGATCTCCCGATGCTTTACTTTCTTGTCGAAGGCTCTGGCCATTCTTCCTTGGTAAGCTCGAATATGTTCTATGGCTTTCAATCGGCGTTCATCTAGCAGGGCCAATTCATCATGGCGACTTTGGAGCCATTCGACCTCGTCGATCTGACTTTCCAACAGTACCCGGAGTGAGGGGATTCTAGCTCGATTGGGAGTACGGCTTCCATTCCGTAGGTGAGAGCAAATGGTGTTTCCCCGGTTGCCGTTCTGACGGATGTTCTGTAGCCCCAGAGAGCAAGGTGAAGCTTCTCGGGCCAATCTCGACCTCGGACAGCCATTTTCCGGATGATGTTTTCCAGAGTCTTGTTTGCTGCTTCAACGGCTCCGTTAGTTTGGGGCCTGTAGGGAGATGACTTGTGACGGGTTATTCTGAACTCTGCTAGCAGCCTGTCGCATTCCCCTTCGAAGTGGGATCCATTATCTGAGATAATTTCGGCCGGCAACCCGTATCTGCATATGATGTTTTCTTTGATGAAGAGGGCTACTTTCCTTGAGTTGAGAACCTTGTAGGATTTTGTAGGGCATCCTTTTCAGTTCCTTCGAAGAAACTACCAATCTGCGTCTCTTTAGGCTCTTCCGCAGTTCCCAAGTTCACACTTGTCAAAATCTCTTCGGCAGCTTGGGCTCGATTTTCCTCTTTCCGAACAACCTGCTTAAAGATTTTTGTTCTCTTCTTTTTTTTTGTTTATTTAATGTGTCTGCTTCTTTATCTAATGAATCATTATTAAATGTTTTTTTTTAATTATTAATTAATTTATCATTAGTTAAAGTGGCAATCAAGGGATACTCAGAAAGGTTCGTCATTTCATTAGGAACGAAAGGAAATACAGCACTGGCTACAACTTCGCAGTCTTTAGGCGTAAGGCCATCAGACGACTCTAGCGACTCAAACTAGACAATGAGGGACTCGGAGGACTTTACAAAGGTTGACACAAAGGGAAGGGGGACCAATCCAAGCTTGGTGATCATTTCCTCTTTGGTCACGGACGGGCCTGAGAGAGTTTCCCAATTCTTCAATGGCATTGTCGTCAGTGGCCTCATGACTCGGGAATTGTACTGTTTCTGTTCTTCTTTCTCAATCATTGCTATCATCTCTTTGACTGTACTGAGATCAATCAGGTCCGGCACCTGAACTTCTTCCCCGAATAACTGCTGCATAATCGGAACATCCCAATCATCTGAAAAGACTTCCGCAGCTTTGGCTTTCGGCATTGTCAGCTCAAACTCAGGCTTTGGGCCTTCCTGGGCAGTAGTAAGCTTCTCGAACTGCTCTACCAGGTTGGGCACGCCTCTGAAAGTGTACTCGCTCTCCATGGTAGTGGTAGTCCCGGATATCTTGGGTAGGTCCAGAAACACTCTACGGACCGGGTTAGCTTTGGCTCCCCTGAACTTGTTGAGGCTATCCTGTAGCTTCAGCCATCCTTCTGTAGGAGTGGGCTCTTTGACTGTGACATTACCCGGTTGTGTGGGACCCTTTACAAAGTAGTCAGCCAAATTAGGACTGAAAGGGAGAGACTTAGGGTTGTTGGCCTGTGTCTGCTTCAGCTGGGTGAGCACGGGGTCCTCTTTCTCAAGGTTAGGAGCTTCGGCTGTCTTGACACCGGGATTACGGTTTTCTCCGGATGCTTGATCTGCTACCCTTTTATCTGCCTTGGGATTCCCTTGGAAGATTTGCCCGGATCGGGTCAACAGGTTAACTTCCTCATCAGTTGCTTCTTGATTAGATTTCTTCAACGCTGCTAAGGTCAACGGGGGAGCCTTTTTGGCTATCGGCCACTGGTTCTGATGGAGTCTAGCAACGGTGAGGGGCTGAGCTTGAGTGCACCGGCTTCTTCCCCGGGCGGCCCTTATAGCGCTTCCCAAGTCACAGGCTTTTGAGTGTGGGGTTGTGTTGTTGCCCCCTGGATGGCCCACAGAGCTAGGGCGTCCTCCGATTCGCTCCCATAGCCTGCCTTGCTCATAGTTATCATACAACAAGAGTCGCTATTCTCAGGGCTTGGCGGCTTTTCGATCTCATCCCCGGTATAGTGCAACCATTCTGGTTCCTTTCTGTAATACTCAGAGCTGGAGATGATTATAGCACTCTGTGTGGGAGGCGCATCCAGTATCATGCCGGTTTCCAGGACTTCTCTGAGAGCTGAAATACATTCGGGGAAGGTGACCTCTTCTCGGGTAACCCTGACAAGGAGTGTTACTTTGTTTTGGGGCGGATTTGATCTGACCATGGTTATTTTCTCATTGGGGAGGATGGGAGTTAGTTTCCCTCTCTCTAACAGATCTTCGACTATCAGCCTGGATCGGATGCCTGAAAACCCTTTCCCCAAAGCATGGTAGGCAGTGTTGAACTCTAAGACGTCCACATGCTCAGCCCCATGAAATTTCATGGCCTTCATGTCCTCGGTTTCATAGTAGTCGTCTTCCGAAGTTTCCTCACCCTCTGAAGTATCCGGAAACTGGCCACAAGTACATCTTACGTGTGACGCTTCATGGGGGCCCATCCCCATCGGTATTTGACCCGCATTTTCTGGTGGTTCTTCATCGTCGCTTGCTGACAACCAACCAACCATTGTGTCTGGCTCCCATGGCATCATTTCCGGCCTGATTGTTCCAGATTGATTCCGGATCTGGGGCCTCAGTTGACTCTTCGCTCTCGTCATCATCATTGTCATCGCTGTCATCGGAATCATCTTCCCATACTACTAGGATTTCGGCCGAGAGGGAACGCCGATCAAACCCGTTAGGGGAATATGGGTGCGTGCAACCGCAGAAATTGTCATATGCTCCCATTCCCGGAAGTGGTGATTGTGACTCAGCTTCTCCGCCCAGAAACTGCGGGGGAAGGGTGAGAGGGGGTGGCACGTATTTGACTCCAGGCAGGATATAGAAGGAATCCTCCTCCTCTGATTCTTCGCTGTCCTCGGGATCATTTTCAGCCTCTCCCAAAACTAACTTGCAGAAGTGTACTAGCTCCAGATGCTCTTCGGCCTCTTTGCTGATAAGCCCCAGTACAGGCGCCCGCCTGAAGCTTTCTTGCTCGATCCTTCTCGATTGTTCTAACCATCTTGTGTAAATGGTTTTCTCATGTTTTGACCGGAACAACCCCAGTTCTTCAGTATCAGCTTTCCCTCCCTCCGAGAAATAGCGGGCTTCATAATCTTGCAAGAAATCTCTGACGTGAGACCAAGGTGGGCCGACTTGTTCATCATCCTCAAGGTTGAGGGGGAATCCGAATTCAGGATCCTCGACAAGGTTGACCATGGGTATTTGGGGACCTTCATCAGCATCTTCCTGGGCATGCGAAGGTTCTCCGCATTCAATCATATTCACCCGATTATGGTTCCTTGGCAGAGGATTTTTGACTGCATTAGGCCCCTCGGGGCCTTCCAACTTTCCTTGTTCTATCAAGCCTTGGATCGCCTTTTTCAGAGTGAAGCAGTTGTCAGTCAGATGTCCGTGGGCTTGATGAAAAGCGCAATACTTTGAGGTATCCACGGGAGCATTCGGATTCCTGGGTTGGAAATTCTCCTAAGGCCGCAGCAAGCCTTCCTTCACCAGTCCCCTAAAGATATCGTTCAGAGGCATTCCAAAGTTTTCGAGGTTCATGACCCGTAGCCTGGATTCAGCTGGTTTTCTGGGAGAAAAAGGAGTTGTGTTATTACATTCCTGTCCCGCGTAATTGATCACCTCTTTGCCTTTAGCAGGAGCGGGAGCGGTGTTGGAGGTAGGAGCCATGTATGCGTAGCGGGTGTAGCGGCCATTGTTGATTGTAAGCCTTTTCAAACTTAGGCTGCGGAGTTAACCATAGCCCGTAAGTACGAATACGGGAAGTGAGCGAGGGAGGCTCTTAGATGTGGTTTCGGGCATGGCGAAAGATGTCCAGTTGTTCCTCTTCGAAGGAGGGATGGCCATTTCACCGAGTTTCGATTCCACCGCTTGTAGAAATCCCCAACATTCTCATCGGGACGCCGCCTTTGTTGTCTGCGAGTCAACTCTATTTGTTTCCCATTCCAAGTTAGCTTTGTACTTTTACGTGAAGGCATTAGTAATCTGGTCCCATGTATCCTGGCCTCGGGTTTTAAGCGGAAGAACCATTTTAAGGCCTTGGATTTCAAAGATAGGCGAAATAGTCGGCCAAGCTTGCTGATTGGTACACCCTTTGGCCTTCATCGCCAAGGTATACGTGTCCAGATGAGTTTTCGGGCATGCAGTACCATCAAAGAGGTCCAGATTTGGCAAAACAAATTTGTGAGGCAGGGGAACGATGGAGTCCGGGTCCGTAGGCCGGAAGGCAGACTTCTTAGCGGTCAATTCAGCAATCTGCGCTTTCATTTCCTTATGTTGTTCCATGAACCAGGCCAGATGAGGATCTTGTGGTGGAACCATGGCGTTCAAACCGGTGACTGAGCTAGAGTGAGGAGCTACCACTGGCGGCAGACTGGTGGATGGAACGGCCGATCCGGGGACATAGGTGAAAACCTGTCCTTGGCCCAAATTGCCCGGGGGAGCATGAGTAGGAGCCTGGGCAAAGGGATAGAACTTTGTGGCCTGCTGTTGATTTTCAACTGGCAAAGTGGGTGGAGGCAGTCCTGATGTAGCTGGGTAGCTTGGATTTCCGGAGTGAGACCCATAGGTAGGCTTAGGTGCGGGCTGCTGTCCCTGATTGTTGAATTGCATGGCCGTCTGGGGCGATGGTGTATAACCGTGGGGAGAATGCTGCGGTCTGGTGATTACGATGAAACCGGGATGGAGGTTTGGTAACCCATCGAACCCCGAGTGAGAAATGGATTTGTGAAAGCGTGTGAGGAGCAAGCGAGCTAGTATCATTACGAGGAGGGGCTCTGATTGTGGCCCCCAACGGGGCGTGGCGGCATTCCAAGCTGTTCTTTGTGAAGGTTCGGATGATCGGTTCCAAGGCGAGGTGGGATCCTAATTTGCTTTGTGGCATTAGAGGTATCCCCAACCATGAGAAGACATTCCGTCTTGGCTTTGTCCCCACCGAGGAACCGCTAACCGATTTGTCCGTCGGGTTGCATGGATCCAGTGAGTACGAAGGCTGGGAGGCTGGTGACCCGAAGATCGAGGAGCATGGGTTCTGATAGTGGTACCATAGGAGGTAGGTAGTGGCATCCTGGAGTAATCAGGGCAACTGAGAGTGGGATTGGCATCCTTTTCTTCTTCCACGGTGAAGGTGCCATCGGGATTGAGGCTGGTGGCCAAACCGTGGCTCTTAATAGCCTCCATAAGGCTATTCAGCTGTGCTTCCTGTCGCAATCTCATATGTTACGCTGGCGATTCCCTTTGCATTGCATGCAGGGGGTCCGGGAGGCGGAGTGACGTTGTCCCCATCATTACCGAGTGATGCGAGACATTACGAAACCCGGAGTCGGAACAAACGGTGAAGGCGACGATGCGCTTGACTCTTCCCAACCGATCAAACGGTGACCGGCGCAGAAACCAAGCTTTGTGAGGAGCTGCGGGGGAAAAGGCACGAGGGTTCAGATGTCTGGGGATTGAAGGAGGGTAGGTGTTTGGGCTTTGGGCTCATGCAACATGCGGTTATTTGTTCTTGTTTACTTAAAACATGTTTTATTAACCTAATCGGTTGGAAAAGATTGCTCTTCTTTTTCGTAAACTACTCTGGATCCTGGATCAGTGGGCCCCGTCACTACGTCTATAAGCCCCTCGTATGTATTTTGACTTCCCAGGGTGGACATCCCCGGGCGAGGGTCCTATAGGGAAAGCGGGTCCTACCGACCGAAGAGAAAAACGATCCTAAAAGTCTGGCGGGTAATCGAGTTTTAACGAGCATTCGATGTAACTTACGGACAAATCTGACGTCAAAATCAAGATCATGTCCGAGGGCTTGACAAAAAGTCGGCATGATTCGGACTGATAAACGTCCACGATTGATCTTGACTTATCGTCAATTAGGCCGTAATTAGGCATGGAATAATCGTTAATCCTTGATGACTCAGTGTCATGCTGGGAGTCAGTGTATAATTTGTGCCAGTCAGAGTCAAAGTCAAGGCGCCAGTCAATATCTGGTCAAAGCCCGTGACGGAAAATTGGCAGGACTTCGACTGATTAGGGTCCCGAAAGATATTGACTTGGTATGCCGACTAAGGCTTGAAAGGAAAGGTCTATACACAGACATGGCATGACACAGACCAGACTAAAAACCAACCGGGTCTCGGACAAAGTGTGTCACAGACAAGTGCATGGAAGACACGAGGCTCCATGGGATGTTTGGGTAGTCCCGTGCTTGCACCGAGAGGCGTAATAAGACCAAACGGGCCGCTACAGGGATTTCCCCGGGTTAGAGACGTAGTGTGCAGTGTAAGGTCACGTGCGCGTAGTGTGCAAGCAGTCTATCTTCTTTTTCTGAGTAAAATAGAAATTTTTCATGTGTCTTAAAAAGTATGATGCATGCACAAAAATGATTTTTTTATTTGAAAATGATTTTTTTTTGAATTTTTTTTTTTGAAGTCTTTTCTTTTGGAAATCTTTTTTTTTTGAAAGTAAATGCACACATAAGCACATAAACACATAATTCAAAATGCAAGTTAACGGGTCCGATAGTCAAAATTTTGACTTTTTCCGAGGCGACCAAAACAACACGAAAATGTGAAAAATCCACACACACACAACAAACGGTTTCAAATGCCGGGACGGAAGCTTGACCCTCAAAAGTTTTTTTTTTTTTTGAAAAGATAAAACTCGTTTCGTCCCCAGCGGAGTCGCCACTGTAACGATGTTGCCATTTTCCCGAAAGATTTGGTTTCTTTTCTTTGAAAATCAATCGAAAAAACACGGAGTCGCCACACCATTTTTATTTTAAGGGCCAAAACTTTGAAAAATGTCCGAGATTAGAGATTTGGGTTCGGAGGTCACGTTACACGCCGGGAAGAACGTTAGTGTTCACCCGGAATGCCTCGTAAAACGAGTCTTCCAAGCTTAAAAACTATTTATGTGTGTGTGTATGTGTGTGTGTGTGTGTTCCTTTGGCCAAAATAAGTAGAAACTGAGAAAACTAAAAATTGGGAACTCTTTATTAGACTTTAAACAAGTCTCATGATTTTTGGTGTGATATTTGGGTTGAGTTTTGGTACTCAAAAGATTTTTTGAAGTTGAAAACCAGTTCTGCCAGAATGAAAAAGGCAGTGGACACTTGATTTTAAAATGGGTTTAAGGGCTTTAAAAATTCAAAATCTGGGGAAAGTACGAGAATTAAAGTTGTTCAAAACACCTTAAATAAGGTTTCTACAAAATAAATTTCCCATTTGGAGATGATTTAGTGGACCAAAATCTTCTGGAAACCTCAGATGTGAAATCTGGATTTCCAGAGACTGATGAACTGACCTTTAAAAGATAATTTGAAAAAGGGAGTTTTACTCTCGCAAAAAATAAAGTAAAAATATGTCTGGAAATATCTGGATGTTGGATACAAAAAGTATTTTGTAGTCAACACCAAATTCCAAGTTTCTGTATGTCCAAAAAATTAGACCATGGACAGAGGTCTTAGAGAAAGGCTACTGGACAGCAACTTTCTCTTGAAGAAAAACATGATTTTAAAAGGGGTTTGGCATCCATGCTTGTCCCCATTTCCTTAGGATTTGATTAGTAGTCACTAGAAATTTTAGTGGTGATCTACTATATCAAGCCATCCTTAGGGTACATTAGGACTAAGCATTTCATTTGCTTGGGAAGGGGAATTTTATCCTTGAAAATGAAGATTTGATGTATGAAAATGGTTTTTAGGGTTTTGAAAACATGTTTGCAAGTAAGTAAAAACACTTTGAAAGTAATGTTGATCCTTGTAGAGGATCATCCATGGAGATGAACTTCCATGGTGGTCCTCTTGGATCTAGGGCAAGAAGATGAACAAACTACATTTTGGAGTTTGAAAATGCATGCATGGATGAGAGAGATTTAGGGTAGGAAGAGGGAGGTTATACCTATCTTCCCTTGTGTTTTGTGTTTGAATGGATTCAAGGCTTGAATGTGTTTAGGGTTTGAATGTGTTTAGGGTTTGTGTTTAGAGTTGGTCAAAGAGAAAACAAGTAGATAACACTTAAGTCCTCTATGTTTTCTCTCTAATCCTCCTCCTAAGGTGTGATTTAAGCTTGGGCTTGTGTATGTATGAGAGTGATTTGAGAATGTTTTGAGTGAGTGAGATTTGGGAAAGATTCAAGAGAAAATGGTGGCAATTCAAGGGAATTCCCACTGTTTTCTCCCTATTTTTCGCCAAGGTGCAGTTATAAAATGTGTTCTTCCTCCCTTCTTTCTGAGACTGAAGGGCTTAATTTATAGGCCTCTGAAAATGCCATAGATGTCAGCGCGGATTAAACCCTCAGCGTGCACTGTTCATTAATTACAGCTGCAGGCTTTGGACACAAAGAATATTTTCAAAAAATTCAAATTGGTTGCTGTTTTTCAGCTTGCCAAATTCGGATTTTTACAATTTCTTTTCTTTTTGAGATTCTTTTCTTGGTTTAACCTTAAATGGCAATCCCTAATCTACCCTTACTTTGTTAGAAAGGTTAGGAATTGTTAGAAATGTTAGGAATGTTAAGACTTTCATTAATTTTCTAACGAAAATGCTAACAACTCAAATTGGAGCACTTACACCGGGAAGATCTCCGGATCACTCTGCTGGTTCCATGGAAAGAACCCGATCACCTCACAAAACCAAACCTGCATGTTCAAGACAAAAGGGTCATTTCTCTCATAAAAATCTCAAGACAAAAAAGTGAAAGAGAGAAAAGAGAGGGAGACTACCTCCAGCACAAAAGAAAAGCAGTCCATAGAAGCAGCCTTGTTCCGGCTGTACATATCCAGAGAGAAGTAAAGCTCAGCCAATTCGGCCTCACCCCAAGAGACCGCCCCAACCTCATCCAGGTTCTCCAAAGAGTCAAGCAGGCACAGCATAGCCAGCATCCCAGAATTCGCAAAAATGGTGACTGACAGCATCAACCACAAGAAAGCTCTCACGAGCTGGTGGGCAGTCACCTCGTTGGCGGCAAACCCCTGCATGCACTCCAGGACCGCCACCTCCACATTCCTCATCTCCATCCCAAGCCCCTTAGGACGGAGGTCAAATCCAACCAGAGCTTTGAACTCTTCCGCAGTAATGTGATCCCTCCAGGTCACAGGCCTCCCAGTGAACTGCAAGCCTGTAATAGCAGTGAAGTCGGCTGGCATCACCGTGATCTCTCCCCAGCTAAGATGAAAGCTGTGGGTGGTGTCCCACCAGAACTCTGAGAGGGCCTGGACTAGCCCCTTGCTCTTAGAGGTCACGTGGATACCTCTACTGATAGAATCAATGAAAAGATCAAGGTCGGTAGCCATTACCAGCTGCTTGGGGTTCACCCCATCCTTCTCGAAGTTGGGCATCCTATCCCACAACTTCACTGCAACCTCAGAAGGTCCCCTCGACTTGTGCTCCTGTAGTAAAACACAACAAAAATGTGTCAGTCCTTCATCTCATCTCAAAATCATGCATATATTCAAAAGTGCACATATTTTCTAAGAAAAGCATTCATAAAAGATTTCTAGCATCATTTGTCTAGAAAAACGTGTCCTTCATCATTTGAAACACGTCATGTCAAGCACATTGCTCTCTCAAGTACAAATTTCCAATTTTCAAAATTCTTTGCACATATGCATTGATTTTTTTTTCAAAATGGCATGCATGAATCCTTTTCATCGTCCAAAATCTTTTTTTCCCATTCATGATCAAGAATTGACCTAGTTCTAGCACATGCAAGGAATCCATCACATTTTAGACATTATTTTTCTTACTTTATTTTCAAAAAATGAGTCATTCTCATTATTTTTCAAATAAATTGCACACGCATGTTCATTTGTGCCCTTAGCCTCGTAGGTTAATCATCAAAATTCCAAAATCATAGGAAAATTCGAAGAATTCCTAAAAATCGGGTCAAGCCCTAAATCAATCAAAATTCCAATCAAAATCGACAAAATCAAGCAAATCAAGAATGCTTACCCCAATAGATTGAGGTTTCGTAGATTTGTGCTCTCCCCTATCGGGATAAAGCTCAGACGGAGGCATGTTGAACTCATACTTCCGCTCTGTTTGAACGAGCTCCCTCCTCCTCCTCATAGCGGCTTCGGATAAGGTTCTTCGTGCTTGCCTAGGCACCATGTTTCCTTCCGGATCCATTTTGATCAGTTGAAGCAAAGGAATTGAAGGATTTTTGAAAATTTTCTCTCTCCTCTCTCTCTCTTCCTCGGCAGCAAGCAGGCGGCAATGGTGCCCAATGCCCGTTTCAATTCAGTTTAAATAATCTGGTGAAATTAAATTTCAAGCCGGACGACCTCTTTTTCCTCCACCTCATGCCGGGCGGCCTCATTTGCTCTGAGCTGAAATTACACTTTTGGCCCTGGACTTTCCACTTAGGCATACAGTTCCCGTTATCTCTTAACTAGAATAACGCTGTTTCCTAAGGATATCCGTTATCTCCAAGAAGAATAAACTTTCCTCCTGAGTCGCCTCCGTTACTTCCGTTATAACGGAATAACGCTAGGTGACAGCCTCCGAATTGTCAAAACCCCAAACTTTAGCTACCTCTATCTCATAGATAGTGAAGTACGCTTCAGTTTCTCAAAGCTTTAGCTACCTCTATCTCATAGATAGTGAAGTACGCTCAAGTTTCTCTAAATTTTAGCTACCTCTATCTCATAGATAGTGAAGTACGCTCAAGTTTCTCTAAACATAAGCTACCTCTATCCCATAGATAGTGAAGTACGCTTCAGTTTTTCCAAACTTTATCTACCTCTATCTCATAGATAGTGAAGTACGCTCAAGTTTCTCAAACTTTAGCTACCTCTATCCCATAGATAGTGAAGTACGCTTCAGTTTCTCTAAGCTTTAGCTACTTCTATCTCATAGATAGTGAAGTACGCTCAAGTTCTCCAAACTTTAGCTACCTCTATCCCATAGATAGTGAAGTACGCTCAAGTTTTTCAACTTTAGCTACCTCTATCTCATAGATAGTGAAGTACGCTCAAGTTCTCCAACCTTTAGCTACCTCTATCCCATAGATAGTGAAGTACGCTCAAGTCTTCCAACTTAAGCTACCTCTATCTCATATATAGTGAAGTGCACTTAAGTTTTCCCAACTTTAGCTACCTCTATCTCATAGATAGTGAAGTACGCTCAAGTTTTTCCAAACTTTAGCTACCTCTATCCCATATATAGTAAAGTACGCTCAAGTTTTCCAACTTAAGCTACTTCTATCTCATAGATAGTGAAGTACGCTCAAGTTTTCCCAACTTTAGCTATCTCTATCTACTCGATAGCGACGTAAGCTTTAGTATCTTCAGGTGACAACCTCCATTAATTGTCAATCAGGTGACAACCTCCATTAATTGTCAAATTAGGTGACAACCTCCATTAATTGTCAAATCAGGTGACAACCTCCATTAATTGTCAATAAGGTGACAACCTCCATTAATTGTCAATCAGGTGACAACCTCCATTAATCGTCAAAACCTCAAGGATCCTAGACATCATTCCTAACTATCTAGTGAGACTTGAACTACGACCAAGGCTTGATTCCTCCGGAATACGTAGGTAGCCTTTCATAAAGGTCCAGCCATCCGACCATAATGGTCACCCTTTTCATTCATCACTCCTCAGTGGTGCATGAGGCTTTCACAAAAGGTCCAGCCATCCGACCACAATGGTCACCCTGTTCCTTCATCACTCCTCAGTGGTGAAGTAGCCCCTCATAGAGGTCCAGATATCCGACCACATTGGTCACTTCTTTCATCTAGCATATCTCCAGTAGGATCAGCCATTTGACCTCCTAGGTCACTTTCCTTCCATCATCCTAGCAAGGGACCAGCTTCTCTTCGCCATTCCCCAGTGGATCCCTGAACTACGACCTGGCTTGATTCCTCCGGGATATGTAGGTAGCCTACTTTAGGTTCAGCCAATTCGCCACATATGACACCCCTTTCCCCAGCGGATCTTTTTCGAACTACGATCTGGCTTGATTCCTCCGGGATACGTAGGTAGCCTTCCAAAGGGTCAGCCAATCGACCACCTTGGTCACCCAATCCGTCTCGACAGTTCGCCAGATTGGATCCTTTTTTATCGACAACCCCACTCGCCCTGCAAGTGACGTTGCCAAGGGACTTCTGTAAGTACCCAAATCTGGCTCATGCCTTCCGGTTAAGTTCCCCGGCAATTCCCCAAACTTTCCTAAAGTTCAGGGGCAATTTGGGAACTTTTCCAAACCTTCCGAGGGGTAAAGGACTTGTTAGAAATTAAAATTCCACGTAGTCCCTCGCTGGAAAAGAGCTTCTAGAAGGCTACCTTGCATGGTTCTAGAAATAGGCTGAGTCACTAATGGATAAGACCGCACAACATCATTAGCCAAGGGTTACAGCCGCACGACTTCATTAGCCATCACCAGACTGCCTATAAATAGAGGCCTCCTATATTCATTTTGAGAGACAATTTTTGGCACTGTTACTCTGCCAAAATACAGTCACGAACTTTCAGAGAATAAAAGCCTCCCAAAATCACCTCCCTCCTCTCCAAAACCTCTCCAAAGTTGATCCTTCCTTAGGCAATCTTCAAGGAAGATAGAGGAACACCACCATTGATAACCTCTCCTCCCCTTCTCTTTAAAATATACTTGTCATACTTGCTATATTGTTCTTTGCTATTTTTATTGTCATTTACTTGCTTGATATTTGATCTATTGTTATAAAAATCAAATCTTTAGTCATGTAGATCATAATACCCCCATTCCCCTATCACATGGGATTCATGGAAGATCCATCCCAAGGATGAACAATAAGACCATAAATGGCTTGTTCTAGGGTGGATCTCTCACATGATGAAGTGAAAATAGCATCCTTTGCATATAAAAATGTCATCTTTTTCATTAAAAATGTCATCTTTATTTATGAATGTCATCCCCCTTCCCATAGACCTTGCTTCCAAGGATTGTCCACCTAAAAGGTTCATAAAGGACATAGGAAAGCCATAAAGGTCCTCCCTTTACATTCCTAGTCTTAGCTTGCATCATGTTCATTACATATGTTAGTGTAAAAATGTCATCTTTACTTTAAAATGCATTACCCATGTCCCTCATGGTTGGATCACTCTCCAAAGATTGCCTAGTGACCTTCTTAAGGCACAAAAAGGCATAGGATGAGTATAAAGATCCAATCTTTATACCCCTCCCTTAGTCCCCTTTGGTACTTGAGGCATCTCTTGGAGTGTAATGGTGTAAAGGTCCTATCTTTACATCATTTCCTTCACATAAAGATGCCATAGCCGGATTTTCCTTTAGAAAAGGATGAACTTGAACCCCTACATCTCCGATCATCACTTAAGACGAGCATAAATGTCCCGAAAAATCTCAAATCATCTCAAGATGTAGGATTGATGGGCAAAGGTCCTTCCTTTCTAAAGAGTCACATCCTTGGACTATAAAAAAGGTGTCCCTATCTTGATCACATGTGACCCAAGGTCTCATAATGATGATCATAAGTCCAAGATGATAACGGGATCAAAGTCCCTAACACATCAAAATCCAAGGAATCCCGAGCGATAACCAACTCATGGTTTATACGTCCGGAAGACCACTTGGCACATTCCCTCCTTTTATCAAAAAACACATCCCACACACAAAAACACAAAGGCAAGCATGAAAATCGGATCTTGGAAGACTTGCTTCGGCAAGGCTCCTTGGGTGAACGTCGATCCGTTCTTCCCAAGGGGTAACTTAACCTCCGGACCCAAATCCTTTTTTTCAAAGTTTTGAGGAAATCAAAATGGCGTGGCGACTCCGTTTTTCAATTTAAACCGGATGTCTTCAAACTGATGTGAGGCGATGATCCCCTTACACTAGAAAGCGGTTCCAACCATAAAAAAACATAAAAAATGGGAAAAGCCGCAATCTTAGGCACCACGTATCACACTGACCACCATCCAGAGAAATGCAGTGCATGTTAACTTGGTAAGCAAACCGCGTCGTCTTTCACCAGCAAGACCGCGCCTTCAACTGCAAGATGCTTACAACTGCTTCATATCGATTTGTTTGGACCCGTCACTACTGCCAGCATTGGAGGAAGTAGATACACTTTAATGGTGGTGGATGATTATTCAAGATATACATGGGTTGAGAGGATGATCTCTAAGGACGATTGCTATGACATCTTAACCTCCCTCTTTAGACGGCTCCAAACTCAAAAAGAAGACGACATCGTTAGTGTTCGATCAGATAATGGAACAGAATTCAAGAACAACGGTGTTGCTCAGTATTGTGATGACCATGGGATTGATCACAATTTCTCGACTGCTGGTGTTCCACAACAAAATGGGGTTGTGGAAAGAAAGAATAGGACGTTGATTGAGGCAGGAAAGACAATGATTTCTGAAGTGAAGCTACCTCAGTATTTCTGGGCTGAAGCAATCAACACAGCATGCTTCACTCAGAACCGCTCCCTCATCAACAAGACCTACAACAAGACTCCATATGAGCTTTGGAGAGGAAGAACCCCCAACATCGCTTTCTTCAAGATCTTTGGCTTCAAATGCTTTATCCTCTAAAACGGAAGAGAAAATAGAGGTAAATTCGGAGCCAAGACCGATGAAGGTATTTTTGTTGGGTATGCTAAACATTCAAAAGCTTTTCGTGTTTTTAATAAAACTAGTTTAAAGATAGTTGAGTCTGTCCATGTTACATTTGATGAGCATTCTCTCCTTGAGCCACATATGGCTCCTAATGTTGCTGATGATTTTGCTGAGCATAATGAAATAGGTGAATCCTCTAGAACCGCACCTGAACCTCAACCGCAAAATCCAGCACCCTCAACTAAAATTCCCTCAGACCAAAATCCTCAAACTGCACCTGAAGTTCATTCTCCAGATGCAACCGCTAGGGAAGAAGAAGTTGTTGAAAATTCTCCCATCCAGCTTATTGAACTTCTTCATCAACTTACCTTCCATGACTTCACTGAAGGATCTAACGATGTTCCAATTGAAGATCTTCAGCAAACCTCAGTCCAACCAGACTTACCCCTGGAGGTTAGAAAAGTCAGCAGTCACCCTCTCTCTAATGTGATTGGTGATCTGTTTTCCGGTGTTCAAACAAGGAGATCAAACTATGATGAGCATACATCCTTGATATCTCAAATTGAACCCAAGAAGATTGATGAAGCACTCCAAGATTCCAGTTGGGTCGTTGCTATGCAAGAGAAACTCAACCATTTTGAAGATGCAAGGTCTGGACATTGGTGCCTAGACCTCGTGACCAAGGAGTGATAGGAACTAAGTGGGTGTTTAGGAATAAGATGGACGAGAATGGAAGCATCACAAGGAACAAAGCAAGGTTGGTTGCACAAGAATATAGGCAAGAAGAAGGAATCGATTATGATGAAACCTTTGCTCCAGTTGCAAGATTGGAAGCAATTAGAATGTTCCTTGCCTACGCCTCTTTCAAGCAGTTCAAGTTATATCAAATGGACGTGAAGAGTTCTTTCCTCAACGATGAACTTCAAGAGACAGTGTATGTTGCCCAACCGCCTGGATTTGAAGACTCCAAATTTCCCAATCATGTCTACAAACTCCAGAAAGCTTTGTATGGACTTAAGCAAGCTCCAAGGGCATGGTATGAGACTCTATCTAAATTTTTACTAGAAAAATGATTTAAACGCGGTAAAATTGATACAACTCTTTTTATTGCCAAATACAATGATTATTCCTTACTTGTTCAAATATATGTTGATGATATCATTTTTGGTTCTACTAATGAGTTGCTTTGTAAGCGTTTTGAGAAGCTAATGAAAAGCAAGTTTGAGATGAGCATGATGAGAGAATTAACATTCTTCCTCGGGCTTCAAATCAAGTAATGCGAAGAAGGTATTTTCCTCAGCCAAGCCAAATACACAAAGGAGTTGATAAAGAAGTTTGGACTAGAAAATGCAAAAGCATACGATACTCCAATGGCCACAGGCAATAAGCTAGATAAGGATCTAAAAGGTAAGAAAGTTGATCAAACCCTATATCGAGGTATGATTGGCTAATTACTTTCTTTAACTGCTAGTAGGCTAGATATCATGTTTAGTGTCTGTGTATGTGCACCCTATCAAGCAGATCCTAGAGAAGCACATTTGATTGCAGTCAAGCGTATAATCCGCTATTTATCTGGAACTACTAACCTTGGACTTTGGTATTCCAAAGATTCGAATTTCGATCTCGTAGGTTATTCAAATGCAGATTATGCAGCTTGTACAATTGACAGGAAAAGCACTAGTGGGACTTGTCATTTCCTTGGGAATAGACTACTTGCTTGGGCCAGCAAGAAGCAAGCATCAGTTTCAGTGTCAACCACAGAGGCTGAGTATATTGCTGCTGGAAGTTGTTGCTGTCAAATCATTTGGATGAAGCAGCAGTTGGTGGACTATGGAATTGAAGAAGGAAACTGCCCAATCATGTGTGACAACACTTCAACAATTTTAGTCTCCAACAACCCTGTCATGCATTCCAAGACCAAGCATATAGATATCAAGTATCATTTCCTCAAAGACCATGTGGAAAAGAGGAATATCCATCTAGAGTATGTGGGGACAGACAACCAGATTGCTGATATCCTCACTAAAGCTCTTGACTCCAAGAGGTTTTTGTTCCTCAGAGGAGAAATGGGTATGCTAGAACTTAAATAAGTCCATACTTTTTATTTGCTAACTTGTGTGTTGAGTTTAGGTTGAAATTCCTGTTGAGGATTCAAACCTCATCCCTGTTGAAATCGCGTGTATACAAACCGCATGCAGTCAACCGCTTGCAGCCAACCGCTCACTCCTAACCGTTCGCTGCAACCTGACCGCTTATATCTCAACCGCGTTTCAACTTACAGTAATCTCTATTTATTTTTATCTTAAAAAAAACCTGTTCAAATTCTTTTATTTTTTTTTCCTCATTTTGGCATAAGGGTATATTTGCAAATGTTTTTTTCACAATATTTCAAATTTTAACTGCATTTAATGCAAAGGGAACATTGGCATTTAAAGCCTTCATGTCAGCCGTCATAGGATTTTGAGAAGAAGATGAAAGGGTGCAACATAGGTAATGATTCATTTTATGGGAAAATAAAACTGTCCTTTCAACTGTTCTAAACCTGAAAATTCCCTATAAATAGCTATCACATTCTATAATTTCAACTCTTCTCTCTGTCACCCTTTGCCATTCGTACCTTCTCTCTACCAAACTCATCTTCTCTCTCTTCAAAAACTTTCAAAAACCCTTAAATATTTCTCAAAACCTTCAATGGCACCAAAGAAGCCCTTCACTGATATGGTATGATTTCTGAAACTTTATCCCTTTAATTTTCTGCACTTCTTACTTGCTTAAACTGCCATTGATGAACATTAAACCTTCGAAACCCATGAACTGTCTTTTGTTCATACCTACTTCATTTCTTGATCATTTTGGATGAAACTAGTTGGGTTTTGTTCGGATTCATGCCTAGATTCTGATTTTGTACTTTATTTTAGGATCAATACATGTTTTGGGTACTGATTTAGGATTTTTAGGTTTTTCTTTTTCGAAAACCCACTTTCATGTTTTTGATATTTCTTGATGATTTTGGATGAAGGTTGAATTTTTATTGTTATATTTTCATTCCCTTTCCCAATGTGATCATTTTGACATATTATTTGTTGATTTTGGTTAACTTTTGATAAATCTCCGTTCTTCATGTTCTTCGTGTTCTTCATGCATTCATGTGACTGTTCATATGCTTTTCAGAAAATTTCTTATGTTTTGGGTTTTTATGATTTTCAATCTTGTTTTTCCATACTTAGAATATTTTAGAAAAAGTTGAACTTCATCACTGCACTTGAACAACATTCATTTTCAACCGCATGCATATTTGCAACCGCATGTGTAAGACTGCTTCTCTTATCTAAACCACATGCTTAATTGATTTGAAACTGCAAGTTATCAACCGCTTATCTTTGTTTGTTTCAAACCGCATGTTGGTAACTGCTTGTATATATTTTGCAACCGCATGCTGAACTTACTTAAGATTTGCTTAGTATATAGGCTGGAAACCAAGACCTTCCCCTCAGGCACTTCTTGGAAGTGTGGGATAACTTTGGATTACAATCCACATACTAGTAATCATACTTTTGTATTTTCTTACTTATTTTCCTACCTTGTATTCACAGTGAACTTGGAGTTTGGAGTTTTTCATTTCTAAAACCGCACTATTGCTGACTGCATGAGTGATCAAACAGCTTGTAAACTGTGAATCTCTAAAATGGATCTAACTTTGACATTCTCTTGTGTAGGAACCTAAATTCTTTCTACCAGGTTGGGAAATTAATGAACCTAAATTAAAGACAGATGCACTTGGCAGAGAGCTTATCATAAAGTTGGATGCTTCAGGAATCCTTCCTCTCTTCAACAAGAAGCAGACCTATACTATTCCTGCATTCGTGGACCAGTTTTATGCAACCGCTAAGCCAGGACAACGACAACTTTCAGATGGAAAGAAGATCAACTGCCTGACTGGCACTGTTGAAGGCTTTGATGTCTCCATTGACTACCTGGACATTCGAAGTACCTACGAGTTTGATGTTTCTGGTGCTCCTCTTGAAGTTACTCAAGCGGTTATGGATGCAACTGCTTCTACAACTACTGGTACTCTCTCTTCCTTGACTGGATATTACAAGAAGGTGCGAAGGAAAGCTTTTGGTGAAATTATGAGCCACCTATGCTATTTGGTTGGGAAGTCTGTTTGTGGAAAGACTGGCAACCACAACAACTTCACCTCCCAGCAGTGGATGTACTGCTGTGTCGTCTACAACGGAATCAAGCTCCATTGGCCCAGAATTCTTCTGAGAGAGCTTGCAAATAGCATTGATACCTACCAGTCAAAGACCAAGCATGAAGATACTAGATAGATACCCTTCTGCAAACTGTTAACTGCCATATTTGCCAACTACCAACATTTGGAGGACTTGAGGATCTCCACTCCAGAACTGTCTGTGAATTGGGGAAATGAGGAATCCCTAGGTCTGAGAGTGTGCCATAACTTCAGATACTCCTTTGGGAATGCTGATTACAAATCACTCTATGAAGCTGACACCTATCAACCTATGGAGGTGTATGTGGAAATGACTCCTGAGACCGCAGTCCAAGGTATTGGAAAGGCAATCAAGAAGGCCTCAAGGAAGCTCAATCGTGCTGCTAAACCGCCTGTAAAGAAAGCAAGGACCGCATCAGCCAAACCGCGTGCTGCTGCTGCTGCTGGTGCTGGAACAAGCAAGAAGGGCAAGGAAAAGATGACCCTAATTGATTAACCTGAGGAAGAAGAGGAAGATGAGGAAATTCCAAGCTTGGTTGCAAGAGCCAGGAAGGCCAAGCAAACCTGAAATTTTCTATGGCTTAGAACAAGTGAGGCGAAACTCACAAGGTGAGATGAAACTCACAAGTGTTGTCCTTTGTGTTGGCAACACTAACAACAACACACACCAATTCTAGAAAAACAAAAATAAATAGAAATAAATCTAATTTGCAGTGGAAAAATTAAAACAATACACAAGAATATAATTTTTATCAAGTTATATAAATATATAACTTGATGGGTGCCAGGAGGGCAAGACCTTTCTATTAATAATATGAATTCAATGCAAGGTCAAAGAAGTTCCTTAATGATAAACAATCATTAACATAAGGAACAACATATAAAAGAACTCTCTCTGAAAATGAACACTTAAAACCTCACAAAAATATGAAAATCTATATGAAATTCTCGAGTGTCGGACTGAGTGTTGCCAACACTGAAATGGCAACACTTGAGAGCAGAATTCTATTTCTTGTGCAGATTTGCATTTTCTGAATTGGATGATCTTCAATGAAGATCCACTGCACTATTTATAGGCCACAAATACTTGGAGCCTACTCAAAATGATCAGCAACAGCCTTGGAGTTTGTTTCCTCCATTTTAGCCAACTCACCTCAAATGTAGGAGACTTAGTCTTCTCTTGCTTCTCTTGCTTGTACCTCTCAGCTATAGATGCCTTGTACTCTGACTTGTTCTCCCCCTGAATAGCTGAATAATATCTCTTTTTGCTTGGTCATTAATTAAACAAATAAACACATGTTTATTTGTTAATTTTCTCCTCTTCTTCGTGAATCACGCCTGGGCAGTTTCTGAGGACCTATTCAAGCTCATTTAAAACAGACTAACTACTGCTATTTAAACATTAATTTCCACATTATTATTTGTGAAAAATACAGTAACTATCTCAGTGTTGCCAAATCCAAATGGCAACACTTGTGGCAACACCAGTGGCAACACTGGTTTGCAAGACTTGGGACAACATTCATGGCAACACATGATCTAACATTAACAATCTCCCCCTTAGTTACTGATTTCTTCACAAAATACCAATGTGATGATCTTTACAAAACAGTTAGTCAAACTTAACAAAAAAATCAAAAAATGCAACGTGATTTAATAGAGGCAACATCAACCTTCAGGCAATGTTTTGAAAATATTTTTCAATCAAAGTATCACACTCACAAGAGTGGCAACATCAACCTTCAGGCAAATGACATCTCATAATTTAGAATTATCTCCCCCTTAATACGAAATTAATAACTAACCAAAATAATTATTAAAATCTTAATACAACCATCCAACCATGTAGCAAAAACCATCCACCAAAGTTTGAAGAAAATTCCTGCCGAAACAAAGAAAAAAAAAACAGAAATTAAAATTGTTTAAGCATAACAAACCAAATAAAAACAAATAACATTGTTTTTGTTACCAAACCACCAAAACAAGTAACCATTCGAAACCACCTTCAACCTTCTGCATTTTCAGCTCCTTCACCTCCCTCAGCTGTACCACTTGGTCCAGCTCCAGCTTCATCCGCTCCATCATCACGCCTTGACCTTGATTGATCTCCCCCTATTTTGGAAGAAATCATATCCACCATTTTCATCATATCAGTACGTATGTCCAGCCACCCCTGTATCACTGAGTCAATATGCTTCACCTGACTATTGAAAAAATTAAGAACCATAGCAGCATCAATCATTACAGGAGCAGTGTTGCCTGAAGTGCTCCCAATTTCAGGGGCGACACTTGAAGCAGGAGCAGCCAATAGAGGAGAATCTGTAACCAAAACCCATGGAAAATCTCTGTGCCTATCACCTTCAGTAAAATGTTTGCTAATTCTGTAATAGATAGGCTTCTCAGAGATATTATCGGCATTCCAAGGCTTAAGGTTTTGGTACATAAGAGCATTAAAAATAAGGGAAGGAAAAATGAAGGAGGAGGTTTTTCTTTTCTTGGCCCATGCAGCTAGGTGAACAAACGCTAATCTCCCAAAGTTGACTCTTTGTTTCTTGCCTAGTTTGTACAACAAAGTGGCTTGCTCGAATGTCACCGTGTTTTCATTGGCCGTAGGTAGCCAATTTGTTATACAAATTTTGTGAAGCACGCTAAACAAAGAAGTAAGATGGGTAGATTTAAAGTGTTCGGTCCAAACAGTGATTCTCCCTCCAGTAAAAAAGGTGGCTAAGGTTTTCGGTTCAATGTCCAAACTCTCATCTTCAATATTAGGAAGGCCGAATGCTTTATTGATGATCAAGGGATTAAAATCATAAATATTGCCCCTAACAAAGATCTTTCCATAGTGAGGGGTATTCCTATCATCAATATCCTCCCTAAGATGAGCATAAAAATTCCTAACCACACTTTCAATATAACCGGACACTTTCACAACCGTAGGTAAGAAGTTTCTATCTTCCAAAAATTGTTACACTCCTAACTCCTTGAACTGAGTCACATACATGTTTCTTTCATTCAGAATCTTTTTCTCAGAATCTTGAACCCACTTATCTAAGCTGGATTCACTATAAAATTCCTCGGAAAGAAATGGGCGTTCATAATATCCAAAAGACTCATATTCAGATTTTGAATCCTGAGAGGGAGTAGGAGTGTGTACCTCAGGCCATGAAATGGGAGAATACGAAGGTGAACTTGACTGGGCTTTGGTCTTGGCAGCAGGTGTTGCCATTGGATTGGCAACACTTAGGGCGACACTGGAAGAAATTTTCTGTTTCTTGGCAATCCGGGACTTGACTTGAGCAAGAGTTTCTTCATCATCCATCCATGCTTCCTCTTCCTCATCCTCATCAGAAGTTGATGAGGGCTCCTTGGTCTCTTTGAAGATTAGGTCCGAATTGTCCTCGGACGAAATGTTGAGCGAAGAACTTGAACTATCCTCCACATTAACAGGATCATCAGCCATGTTGGAAGGTATTTTGGACCTGAACAATGTCTTGATCCTTTCTGACTGACGACGAACACCACCCCGAAATGACGAAGAGGCATCAAACGCCTTTCGTTTCTTGGTTTTCTTTTGAGGGGCGAAGGTGAGTTCAACGGAGGGGGTAGCTTCTGGAAGGCTTATAGGAATGGGAATTTGAGGAGGATTGTACACAATAATGTCCAAAGATGGTGAGGTTGAGGGTGTGGCCAAAAATGTCGCAGGAGATATTTCCATAGGAACGGCGACATTTGAGGCAACACTCGAAGGGGCTAAAGGTGAAATCTCCATGAGGGAAGAAATTTGGGAAGTATTTTTGGGACTTGCCATGGAAATCGAAGGAAAAAACGAGGAAGAAGGGGAACAGGGAAAGGGTTTTTCCGCCTAGAGAGAGAAGAAAGAAGAGAGAGAGAGGGTTTAGTGAGGAGGAGGGTTTTAATGAGTAATAGGGAAGGATTAAATTGATTTGACAAGTTCAAATCAATTTAAAATCCTTTTATCTCAAACAAACCCAACAAACCAATCCCACTGTTATCCGCCATTTTGAAAAAAAAAACATTTTTTTTTTAAATATATAATAACTAAAAATAATTTTAGCAATATCCATAAAATTGAGTTTTTTAAAATTCAAATAATGAATTTTAAAAAATAGATATTTCTAAATTACAATTAGTTAGACAAAAAATAAATATTTTTGCTAAAAACCTTTTAAATTTCACAAACTCTAAATATAAGGAAATAGACTTTTGGAAATTTAAAATTTAATTAACAAAAACAAAAACAAGAAATAAAAAATTAATGTAGCATCTACTAATGTGTTACTAGCAATGTTGCGTGACACACAAGGCAACATTTTTAAATAAAATCCCCTTGATATTTTTTTTTCAACATATATATCTTATCATTCCTTAGGCACTTTTTAAGCAAGCTTTACACATTCTTTATTTACAAGGAAGCATCGTAGTAGCGAGCTCCGTGCCCCGAGTTTTTTATAAACGTGTAAAGCTATATGTAGTAAGTTTTATACCTTTCAAGTAGGGTACACTGTAGTAGCGAGCTCCATGTCCCTAATACTTAGTATAAAACAACTACATTATACTCCCTTTGGGAATATTTTAACAAGCTTTGCCTTTTTTTCAATATCAACATAATATAAGTGACTTTGTCACTTTTAGCACAAAGGGGTATTTTATAAAAACATGTTAACCTTAAGTATATACGCATACTAGAATAAAAAGGTCAGTAAATGCCCCCCATTTGGGATTAGACTAAAAATATATATATCTATATATATATATTTTTTTAAATAGTAAAAATATACAACAAATACAGAGTGTTACTGTCAGTGTTGGCAACACTGACGGCAACCCTTGAAATAGCAGATTTATAGAAAGCATAAACCAAGAGATTTTTTTCAAACTTGAAAATCTCTCATGGTCTAGGGCTTTGGTCAAAATATCAGCAAGTTGATGTTTAGTATCAATATGCTCTATTTGGATCAAGTCCTTTTCTACTAAATCTCTCAAAAAGTGATGGCGGATATCAATGTGTTTAGTGCGTGAGTGTTGTACAGGGTTTTTGGAAATGTTTATAGCACTCAAATTGTCACAATACATGGTCAAGATATTACTATCAAGACCATAGTCGTCAAGCATATGTTTTAACCATATCAATTGTGAACAACAACTCCCTACGCTACATATTCGATTCAATAATGAGAGAGAGACACAATTTTGCTTGTGACTGTACCATGACACAAGATTATTACCCAAGAAAAAATAATCCCCACTAGTGCTCTTTCTATCATCTATATCCCCTGCCCAATCAGAGTCACTAAAACCAACCAAGTTGGTATTAGTGTCTTTGGTGAACCAGATTCCTAATTCACTTGTCCCAGACACATACTTAATGATTTTCTTGACAGCATTTAGGTGAGAAATTTTAGGAGCAGACTGATATCTAGCACATACACCTACGCTGAACATAATATCGGGACGACTGGCAATAAGATAAAGAAGACTACCTATCATGGATCTATACAGAGTTGGGTCAACATCCTCCCCTGTCTGATCTTTGGTTACCTTAAGAGATGATCCCATAGGTATTTTTGAGCTCTTTGCACTCTCCAATCCAAATCTTTTCACCAGACTCTTAGCATACTTGCTCTGAGAGATAAACATTCCATCATCTGACTGTTTCACCTGCAATGCTAGGAAATAATTAAGTTCTCCTATCATGCTCATCTCGAATGTTGATGGCTTTGGTGGCCATTCTTCAGTCGATGCGGTTCCCGGAGGATGGCTTGCCTGCGGTTCGACTTCAAACCAGATCGCGGAGGTTTTAGGTTGCTCCTTTGACGGTGTCCCTCCATTGGTGTTGCTACCAGATCTCGAGGAACTTGATGATAGAAGTCATGGAGAGCTTCTTCCAGGAGGGCAAAGCATTCGGTGATTCGGAGTTGATTCTTGCTGATATTGATTATCTTCATAGAATCTGCTTCCTTATCTGAGATCTTTGCTTGGATGACATTCACGATGTCTGGATCGAGGGGGCATTCTATCTCTCCTTCTCTGATTAGGCTTTGGAGGAGGTCGCACCATTGTTCTTCCAGGTCAGATATTGGGATGTTGAATTGGACTATGCTGTGATGGCTGTCCCCGTGAGATCCGAGTGTGTCGGCAAGAGGGTTGTCCTGCACTAGCGGGTTGGTGATGAACTAGCTTTCCTCAGGAGGATTTTCGGCGAAGTATGAGTCTACTTCTCGGTCAAGTTCTATTTGGGCGTCCATCTCTTGATCTTCTTTCATGCATTCTTCACAGTCGCATAATTTAACGTTGTCATCTTGGCCCATGAGTTCTTCGATCTCTAGCTCATCACGGCTTAGAGCGTGGATGTAGGGATGTATTTCGTAGCGGGTCATGACTGGAGACTTGTGTGCAGAGGAATATTTGGTCATGTCGGGACCTTCTTCTGGGTCATAGCTTGCTGGCCAAGCGCTTTCCATCGTGCTGCTCCTGCAGATTACTTCGAGGTTACCGTTGGCATTGATGAATTTCACACATTGGTGAAGAGTAGATGATATTGCTTTCATTTGGTACAGCCAAGGTCGTCCTAGCAGGGCGGAGAAGGTCGAGTTGATTTCCATAACTTGGAATTCTACCGACTCCAATTGTTCGTTGAATTGGATCCTCAGATTGATTACTCCTATGACAGGGCGTGGAGTGGAGTCGTAAGCTCGGATTATCCGAGGCGAAGGTCTCATCAGGGAGCGGTCGACACGGAGTTGTTTTATTGTGCGCAAGGCGATGATGTTGACAGTGGAGCCATTGTCGACCAGGACATTTGGGAGGTAGAACCTTTCTATCTTTATGAGGATGAGAAGGGCCTCGTTGTGTCTATTTTCACATATCGGCAAGTCTGCATCTGTGAAGGTTAGACAGCTTCCGGTGCTGCTGTTTGATTCAGTCTTCTCCGGGGAGCGTTTGATCCATCCATTGGTGTGTCTTGATCGTGGTAGAGATCGTAGGGAGACACTCATCCTTGGATTTCCCCATCTTGATTCCCAGTCATGGGAGCGTTTGACTCTGGTTTCGCATTCCCAATCGTAGCGGGAAAGAATGTTGACAGTTTCAGAGATAGCAGGGGACTTACTCTTGCATGGAGTCTTACTGAAGGCTATCATGTTCACCCTGTCATTCCGGGGGAACGTATTTCCGATTATGTTGGGGCCACGGGGGCGTACCAACTTTCCTTCTTTGATGAGCCCCTGGACCACTTGCTTTAGCACGAAGCAATCGTCGGTGGTGTGACCGGGTTAGTTGTGGAAGGCGCAGTGCTTGCTCCTATCCATGTTGGGTTTGAGAGTCTTTGGCTGGAAATTCTCGAGAGGTTTGAGAAGATTCCGCTTCACCAATGCTTCAAACACTTGGTCCAGGGGCATTTCAAGGTTGTCGAAATGCTGGAACTGTTGTGGGCGAGGAGGATTGTTGTTCCTCGGGGGTGCTTGATCGCGGTTTACTTGAACTCCGTTCTGGATGTAGTGGACGGTTCCGGCTGTTTCCTTTCCTTTGTTCGGGACAGGTTCTGGATTTGACAGGTTTGCCCGATAGCGGTAAGACGAAGCAGGGGTCGCTGCTGTCTTCTGGAGACTCAAGGTCTTTTTGAACTTGGTTTTGGCGTTAACCATGGCACGGAGGTCCGGATAGAAGTGATGGCTGATCAAGGTCCTCAGAGATGGTTTGAGGCAGGAATGGAAGATGTCCATTTGCTCCTCCTTGAAAAGCGGATCCATTATCTCGCTTAGTTTCCAGTTCCATCTTTTGTAAAACTCACCCACAGGCTCGTCGTCCTTTTGTAAAACTCTCATACCCAAGACATAGGTGTCGATGTGGGTTTTCGGGTATTCTGTCCCGTCAAACTTTTCCATTTCCGGCATTCTGAATTTTGGAGGTAGGGGAACCACCTTGTTCGGATCTGTGGGCATGAGGGAGTCCTTCCGAGAGTTGGCCAGTTTTCCTTGCATGTCCTTCATCTGTTCGATCAACCATGCCATGTGAGGATCGGTAGGTTGAGGCGGGTTGCCATTTTCGGGGATGGAAACCGAAGATGGAGGTGGATTGGCTGATGGGATCGCTATAAGGGAGTCTTGGGGAGGTAGTTGAGTGTATACCATCCCGTACCCTTGGTTGTTGAAATTGAGGGCGTGATTGCCTGGGCCGCTAAGGGTTGTGTTTGGAAATTGGGGAAATGTTTCATTAGCCCCAAGTGGCAGTCCAGCGGGTGGAAGGTTTGAAATGTCGGGATATTCGCTTGGGATGTCTGTCCCGGGTAAACATTGGGGTTTCAGGTTATGGTTGCGAGGCTCGTATAGAGGCAAAGGATTGAATCCCGGGGGATACCAGGATGCATTGGGATCTGCTGGGGCAGGCCCGTATGTGTGCTGTTGATATTGAGCTTGGGCGCAGGGCTGGGAAACTGGCTGTGCTGAGGCGGGCAAATCGGAGCTGCTTGACTGATGCCCGAGTGAAGCTTTGAGCGAGAGCTGCTTTGCGTTGCTGGGATCTCATAGCTTGGTGGAGGTGGGACCTGTTGGTAGCTTTGAGAGACCGGGGGAGCCGGTATTTCTTCGTCTTTTATGAGAATGAAAGTCCCATCTGTTTGGGGAACGGCCACGGCTTCACGGCGGCGCATGGTGTCTACGATCTAGGCTTGCTGCTCTTCCTGGCGCTTCTTGAGAGTTTCGAAGGCTCGTAGCACCTCCTCCATTGTCTGGAGGTTTCTCAGTGGCGGGGTTCCATTTCCCTCACTGTTATCTGTTGATCCCGCCATGGGGGAATAGCAGACTGTTCGAACCGCTGAACCGGAAAGGCTGTCGGACCTTGTAACTTTGATACTGAAAAGGCGGCTCCCGGGTACTCTCAACCACTCTCGGTTCGCTGGAGGGGGGTGACGGGTAAGGTTTAGACATGGGAAGGCCTTTTTTTGGATAAAAGGGGGGAAAGCTCATGTGACATGCAGTTTCCTCTTTTTTTTATTTATCCTTTTTTTTGTTTTGTTGTTTTAATTTACTTAAAACAGTGTTTTCTCAGAATCCTAAGTTGGTTGGAAAAGATTGCTCTTCTTTTTCGCAACTATGCTAGATCCTGGGTCAGTGGATACCATCTGTGCGGCTATAAGCCCCTCGTTTTACACCTGTATTTCGACATCCCGGGGTGGACAACCCCGGGCGAGGGTCCGTAGGGCAAGCGGTTTTCATCGGCCTAAAAGAAAAATCGAACCTAAGGACCAAGCCTGTCATGTTCGTTTTAATGCGTCGGCCATGTGAATAGTGAACAGAGCCGGCACCTGAGTCAAGATCGAGTCGAGAGTTTGGCATGACCTCTTTTTACCTTGCTTGCACAAGGGATCTGTGACGTTAGGCATTGGCTGGGTCATATTGTCATGGCTGACGTATTAAAGGCTTGATAAAATGGTGTTATGTGGGCATGAATGTATATTCGGGACGGAGCATCGTCTGGGCGTAGCTTCGGAAATCAAGATCTGGTCAATATTTTAGCATGACCTTTCATCGTCTTGCTTGCGCAAGGGATCTTGAGTTCCAAGCTTCGGCTCAGAAAAATGGCCGGCATGGGATATGTATCAAGGCTTTATGACACGGACTGGGTAAAAATCAACCGAGTCTGGACAGAGTGTGACGCAAGCGTGCAGGGTTGACACTGGCTAGGATGGGATGTTTGGAATGATCCCGTGCGCGTCCGAGAGGCGTAGAAAGGCCAAACGAACTGCAACTGAGACCACCCCGGGTTAAGGGTTGTAGTGTGCAGTGTACCGTGGCAGCAAGTGCGCGTAGCGTGCGGTGTACCGAGGCAGCAATGCGAGTAGTGTGCGGTCACTAAAATTCTTTTTCTGAGTAAAACAGAAGTTTTTGAAGAATTTTAAATGTATATACACAGATGTATATTGATGCATTTTTTTGTATTTTTTATTTTTTTTTGTAAAATAAAAAGTAAAGCACATGCATACACACACAACAGTTAAAGGAAGGGGTAAAATGAAAGTTTGATCCTCATCATTGTTTTAAAAATCTTTTGTTTTTTGTTTAAAAGTTTTTAAAACAAAATAATCCTCAACGGAGTTGCCAACTGAAATTACCCGGATCTGGCTTGCGCGCGGGCCCCGGCATCTCGCTTCGTCGGTCGAGGAGGTGTCTCGCTGTGTTTTGTTCGTAGAGTCGCCAGGCCGTTTTGATTTAGCCAAAAACATTGAAAAAAAGGCTTAGTTTAAAAACTGTTGTTGTGTGATGAGATTTTTGAGTTCGGAGGTCAGATTACTCCTCGGGAAGGGCATAGTAAATGCGCACCCGAGTCGCCTCATAAAAACGAGTCTTTTGGTATCCCTCTTTCTTTAAAAGTTGTGTGTGTGTGTGTATGTGCTTTTTAAAAATGCACGCTGTATATAATGTCTACATTGCACGCTATGTATTGAAATGTATTGAAATAGTAATGGAAGAAAGCCTAACCAATGTTGGTTCGTGTCTGTCATCCGCTGGGGAATAGTGTTTGAGTGTTGAATAGTGTTTCGGGATGGACCGGGATGGCGTCTGGACGTGCCGGTGTCTGCGGACAGAGCTTTGGCGTGCCTCGGGATTGTCAGGTGTGTACTCGGGCAGAGTTTTGTCGTGCGTTGGGATCGCAGGGATCATTGACTGGACTCAGGCAGAGGTTCGTCGTGCGTCGGGATCGTCGGTTGTGCTCGGGCAGAGTTCCGGCGTGCGTCGGGATCGTCGGTTGTACTCCGAAAAGGCCGGGACGCCTCGGGATGGACCGAAATGCCTCGGGATGGATTGGAAGGGCTTCGGGATGGATCAGCAAGGCTTCGGGATGCCTTGGGAGTGCCTCGGGGCAGCTTGGGAGCATCTCGGGAGCGCTCGGCAGTGCTCGGCAGGGCTTCGGAGTACCACGGGGGGCCTCGGAATGCCCCGTAGGGAACCGAAAGGGACCGGGATTGCCCCGAAGGGTCTTAGAGAGGAAGCCTGAAGGCAGGGAGAGAGAGAGGAGAAGAGGGAGGTGTGAGAAAATGAGGGGGGGGGGGAGCCATCTATTTATAGGGTCAAAATTCTGGCTAACTATGTCGCGCTACACAGTCTACCATTAGCATGAAAATCGGATCTTGGAAGACTTGCTTCGGCAAGGCTCCTTGGGTGAACGCCAAACGTTCTTCCCAACGGGTAACTTAACCTCCGAACCCAAATCCTTTTTTTCAAAGTTTTGAGGAAATCAAAATGGCGTGGCGACTCCGTTTTTCAATTTAAATCGGATGTCTTCAAACCGATGTGAGGCGGTGACCCCCTTACACGAGAAAGCGGTTCCAACATAAAAACAATAAAAAAAGGAAAGCCGCGATCTTGGGCACCACATTCACAGTTTGGCGACTCCGCTGGGGACCAAAAAAAAAAGCTTTCATTTTTAAATAAAAAAAATGATACTTAGTATATAGGTGGAAACCATTAAACTTCCCGTTATCTCCTCCTAACACGAGTCTGGGATAAACTATGGTCTAACAATGCCACGTACCGGTATCTTTTCGAAAAAAAAAAGAAAAAGCTTTTTTTTTAGTGGGTTAGCCTTCCGCCGCGGATCCGATTCTCATGCTTGCCTTCTTTTCCTTGCTTTTTGCATGCATTGTTGGTTCTAGGGATTGTGCATATTCTGGATACTGAACAGGAAACTTTCTGGAGCTGAAAAGGTGCCAAAACGTTCGGGGAAACAACCTGCAAATGAAGGAAAATGGAACCTGAAAAATTGATTGATGCAGCCGTACGACTTGATTCTCCTTGGATCCTAGCCGGGCGGCTTCATTGGCAATTCCACCAGGACAAAATCTGAGGTTAATCTGGCAGCCTTGGCAGCTTGGGGCTATTCAATTCCAAGACTGACCGGGCTCCAGAAAATTTACGTGCTTACTTGTTGCATTTCTACCGCCCCGAAAATCATTCCTTTAAAACACATTTCTGAAAAATTTCTGTTTTAACTCAAAAAGGAATATTTTTAGGAGGCCGCACACTACGTGCACCTTATATATCCTGTACAATTTGCATGCACGTCCCTTTAACCCGGGGTGGTTGTTCAGCTGCAGTCACGGACAGTATTACGATGCTCCCGGGCGCGCACGGAATCATCCCAAACTCCCCATGGCAGCCAGTGTCGACCAATGCATAGTCCGTGTCACACTTCTTAAAACCGTGACTTTTGGTTGGTTTTTGGTCTAGACCGTGTCATTTATCCCAGTTGTATGCCCCCGTAAAGGTCAAACCTTAGCCCATGACGGAAGTCAGGATCCTTCGCGCAAGCGAAACTCTGCCGAAATTCCGCCAAGGAAAATTGGCAGAATCTTGACTCCGGCATTGACTTTGACTTTGACCCGCACGGGATACGTAAGAGTCGAGCCCGAGTCCGTGCCGAAAATCCAAAGATCTTTCGCGCAAGCGAAGCTCTGCCGAAATTCCAACAAGGAAAAATTGGCAAGATCTTGAACCGGCATTGACTTGGACTTTGACTCGCACAACGTATGCAACAAAGTTCAATGTGACACTGTGTCATTCGGCTTTTACCGTCCGACCCATGCCTATTATCTTCTTGGACAGTGCCAAAAAGTCAAAACGTCAATCGCGCAAGTGAAACTCTGCCAAAATTTCGTTAAGGCTGAAAGATGAGACTTTCCCGGCATTGCCTTGACTATAATCTGCATCGCTCGTGCGTTGAAGGTTCCTATGACCCGCTAGACCCATTAGGAGTGTTCTTCTCTCTCGGTCGGTGGGATCCGTGTGCCCTATAGGAACCTCGCCCGGGGCTGTCCACCCTGGGAGGTCGAAATACAGGTGGAATATGAGGGGCTTATAGACGTAGTGACGGAACCCACTGATCCAGGATCTAGAGTAGTTGCGAAAAAGAAGGGCAACCCCTTTTCCAACCAAATAGAAATTAAATAAAAGACACCGTTTTAAGTAAACTGAATGATTCTTAATTTGCATATTGCTTGAGCCTTCAGCCTAAACATCTACCCCAGAGTCTAAACCTTACCTATCCCTTTCCCGCAGCGAGAAAGAAGTGGGTGAGAATACCGGGTCAGCGGCTTGCCAGTGCAGAATTCTCAGATAGCTCACCAGAATCCTCAGTTTTGTCAGTCCAGAGAGTCAGAATGGCAGATTTGACAGAAAACAACAGTGGTTTGGGTAACCAGATGACTAGGGAAGAAGAGCTAGCTTTAGCCTTGGAAAACAGTCGTAAAGTCCACGAGGAACAACAAGCCATGCTTATCAATGCGCTCCGTCGTCATGGGGTTCAGATAGTGGTTGAGTCCAACGGTTCCCTGGTTATGGTAGAAGATGAGACTCCAGAAGCAGCAATCTCAGCTCCCCCAGCCTATAACCAATTCCCTCCTCCATCCACATATGATCCCTTACCAAGGACTACCCCTTTTCAGTCCTTTCCAACATCCTAGGCCATCAGGGTTCCAACGCCCTCGCCTCCTCAGATAAGACCCTGCTTTGTTCCCTACCAACAGAGAGCAAATGCCACAGCTATCCCAGTTACTCAGCCTCCGCATTATCCCATAGGACTCACTCCCTCCCCTCAGCATGAACCAAATTTCCTTGTCCCAAAACTCCAGTATCAACCTGACCTTTCCAACTTCGTCAATGCCTGTGAATTTGCCTATCTCCCAGACAGTGATAGCGAAGAGTCCGTTAGAAATGAGAATAGGAATGGATGGATTTATAGTGATGATGACAGTTCAGTAGAAGGAATGAACATGGAGCCAATGGAAGTGAAATTCGGAGGACAAGATAGGGTAGAAAATCACAGACCTGAAAGGGGGGACTGTATCACCTCAAAGTGTGTCTGTCACCTTTGCAAGGACTCGGAAGAGAAAATGGATGCAAGCTCAAATGAGGTTGGTTATGGATTCCACATCCTAGAATTCAACACTCCTTACAAAGACTTGGTTGGTGAATGGAGAAACTTGATCGAAGCTTTAGCTGAAAAAGGGAAGTGGGCTCCACCCGCCAATCTAGAACACGTAAGCGTCATTGAGGCTGAACCCCCCATCAGGAAGAGTAGACTCCATTGCAGTATTAAGGGTCACCCCTGAGACTTTATCCGAAGAAGAATGTATGGAGGCTCTAGAAAGGGTCTTAAAGTTTGAAGCGACCCCGGTCCCCTTCCTATCTTACGACGACAGTGATGTCTTCTTGGTAATCCCTAAGTCAGGGGAAGAGTCCAGAATACCCCTTATATGGCGCCAAGTATCCCGACCTGCTTTTGCCCTCATTGGTCATCAGAGTCAAGATGAGAATTCCCATAGGAGTTACTATAGTGATACTGAGGAGGACACAGTCGAAATGCCGGAAGGAACGGTGGAAGAGTGGTTAGCCCAGAAGCCAAAAAGCCCAGAAAACCTTCCCGTGAGTAAAGAGCAGGAACCTGCCATGAGGTTTGACCTCGCAGAAATCCTTGTCGATGATGGGATCTCCCACTTCAGGAAGTGTTTGGCCAATGTCAAAGATGTCGTCAGAAGGCTGACCCCGAGAGAAAGAAAGGATATGTTTGACAGTGATGAGGAATGTGATCCCGCCCTGTTGAAAAAGTTGCTATGTCAAGGTGAGGAAGCCATTAGAAAACCTCCAAACCCTGGGAATGATAACTCCTGTTGCATGTTGACCTGTTGCATGTTGACCATGAAAAGCTTGAATGAAACTGTTAAGGCCTTGAGTGAGGAAGATGAAACTGAAATCAGCCAGTTGCTAAGCCAATGGGGAAGTCAGATTTCAGAAAAGGCTAGAAACCCAGTGACCTGGGTACAGATTCGGGAAGCTGCCTATGCCTCTGGTAGTGCTGTTAATCAAATTAATCAGCAGAGTTGGCCATACGCCATCAAAAGCCCGTCTCTAACCTTGAAGGAGCTGAAGGAATCCTCTGGTAGGACTGGTGACTCGAAAAGGTCTAATGTCTATGTGATGACTCGGTCTGGACAGATGAGTGTGGAGCAGCCTAAGGGTGATAGAAGAAATGTTGTCTCCGAGCCAAAGACAGACACAAGACCTTACAAGCCAGAAGCAGAAAAGCCAGACTCTGAAAAAGAGGACCCGGTGCTGACTCAGCTGAAGTGTACTCAAGCCAATATCTCCCTGTGGTCCCTGTTAACCTCCTCATACCCTCACAAACTGAAGCTAGAAGAAAGTTTGGCCAAGACCATGGTGCCCATAGATGTCACCCCAGATGATTGGAAATATCCACTATGGAAACATCATTACCTTCACTGACTTGGACCTGCAAAAATATGGGGATAGTCATAACAAACCCCTTTACATCATAGTCCAGTTGGAGGAACGCCGATTACCAAGGGTATTAGTTGACGGAGGGTCTGCAATGAATGTCCTGCCAGCAAAAATGATGGATTTGTTGGATTTGAAGCCCACAGATTTGAAACCTTCCAGTCAAACCATTAAGGCCTATGATTCCACTGCTCGGTCAGTTCTGGGGATTGCTACTCTTAAATTGTGATTCGGAAAAAAGGCCATGGACGTGGACTTCCAAGTGATTGACATTCCCATTTCATTTACCGCTCTGCTGGGACGACCTTGGATTCACCAGATAAACGGGGTAGCCTTTATGTTGCACCAATGCGTCAAATTCTAGTAAAGTGATGGGACTATTACTACTATCTATAGAGACAGTGTCACCGTGGAAGGAACCATCACAGGAGGTATCCCGATACTGGAGATCAAACATGATGATGAAGGGTTTACCTTGACCGGATTCTCTGTAGCCTCCTCCAAAGCGCAAGTGTGTTGCACCGACCTCACTGTTACCCCTGACAAAATACCTCCTGCCATGCGAATGATGAGAAAGATGGGTTATCTTTCGGGGCTTGGACTGGGTAAAGGACTTCAGGGTCGCAATGCTGTCATTGACGTAAAGGAACAGACCACCCGACACGGCTTGGGATACAAACCGAATTCTCATGATGACAGTAAGGCTAAAGGAACAGTTCATATCTGGCCAGTACTTCACAAGAGGTGGGACCCAATAGGATGAAAGTGATAGTCATATCTCCTTGAGAAAAACTCTTCTGGAAAACCTTGAGAAAGTTCGGGGAAAACCAGCAAATCCTATTCGGAGAATGTTCCTTGACTTGCCATACATTCCTGGGGCTACCACTACTGTTCAGAACAAGTATGCCTTCAAAGGAAACCCAGACCGTTTCAAAGAGTCAGCACTCTTCCCATCAGGGGTAATGGATTTCTCCGCCTTCGAGTTAGCTCTTCCAAAGATCAGCCAGATAGAAGCTGCCAGTAGTGAAGACAGTCATGTCAAACACCCTATTGTCCATACCCTTGAGTCAGGAGTCTTTGAATTCCAGTCCTCCGAGTCATCCGAAGGCCTCACGCCTGAGGATTATGAATATGTAGCCAATTTCATATTTCCTTTCGCTTTGAATGAAATGACAGATCTTTCTGAGTATCCCCTTATTGCCAACTTAACAAATGATAAATTAACTAATAACTTAACAACAGTTAAAATGAATCATTTGAACAAGATGGAAACACACTAAATGAACAATACATTAAAGAAATCTTTAAGCAGGTGTGAATGTGGTGCCCAAGATAAGCGGCTCTCTTTTTTGTTTATTTATGTTTTCTTTTTGAAAAAATTGCTTTCTCGTGTAAGGGGGATCACCGCCTCACATCAGTTTGGAAACGTCCGGTTTAATTTGAAAAACGAAGTCGCCATGCCATTTTTGATTTCCTCAAAACTTTGAAAAAAAGGATTTGGGTCCGGAGTTTAAGTTACCCTTTGGGAAGAACGGATCGTCGTTCACCCAAAGAGCCTTGCCGAAGCAAGTCTTCCAAGATCCGCTTTTCATACTTGCCTTAGTGCTTTCGTGTGTGGGATGTGTGTTTTGAAAAGGAGGAAATGTATGGTCCTCCGGACGTATAAACCATGATTTGGTTATCGCTCGGGATTCCTTGGATTTTTATGTATTAGGGACTTTGGTCCCCTTCTCATCTTGGACTTATGATCATCATGATGAGACCTTGGGTCACATGTGATCAAGAGAGGGACACCGTTTTTAGAGTCCAAGGATGAGGCTCTTTAGAAAGGAATGAACTTTGCCTATCAATCCTACATCTTGAGACGATTTGGACTTTTTCGGGACATTTATGCTCGTCTCAAGTGATGATCGGAGATATGTGGCTAGGGCTCATCCTTTTCTAAAGGAGAATCCGTCTATGGCATCTTTAAGTGGAAGAAATGATGTAAAGATAGGACCTTTACACCATCTCGCTCCAAGAGATGCTCCAAGTACCAAGGGGGACTAAGGAAGGGGTATAAAGATTGGATCTTTATACTCATCCTATGCCTTTTTTGTGCCTTAAGAAGGTCACTAGGCAATCCTAGGAGAGAGATCCAACCATGAGGGACATGGGGGATGCATGTTTAAACTAAAGATGACACTTTTAATGAAAAAGATGACATGTTAAGTGCAAAGGATGCTACTTGGTTGCAAAGGATGCTTCTTTGATGCAAAGGATGCTATTTTTAATGCAAAGGATGCAACTTTATGTGTAAAGATGTCATTTTAAGAGCAAAGGATGCTACTTTAATGCAAAGATAACATTTTTAATGCAAAGGATGCAACTTTATGTGTAAAAATGGCATTTTAAATGCAAAGGATGCTACTTTAATGCAAAGATAACCTTTTTTAATGCAAAGGATGCAACTTTATATGTAAAAATGGCATTTTAAGTGCAAAGGGTGCTACTTTAGATGCAAAAAGAGGGATATGATTTACATGCCTAAAGATAGGATCTTTAATGACAATATACCAAGTACCAAGCAAGTATATAGCAATATGTAGAGCAAGGAGAAATATATCACATAAATACAAGTATTATGCAAGATAAAAGGGAGGAGAGGTTACCAATGGTGGCGTCCCTCTTTCTCCTTGAAGTTTGCCTAGGGAAGGACCAACTTTGGAAGGTTTTGAAGAGGAGGGAGGGGGTTTTTGACACTCTCAGCTCTCTGGAATTTCGTGGTGGTATTTTGGCAGAGTAACACTACTGAAAATCCCCCCCCCCTAAAATGAATAGAGGAGGTCTCTATTTATAGGCAGTCTGGCAGCAACTAATGAAGCCGTGCGGCTGTAACCCCATGGCTAATGAGGCCGTGCAGTTTTAACTTGAGATGAGTCAGCTCATTTCTAGAACCATGCAAGGTGGCCTTATAGAAGGGCTTTTCCAATGAAGGACTACGTGGAATTTTAATTCCTAGCAAGTCCTTCGCCCCTCGGAAGGTTTGGAAAAGTTCCCGAATTGCCCCTGAACTTTAGGAAAGTCCGGGGAATTGTCGGGAAACTTAACCGGAAGGCATGAGCCAGATTTGGGTACTTACAGAAGCCCCTCGACAACGTCACTTGCAGGGCGAGTGGGGTTGTCGATAGAAAATGATCCGATCTGGCGAATGCCGAGACGGATTGGGTGACCAAGGTGGTCGAGTGGCTGAACCTTTGGAAGGCTACCTACGTATCCCGAGTGGGAATCAAGCCATAATCATAGTTCGGAATATATCCACTGGGGAAAGGGGTGTCATATGTGATGAATTGGCTGAACCTAAAGTAGGCTACCTACGTATCCCAGAGGAATCAAGCCAGGTCGTAGTTCGAAATATATCCACTGGGGAGAGGCGAAGAGAAACTGGTCTCTTGCTGGAAAAATAGAAGGGAAAGTGACCTAGGAGGTCAAGTGACTGATCCTACTGGGGATATGCTAGACGAAGGAAGTGACCGATGTGGTCGGATATCTAGACCTTTATGAGGGGCTACTTCTGTTGGGTTTTACGGGTCCATGCGCAGCGGAATTAAGCATTAAAAACATAAAACCCAAGAAGCCCTAGGATCCGTTCTATACAATTAATTTAAATTCCTATGAGATAGAATTAAACCAACCTTGAAACGCTTTCCGGTCTTGAGCTATCGAACGATTTGATTATGTGATATCGAATCACAAACTTTGTTCTTCAACTTGCTTAAACTCTAGGCCTTGATCGATGAACGAGCGAAGACCCTCTTTTGGTATCCACACCTTTGAATGAATTCAAGAACAACTTCTTGATGATTGCTAGATCTAAAACCTTGAAGAATATTGAGAGTATTTTATTGTGAATTTTGATTGAAAATTTCGGCTAGCATCTAGGTCTGACAGAACCCTTGTATTTATACTACAATAGTAAGAATACTTCTCCTAATCGTATTAGGAGAGACAGGCTGTCAAAAACGCGTACAGGCCTGATATGTCGCGCGGTATATTAAGCCATTGGCTTAATATGTCGCGCGGTATATATAGCCGATACGTAAACTCTCAACTATTCTTCCTCCGGTTTAACCAATTCATTCTAGTTGTGTGTGACCCAATAGGATTACATTATGTTGGCAATGAGTTCGATCATATCGAACCTCATAAGACATAAGCGGACTCTAGCAAGCCATTATGTCTACCCAAATAATGTAACGTAAGAGTTCACGTTTCCAATGGTGTACTTCCATTTATCCCTTTGTTTCACGATGTTATATTGAACACAAGTCATGGTCCTTGTCAACTTGTTATTGTTCAATGCTTTCTCGATTCTTGAGTATAATGATAATTCCAATCATATTGGGGTACGGCCATACACTTTCATCATTATCACTCATCGAGGGGCCCAAGCATAACATCTCTCTTCCGAGGGACAAATTCCTTCTTGACTTATCATCCTTCCCATCATGAATCCGATCATGCCAATGATAGTCTTTATAGATATCGTGTTAAGATATCGTTTGACTAAAATCAAACATGACTTTCATCATATGTAAGGTTACGATAATCTTAGGTCTAGGAAATAAATGAAGTAACCGTATGAGATTTAAGTATGACATTTGACCATGACATAAATCTCATGCGGGTCATGTCCAGTCACTTGTTCTCTAACAAGTACCCATAATTTCAATGTGCATCTCTTATGCATATAATCATCACATGATTATCCATTGACAATTATACTAATTATTCTCTTAATAATCAGGGACGGAGATTATTACAATAAATATGCAAACTATATAATAATCAAATAATAAACATAAACGATAAAGATGATACATAACGGTTTTTTCAGTTAAACATAACTAAAGCCTAGGGCATTACACCAACAGTCTCCCACTTGCACTAGGCTCCATTTATGTATCGAATACTCATGGATCTAACATGCCCATCATGCTTCTGTCTATGCAAGGGTCTTTGTAAGTGAATCCCTTATGTCATCATCGGTTGATACTTTGTATATCTTAACGTCTTCTCATTCTTTATGAATTCCTCAAAGAACGTCTAAGTAAGTGTTTGGATCACCGTTGTGATTTTGGTTCCATTGTTTGCATAAATGACACCATAATTATCACAACAAAGTTCCACGGATTAGTGATACTTGGAAAAACACTTGAAGTGTTTCCAAAACACTAAATGAACTTTTGATCCAAACTGCCTCTTTCAGCTACATCATATGTTGCTAAAATATGGCCTTAGTAGTAGAATCGGCTACAATTTCTGCTTGGAACTCTTCCAATCAAAATTGCACCTCTAATAAGCACAAACACAAATCCTAATTGCGATTTTAAAATAACTTTGTCAGTTTGGAAGCTAGCATCTTTGTAACCCTTACAACAAGATTAACTTCCAATCTTTCAAATCCCAAGAACGTATCCTTAGTTCTTCTTAAGTACTTAGGATCATCTTGACTGCCATCCATTGGTTCTCAACAGGATCAGATTGGTATCGACTCATCATGCTTATAGCATACGAGACGTCGAGTCTAGTACAAATCATGGCATACATGACAGATCCAAGTGCCGCAGCATATGGAACTTCATTCATTCCCTTTTGCTCATCAGTTGTCATAAGACAATGAATATTGCTAAGAAAAATACCATGACCCATTGACAAGCTACTCTTCTTAGAATCTTCTAATAATCTTGTCAATGTGAACACTTTGACTCAAACCAATTTATCCTTCTAGATCCATCTCTATAGATCTTGATGCCAAGGATGTAAGCGGCTTCACCCATATCTTTCTTTGAGAAACCTTTCCTTGACCAAGACTTAACAGTCTTAAGTGTCGGAACTTGTTTTTCCAATGAGTAAGATATCATTGTAATAAACAATAGAAATAATACCATGCTCCCACTGAATTTCATGCATACACAAGGTTCATCTTCGTACTTGATAAAGTCAAACTCTTTGACCAATTCATCAAAACGAAGATTCCAATTCCTTTAAGCTTGCTTCAACCCATCTCATGGATCTTTGCAACATGCATACTCTATTAGAGTTTCTTGGATCGTTAAACTATTAGGGTTGTGTACTATACACATCCTTAATAATCTTTCTATTTAAAGAAAGTCGTTTGACATCCATTTGTCATATCACATAGTCACAATATGTGATAATGGCAATTGAAAATCTAAATGTACTTCGACATTGTAATCGGCGAAAAAGGTTTCAACATAGTCAATACTATGAATTTGCCTAAATCCCTTTGTTACAATCCTTAGTCATGAAAGTATACACCTTCACATCCATGTCGGTCTTTGAAGACCTACTTGTACCCTTTAGTTTTTACACTTTTAGGTAGCCCAATCAAGTTCCAAACTTGATTGTTAAACATGGATTGTAATTTGGATTCCATGGTTCCTAACCATTTATCCAAATTAGGAGAGGACATCGCTTCTTGATAGCAAGTAGGATCGTCATTCTTAATGACTTCCACTTCATCACTTTCCGCAACGAGAAATCACTATTTCTTGAGTTCGGATCGTAACCTATCCAATCTACGATGGACTTGTGCATCTTGAACCGGTTCCACAACTCCTTTGTGAACTTGGTTCCGTCTCTACTCTTGGATCCATGTCATTTTCAGGTTCTTGAACTCTTTTCAAGATTAATTTTACTCCCACTAGATTCTTTATTGAAAAACTATTTCTCAAGAAACGAATCGTATAGAGCAACAAACATTTTGTTCTCTTTGCGGTTGTAAGATTAATTTCCGAAAATAACCTTTGTCAGATTTGGTGCTAACTTATAAGAGACAAGTCTCTTTACATAAGATTCGCAACCCCAAATCTTCATGAAAGACAAACTAAGTTTTCTTCCATGCCACATCTCATGTGGGGCCTTAGGAACCGATTTAGTAGGGACTCGATTCAGTGTAACCGCATTATTTCTAATGCATATCCTTAAAAGGAAATAGGAAATAGGAAAGTCTGATTGACACATCATCGAACGAACCATGTCCTACAAGGTTCAATTCCTCCTTTCAGACACACCATACAATGTGGTGTTCCAGTTGGAGTCAACTTTGAAACGATTTCATAGTTTTGAGATGATTGTCAAACTCTTGGCTCAAATATTCATTACCTCGATCCAATTGAAGTACTTAATAGTTTTGCCAAGTTGTTTTGCACTTCATCTTGAAATGTTCGAAACATCTCAAACGATTCACCTTTGGACTTCATCAGATAGACATAATCATATCTAGATAAGTCTTTAGTGAAATATGATGAAATACCAAAATCCTCCCCTAGCAATGCTGCTTAATAGTTCACATACATCTTATGTATAATGACTAATAAGTCACTAGCCCTCCCACTACTTTAGTGTAGGGTGGTTTGGTCGATAATCCCAATAAATAAGATCCAAAATCCTCAAATGATTCATGGTCATATGAGTCTAAAAGTCCATGTTAATGGAGTTTAGATATATGTTTCTTATTTATTTGACCAAGCCGCAATGCCATATGAACGCGTTGTTCATATTGTTCGGTTTAGATTTCCCATTTATATTATAGATATCTTCAATGTTATTTTGTTTCTCATCTTCAAGGATATGAAGACTATTTAATGACATATGCATTACAATAAGGCATATTATTAAATAAATATAAAACTTCTTATTGAAAATAAGAAAATTATATCCTTCATCATCCATTTAAGAAACATAAATAATACTTCTACTCAAATCCGGAACGTAGTCATACTTGTTCAAAACAAGTACTACTTCACAAGGCAAAGTGACTTCATAAGTCCCTTATGGCTAATGTTGCAACTCTTGCTCCATTCCCATGCTTAGGTTTAATTTACCTTATTTGAGTAGCTTTCTATTCTTTGTTCCTTGCACATTTAAACAAATGTGAGATCCAATCCGGTATAATATACCCAAGAACAAGAAGTCGAAAGGAAAATATCTATCATATAGATACTTGAAGTAGTAGCAATCATATTGCCCTTCTTCACCTTTTAGGCCTTCCTAATAAGCCTTGCAACTTTGCTTCTAATGACCAATCTTATTGCATTGGTAGCAACCGCATCCTTTGAGACAATTTGGGTTTAGCCTCTTCGGCTTTGACAACTTTTGTCCTAGGTTTAGCAACTTTTGCTTTACCTACTTTTCCTTCCTTTGTGAACCCTTTCTTGTGTTAACCATTAACACAATTTGCGGATTGCTCCTTCTTTCATCATATGAATTAAGAGCTTTCACCACAACATATATCTTTTGCCTAGCTTGCACTTGGAACATTTCCTTTTTGCGTTATGCTATAACAAAAAGAATAGTTATCATGTGCTCAAGGTTCTTCATAAGAGCCTTTAACCATGGTGGCAAATTCAAGGCAAGTAATATTGTCAGAATCATCAATATGTTTCTAATGTTGCTTCCTTATTTGCCCTTTGCAACATTTGCAATGGGTTTAGTAGGAACGGATTCGTCAAGAACGTACACATTTGCCTAAGAACAATTCTTGAGCGTCTGATCAAATCAGAATAACTTGTACCGTTCTTTTCGAATTTTGTCCTTCATAAGGACGAATCGCAATTATTATTATGTAATGCTACTTCTACAACAAAATATACAAATTATATGAACACATATCAATATCAACACATTTATCATTTAAGAGCAAATAATGTATTTTACAAATACTCCCACTAAATCATATACCTTCTAATGCTAATAAGCATAATATGCATTTAATGGGCTAAGATCCAACTTTAATTTAATCTCAAGTACGCTATGGCGCACCGCTCAAGATTAAACTAATTAGGTAGAAAACATCAATCATATCGTATATGACTCTTAGGGCTAAGATCCAACTTTAATTTAATCTCAAGTACGCTATGGCGCACCGCTCAAGATTAAACTAATTAGGTAGAAAACATCAATCATATCGTATATGACTCTTAGGGCTAAGATCCAACTTTAATTTAATCTCAAGTACGCTATGGCGCACCGCTCAAGATTAAACTAATTAGGTAGAAAACATTAATCATATCATATATGACTCTTAGGATCTTTTATGAGATTTATTTAAGACATCATATGTCCAAGCATATTTTAATCTCATCTTATGCCTTGGGTTCAAAACCATTTTGATAACCCAATTAAGTTCATCCATTTTAAACGTATAGGAACCACCATTTCCTCATCTTGCTCGCAAACGGAATAGAATCAAAGCACCTTGCTATGGCAAGCCCACCCAAAACTATCCGAGTGGTCTCAAGTGTTTTAATCATGGATTGGCATAAAGAACTTAAAAGTTAAATGAAGGTTCTTTAAGGTAGATTATAAGCATATCAGCAAATATAGTCATAATCATGCACCGGGTAAGTTCCCAGGAAGATAGGTGAGCCACAAGGACTTCTTAAGTACCAACTCTTCCTTTGACAGAACTCTCCTAGACATGCATAATTAGAAATCAACTCTGATTAGGCAACATAATCCCTACCTTTTATAAACAATCAGTTTAAATTTCGCGTATTTATGACTTGTTTCCATAAACAATCATAAGATCCAAAATTTACAATGTCTAAATCTAAACATATTAGGAAACTATAATGCAATGTTTCAACTAAACATTTTAGAAAATCACAATTCAATGTTTCAACTAAACATCTAATAAAATTCTTAACACTTAAGAACAAATAATTCATGCATCGCAATAATTATTAAAATCATATTTTAATCAATTAATCATGCATATCAATGAATCAATCTAGCATGGACTTATAAACTCAATTTTATAACATCCAGATTTTCATATACATTGCAATAATTATTAAAATCATATTTTAATCAATTAATCATGTATATCATTGAATCAATCTATCGCGGACTTATAAACTCAATTTTATAACATCCAGATTTTCATATGAACATATCGATTGTAAACACAATCACGAATAACAGCGTAAAAATTGAACAAACCGATTTTGCCCAGTTTTGGCTTATTATGTCGCGTGACAACATCGCCCGAGGCTTGATATGTCGCGCGACCTAACAGCCAAGATACCCGAACTCCACATGGCTCAATATGTCGCGCGACCAAAGTAGCCAGGTTACGTGTATTTCCGTATTCGAACCAATACAGATTACATGTAATTAAATCACGTAAAACATCCTTTTTACAGATTTAATTCAGCATAATTCGAAAACGATTTTCACATTGTTTCACATAAACAATTAAAAATTCTATCGCATACAAAAACATGCAATAAGCATATAAACAATTTATATCTTAAATCTAGCATGTTAATTCAAACTTAATCATACGAACGGGGCTCTGATACCACTGTTGGGTTTTACGGGTCCATGCGCAGCGGAATTAAGCATTAAAAACATAAAACCCAAGAAGCCCTAGGATCCGTTCTATACAATTAATTTAAATTCCTATGAGATAGAATTAAACCAACCTTGAAACGCTTTCCGGTCTTGAGCTATCGAACGATTTGATTATGTGATATCGAATCACAAACTTCGTTCTTCAACTTGCTTAAACTCTAGGCCTTGATCGATGAACGAGCGAAGACCCTCTTTTGGTATCCACACCTTTGAATGAATTCAAGAACAACTTCTTGATGATTGCTAGATCTAAAACCTTGAAGAATATTGAGAGTATTTTATTGTGAATTTTGATTGAAAATTTCGGCTAGCATCTAGGTCCGATGTAACCCTTGTATTTATACTACAATAGTAAGAATACTTCTCCTAATCGTATTAGGAGAGACAGTGTCAAAAACGCGTACAAAGCTGATATGTCGCGCGGTATATTAAGCCATTGGCTTAATATGTCGCGCGGTATATATAGCCGATACGTAAACTCTCAACTATTCTTCCTCCGGTTTAACCAATTCATTCTAGTTGTGTGTGACCCAATAGGATTACATTATGTTGGCAATGAGTTCGATCATATCGAACCTCATAAGACATAAGCGGACTCTAGCAAGCCATTATGTCTACCCAAATAATGTAACGTAAGAGTTCACGTTTCCAATGGTGTACTTCCATTTATCCCTTTGTCTCACGATGTTATATTGAACACAAGTCATGGTCCTTGTCAACTTGTTATTGTTCAATGCTTTCTCGATTCTTGAGTATAATGATAATTCCAATCATATTGGGGTACGGCCATACACTTTCATCATTATCACTCATCGAGGGGCCCAAGAATAACATCTCTCTTCTGAGGGACAAATTCCTTCTTGACTTATCATCCTTCCCATCATGAATCCGATCATGCCAATGATAGTCTTTATAGATATCGTGTTAAGATATCGTTTGACTAAAATCAAACATGACTTTCATCATATGTAAGGTTACGATAATCTTAGGTCTAGGAAATAAATGAAGTAACCGTATGAGATTTAAGTATGACATTTGACCATGACATAAATCTCATGCGGGTCATGTCCAGTCACTTGTTCTCTAACAAGTACCCATAATTTCAATGTGCATCTCTTATGCATATAATCATCACATGATTATCCATTGACAATTATACTAATTATTCTCTTAATAATCAGGGACGGAGATTATTACAATAAATATGCAAACTATATAATAATCAAATAATAAACATAAACGATAAAGATGATACATAACGGTTTTTTCAGTTAAACATAACTAAAGCCTAGGGCATTACACCAACAACTTCACCACTGAGGAGTGATGAAGGAAGAGGGTGACCGTTGTGGTCGGACGACTGGACCTTTTATGAAAGGCTCATGCGCCACTGAGGAGTGAGGCATGAAAAGGGTGACCAAGTTGGTCGGATGGCTGGACCTTTTTAGAAGGCTACCTACGTATCCCAGGGGAATCAAGCCTTGGTCGTAGTTCAAGTCTCACTAGATAGTTAGGAACAATGTCTAGGATCCTTGAGATTTTGACGATTAATGGAGGAGTCACCTGATTGACAATTAATGGAGGTTGTCACCTGATTGACTAAAGCTTACATCACTATCGAGGAGATAGAGGTTGCTAAAGTTGGTAAACTTGAGCGTACTTCTCAATCTGTGAGATAGAGGTAGCTAAAGTTTGAAGAACTTGAGCATACTTCACTATCTGTGAGATAGGGGTAGCTAAAGTTTGGAGAACTTGAGCGTACTTCTCAATCTGTGAGATAGAGGTAGCTAAAGTTTGAAGAACTTGAGCGTACTTCTCAATCTGTGAGATAGAGGTAGCTAAAGTTTGAAGAACTTGAGCATACTTCACTATCTGTGAGATAGGAGTAGCTTAAGTTTGGAGAACTTGAGCGTACTTCTCAATCTGTGAGATAGAGGTAGCTAAAGTTTGAAGAACTTGAGCGTACTTCTCAATCTGTGAGATAGAGGTAGCTAAGTTTTGGAGAACTTGAGCGTACTTCTCAATCTGTGAGATAGAGGTAGCTAAAGTTTGAAGAACTTGAGCGTACTTCTTAATCTGTGAGATAGAGGTAGCTAAAGTTTGGAGAACTTGAGCTTACTTCTCAATCTGTGAGATAGAGGTAGCTAAAGTTTGAAGAACTTGAGCGTACTTCTCAATCTGTGAGATAGAGGTAGCTAAAGTTTGGAGAATTGAGCGTACTTCTCAATCTGTGAGATAGAGGTAGCTAAAGTTTGAGTTTTGACAATTCGAAGGTTGTCACCTAGCGTTATTCCGTTATAACGGAAGTAACGGAGGTGACTCGAGAGGAGAGTCTATTTTCTTTGGAGATAACGGATATCCTTGGAAAACAGCGTTATTCTAGTTAAGAAATAACGGGAGTTATATTCCTAAGTGGAAAGTACAGGGACAAAGATGTAATTTCTGCTCAGAGCAAATGAGGCCGCTCGGCATGAGATGAGGGCAAAAGAAGCCGTACGGCTTGGAGTTTAATTTCACCAGATTATTTAAACTGAATTTGAAACGGGCAAACAGCATTGCTGTTTTGTTCTGCCGAGGAAGAGAAAGAGAGGAGGGAGAGAAAAATTTGAATTCCTTCAATTCTCTTACTTTCTTCACCTAAGATGGATCTGGAAGGGAACCCGATGCCTAGGCAAGCACGGAGGAACATATCCAAAGCCGCTAGAAGGAGGAGGAGGGAGCTCGTTCACACGGAGAGGAAGTATGACTTCAACACGCCTCCATCGGAGCTTTATCCCGGTAGGGGAGAACACAAATCAACGAAACCTCAACCGGTTGGGGTAAGCATTCTTGATTTGCTTGATTCTGTTAATTTTGATTGAATTTTGATTGACTTAGGGCTTGATCCGATTTTTAGGAAATTTTCGAATTTTCCTAGGATTTTTGTTGATGATTTTGGAATTTTGATGATTAACCTATGAGGCTAAGGAGATAAATGAACATGCATGTGTGATTTACTTGAAAAATAATGAGAATGACCCATTTTTTCGAAAATAGAGTATGAAAAATGATGTCTAAAATGTGACGGAGTCCTTGCATGTGTTAGAACTAGGTCAATTCTTGATCATAAATGAGAAAACGGACATTTGGATGATGAAAAGGACTCATGCATGCCATTTTTTTTGAAATTAATGCTTATGTGCAAAGAATGTTGAAAATTGGAATTTTTGTGTCTAGGAGAGCAATGTGCTTGGCATGACGTGTTTCAAGTGATGAAAGACACGTTTTCTAGGCAAAAGATGCTAGAAATCTTTTATGAATGTTTTTCTTTGAAAATATGTGCACTTTTGAATATATGCGGGCTTTTGAAATAAGATGAAGGACTGACACGTTTTTGTTGTGTTTTCCTACAGGAGAACAAGTCTAGGGGACCTTCTGAGGTTGCAGTGAAGCTATGGGAGAGGATGCCCAACTTTGAGAAAGATGGGGTGAACCCCAAGCAGCTTGTGATGGCTACCGGCCTTGATTTGTTCATTGATGCCATTGGCAGAGGTATTCACGTGACCTCCAAGAGTAAGGGGCTAGTTCAGGCCCTCTCAGAGTTCTGGTGGGACACCACCCCCAGCTTTCACCTTAGCTGGGGGGAGATTACGGTGACGCCTGCAGACTTTACTGCTATTACGGGTTTGCAGTTCACTGGGAGGCCTGTGACTTGGAGGGACCACATCACGGCAGAGGAATTTAGAGCTTTGGTTGGGTTTGATCTCCGTCCTAAGGGGCTCGGGATGGAGACGAGGAATGTGGAGGTTTAGGATTCTTAGGGTTGATCTAGGAGGAAAACAAACAATGAACACTTTTTATGCACAATTTATTTGTTTTTCGTTTTATTTGGGCGCCGATGGGGCGAAAACAATGTAATGGTCTTTTATTTGCTTTTCTATTTTATGCTTTATGAATTTGTTTATTACTTGAGCCTCGGGGCAGTTTTTTTGCTTGGAATTGGGGCTGAAAATGGGCCAAAATGGTTTGTGATTACATATAACTGTATGGTTGGTGTTTGGATATGTTTTTGTACATGTTTTGTTGAGAAAGTGGGGTGAGAATTCCACTTGGGCAGCAACTTTGATTGCTGCAGATTTTTTCTGCAGATGGCAAATGAGGCCGTCCGGCCAGGACCTGGGGCTAAAGAAGCCGTGCGGCTGGAAGTTTTATCTGAACTGGTTTTTTTCAGAATAAAACCAAGACTTGGCCTTTTCATTTCATTTTCACCCTAGACTTGTTCCAACTGATTCCAGAGCATATTTTTGACCAAAAGACATCAACTTTGATCACCTTGCAATGGAGAAACCCGTTAGATTGCAAAAGGGGAAAAGAGACCGTTTTCTGTCCGATCTTCAATCTTGGATGAGGCATAACTTTCACTCCAGCAAGAGGCTATTTGATACCACTTTCAAGATCAGGTCTTTATGGTATTTGAAGGATCTCCCGCCCGATTGGGACCTTTTGAGGGCCGCGACGAGGTTTTGGGACGTCCGGAGACATGTTTACTGCTTTTCTTACAACGAGCTCGTCCCAACTTATGAAGACTTTCGAGCATTGATTGGGGGTCCAGAAATTGAGGCCATATCGATTCCTCTGATCGAAGACGTGCCGGTAGCAGTAAAGTTGGCATCTTTTTTGCAAATTTCTCTGGGAGAGGCTGAGGGGATGATGGTAGACCCTGATCGGATTGACCTTTCTGATATCCCAAGCAGGTTTGGGTTCCCGGATACGGTGACGACCACTGTGGCTATGGATGCCTTTATCCTTTGTGTGTTCTCGTCTCTGTTCACGGCCGAGTCTGTGGGGATTTGTCATGGTGGCCTCCTGGACATGGTCAGGGATTGCAGGGCTGGGAAAGACATTATCCCATTGGTTTTGGGTGAGACCCTTCATGGCATTGATAGGATGGCTAGGGGAGACCATTTCATGAGGTCTGGGATCCCGGCTGTGTTGACTTTATGGCTGCAGGAGAGGCTTGGGGCTTTGCTAGGGGCTTCGCCTACTCAGTGCCCTTGGGTGATTTATCAGAGGGGTGCACCTAGGCAGCAGGACCAGGGTAGCTGGGAGCTGACGATGGCTAGGTTATCCACTTCGAATATTCACTGGTGGGTGCCTCATTGGAGGTTGCAGACCCGAAGGACATTTCAGGAGTCCTATGTAGTGAGGGTTCCAGGGCTTTCTTGGTCATCCTTCTACATACCCTGCTTGGTATCCAGGCAATTCGGGGCCTTACAGGAGCCGTTGGGTGATTGGGAGGACATCCGTACCATAGAGGTGGTGCCTTTAGACATGAGGGATCCATCCAGCTTCTCATTCTTCTCGAGGGCTTGGACATATACTACTTTCCCACCCAGGGCTATTCTCAGGAGCAGGAAGAGTACCATCTTGACCACAACCTACTTGGACTGGTACGAGAGGGAGATGGGAGCGACTCAGGTCATATTGGGAGAGAGACGTCAGGCTTTATTGGGGGCTGACTACGACTCGAGTAGGACTCTGAGGGAGACTGAAGCTAAGGCGAGTCACCATAACCAGTCGGGTGACCTTATCAGAGACATGGAGGCTCGATACGAGAGGCTTTCTGAAGTCGCTCCCTTGACTGAGGCTCAGAGGGAGGAAGTGCGGACTCGTGCCCGGGTTGAAAGGGCACTTATTGACACAGGTTTGATGAAGGCTCCAGTGAGGGTACCTGAAGTTGGGATTAGGGAAACCGACATCATAGAGAAGAAGAGGAAGAACACTCAACGAGGTCGAGGTAAAGGGAAGAAGACCAAAGAAGACTCAGTGAATGACAACTGATAGATCTTTTCTTAGGATTCCCTTATTGCCATTTGCAAACACAATAGTTTATTAGGCATTTTATTGTATTTTAGATCTTTGTAGCAGGTTAGCAGAGTTAAGAGTAGACCGTGCTTGAACTCATCAAGGAGTTTTTAACTTGTAATGAACAAGAGATATTATCTTAGAATTTATAAGACACATTTCATGGAAACTTTATTGTCTTATTTATTGTTTAGACCGAACCATTGCTGGCTGTCTACGTTCCCATTTTACAAGAAAGACTGAGGGGCTCAGGTCTTCGTAGTTCATTCTGGTGAACTATTGGGATTTTTGTTCTTTTGGTCTTTTTTTTTCTTTTTTTTATGTGCAACCCTGTTTTTTGCCTAGACCGCCCTTTTTGGATTTTCAGCCTAGCCGGGCATTACTCTTTTTGCACTAAGATTTTTTTCTTTTTTCTTTTTTTTATGTGCAACCCTGTTTTTTACCTAGACCGCCCTTTTTGGTTTTTTCAGCCTAGCTGGGTATTACTCTTTTTGCACTAAGATTTGTTTTTCTTTTTTTTTTATGTTATTATTTTTTTTCTTTTAGACATAATACCCGCGGAGCTTATCGCCGTTGACTGGGTGGACAAAGGGATTGCTGTCCAGGTCTGCAAGCTTCATTGCTCCTCCCGATAGTATCTTCTGTACCACATACGGGCCGATCCAAACGGGTTCCCACTTTCCCAGGGGGTTGTCTCTGGTAGGGGGCTTCACTTTCAGTACTAGATCACCCTCTTTAATGTCCCTGGCCTTGACCTTTTTGTCGAATTCCCTGGCCATTCGCCTTTGGTAGGCTCGGGTGTGCTCCATGGCTTTTACCCTTCTTTCGTCGAGCAGGGCCAATTCATTGTGCCAGCTGCGCAGCCACTCTACTTTGTTGACACTATTTTCCAGGAGGACCTTAGTGACGGGATTTCCAACTCCACGGGCAACACTGCTTCCATCCCGTAAGTTAGGGCAAAGGGAGTTTCTCCCGTAGCTATTCTGACAGACGTTCTATAGCCCCAGAGTGCCAGGTGTAGCTTCTCAGGCCAGTCACGACCACGGGTGGCCATTTTCCAAATAATCCGCTCGAGCGTCTTATTGGCGGCTTCCACGGCTCCGTTAGTCTGAGGTCTGTATAGGGACGACTTGTGACGAGTGATTCTGAATTCTGACAGCAATCTATCGCAGTCCCCTTCAAAGTGCGACCCGTTATCTGAAATGACCTCATTAGGCACCCCATATCTGCACATAATATTTTCTTTGATGAATTGGGCCACTTTTCTGGAAGTGAGGACCTTGTAGGACTTGGCCTCTACCCACTTGGTGAAGTATTCGACTGCCACTAACACGAATTCGTGCCCATTGCTTCCTGCCGGGGTTATCTTCCCTATCACATCAATACCCCAAGTTGCAAACGGCCAAGGAGTCGTCATGCAGTACAGGTCATGAGGCGGGAGATGGTTGAGGTTGGCGAACCTTTGGCATTTGTCGCACTGTCGGACATGCTGGACACAGTCTGTTTCCATGGAGATCCAGTAGTAACCCATTCTGAGGATCATTTGCATCAATGGTCTAGCATTCATATGAGGACCGCAGGGACCATTGTGGACTTCGGTCATCAACTCTCTGGCCCTTTCCTGGGTGACACACAGGAGGAGTGGTCCATGGTACCGTTTCTTGTACAGGTCGCCCCCTAGAATAACATAGTGGGAGGCCAACCGTTTCAGGGCTTGCAAGCTCTTGGCCTTAATGCCTTCTTTTGGTCTACCTTCTTCGTCTCTGAAAGTTGACTCTCCATCTTTGAGGAACTGGTAAATCTGACTGTACCAGGGTTCCTTGACAGGCTCGGGTCCCAGGTCTACTTCACAATAGAAAGCTGGGGCTTCTCTTCTACCCACTCTGAAGGGTTTTATTGCTTTTCCCTCGGGGATCTCTACCAGTGAGGCTAAAGTAGCTAGGGCATCTGCAAATCTGTTCTTTTCCCTTGGCAGGTAATGGAAGGTCACTTCTCTGAACTGCTCAGTCAACTCCTCCATATAGGCATGATACCTCTGAAGATTAGGGTCTACAGTCTTCCACTTGTTGGAGACTTGATTGATGATAAGGGCTGAGTCTCCATAAACTTCGAGCTCCTTGACATTTCTTTCTAAGGCAGCCTCTAAACCAGCAATGCAAGCTTCATACTATGCAACATTGTTCGTGGCAGGGAAATTCAACTTGAGGGCTATGGGCGTGTGCTCATCTTTCGGATCGACCAGTAGCATCCCTACGCCATTTCCTCTCTTGTTGGCAGCTCCGTCAAAGAATAGTTGCCATCGGTTCTCAGGCTCAACTACGAAGATCCCTTCATCTGAGAATTAGGGTTCAGGCCCGCGGTCCTCATTACTAGGGAAGTTTGCCAGAAGGTCTGACAATGCTTGACCCTTGATAGTCTTTCTCGTCACATAATTGATGTCATACTCAGCTAAGAAGAAGGACCAATTTGCTAGACGCATCGAGAGGGAAGGCTTGTAGAAGATGTACTTGATAGGGTCCATTTTTGAGACCAAGTTCACAGGGTGGGCTTGCATGTAGTGCTTCAGCTTACCGACTACCCAGACCAGTCCTGCACAAGTCTTTTCACATGGTGAGTAATTGAGCTCACTTCCCTGCAGCTTCCGGCTGACAAAGTAAATGGCGTTCTCTACTCGAGAGTCTTTCTTCTCCTGAGCAAGCATAGCCCCAACTGCCGTATCAGTGACAGTGAGATAGAGCAGAAGAGGTTTCTGTCTATGTGGGGGGCATAGTACCGGAGGATGTACTAAGTACGCCTTGATTTGGTCAAAGGCATCCTGGCATTCCTCGGTCCATTCTGTGTCTACATTCTTCTTCATGAGCTTGAAGATGGGCTCGCACATGGTAGTCAACTGGTTGACAAAACAACTGATGTACTGTAGTTTGCCCATAAAGCTTTTGACTTCTGTCTGGGTTCGAGGTGGCCTCATGTCCATAATGGCCTTGATCTTTCGGGGATCAACTTCGATACCTCGCTGCGTGACCATATACCCAAGCACTTTTCCCCTTGTCACTCCAAAGGTGCATTTGGCAGGGTTCAGTCTCATGGAATGCTGTCTCAGCCTCTCAAAGAACTTTTGCAGGTCAATAAAGTGCTGTCCATCCTCGCCTTTGGAGTGGATTATCATGTCGTCGACGTAGACCTCAATCTCCTTGTGGATCATGTCGTGAAAGAGTGCAGTCGCTGCCCTCTGATAAGTAGCCCCGACATTCTTAAGCCCAAATGGCATCACTGTATAGCAATACGTTCCCCACGGCATGGTGAAGGCTGTCTTTTCTTGGTCCTCCTCGTCCATCTTGATCTGGTTGTAGCCAGCAAAGCCATCAACAAAGGATTTGACTTCGTAGTTGGCAGTGGCGTCCACCAAAATGTCTATGTTTGGCAAGGGGTAGTCATCTTTGGGGCTGGCTTTGTTCAGATCCCGAAAATCTACACAGCAGCGCACCTTCCCATTGGCCTTAGTTACAGTCACAATGTTGGATAACCATGTCGGATATTCGATGACTCTGATGAATCCTACCTGCAGTAGCTTCTCAATCTCTTCTTTGACCTGTAGAGACCATTCTGGCTTGATTTTCCTCAGTTTCTGCTTTACTGGCTTAGCATCTGGTGCTAGAGGGATTCTGTGCTCTACTATCGAACTGTCTAGCCCCGGCATATCCCTGTATGACCATGCAAAAACGTCCATGTACTCTCTGAGCAGATTGACCAGTCTGTCCCGTTCAACCCCCTGGAAGAAGTTTCCAATCTGTGTCTCTTTAGGTTCCTCGACAGTACCCAAGTTAACCCTTGTCAAAACCTCCTCGGCAGCTTGGGCCCGTTTTTCCTCTTTGTCTGTAACCTGCTTAAAGATTTCTTGGATGTATTGTTCATTTAGTGTGTTTGCATCTTGTTCAAATGATTCATTATTAACTGTTGTTAAGTTTTGAGTTAATTTATCATTTGTTAAGTTGGCAATAAGGGGATACTCAGAAAGATCTGTCATTTCATTCAAAGCAAGAGGAAAGATGACATTGGTTACATATTCATAATCCTCAGGCGTGAGGCCATCGGATGACTCGGAGGACTGGAATTCAAAGATTCCTGACTCAACTGACTCTTGACCTTACTGACTCTGGACCCTACACTACTTATTGACTCGAAGTGTTTGACACGGGTTGGACTGGGGTTTCACTCTTTCCTGCTTTTGCCTTGGGGAGTAGCAGTCTTGTCAGCATTCTTCATAAAGTTGGAAACTTCGAACTGATCGAAAACTTGTTGAAAATCATTGGTAGGCCGGTACCTTGGAAAGACTGTGGGGGGAGCTAGGGAAACCTGATGCAATTTCTCGGCGAGCTCTTCTGTGACAACCAGACTCATTGACTGGAGGGTCTGGCTCATCTTTTCAATACACTGCTGATAAGTCATCTTCTCTTTACCAATCTTCGATATCACAACCTTGTCAGTGAAGCCAACAGGAGGGTTGGCCTGGATAATGCTGATGAAGTCTTCTTCAGGAGAGACTTTGATCCTTCCTTGATTGACCATGTATTCTATAGGCTTTTTGTATTCTGCTTCCAAATCTGCTAGCTTTTCGTTGAACTTCACAATGGCAACGAACTTAGAACACTCTGCCTCAAGAGGGTCAATGACGACAGGAGTATCAGGCTGGACTGTGTTTTGGATGACCGGTTCTTTGGTAGGCTCCTTGGCATAACTGACGTAATAGTCAAATTTGCCTGAAGGCTCTCCTAAAGTTCCCACGCTCTTGTCCCCAGCTTTGTACCTTTCCTTTAATTTCTGTTGCATGGATTTCCTCTTCTTCTTCTTTCTTGAAGGATCATCCTCGTTAATCCAATCTTGATAGGCATCTTCCAAACAGTCCTCACAATCACACACATCATACCAGATGTGGGGCCTGGGTTGAACTGGGATGGCCCCTCCAACTACTTGGTCATTACCATTGTTGATTACCACATTGGCCATTTTGACACTGGGAAGTTGAGGCTTGAAGATTTTGATGGGTTATTTGAGACCTCTGTGCTGAAAAACTGCTGTCCCGGTGTTCTCACCTGATTCTTTCTCACTGCGGGAAAGGGATAGGAGGGGTTTAGACTCGGGGTAGGTGTTTAGGCTGAAGGCTCAAGCAATATGCAAAATTAAGAATCTTCCAATTTACTTAAAACAGTGTCTTTTATTAATTTCTATTTGGTTGGAAAAGGGGTTCCCCTTCTTTTTCGCAACTACTCTAGATCCTGGATCAGTGGGCTCCATCACTACGTCTATAAGCCCCTCGTATTCCACCCGTATTTTGACCTCCCAGGGTGGACAGCCCCGGGCGAGGGTCCTATAGGGCATGCGGATCCCACCGACCGAGAGAGAAGAATGCTCCTAACGGGTCTAGCGGATCATAGGAACTTTTAACGCACGCGCGATGCGGATTATAGTCAAGGCAATGCCGGGAAAGTCTCGTCTTTCATCCTTAACGGAATTTCGGCAGAGTTTCGTTTGTGCGAATGACGTTTTGACTTTTCAGCAATGTCCGAGAAGATAATAGGCATGGGTCGGGCGGTAAAAGCCGGATGACACAGTGTCACATTGAACTTCGTTGCATACGCTGTGCGTGAGTCAAAGTCGAAGTCAATGCCGGGTCAAGATCTTGCCAATTTTTCCTTGTCGAAATTTCGGCAGAGCTCCGCTTGCACGAAAGATCTTTGGATTTTTGGCACGGACTCGGTCTCGACTCTTACGCATCCCGTGCGGGTCAAGGTCAAAGTCAATGCCGGAGTCAAGATTCTGCCCATTTTTCCTTGTCGGAATTTCGGTAGAGTTTTGCTTGCGCGAAGGATCTAGACTTCCGTCATGGGCTAAGGTTTGACCTTTACGGGGATATGCAACTGGGCTGTATGACACGGACTAGACCAAAAACCAACCAAAAGTCACGGTTTTAAAATGTGTGACACGGACTGTGCATTGGTCGACACTGGCTGCCATGGGGAGTTTGGGATGATTCCGTGCGCGCCCGGGAGCATCGTAATACTGTCCGTGACTGCAGCTGAACAACCACCCCGGGTTAAAGGGACGTGCGTGCAAAGTGTACAGGATATATAAGGTGCACGTAGTGTGCGGCCTCCTAAAAATATTCCTTTTTGAGTTAAAACAGAATTTTTCAGAAATGTGTTTTAAAGGAATGATTTTTTGGGACGGGGGAAATGCAGCAAGTAAGCACGTAAATTTTCTGGGAGCCCCGGTCAGTCTTGGAACTGAATAGCCCCAAGCTGCCAAGGCTGCCAGATTAACCTCAATTTTTGTCCGGGTGGAATTGCCAATGAAGCCGCCCGGTCAGAATCCAGGAGGATTAAGCCGTACGGCTGCATCAAGCAACTTTCCAGGTTCCAATTTCTTTGATCTGCAGGCTGTTTTCCCGGCCTTTTTAGCACCTTTTCAGCTTCCAGCAAGCTTCCTGTTCAGTTTCAGAATATGCACAATTCCCAAGAACCATGGATGCATGCAATGCAATGCAAGGAACATAGGGCAAGTATGAGAAGCGGATCCGCGGCGGAAGGCTAACCCACTCGGAAAAAGCTTTCTTTTTTTTTTCGAAAAGGGATACCGGTACGTGGGATTGTTAGACCATCGTTTATCCCAAGCTTCGGGTTAGGAAGCGATACAGGAAGGTTAATGGTTTCCACCTATATATCGGGTATCATTTTTTTTTGTTTAAAAATAAAAGCTTTTTTCTTTGGTTTAGTCCCCAGCGGAGTCGCCAAACTGTGAATGTGGTGCCTAAGATAAGCGGCTCTCTTTTTTGTTTATTTATGTTTTCTTTTTGAAAAAACCGCTTTCTCGTGTAAGGGGGATCACCGCCTCACATCAGTTTGGAAACGTCCGGTTTAATTTGAAAAACGGAGTCGCCACGCCATTTTCATTTCCTCAAAACTTTGAAAAAAAGGATTTGGGTCCGGAGGTTAAGTTACCCTTTGGGAAGAACGGATCGTCGTTCACCCAAAGAGCCTTGATTAAGCAAGTCTTCCAAGATCCGCTTTTCATACTTGCCTTAGTGCTTTCGTGTGTGGGATGTGTGTTTTGAAAAGGAGGGAATGTACCAAGTGGTCCTCCGAACGTATAAACCATGAGTTGGTTATCGCTCGGGATTCCTTGGATTTTTATGTATTAGGGACTTTGGTCCCCTTCTCATCTTGGACTTATGATCATCATGATGAGACCTTGGGTCACATGTGATCAAGAGAGGGACACCGTTTTTAGAGACCAATGATGAGACTCTTTAGAAAGGAATGACCTTTGTCTATCAATCCTACATCTTGAGACGATTTGGACTTTTTCGGGACATTTATGCTCGTCTCAAGTGATGATCGGAGATATGTGGCTAGGGCTCATCCTTTTCTAAAGGAGAATCCGTCTATGGCATCTTTAAGTGGAAGAAATGATGTAAAGATAGGACCTTTACACCATCTCGCTCCAAGAGATGCTCCAAGTACCACGGGGGACTAAGGAAGGAGTATAAAGATTGTATCTTTATACTCATCATATGCCTTTTTTGTGCCTTAAGAAGGTCACTAGGCAATCCTAGGAGAGAGATCCAACCATGAGGGACATGAGGGATGCATATTTAAACTAAAGATGACACTTTTAATGAAAAAGATGACATGTTTAGTGCAAAGGATGCTACTTGGTTGCAAAGGATGCTTCTTTGATGCAAAGGATGCTATTTTTAATGCAAAGGATGCAACTTTATGTGTAAAGATGTCATTTTAAGAGTAAAGGATGCTACTTTAATGCAAAGATAACATTTTTAATGCAAAGGATGAAACTTTTTGTGTAAAAATGGCATTTTAAGTGCAAAAGATGCTACTTTAATGCAAAGATAACCTTTTTTAATGCAAAGGATGCAACTTTATATGTAAAAATGGCATTTTAAGTGCAAAGGGTGCTACTTTAGATGCAAAAAGAGGGATATGATTTACATGCCTAAAGATAGGATCTTTAATGACAATATACCAAGTACCAAGCAAGTATATAGCAATATGTAGAGCAAGGAGCAATATATCACATAAATACAAGTATTATGCAAGATAAAAGGGAGGAGAGGTTACCAATGGTGGCGTCCCTCTTTCTCCTTGAAGTTTGCCTAGGGAAGGACCAACTTTGGAAGGTTTTAAAGAGGAGAGAGGTGGGTTTTGACACTCTCAGCTGTCTAGAATTTTGTGGTGGTATTTTGGCAGAGTAACACCACTGAAAATCCCCCCTAAAATGAATAGAGGAGGTCTCTATTTATAGGCAGTCTGGCAGCAGCTAATGAAGTCGTGCGGCTGTAACCCCATGGCTAATGAGGCCGTGCGGTTTTATCCTGAGATGACTCAGCTCATTTCTAGAACCATGCAAGGTGGCCTTCTAGAAGGGCTTTTCCAACGAAGGACTACGTGGAATTTTAATTCCTAGCAAGTCCTTCGCCCCTCGGAAGGTTTGGAAAAGTTTTCGAATTGCCCCTGAACTTTAGGAAAGTCCAGGGAATTGTCGGGAAACTTAACCGGAAGGCATGAGCTAGATTTGGGTACTTACAGCAGGTTACAGACAAAGAGAAAAACCGGGCCCAAGCTGCCGAGGAGGTTTTGACAAATGTTAACTTGGGTACTGTCGAGGAACCTAAAGAGACACAGATTGGGAACTTCTTCCATGGGGTTGAACGGGACAGACTGGTCAATCTGCTCAGAGAATACATGGACGTGTTTGCATGGTATTACAGGGATATGCCGGGGCTAGACAGTTCGATTGTGGAGCACAGAATCCCTCAAGCACCAGATGCCAAGCCAGTAAAGCAAAAATTGAGAAAAATCAAGCCAGATTGGTCTCTACAGGTCAAAGAAGAGATTGAGAATCTACGGCGGGTAGGATTCATCAGGGTCATTGAATATTCGACATGGTTATCCAACATCGTGACTGTGACTAAGGCCAATGGGAAGGTGCGCTGTTGTGTAGATTTCAGGGATCTGAACAAAGCCAGCCCCAAAGATGACTATCCCTTGCCGAACATAAACATTCTGATGGATGCCACTGCTAACTACGAAGTCAAATCCTTCGTTGATGGCTTTGCTGGCTACAACTAGATCAAGATGGCCGAAGAGGACCAAGAAAAGACAGCCTTCACCACACCGTGGGGAACGTACTGCTACACTGTTATGCCTTTTGGGCTTAAGAATGCCAGGGCTACATATCAGAGGGCAACGACCGCAATCTTTCACGAAATGATCCACAAGGAAATTGAGGTCTATGTCGATGACATGATAATAAATTCCAAATGTGAGGATGGATAGCACTTTGTCGACCTGCGAAAGTTCTTTGAAAGGTTGAGACAGCATTCCATGAGACCGAACCCTGCCAAATGCACATTTGGAGTGACAAGGGGAAAAGTGCTTCGGTATATGGTCACAGAACGAGGTATTGAAGTCGATCCTCGAAAGATCAAGGCCATTATGGAAATGAGGCCACCTCGAACCCAAACAGAGGTCAAAAGCTTTATGGGCAAACTACAGTACATCAGCCGTTTTGTCAACCAGCTGACTGCCATGTGCGAGCCCATCTTCAAGCTCATAAAGAAGAATGCAGACATAGAATGGACTGAGGAATGCCAGGATGCCTTTGACCAAATCAAGGCGTACCTAGTACATCCTCCGGTGCTATGCCCCCCACATAGACAGAAACCTCTTCTGCTCTATCTCACTGTCACTGATACGGCAGTTGGGGCTATGCTTGCTCAAGAGAAGAAAGACTCTCGGGTAGAAAATGCCATTTACTTTGTAAGCCGAAAGCTACAAGGAAGTGAGCTCAATTACTCAACGTGCGAAAAGACTTGTGCAGGACTGGTCTGGGTAGTCGATAAGCTGAAGCATTACATGAAAGCCCACTCTGTGAACTTGGTCTCAAAAATGGACCCCATCAAGTATATCTTCGACAAGCCTTCCCTTTCGATGCGTCTAGCAAAGTGGTCGTTCTTCTTAGCTGAGTATGACATCAACTATGTGACGAGAAAGGCCATCAAGGGTCAAGCGTTGTCAGACTACCTGGCAAACTTCCCTAGTAATGAGGACCGCGGGCCTGAATCCCAATTCCCAGATGAAGGAATCTTTGTAGTTGAGCCTGAGAACCGATGGCATCTTTTCTTTGACGGAGTTGCTAACAAAAGAGGAAATGGCGTAGGAATGCTACTGGTCAATCCGAAAGATGAGCACACACCAATAGCCATCAAGTTGAACTTCCCTGCCACGAATAATGTCGCCGAGTATGAAGCTTGCATTGCTGGTTTAGAAGCTGCCTTAGAAAGGAATGTCAAAGAGCTCGAGGTCTATGGAGACTCAGCCCTGATCATCAACCAGGTCTCCAACAAGTGGAAGACTGTGGATCCTAACCTTCATAGGTATCATGCCTACATGGAAGAGTTGACTGAGCAGTTCAGAGAAGTGACCTTCCATTACCTGCCAAGGGACAAGAACAGATTTGCGGATGCCTTAGCTACTCTATCCTCATTGGTAGAGATCCCCGAGGGAAAGGCCATAAAACCATTCAGAGTGGGTAGAAGAGAAGCCCCGGCTTTCTATTGTGAAATAGACTTGGGACCCGAGCCTATCAAAGAACCCTAGTACAGTTAGATTTCCCCATCTCTCGCCGGGCGACCTCATTCGCTTTGAGCTGAATTTACATTTTTGCCCCTGGACTTTCCACTTAGGCATACAATCCCCGTTATCTCTTAACCAGAGTAACACTGTTTCCCAAGGATATCCATTAACTCTAAGGAGAATAAACTTTCCTCTCGAAGCGCCTCCGTTACTTCCGTTATAACGGAATAACGCTAGATGACATCCTTCGAATTGTCAAAACTCAAACTTTAGCTACCTCTATCTCCTAGATAGTGAAGTACGCTTCAGTTTCCCAAACTTCAGCTACCTCTATCTCCTAGATAGTGAAGTACACTTCAGTTTCCCAAACTTCAGCTACCTCTATCTCCTAGATAGTGAAGTACGCTTCGATTTCTCCAAACTTTAGCTACCTCTATCTCATAGATAGTGAAGTACGCTTCAGTTTCTCTAAGATTTAGCTACCTCTATCTCATAGATAGTGAAGTACGCTTCAGTTTCTCTAAACTTTAGCTACCTCTATCTCATAGATAGTGAAGTACGCTTCAGTTTCTCCAAACTTAAGCTACCTCTATTTCATAGATAGTGAAGTACGCTCAAGTTTTCCCAAGCTTTAGCTACCTCTATCTCCTAGATAGTGAAGTACGCTTCAGTTTCCCAAACTTTAGCTACCTCTATCTCCTCGATAGCGACGTAAGCTTTAGTTTCTTCAGGTGACAATATCCATTAATTGTCAAATCAGGTGACAACCTCCATTAATTGTCAATAAGGTGACAACCTCCATTAATTGTCAAATCAGGTGACAACCTCCATTAATTGTCAACCATGTGACAACCTCCATTAATTTTCAATCAGGTGACAACCTCCATTAATTGTCAAATTAGGTGACTCCTCCACAAACCGTCAAAACCTCAAGGATCCTAGACATTGTTCCTAACTATCTAGTGAGACTTGAACTACGACCAAGGCTTAATTCCCCCGGGATACGTAGGTAGCCTTTCATAAAGGTCCAGCCATCTGATCGCAGTGGTCACCCTCTTCCTTCATCACTCCTCAGTGGTGAGGCAGCCTTTCAAAAAAGGTCCAGTCATCCGATCGCAGTGGTCACCCTCTTCCTTCATCACTCCTCAGTGGTGAGGCAGCCTTTCATAAAAGGTCCAGTCATCCGACCGCATTGGTCACCCTCTTCCTTCATCACTCCTCAGTGGTGAAGTAGCCCCTCATAAAGGTCCAGATATCCGACCATATTGGTCACTTTCTTCATCTAGCATATCCCCAGTAGGATCAGCCATTTGACCTCCTAGGTCACTTTCCTTCCATCTTCCTAGCAAGGGACCAGTTTCTCTTCGCCATTCCCCAGTGGATCCCAAACTACGACCTGGCTTGATTCCTCCGGGATACGTAGGTAGCCTACTTTAGGTCCAGCCAATTCGTCACATATGACACCCCTTTCCCCAGCGAATCTTTTCCGAACTACGATAATGGCTTGATTCCTTCGGGATACGTAGGTAGCCTTTCAAAGGTTCAGCCACTCGACCACCTTGGTCACCCAATCCGTCTCGGCAGTTCACCAGATTGGATCCTTTTTTATCGACAACCCCACTCGCCCTGCAAGTGACGTTGCCGAGGGGCTTCTGTAAGTACCCAAATCTGGCTCATGCCTTTCGGTTAAGTTTCCCGGCAATTCCCCGGACTTTCCTAAAGTTCAGTGGCAATTGGGAACTTTCCCAAACCTTCCGAGGAGTGAAGGACTTGTTAGGAATTAAAATTCCACGTAGTCCCTCGCTGGAAAAGAGCTTCTAGAATGCCACCTTGCATGGTTCTAGAATCAGGCTGAGTCACTAATGGATAAGACCGCAAGGCTTCATTAGCCAAGGGTTACAACCGCACACGCCTTCATTAGCCAACACAAAACTGCCCATAAATAGAGGCCTCCTCTATTCATTTTAAAAGGGAGTTTTGAGCACTGTTACTCTGCCAAAATACAAACATAAAATTCCAGAAATTTGAAACCTCCCAAAACCATCTCCCTACTCTCCAAAACCCCTCCAAAGTTGCTCCTTCCTTAGGAAACCTTCAAGGGAGATAGAAGAACACCACCATTGGTAACCTCTCCTCCTCTTCTCTTTAAAATATACTTGTCATTCTTGCTATATTGCTCTTTGCTATTTATATTGCCATTTACTTGCTTTATATTTGATTTATTGCTATAAAAATCAAGTCTTTATCCATGTAGATCATAATACCCCCATTCCCCTATCACATAGGATTCATGGAGGATCCATCCCAAGGATGAACAATAAGACCTCAAATGGCTTGTTCTAGGATGGATCTCTCACATGATGATGTGAAAATAGCATCTTTTTTCATATAAAAATGCCATCTTTTTCATTAAAAATGTTATCTTTATTCATAAATGTCATCCCCCTTCCCATAGACCTTGCTTTCCAGGATTGTCCACCTAAATGGTTCTTAAAGGACATAGGAAAGCCATAAAGGTCTTCCCTTTACATTCCTAGTCTTAGCTTGCATCATGTTCATTACATATGTTAGCATAAAAATGTCATCTTTACTTTAAAATGCATTTCCCCATGTCCCTCATGGTTGGATCACTCTCCAAGGATTGCCTAGTGACCTTCATAAGGCACAAAAAGGCATAGGATGAGTATAAAGATCCAATCTTTATACCCCTCCCCTTAGTCCCTTTGGTACTTGAAGCATCTCTTGGAGCGTAATGGTGTAAAGGTCTTATCTTTACATCATTTCCTCCACATAAAGATGCCATAGCCGGATATTCCTTTAGAAAAGGATGAACTTGAGCCCCTACATCTCCGATCATCACTTGAGACGAGCACAAATGTCCCTATCAAGCTCAAATCGTCTCAAGATGTAGGATTGATGGGCAAAGGTCCTTCCTTTCTAAAGAGTCTCATCCTTGGACTAAAAAAAAAGGTGTCCCTATTTCGATCACGTGTGACCCAAGGTCTCATAATGATGATCATAAGTCCAAGATGAGTACGGGATCAAAGTCCCGAACACATCAAAATCCAAGGAATCCCGAGCGATAACCAACTCATGGTTTATACGTCCGGAAAACCACTTGGCACATTCCCCCCCCCCTTTTACCAAAACACATCCCACACACGAAAGCACGAAGGCAAGCATGAAAATCGGATCTTGGAAGACTTGCTTCGGCAAGGCTCTTTGGGTGAACGCCAAACGTTCTTCCTAAGGGATAACTTAACCTCCGACCCAAATCCTTTTTTTCAAAGTTTTGAGGAAATCAAAATGGCGTGGCAACTCCGTTTTTTAATTTAAACCGGATGTCTTCAAACTGATGAGAGGCGGTGACCCCCTTACACGAGAAAGCGGTTCCAACATAAAAACAATAAAAAAAGGAAAGCAGCGATCTTGGGCACCACATTCACAGGCACAAGTCGTGCTCCTGGTCACGAGTCGTGCCATAACCCAAAAATTTCAATTTTCAGCTTGAATCAAATTCGTTCTTTTGTGTGTGACCCTTTAGGAATTATATTTTATGTTGGTAGTGCGTTGAAACATCAACCTCACAAGACATAAGTGACTTCTAGCAAATCATTATGTCCACCCAATTAAATATAACATCAAAGCTTGATTCCTTGATAAATCCAATGTCATAATCCCTTTGTCCACGATGTCCAATTGAACATGAGTCATGGTCTATGTCAACTCATTCCGTTCAATGTTTTCTCGATTCTGAATATGTTGATAATACAAATGCATTTGATCTCTATCAAATCACTTGAGTATGGCCATACATTTCATCAACACTATTCATCGAGGGGCTCAAGCAAACATCTATCTTCATAAGAGGGACAAATCCCTTCTTGACTTATCATTCTTCCCTACAAGAATCCAATTGTGCTAACATAGCCCTTATTGCTATCCAACTAAAGATAGTGTTAGACTACATTAAACACAATATTCATCATGTGGAAGACGATGATAATCTCAGGTACAAATGATTCAATAACACGACTATCACGAGATTTAATCATGACAACAGACCATGTCATAAATCTCATAAGTAGGTCAAGTCCAGTACTCGTTCTCTAGCAAGTACCCATAAGTGTAATGTGCATCTCCATGCATATAATCATCTCCATGATTATCCATTACCAACTTATACTAGTTGTTCACAACAACTAGGGACGCAGTTCAATATAATAAACATGTAAACATATAATGAACCAAAAAACTTTCTCCATAACAAATGATAAAAATGATACATAACGGTTTAAGTTAAACATAACTAAAGCCTAGGGCATTACACCAATACGGAAATCAACGTACTTTCCATTTAAGGAACATCCCTAGGCCATTGAACTACTCTCGTGATCAATGAAACCTAGTTCCTTTATATGGTTCCGTTAATCGAGATTCTCTACTAGATACTTCTCTCAATTAACTAGAATCATACAAGTTGGACGTCTCCAAAATGTAAGTCATTTTGAGATTAATATAAAGAGAATTGTTAAGATGAAGATAAGATGACAAGACTTTTATAAAAGATGATGAATAAAAGACATTTTGAGTTTCCAACCCCAAGAATTAGGGGGATTACTCACTAGCCATGCTTAGAACAAACATAAATGCATAAATAAGGATAGAGATAGAAGAACTTATGCTTAGATGGAAGACAAAGGCTGAAAGTAACTTCGATCTTTTATTGCTTAGATACTTCAAAAACTTCAAGAACACAAGTTTGATCTTCAAGAGATTTGTGAAGTAAATAATTGCTGGAGTTTTTGCTATGTATTCTATACAAATTCTGATGATTTTTCAGATTTTTTTGACTGATACAAATGGCCTTTAAATAAGCATCCTAGGCTAGGGGTGTGTTTCTTCAAACATCCATCTTCAAAAGGCACCTTTCCATGACTGCAACAGCAAGTGCACGACCGTGCACTATGGACTTGCACGGCTGCTCCAGCCTTGGCGCCAATTTAGAATTTGAACTGGCCAATATGCACGGCCGCTCTGGCCTGGTTTGGCTCGGCCACTCCACTGATTTGGGGCCAAATTGGCCTGGCTGAGGGCAGGTTGCACGGCCGCTCCTCTACATAACGCACGGCCGCTCCAGCTTGGATTTGGTCTGAATGTCCATTTTGAAGCTGTCCTTCCTTACCTTTAAATTTTAATCCCTTAATGTTCCCAAAGCCTCATTTGTCCAAGAATTAACTTAAAACCTGTAAGAAATACTAAAACTATACCAACAAGTGTAAAATCGAAGAATTGGAACAAAGAAAGCTAATTTACACTAAATTAAGACTAAAATGGGAATAAAAACTAAGTAAATACTAAGATAAAATGCTATAAATGACTATAGAAAAGTCATTTATCAGGCAACTAGATGTTTTGGTCAAATTTATGCAATTCAACTTCGAGAGATGTAATTGGGCACAATGGAATATAACACTCAAGATTCAAAATGTGATGGGCAAGATATTTAACAAGGAAAGCCCTTAAATAACTTATTCGCTGGCATAAAACCTCGGAAGATGGTATTTTATTATCTCTGATGGAAGATGTATGTGCAAAGGAACAAGAAGTATTCAACTATGTGCGCGTGTATATACATGTGTTGTCTAATTTTAAATATATATAAAAATACAAAGAGATAATGACTTTTGTGTATCCTCGAATCTCGAATATGTTTTGTTGAAGAGATTGCTTTGATTTCTTGTTGACGTTGAAGTATGCTAGAAAACTAATTCTTCATGCATTGGATTTGGTCCATAACGACCGATATTGTCTCCTGAAAAATAGGTCCTCTAACGTCCCTGCAATTACGTGCTTTTAATCAAGTTGTACCGCCAAGTTGTGAGCTTAAGATGTCATGCCAGGATGTTAATTTTCTTGTCCCAAACAATTGCCCCTGAATTTTTAAAGTAAAAAGAATGTTTTTAATTTTGAAAATTCCTCATTTAACCGCTGGCGCCCACTAGGTACTTAAGTTTGAACGGGGTAATGATGCTTGGCGGTTGCGTGGCTCATGGCGCTGGAGTCATAATGGGAGTCTTTGAAGCGTCTAGACTTCCCCTATTAAACCAGGATATCGAGTCTGGCGATCTAACTGCTACAAAGGAAGGGAGAAGATTTCTGCAGGTACGACTCTTTTACTTTCTCTCCATCTTTTCTCTTTCTTTCTTGTGAAAATGGAAGGCCAAAATGCCATTTTGCCTGGGGGTTTCTCTTCCATGGGTTTGCTTGATAAACCTCATGAGGAGCATTGTGAGCTTACCTTGTCAGATATCACAAATTTGACGAAAGCTTTTCCGAAGGGTGCAGTGTTTATGAACCGTAACCCTAGTTTGGCTTCGGACTGTGTTTCTTCTGAATAGGTGTGTTTTTTAGAATATCCTTTCGTAATAGGTTTAAAATTCCCCTTTTCCCCTCTAATCACACTCTTCTTTGAGGTTACCAAACCTCCTTATACCCAATTGATGTCGATAGGTTGGAGAATTTTAGAAATGTTGGATAGATTGAGTGCTTTGACTGGCTTGAGGGTTGGGATGGAGGAATTAGCCTGCTGTTATGACATAAGGTCACACGGATCTTCTAGGTATGGTTTTAGGGTTAAATCTAGGGCATAAGGTTTGTTGGCTGAATCTTTAGATAAAGGTAGAGGGTGGAAAAATAGATTTTTCTATGTGAAGAGGAACAGTTTGGCTGGTGGTGACAAAATGGTGTTTGAATGGAGGAAGGAAGGTAGTCTTGCTACTTTGCTTTAACTGTTATTTTATTATTTTGTCTTGTTTGCCGACTCTCTTTAGTTATTTCTTGAGTTCCCAAGTTGGCCAAGATATTTCCAGGTCGTTCAGATTCTTTAGAAATTGTCAAGCAAATTATGGCCTTGCCGGAGAACCTTTGAAAATTTGTTCCATTGTCTGCTGCGTTGAGTGTTGAGAAACAAGTTGTTGAATCAATCAGGTTGCCTGAGGAGTGTAGCCACAAAATGTCTTTCGGTAACCCTTTTCTCAATTTTGATTTTGTGCTTGTAACTTATGTTGTACTAACATATTGATTTTTCATCTTGCAGCGACTCGTTCTCAATCTGGATTTGCCGCAAGTAAACTGGTAGCGAAGTATAAAGGGAAGGTGAAGGCTGAGGGAAGTAACGTGTCCCAAGTACCCAAGTTGGAAGTTGGAGATAAGGTGATGGTAAAGAGAAAGAGAGTGCAAGAAGTGGTTGATGTGGAGATAGCGGTGCCGAGCGAGGATGAGCCGGAGAAGAAGGTAATATACTATCCTTTATGGATTTACTTCTATTTCCGTTTTGACTAAAGCTGTCTGCTCTTTATGATAGGTTGTGGCTGCGACTGGCTTGATGTCAAGTGAGATCAAGTTATGGAAGGATAAGGCTGAGTCCTCATTTAAGGCCAGGATGGAGGCGGAGGAGAAACTCAAGGTTTCTCTGGACATGCTAAAGAAGAAGGATGAAAAGATTGAAGCAAAAGACAGCGAGCTAACACAGTGGGTGGTTAGAGTGGCTGAATTCAGCAGGAAGCACAACAAGGAGATGGAGACCGCCAGCAATGACCTGATGGCTGAAGCTGCCAAGTCCGTTTTTCATGCCAGGATCGAGATGATTAAAGAATATCAAGCTGTCAAACAAACTGAATGGGACTTGGAGGAAGAGTATGCAGCTTTGAGGAAGATTGCTGGTGAAGAAACTGATGAGGTGAATTCTAAGGTTCAAGATGCAGAGAAGGTCAATCAAGTTGGCGAGATTCAAGAAGAGAAGAAGGAAGAAGGTAAGGATATGCAGGCTTGAAAAACTATCTTTATTTGCTTGGGTATTTGAAAACAATTTTAAATTTATGTTCTGTTGCTTGTTAAATATTAATTGAGGGGGTGTCCTCAAAAACAATTTATGGTCTGTAACTTGATATTTTTGCCGAGGGGTTTGTCCTCGTTTAGATAATGGATTCTCTTAGGATGTAAAGTTTATGCATGTCTGTTTGGACATGTTTTAGGTGCACTTGATGTTTCCCCATGTCTTGTGATAACATGCTGGAAAATTTTGGATGTTTTGATCGTAAGTAATAGGATCAGATTTTTGGGTATTTTGACTGTAAGAAACAGTTGGATTTCTAAGTGTAACATGTTGATGTTACAACCTAGAAATAATTTGGGAATGTAATAGGAATGAGTAGCATGTGAAGCTATGAAATGGAATGAATGAATATATGTTTTTCATCTACAAACCTTGTGTTCGTTTTGTAACATGTTAATGCTACATCATGTTGTTTCAACTTGAGTTCATAATTTTAATTAAGTGCAAGAAGGTAATCAATATGTACATGACACATTAGCCCACCTACAACTTAACTAAAACATGAAAAACGTGCGCCCAGGCGAAGGTGTAAATAACCTTAACAACTTAAGAAAGATGCAAAATCTTTGAACCTTTAGAAAGGTGTGTACCTTTTCATCTTGAATGTAAATGTTGGTTTTTTGTTGGTGTGAATCTGACCCGATGTGCAGCAACTTGAAAACTGGTTGTGTTAGGATTTAGCAATTTTGATACTTCTGCAACCTGAAACATCACTTTGTCATCTTGGGTTACTCTGCGACCTGAATTGAGCATGTTGATCATGTTGTCTCGAGTATAGACCTTAAGTTGTCTTGCAAAATAGAAACATGTTAGGGGTGGGTGTTAGCTTAGCTAACACCCCTCCGATGCTTAAGTCAGTAAGAGTTTGAAAAATAAAAAGTAAATTGAAATAAAGTAAAGTAGATTATACCTGACTTTCGGATTTGAATGGACAAGCTACAACTTACATGAAGTACAACTTGAGATGGATCACATTCCAACTTCTGGGGATCCTCATGCCATCTAAGGTTGACATACTATATGCCCCCTTTCTAGCTTCTGCATCAACCAGATAGGGACCTTCCCACTTGGCTGCAAACTTGCCCGCATTCAATTCCCTTGTGTTCTGAAAAACTATCCTCAGGACCATGTCTCCAACTTGAAATCTCCTAATACAGACATTCTTGTTGTAAGATTTAGCGATCCTTTGCTGGTAGGCTGCCGTTCTGATCTTAGCCATATCTCTAAGTTCGTCAATAGTGTCTAGGTCTTCAGCGAGAACAAGCTGGTTGTCCTCCGGGGTTGTTAGACCATATCTAGCTGTTGGGATTGTGAATTCAATAGGAATAACAACTTCTGCACCGAATACCAAGGAGTAAGGGGCCTGTCCAGTTGCAGTCTTTGGAGTAGTTCTATCAGCCCAAAGTACCAAAGGCAACTCTTCGGCCCATCTTCCTTTCTTTTGACCAAGGCGTTTCTTCAGGTTGTTTATTATCAACTTGTTACTGGACTCTGCTTGACCGTTGTCTTGAGTATGTACCGGTGTAGCCATTATCAACTTGATTCCCCATCTTGCGCATAAGTCTTGTGTCTTCTTGCTGATGAACTGAGAGCCATTGTCACATATAATCTCGGATGGAACTCCAAACCTGCTGATAATGTTCCTTTTCAGGAATGATATTACTTCTTTATCTCTAATTTGAATAAAAGCTTCAGCTTTAATCCATTTTGAAAAATAATTTGTTAATGCCAGCATGAATACTTTTCCTCCGGGTGCTTTTGGCAGCTAGCCAACTATATCCATCCCCCACTGCATAAAGGGCCAAGGTGATTGAATAAGATGTAGTGGTTCAGCAAGTTGGTGTAAGATGTTACTGTGTCTTTGGCATGCATCACACTTCTGGACATACTTGATTGCATCTTGATGCATGGTTGGCCAATAGTAACCTGTTCTTAATGCCTTAGATGATAGTGACTTGCCCCCAGCATGGTTTACGCACTCACCATCATGTAATTCTCTCAGGACTTCTTTAGCTTGATCTGGTTCTAAGCATCTCATGTATATTCCTGAAAAATACTTTTTAAATAGAACATTATCTATTAAAATGAATCTTGATACCTTTATTCTGAATAAACTTGGATTTTTCACATATGCTGGCACTGTCCCATCCTGGAAGAATTTAATTATGGGCTGTGTCCAAGATGCAGAATTACTAATAGGGCCAATTATTGTATCAGGATGATCATCAACTCGGCATAGTACATGCCGATTTATGGCTAGATACATGACATGAATGATTGGGATGATTGTTTAGCATGCTTTTGCAACTTGAACCCAGGTCTGCTAATGCATCTGCTTCAGCATTCTCTTCTCGTGGAATATGTTCAAAAGTGAAATTTGCGAACTGTCCTGCCAACATCTTAACATATTCGAGATAACTTGTCATCCTGGCCTGCTTAGCTGTATAAGATCCATTAAAGTGGTTAACCAGTAACAAGGAATCACTAAACACATTAATATGCTTAACATTTAAATCTAAAACAGTGGTTAATCCCATAATGAGTGGCTCATACTCAGCCTCATTATTTGTCGCCTTGAACTCACAAGCTACAACTTGAGGGATTAGGTCTCGTTGGGGTGACTTTAGGATGATTCCCAAACATGTGCCCCTGGCATTTGAAGCTCCATCTGTGTGTAGCGTCCAATACCTAAGAGAGCCAATGCCTTCAAGTTGTTGGACTTCAAGTTCCACCTCATGCTGCAAGTTAGGACTGAAATCTGCCACATAGTCTGCCAAAGCTTGTGACTTGATAACAGTCCTCGCTTCATACTGTATGTCATAAGTACTGAGTTGTACTGACCATTTGGCCATCCTACCTGACATCTCAAGTTTTCTCATCACGTTCCTTATAGGATAGTTAGTCTTGACAATAATAGCATGAGTTTCAAAATAATGGCGTAATTTAGTAGAAGCAGTAATTAAAGTAAGTATTAACTTCTCAAGATGGGAGTACCAGGTTTCTGCATCAAGTAAGGACATACTTATATAATAGACATGATGTTTCGTACCACCTTGTTCTCTAGCCAAGACTGCACTGACTGAATTTTCAGATACCGAAAGATATAAGAACAAAGGTTCTCCTTGTTCTGGTTTGGACAACAATGGTGGAGATATTAGGTACTCTTTAAGTTTGATGAAGGCTGATTCATGCTCGTCTGACCACTGGAACAACTTTTTCTTCCTGGGTACATCGTAGAACAACCTGCATTTGTCAGATGACTTAGAGATAAAACTGTTAAGAGCTGCAATCCTGCTTGTAAGCCTCTGCACTTCCTTAATATTTCTGGGTGACTCCAAGTTGGTGATAGCCTTGATCTGTTCAGGACTTGCTTCTATGCCCCTCTTGGTCACCATATAGCCAAGGAATTTCCCAGCTCTAACTCCAAAATTGCACTTTGAGGGATTAAGCTTCATGTTGAAGGCTTCCAAGATGTCAAATTCCTCTTTAAGATGTCAATATGATCTTCATTGTGATTCAATTTCACCACCATGTCGTCAATGTAAACCTCCATAGTTTCTCCAAGTTGATCCTTGAACATCTTCTTCACCAGTCTTTGATAAGTTGCACCTGCATTTTTCAACCCGAACGGCATTGCGATGTAACAATAAATCCCCTCCGGCATGATAAAGGCGATGTCTTCTTGATCTGAGGGCTCCATTTGTATTTGCTGATAACCTGAAGAAGCATCTATGAAGGTCAGGATGTCATGGCCAGCCGTTGCATCTACCAAAGAATCAATGTGGGGCAAAGGAAACGGATCTTTTGGGCACGCCTTGTTCAAATCAGTAAAATCCACGCATACACGCCAATTGCCATTCTTCTTTTCCACAACTACTACGTTAGCCAACCACCTTGGGTAATTAACTTCTCTGATCATCTTGGACTTTAATAATCTTTTAACTTCTTCTCTTATGATCTGGTTGCGCTCATGTGCAAACTTCGTCCTCTTCTGATGGACAGGTTTTATGCTAGGATCAATGTTCAGCTTATGAGTAATGATGTATTTACTAATTCCAGTCATGTCTAATGCTTCCAAGCAAAACATTTGGCTCTATTCCTTAAGAATTCTACTACTTTTTTCTCAATTTCATATGGAGTATCTGCTCCATCCAGAACCTTGACATAGGGATTGGAGGGGTCAAGCTGAACTTCTTTAATATCATGCTCAGCTACTTCCAGAACATCCCGAGCCTTCTTCTTTATTTTCTATGCATGCCTAGGGGTTCTAGTTGCCTATGGACACCTTGTAGCACTCCTTTGCCGTTTGATGGTCCCCATTTACCTTGACAGCCCCCAACGTGTGGGCAACTTGATACACTGATGATAGGTTGACAGAATCACCTTTATTTTGTGAATCCAGGTTAGGATGATTTGCACTTCATGACACATAACTTTTCCATAGAATTTACTCCTTTTACATAGACTGCCAACTTGATCTCTCCGTAAGTGTGCTTGGTTTCTCCACTGAATCCAACTAGAACAGATGAACTACTAGTAACGTGCTCAAGTGGAATCTCCATGGTTGCCAAGCTGTCAGTTGTTACTATATTGATAGAACTCCCGTTATCAATCAGATTACGCTTCACCAAATAGTTGGCCACTTGTAAAGTCACAACTAGAGCATCATTATGGGGATCCAAGATGTCACCCTTGTCGTCTTCATCAAATGTTATCTCTTGGCCGCTATCCTTCACTGAGGGTCTTGCTGGTAAGTTCAACCGGTTCTCCTTTGAGTCTGAAGCATGGCGCTTGGCGCTGAGTAAGACGTACCACAGATGTCCGACCCTCTACTGATTATGTTGACCTCCTTAGTTGGAACTGGAGAAGGTGGTGGATTCTCAGCTTGCTGTACCTGGTTGTAAGCTCACCCAAGTCAATTTCCTAGCAAATCTTTGAGAAGTCTCTTAGATAGAAGATGGCTGATTTCCTTTCTTAGGGCAATACAGTTCTCAGTAGTATATCCAAAATCTTCATGATATGCACACCATTTAGATTTGTCCTTCCAAACAGAGGGATTGTCATACTTTTTGGGCCATCTTGATTTTTCACCCAAGTTGTCCATAGCGTGTATCACTCCTGCAATGTCAACAGAAAAACAGTAGTCATCAATTCTTGGATATTGTGATTCATCATCATCATCATTATCATTGACAATATTAATGCTAGAGTGATCAAGTTTAGAGTAGGGTCTGCCCCTATTTGATCCAGAATGAGATGTTTCGTTCTTGCCACCAGAATGCTCAGGAGTGGCGCTCTTCTTGTTCGCTTTCTCCTGCATAAATTTGTCTTCCTCCAACCTGATGAACTTTATTGCCCTTGTTCTGACTTCTTCCAGTCTCTTGCAAGGAGTCATTACCAATTCCTCATAGTAAGGGGAATCTTTCTTGAGTCCCATCATGAAGGCTTCCGTTGCTGTAGACATGTCCATGTTGGGGATGTCAATAGCTTCCTTGTTGAACCTGCTCAAGTAGTCTTTCAATGATTCATCAGGTTATTGAACTATCCTATATAGATCACTGGTTAGTTTCTCAAAGACCCTGTTGCAAGAAAACTAGTTAGTAAACATATTAATAAGTTGAGCATAAGATCCAATAGAGCCTAGAGGTTGATTGATAAGCCATCTCAAGGCTGCACCAGTCAAGGTAGAACCAAAGGCCCTGCAAAGGCAAGCTTCCTTGAACTGCAGAGGAATATGAATCACATCCATCTTCTCTTGGTACAAGGTAATGTGCTCCAACAGATTGGTTGTCCCATCATATTGCTTCATGTGAGGAACAGTGAATTTCTTCGGTATCACCATGTTGGCAATAGATGGGGCAAAACGTGACTCATTGTAACATGTTGTAGAAGCCTGGTGGTATGGCAACGTGATCCCAGGTACATTCATCACCATTTCTCTCAATTCCTGTAATTGTCTATTCACCGAATTTCCTGCATCATGGTTAGCAACAACATAATAAGCATTAAAATAATTATGGGTTAACACTTCCTGTTGGTCCTTGGATAGGGGTCACAAATGCTGCTAAGGTAGTTTGGATAATCTTGGGATTGGTGTCCACACTGTAAGCGATTGCATTAGTCATTGGTATGAATCTCACATTATCAATCAATATCCCTGTTTCCCTATCAAAGCCGAGTCTCCTTGGTTGGAACGGAAAGAACATGTTAAATCCCATATTAGGATTTGCACCCTGAAAAGCGCTATGCGATGCATTCTGACGCACTCCATACGGACCAGATGGAGAGCAGAAACTTCATGTTGCAGCCTAGCAACATTGTGGAGGTATCAGTCTGTAGCATTATCTATCGCCTCAATTCAGCCATCGTGATTGCTAAGTTGGAGATGATATCCAATGGAATTTCTTGTGAAGTTCCAACCGATGTCCCTCCTAGAACTTGGATCGAACCTGCAGTGGAGCCATGATGTGGTTGATTTTGTTATTTATAATTTCTTATTTTCCTTGACATATTATCCCTATTTTGATGTATTTAGTTTAGTTTTGATGTAATTTTGGGATATTATGTTAGATGATATTTTATTGTAATCTGAAGGTATTTGAGTTGTTTTATTTCATATCCGGATGTAATACTCTCGAGGAGTCAAAGTCAAGATCTTGAAGCTGAAAACTGTGATGCAGAAATTTGAGAAATCCAGGGACCAAACTGTAATTATGGAAAACTGGGGAGTAAACTGGAATTATAAAGTTCAGGGGCAAAACTGCAACTCTGGAAACTTGAAGGACTAAAGTGCAAAGCTGGAAAGTATAGTGACCAAAGTGAAAAACTAGAATTTGGTTTGGCAACAATAGCACGAGTGGTGCTGTGTGGAATGACTAGTGCTTTCATTCAGCACGATTGATTTTTTTGGCACGACTCGTGCGAGTGACGTCCTTGGTCCAAATGACTTTGACCGTGCAGTTGTTTGTTTTAAAACCTTTTTGTTTTTCTTTTCCTTTTTATTTAGGTTTTTAGGGTGGAGTATAAATACTTCCGTTTAGAAAATATTTAGGATTTCAACTTTTATTTTTCTTTGAGAGATTTATTATTTTTCATGGAGAACTAAATTCTTTTGCTTTGGATTTAATTATTGGAACCGTTCTTGAATTCAATTGAGGTTAATTCTTTTCATATCTTTTATCATATTTATATTTCTTCTGTTCTTGATTGATTAAATTGATTTCTAGGGTTTTGCAATTAGGCCGATTGTTAAATCTTTGTTATTGATTTATTGCTAGAATCCCCTAAGATTGTGTCAAATTAGGGTTTCACAAGTAGCATCTTTATAGTCCATGCATGTGTCATGGTGTATTATGAAGTAGGAGAAAATAAACAATTATCTAATTGAAATAACATTAGAAAGTGTTCTCGATCTTAATCTCTTAAATCGTTAATCAATTAGTATTTTGAATCTAGAGTGTGTCAGTTAGGTTTTAATATTGATTAGGGTTATTAATGAGTGTGTCACTGCTATTAACTAATATTAAAGAAAGAGATAGAGATTGAAATATATCTCGTGATCGAGTGAATAGGATAAAATTAAAAAGAGTTGATCGATGATATTTGAATGATAGACGGGGACAATAATTAATCTAAAGTGCTTTTCTTTATTTTTTTACAATCTAGTTTTTATTCCCGTATTAGGAAGTAATCAAAATCAATCTTAGACCCCCAATCTTGTTAAGTGACAATTGTGCGAACTTATAACCGTTCTTCGTGTTCGATCCTGGACTTGCTCTAGCTACATTTTTTGTGGCCAAGTCTTTGGTTAATTTGTAGGCGTGCGACTTTAGCCTATCAAATTTTGGCGCCGTTACCGGGGAACGGTGTTTATTTGTTTGCACTCTTATTCTTATTCTTTTTCTTAATCTATTTCTTTTTGTTTTTATTGTTCCTTTTTCGTTAAGCTTTATTATTGTCATCTTGTGGTGTGGAACCTTTTATGGTCCATACCCGTTCTGCTAATAAGCTTGCTAGTCCTATTGTTCCAGATATTGAAAGACATTTTAGGAGCAGGAGAAAACAAAGCAAGGAAGCTAGGAAGATTTTACAGTTAGAAGAGATGAATAAAAATAATGGTAGGGATGATCGTGGGCCAGAGGTTGTGAATAATGGCGATAATGGAAGAGGTGATAATAACCCACCTCCCCCACTTCTGACATTAAGGCAGAGGATTGCTCCGAACTGGAATGAGCAACCACAAGCAGTCCGGTTCCCTGATTTGCCTACTGGGGTTACATTTGAATTGAAGCCAGGGTTGTTGAATCAGTTGCCCTACTTCAAGGGGATGCCAGGGGAAAACCCTAATCAGTACATATCGTAGTTTGTGCAAATTTACAGAAGCATGAAACCGGCTGCACTTCCCTTCAAACAACTGTTGTTGAGAGCATTTTCCTTTACTCTTAAGGATAAAGCAAATGCGTGGTATTATCACCTGCCACCGAATAGTATCACATCTTGGCAGCAGCTGAAAGAGGCATTTCTTGATGAGTTCTTTCCTCCATATCAAATCAATGTAATGAAATGGGATATCAGTAACATGGAACATCGCTCTGATGAGTCTTTATATGAATATTACAACTGGTTCTATAAGCTTTGCCGAAGTTGCCCGTATCATGGCTTTGATGATGAGCAACTGATTGTGTACTTTTATGGGGGACTAACTGTGCAGGATAAACGGTTGGTGGATTCTTCTTGTAGAGGTAGTATTCTGAATAAAACTACCAGGGATGCAGAGAAGTTGATAGAGGAATTGGCCAAGAGCACAAGAACTCATAGAAGGAGGTCTAGTATTAGACAAGTCAGTGCAGCTGGATCGGGTGATAAAACGAGCAAGTTGGAGGCTGAGATTGAGGATGTTAAAAGTTTGTTGAAAACGTTGGTTTTGGGTCAACAACCTCAGCATTGTGGCATTTGTAATGATGTGACTCACCCGACTGATTCTTGTCCATTTCTTCAGTCGGATGAGGTGGTGGATGTTAATGCTATAGGATTTAATTAGCAGGGTCAGAGGTCACCACAGTACAACTACAACTCCTCGAGCAATGTTCATCCGAACCTCAGGTATGGTCCATGACAGGGTCAATAAGGTTTCGGGGGACAACAGTTTAATAATCAGTAGGGATACCATCAGAGTCAGCAGTATCAAGGCAACCAGTTTAATCAGTACAGAGCACCCGTTGGACTACAACAGCCGCAGGGGCAGTCTACAGACGATATGGTCCCTTTATTAGCACAGAGCATAACTTCCATGACTAGAGGATTTCAGGAGTTTCAGCAGCAGACTGAGTCGAGTATCAACAATTTAGAGAAGCATGTGAGTCAGCTTGCATATGCAGTTGGGAGAATGGAGGCTAAGGATTTGGGGAAGTTGCCATCTAGAACTGAACCAAATCCTAAGCCATCTGTTTGTGCTGTTTATGTGAGGAGGAAGAAGAAAGTAGAGGAAAGTGTGCCTGTGGAGCCTGAAATGAAAGTTGAGAAGAGAATTGAGCCAGAGTTGGAGGTGGAGAAGAAGGTGGAAGAGAAAACCCCTGAAGAGAAGTATATTCCACTAGTGTTTCCTGTTTATGAGCCAGTCCCTCTGTTTCCTTATGCATTGAGGGAGTCTAGAAAACCGGAGCCTGACAAGGTTATTTTTGACACCTTCAAGAGATTGGAGGTGAACATTCCATTTTTAGATCTCCTTCAGACAGTTCCGAGGTATGCAAAGTTCCTTAAGGAATTGTGCACTTTGAAGAGAAATCAAAAGGAAAGGAGTCAGAAAAAGGAGAAGATCTTGGAGCATGTGTCTGCGGTTTATCAGATAAAGATGCTAAAGAAATGTAGTGACCCTCGTATGTTTGTAATTCTTGTTTCGTTTGGGGGGGAGTGATTTTCATTAAGCCATGCTTGATTTGGGGGCTTCAATTAATGTTATGCCTTATGCATTATTTGAAGAACTTAAGTTGGGTAAGTTGTAAGACACTAGGGTGGTTATACAATTGGCAGATAAGTCTAATGCATACCCTATGGGGGTGGTTAGAGATGTTGAGGTGAAGATTGGTGATCTATTGTTTCCGGCGAATTTCTTTGTTCTTGATATGGAGACTCATTCTGAGGCTCCCATTCTGTTGGGGAGGCCATTTATGTCTACTTCTAAAACTAAGCTCGATGTGAAGAAGGGCTCTTTAACCATGGAGTTTGATGGGAAAACAGTAAGTTTTAATGCGTTTGATGCTAAGAATTTTCCCCAGGATGTGCGTAAGGTTTGTGCCATGAATTTGAGTAAGCCAATTATCAAGGATGGGGCCAAGGTAGATGATGTTTATGTTGAGTCTCCAACAGTGAAGCCAAATGAGAAGAAGAAAGGAGAGCCACCAAGAGAGAAGAAGAAAGTAAGAGAAGTGAAGAAAAAAAAGGGGAAGCTTAAATGGTCTCCAACGGGGAGGCATGTCATTGAACCGAATCATCTTTTAGAGGTAACTCGAAGAAATTTCTTTCATCCCCCTTATATTGATGAGGCCCATGATGGTGGGGCCTCCATGTCCCCTATTTAGTTCTCTTGGTGTCCTTTCCCCTATGGTACATGCCGATTTATGGCTAGATACATGACATGAATGATTGGGATTGTTATTTAGCATGCTTTTGCAACTTGAACCCAGGTTGGCTAATGCATCTGCTTCAGCATTCTCTTCTCGTGGAATATACTCAAAAGTGAAATTTGCAAACTGTCCTGCCAACATCTTAACATATTCGAGATAACTTATCATCCTGGCCTGCTTAGCTGTATAAGATCCATTAAAGTGGTTAACCAGTAACAAGGAATCACTAAACACATTAATATGCTTAACATTTAAATCTAAAGCAGTGGTTAATCCCATAATGAGGGCCTCATACTCAGCCTCATTATTTGTCACCTTGAACTCACAAGCTACAACTTGAGGGATTAGGTCTCGTTGGGGTGACTTTAGGACGATTCCCAAACATGTACCCCTGGCATTTGAAGCTCCATCTGTGTGTAGCGTCCAATACCTAGGAGAGCCAATGCCTTCAAGGTGTTGGACTTCAAGTTCGACCTCATGCTGCAAGTTGGGACTGAAATCTGCCACAAAGTCTGCCAAAACTTGTGACTTGATAGCAGTCCTCGCTTCATACTGTATGTCATAAGTACTGAGTTATACTGACCATTTGGCCATCCTACCTGACATCTCAGGTTTTCTCATCACGTTCCTTATAGGATAGTTAGTCTTGACAATAATAGCATGAGTTTCAAAATAATGGCGTAATTTAGTAGAAGAGTAATTAAAGTAAGTATTAACTTCTCAAGATGGGAGTACCAGGTTTCTGCATCAAGTAAGGACTTACTTATATAATAGACAGGATGTTTCGTACCACCTTGTTCTCTGGCCAAGACTGCATTGACTGAATTTTCAGATACCGCAAGATATAAGAACAAAGGTTCTCCTTGTTCTGGTTTGGACAACAATGGTAGAGATGTGAGGTACTCTTTAAGCTGGATGAAGGTTGCTTCATGCTCGTCTGACCACTGGAACAAATTTTTCTTCCTGAGTACATCATAGAACAACTTGCATTTGTCAGATGACTTAGAGATAAACCTGTTAAGAACTGCAACCCTGCTTGTAAGCCTCTGCACGTCCTTAATATTTCTGGGTGACTCCAAGTTGGTGATAGCCTTGATCTGTTCAGGACTTGCTTCTATGCCCCTCTTGGTCACCATATAGCCAAGGAATTTCCCAGCTCTAACTCCAAAATTGCACTTCGAGGGATTAAGCTTCATGTTGAAGGCTTCCAAGATGTCAAATTCCTCTTTAAGATGTCAATATGATCTTCATTGTGATTCGATTTCACCACCATGTCGTCAATGTAAACCTCCATAGTTTCTCCAAGTTGATCCTTGAAAATCTTGTTCACCAGTTTTTGATAAGTTGCACCTACATTTTTCAACCCGAACAGCATTGCGATGTAACAATAAATCCCCTCCGGCATGATAAAGGCGATGTCTTCTTGATCTGAGGGCTCCATTTGTATTTGCTGATAACCTAAAGAAGCATCCATGAAGGTTAGGATGTCATGGCCAGCCGTTTTATCTACCAAAGAATCAATGTGGGCAAAGGAAACGGATCTTTTGGGCACGCCCTGTTCAAATCAGTAAAATCCACGCATACACGCCATTTGCCATTCTTATTTTCCACAACTAATACGTTAGCCAACCACCTTGGGTAATCAACTTCTCTGATCATCTTGGACTTCAATAATCTTTTAACTTCTTCTCTTATGATCTGGTTGCGCTCATGTGCAAATTTTGTCCTCTTCTAATGGACAGGTTTTATGCTAGGATCAATGTACAGCTTATGAGTAATGATGTATTTACTAATTCCAGTCATGTCTTCATGCTTCCAAGAAAAACATTTGGCTCTATTCCTCAAGAATTCTACTACTTCTTTCTCAATTTCATGAGGAGTATCTGCTCCAACCAGAACCTTGACATTGGGATTGGAGGGGTCAAGCTGAACTTCTTTAATATCATGCTCAGCTACTTCCAGAACATCCCGAGCCTTCTTCTTTATTTGCTGTGCCTGCCTAGGGGTGCTCGTTACCTTCATGGACACCTTGTAACACTCATTTGTCGTTTGCTAGTCCCCCTTTACCTTGACAGCCCCCAACGTGTGGGCAACTTGATACACTGATGATAGGTTGACATAATTGCCTTTATGCTGTAAATCCGGGTTAGGATGATTTGCACTTTATGACACATAACTTTTCCATAGAATTTACTCCTTTTACATAGACTGGCAACTTGATCTCTCCGTAAGTGTGCTTGGTTTCTCCACTGAATCCAACTAGAACAGATGAACTCCTAGTAACGTGCTCAAGTGGAATCTCCATGCTTGCCAAGCTGTCAGTTGTTACTATATTGAATGAACTCCCTTTATCAATCAGATAATGCTTCACCAAATAGTTGGCCACTTGTAAAGTCACAACTAGAGCATCATGGTGGGGATCCAAGATGTCACCCTTGTCGTCTTCATCAAATGTTATCTCTTGGCTGCTAACCTTCACTGAGGGTCTTGCTGGTAAGTTCAACCGGTTCTCCTTTGAGTCCGAAGCATGGCGCTTGGCACTGAGTAAGACGTACCACAGATGTCCGACACTCCACTGATTATGTTGACCACCTTAGTTGGAACTGGAGAAGGTGGTGGGTTCTCAGCTTGCTGTTCCTGGTTGTAAGCTCACCCACGTTGCTTTCCTAGCAGATCTTTGAGAAGTCCCTTAGATAGAAGATGGCTGATTTCCTTTCTTAGGGCAATGCAGTTCTCAGTAGTATATCCAAAATCTACATGATCTGTACACCATTTAGATTTGTCCTTCCAAACTGAGGGCTTGTCATACTTCTTGGGCCATCTTGATTTTTCACCCAAGTTGTCTACAGCGTGTATCACTCCTGCAATGTCAACAAAAAAACAGTAGTCATCAATTCTTGGATATTGTGATTCATCATCATCTTCATTATCATTGGCAATATTAATGCTAGAGTGATAAAGTTTAGAGTAGGGTCTGCCCCTATTTGATCTAGAATGAGATGTTTCGTTCTTGCCACCAGAATGCTCAGGAGTGGAGCTCTTCTTGTTCGCTTTCTCCTGCATCAATTTGTCTTCCTCCAACCTGATGAACTTTATTGCCCTTGTTCTGACTTCTTCCAGTCTCTTGCAAGGAGTCATTACCAATTCCTCATAGTAAGGGGAATCTTTCTTGAGTCCCATCATGAAGGCTTCCGTTGCTGTAGACATGTCCATGTTGTGGATGTCAACAGCTTCCTTGTTGAACCTGCTCAAGTAGTCTTTCAATGATTCATCAGGTTGTTGAACTATCCTATATAGATCACTGGTTAGTTTCTCAAAGACCCTGTTGCAAGAAAACTATTTAGTAAACATATTAATAAGTTGAGCATAAGATCCAATAGAGCCTAGAGGTTGGTTAATAAGCCATCTCAAGGCTGCACCAGTTAAGGTAGAACCGAAGGCCCTGTAAAGGCAAGCTTCCTTGAACTGCAGAGGAATATGAATCATGTCCATCTTCTCTTGGTACAAGGTAATGTGTTCCAACAGATCGGTTGTCCCATCATATTGCTTCATGTGAGGAACAGTGAATTTCTTCGGTATCACCATGTTGGCAATAGCTGGGGCAAAACGTGACTCATTGTAACATGTTGTAGAAGCCTGGTAGTATGGCAACGTGATCCCAGGTACATTCATAACCATTTCCCTCAATTCCTGTAATTGTCTGTTCACTGAATTTCCTACATCATGGTTAATAACATCATAATAAGCATTAAAATAATTGTGGGTTAACACTTTCTGTTGGTCCTTGGATAGGGATCACAAATGCTGCTGAGGTAGTCTGGATAATCTCGGGATTGGTGACCAAACTGTCAGTGATTGCATTAGTCATTGGTATGAATCCCACATTATCAGTCAATACCCCTGTTTTCCTATCAAAGTCGAGTCTCCTTGGTTGGAACAGAGAGAACATGTTAAATCCCATATTAGGATTTGCACCCTGAAAAGCGCTACGCGATGCATTCTGACGCACTCCAGACGGACCAGATGGAGAGCAGAAACTTCATGTTGCAGCCTAGCAACATTGTTAATCAACATTGTGGAGGTATCAGTCTGTAGCATTATCTATCACCTCAATTCAACCATCGTGATTGCTAAGTTGGAGACGATATCCAATGGAATTTCTTGTGAAGTTCCAACCGATGTCCCTCCTAGAACTTGGATCGAACCTGCAGTGGAGCCATGATGTGGTTGATTTTGTTATTTATAATTTCTTATTTTCCTTGACATATTATCCCTATTTTGATGTATTTAGTTTAGTTTTGATGTAATTTTGGGATAGTATGTTAGATGATATTTTATTGTAATCTGAGGGTATTTGAGTTGTTTTATTTCATATCCGGATGTAATACTCTCGAGGAGTCAAAGTCAAGATCTTGAAGCTGAGGACTGTGTTGCAGAAATTTGAGAAATCCAGGGACTAAACTGTAATTATGGAAAACTGGGGAGTAAGCTGGAATTATAAAGTTCAGGGGCAAAACTGCAATTCTGGAAATTTGAAGGACTAAAGTGCAAAGATGGAAAGTATAGTGACCAAAGTGAAAAACTAGAATTTGGTTTAGCAACAATAGCACGAGTGATGCTGTGTGGAACGACTAGTGCTTTCATTCAGCACGATTGATTTTTTTGGCACGACTCGTGCGAGTGACGTCCTTGGTCCAAATGACTTTGACCATGCAGTTGTTTGTTTTAAAACCTTTTTGTTTTTGTTTTTATTTATATTTTCCTTTTTTATTTAGGTTTTTAGGGTGAAGTATAAATACTTTCTTTTAGAAAATATTTAGGGTTTCAACTTTTATTTTTCTTTGAGATATTTATTATTTTTCATGGAGAACTAAATTCTTTTGCTTTGGATTTAATTATTGGAATCGTTCTTGAATTCAATTGAGGTTAATTCTTTTCATATCTTTTATCATATTTATATTTTCTTCTGTTCTTGATTGATTAAATTGATTTCTAGGGTTTTGCAATTAGGCCTATTGTTAAATCTTTGTTATTGATTTAATGCTAGAATCCCCTAAGATTGTGTCAAATTAGGGTTTCACAAGTAGCATCTTTATAGTCCATGCATGTGTCATGGTGGATTGTGAAGTAGGGTTATTAGTGAGTGTGTCACTGCTATTAACTAATATTAAAGAAAGAGATAGAGATTCAAATACATCTCGTGATCGAGTGAATAGGATAAAATTGAAAAGAGTTAATCGATGATATTTGAATGATAGACGGGGATAATAATTAATCCAAAGTAATTTTCTTTATTTGTTTACAATCTAGTTTTTATTCCCGTCTTAGGAAGTAATCAAAATCAATCTTAGACCCCCAATCTTGTCAAGTGACAATTGTGCAAACTTATAACCATTCTTCGTGTTCGATCCTGGACTTGCTCTAGCTAGATTTTTGTGGCCAAGTCTTTGGATAATTTGTAGGCGTGCGACTTTAGCCTATCAAATTTTGGCGCCGTTGCCGGGGAACGGTGTTTATTTGTTTGCACTCTTATTCTTATTATTTTTATTAATCTATTTCTTTTTCTTTTTATTGTTCCTTTTTCATTAAAGCCAGGGTTGTTGAATCAGTTGCCCTACTTCAATGGGATGCCAGGGGAAAACCCTAATCAATACATAGCCCAGTTTGTGCAGATTTGCGGAAGCATTAAACCGGATGCACTTCCCCTCGAACAACTGTTGTTGAGAGCATTTTCCTTTACTCTTAAGGATAAAGCAAATGCGTGGTATTATCACCTGCCACCAAATAGTATCACATCTTGGCAGCAGCTGAAAGAGGCATTTCTTGATGAGTTCTTTCCTACAGATCAAATCAATGTAATGAAATGGTATATTAGTAACATGGAACAGCGCACTGATGAGTCTTTATATGAATATTACAACCGGTTCTATAAGCTTTGCCGAAGTTTCCCATATCATGGCTTTGATGATGAGCAACTGATTGTGTACTTTTATGGGGGACTAACTGTGCAGGATAAACGGTTGGTGGATTCTTCTTGTGGAGGTAGTATTCTAAATAAAACTACCAAGGATGCAGAGAAGTTGATAGAGGAATTGGCCAAGAGCACAAGAACTCATAGAAGGAGGTCTAGTATTAGACAAGTCAATGCAGCAGGATCAGGTGATAAAATGAGCAAGTTGGAGGCTGAGATTGAGGATGTTAAAAGTTTGTTGAAAACGTTGGTTTTGGGTCAACAACCTCAGCATTGTGGCATTTGTAATGATGTGACTCACCCGACTGATTCTTGTCCATTTCTTCAGTCGGATGAGGTGGTGGATGTTAATGTTATAGGATTTAATCAGCAGGGTCAGAGGCCACCACAGTACAACTACAACTCCTCGAGCAATGTTCATCCGAATCTCTGGTATGGTCCATGACAGGGTCAATAAGGTTTCGGGGGACAACGGTTTAATAATCAGTAGGGATACCATCAGAGTCAGCAGTATCAGGGCAACCAGTTTAATCAGTACAGAGCACCCGTTGGACTGCAACTGCCGCAGGGGCAGTCTACAGATGATATGGTCCCTTCATTAGCACAGAGCATGACTGCCATGACTAGTGGATTTCAGGAGTTTCAGCAGCAGACTGAGTCGAGTATCAGCAATTTAGAGAAGCATGTGAGTCAGCTTGTAGATGTAGTTGGGAGAATGGAGGCTAAGGATTTTGGGGAAGTTGCCATCTAGAACTGAACCAAATCCTAAGCCATCTGTTTGTGTTGTTTATGTGAGGAGGAAGAAGAAAGTAGAGGAAAGTGTGCATGTGGAGCCTGAAATGAAAGTTGAGAAGAGAATTGAGCCAGAGTTGGAAGTGGAGAAGAAGGTAAAAGAGAAAACCCCTGAAGAGAAGTATATTCCACCAGTGTTTCCTGTTTATGAGCCAGTCCCTCTGTTTCCTTATGTATTGAGGGAGTCTAGAAAACTGGAGCCTGACAAAGCTATTTTTGACACCTTCAAGAGATTGGAGGTGAACATTCCATTTGTAGATCTCCTTCAGACAGTTTCGAGGTATGCAAAGTTCCTTAAGAAATTGTGCACTTTGAAGAGAAATCAAAAGGAAAGGAGTCAAAAAAAGGAGAAGATCTTGGAGCATGTGTCTGCGGTTTATCAGAGAAAGATACCAAAGAAATGTAGTGACCCTGGTATGTTTGTAATTCTTGTTTCGTTTTGGGGGAGTGATTTTCATAAAGCCATGCTTGATTTGGGGGCTTCAATTAATGTTATGCCTTATGCATTATTTGAAGAACTTAAGTTGGGTAAGTTAGAAGACACTAGGGTGGTTATACAATTGGCAGATAAGTCTAATGCATACTCTAAGGGGGTGGTTAGAGATGTTGAGGTGAAGATTGGTAATCTATTGTTTTCGGCGGATTTCTTTGTTCTTGATATGGAGACTGATTCTGAGGCTCCCATTCTGTTGGGGAGGCCATTTATGTCTACTTCTGAAACTAAGCTCGATATGAATAAGGGCTCTTTAACCATGGAGTTTGATTGGAAAGCAGTAAGTTTTAATGCGTTTGATGCTAAGAATTTTCCCAGGATGTGCGTAAGGTTTGTGCCATGAATTTGAGTGAGCCAATTATCAAGGATGGGGCCAAGGTAGATGATGTTTATGTTGAGTCTCCAAAAGTGATGCCAGATGAGAAGAAGAAAGGAGAGCCACCAAGAGAGAAGAAGAAAGCAAGGGAAGTGAAGAAAAAAAGGGGAAGCTTAAATGGTCTCCAACAGGGAGGCATGTCATTGAACCGAATCATCTTTTAGAGGTAACTCGAAGAGATTTCTTTCATCCCCCTTGATGCTGCAGGAAATGTGCTTATCAATCTTCCTCCACGTGGCAGGACTGATCACCTGGCTTCTTGACCTAAAACAGAACCCACGACTAGCCGGATGTGTCTCCGGCGAAGACGCTCGGGCGTGAGAGTAAGATAACAGTTGTATAAAGCTCAAAATGTATTGAATAATGAACTCAGAATACAAAATGGCAGTTACCTTTGCACCGTTGGTAGTGATGAAGTATTTATAGTTGATGTAGGTAGTTTAATGATAGGGCTACATGAGCTCCGAAATTATAGCGGCAGTTATGTTCATGGGAACGTGCCTGTAACCGTCCCTGATTTATAGGGATGCTGTTATGGAAAGATTGACCCACGTGCATCAACACATGCCAGGTCGATACTTGATGATTAGGTCGAGGTCGCCACTCATGGAATGGTCGACCTGACTGTCGGGCAGAGCATGGTTCGTACCCGAATTGTGATATGGATCATTAGGTCGGACTAAGTTAGGTCGGGACTTGATAGGTCGGACCGTGGGTTTAGTCGACTGATACTTGAGATGGGCTTTGGGCCTTGTTAATATTGGACCAGCCTTATAGGGAATGTGGAGACCAAGGCTGTCTGTAATTGGACTTTACTCGTTTGGCCCAACTCGACACTTTTGGTATGTTCAGTGGCCCCCAACTTTCGAGTTGACTTCGTCGACTTGGAAGTTAAGAAGATTTCTTTGACGAAAATTGCTTTACTCGCAGGTCGATGCTAGTCTTTGAAGTAGGTCGACCATGATGACGTGGCAACATCCTGATCGTTGGCGATGAACGGTTGGAGATGAAGGAGCGCCGGTTTTAGTAATGATTGCAATTCTGACTCTTGGAACTCCTTCTCGGAAACCGCTTCAGCTTTTAATTTTGGAAAATTAATTTCTATTTTCTTTTCCCCTTCCAAATTTAGGAAAATAGAAATACTCAGTCTTTCTTTCCAATTCGAATTCTTACCGTTTTCAAACTCCTCTTCTCCGGCGACAATCACGGAATTGCAGTAGAACTTAAACTCGCTTTGGCTTCAAAGAACGAACTCCCTTTCTTCAATCAATTAAGGTATTTCCCTTGTATATTTGTTTTAGGGCTTTAATTTCTGCTTTGTGTTAAATTCCGCCATGGCTAGGACCTTTAGTAGTGAACCAGGAGCTTGGTATGGCTACTGCACTGTTAACCGTAGGGCATGCAAGAATGTGAACGGTGAGTGGAGAGTGATGTCCTTAGATGAGTGTGCCTCCATTTTGACTAGTTGGGGGTTGAATTACACTGAGATAGGGCTGCCCATTGTAGGAGAAATTGAGAATGTGGTGATTGACGACTCAACTGTTGTCGCTTTTCATTTATTCCATGAACTGCTTGACCATATCACCTTGTTTTATGTTAGGGATGTCCATAAACCTTCTTTCCTTAGGAACAGAATAGGTTTTCCAGGGGAGTTTAGGTCGCCCTTAGGTAGGTCGACTGAATGTGATCATAGGACTGACTCCCCTGTTTCTCCTTCTTCTTGTACAGATATGACAACTCAGGAAGGAAATGCTGCTTCGACCTCTTCTGGCCCCGAATTGTGGATGCGTTTGGCTCCTCCGTTGTACCGGGAAGAACGAGAGAGGATATATACTCAAAGAGGCCTCTTCGAGGAAAGAAAAACATGGAGTCCCGATACAACATGGTTTATGATTTACGTGAAGTAAGTAGATTGGATTATAGGATTACCATCCTTAGTAAGGCGGACTTTATGGCCAAGTTCCGTACGCCTTCACTACCGATGCCACTAGGGTGGCTTTCTTTTATGGACAGCTTTGAGGCGGGGTTGAGGTTGCCCTTAGATCCCTTTATCAATGAGTTTCGGAGTGCATGGATGCTCTTCCCCTTCACTGGGGCCAACACTTGCAGAGTACTAGTGTGCTTTGCCATGGTATGTAGGTTTCTAGGCCATGAACCTTGCATGAGAGTTTTCAAGGAATTTTTCGCTCCAAAGCTCGACAAGGCAGATTGGGGGATTAGTACTCCTTCCAAACCCAATTCTCCAAAATTGTTTGCCAACCTTCCCAACAAGCATAGCAGCTGGAATTCCTATGTGGTAGTTGTAGAGAGTAGGCTGGGATGGGAGTTCCCCTTGCCAAATAGCGAGTCTGACACTGTTGACGAGGAAAACTACTGGGAGCCTCCATGGCACCAAACCTTGTATAGGAAGTTGTGCGCGTTGGTCGCGAAAGGGCCCATTAGCTGGGAGGTGTTAGGGACGACCAAGTATAACTACATCCAGGCTGGGATGATGCCTGGTGATGGAGTGGTAGAACCCCTTGTTCCTGTATTGAGAGGCCAGGTATATCCGGACTGGGTTACTCACTCCTTAGGTAGGTTGAAGGAGAACTGTCAATTTTGTCAGAAGAATGAAAATTACTGCAAAGACCACGGAGAGCATGTTGGTGGTAAGGATTTACTTGACCTGCATTCATTAGCTCGTCCATTGTTATCTTGCATAAGTAACTTATCATTGGCACATAGTGTTATTTGTAGCTGCACATACAACTCTTAGATCGTCCGTTGTTTGCTCGTATGTAGAACTTAGTTAGCTCGTACATAGAACTATTTCGAATTGCAACTCTATCAAATTGCCTGCTCGTATGTAGAGTTATTCAATTCGTACATAGAACTGCTTTGAATTGTATCAATTACCTCGTCAATGGTTTACTCGTAGAACTGTTTTGAATTGCCGAGCTAACACTTGATTTGATGTCGTGTAGTTTTAACTCCCGAACAAGAAGCGAATATGGTGCGTATTGTTGGGGTTTCTGATAAGAGGAAAGCCAAGAGGGCTCATGGGGCTGCCAATGCTAAGGCGAGCAGAGAGAGAGAAGCTGCTACTAGGAACAATTTGCTCCCGAAGGATGTCGCTGGAATGATCCCAATGGAAGAGGTCGAGCTGGAAGACCCTTTGCTAAGCGGCACCCAATCCAATGATGCCAATGAAGGAGGTGATGATTCCCACAGGTCAGTCAGGGCAAGTCTGAGCTCCGACCCAAATCAAGACGCCAATATGGAGACCTCTGGAGCTGGGATGGTGGGGGCTAGCCCTTTACTGGTCGTCAATGTTGATGAAGATGATATGGAGGAAGATGAGGACGATCGTCCTATAAGTTCGAAGAAGAGGTCCCGATCTGAGAAGGGAAAGTCTGTGTCTTCGAGTCAATTGCCTCCACCAGCCTTCTCTCCTCCCAGTAAGGAGTCTCTGGATGAAAAGATGAAGAGGCTGAGTGATGTTCCTCCGCTGGAAGGGTTTAACAGCTTGAGCCGTCGCTATCCCGACATGAGCCTGGGCCAAGTGATTGTTAGGAGGGCAATAGATGTCGATCTCCTAGCTTACTTCGCTGACAAGGGGATCACCCCCGAGGAATTTTCTGCTCGTGCTGGGATGGCTCATAGTGAGGTAACTTGTCATTTTCTCTTTCACTGTAGTTGCTTATCCCCTTACTCGATCCACTCAAATTACGAGCTAACACTTCTTCTGTTTCTTTGAAATGCAGAATCTTACAATGATTGAGCAAGCCAAGAGCTCTTGGAGGGCCTCCATCGAGAGGGAGAGACAAGCCCTTCGTGATTATTCCAAAAAGGCTCAAGAGCTTGCGGAATGGAAAGAGAAGTATAATGACTTGGACAATTCGTGTGAAGCCAACGAAGCGGTGAAGACCAAGGCTTTGTCCGACCTGGAGGCTGCAGAGTCCAAACTCAAGGAAGTGGAGGCTGAGAGGGATGCTGAGAAGAAAGAACTGGGGAAGGCCAAGACTGAGCTGGCCACTATAAACAAACTTTTAAAGGAGAAGGATGCCTTCTTGCTCGAGTTGCATGAACAGCATCGACTTGAGAGAGAGAAAAGTCAGGAAGACCACAAGGCTGCCATCGAGAAAACTACTAAGGAGGCCTCTGAAGCTGCGATTGAGAAGTTCAAGGCAGGGGATGAGTATTATGATGCCATCGTGGCTAGGGCACAAGACTTTCTCGAGGTTGGGAAAAGGCACATGGCCCGTCGAGCACTGGTGGATCCCTCAGCTACAGTTACCATCGAGCAATTAGCTCGTTGGTTTTCTGAGTCTCAGTACGACATGGCAGCTCGCCAAGGTCATTCGCTTGTTCCCTACCTTGAGAACGACTTGGCCTTTATTGCCCAGGAAGATGAAGAAGATCATTGTGAGAAGTGGGAAGCTCCCCCTGTCCTTGATAGAAATTTTGATGTGGTCTTGGCGGAACTTGACGATGCTGAAGCCATGGAGACAGTAGATGAACAAGTTTATTCAGAGTCGGGTAAACCTTTAGACCCTCAGCAACAAGGAGAGGAAGAGGGTCGAGCTGCTACTGACGACCAAGCTGATGTCGGCCAGGACTCCTGAATTGTTTAGTTGGATTTGTAATGAACAAGTTCCAAACAATATTTTTGTTTTTTGCTTTAACATTATTCGAATGCCTTGGCCCAGTTTTTTGGGAGGCAAAATATTTTTGTAAGTTAATTTTGTCCAAGTCTTAGCCCGTTTTGGGAGACTTCTCTATCATAGCTGACTTTTGTTTTCAGAATGTTGTATGTTTTTCATTCCATATTGTATGTCGAGCTAGATGTAGATAATATAAATGAGTCAATTTGAGCCTAGAGGCGACTTGATCTTGTTGGTTTAGTCGACCTCAGACTTGATTAACTTTTTTGTGAACGAGATTGATCATAAGTCGAACCTGTTCATACCATTTGAACTGATTAAGAATCGAGTTAGTTGGAACGAAGTCGACTAAGAGTCGGACTTGTTAAGTGAACAAAGCTGATTTAGAATCGAGCTTGTTAGAACGAAGCTGACTAAGAGTCGAGCCTATTAGGGTGAAGCTGACTAAGAGTCGAGCTAAGATGAACTGACTAAGAGTCGAGTTAAGATGAACTGACTAAGAGTCGAGCTCATTAGAACAAAGTCGACTAAGAGTCGGACTTGTTAAATAAACAAAGCTGATTAAGAATCGAGCTTGTTAGAACGAAGCTGACTAAGAGTCGAGCTTGTTGATATTAATGTAACACTATGTTTGATCGAATAAACTGCTCTTTTCATTGATGTAGGAATCATGCTTACATCAATTCGAAACTAGCTTTAACACAAACTTGAACTTTGAAATTGAAAACTAGAAGTAGTATTTGATGAGGTGAGTAGCATGCCAAGGATGTTTCAACTCGTCACCTCCAGGATGAGCTATCATGTAGGTTCCTTCCTTGACGACTCGAGTGACTACATAGGGACCTTCCCAGTTAGGAGATAGCTTGTTCTGCTGGGTCCTTCTACCCGTTGCCTCAATCTTTCTCAATACATAATCTCCAACTTGAAAAGACCTTGCCTTGACCCTCTTGTCGTGATAGCTCTTAGTTCGCTGCTTGTAATTGACCATTCGGAGGTAAGCTGTTTCTCGCTTCTCGTCGACTAGATCCAGGTCTATTAATCTATTGGCATCATTTTGCTCTTGATTGAAGAAAGTCACTCTAGCAGTGGGGAATCTGAGCTCAGCAGGTGCCATAGCTTCTGACCCATACGTAAGAGCAAAAGGGGTTTCCCCCGTAGGCCCCCGAGTGGTTGTACGAACTGCCCAAAGAGCAAGGGGGAGTTCGTCCAACCAATTGTTTCGTCGACCTACGAGTCCAGTCTTGAGCGAAGATAGAACAAGTTTATTTGCTGCTTCAGCTTGCCCATTTCCTTGAGGATAGGCGACAGAAGATTTCCAATGTTTGATTCCCACTCGCTTCATCTCTGCTTCGAAAGTCTGGGAGACTGTAAACCCATTGTCGACACTATAGCTCGAGGAAAACCAAACCGACACCAAATGAAGTCGTGTATGAAGTTGATAGCATTCTCCTCTGTGATGCGAGCTAGTGGTTTGGCCTCAACCCATTTGGTGAAGTAGTCTATGGCCACTATCACATACTTGCAGCTTCTCGGGCGGGAGGGAAGGGTCCAATCGTCAGTCGACGCCCCACATGTCAAATGGCCAAGCTGCGATTACAGGAGTCTGCTCTGTTGTAGGCACATGGGGAAGGTTGGCAAACCTTTGGCATTGATCACATTGCTGAACAAAGTTGTGAGTGTCAGCTCTCATGTGTGGCCAGTAGTATCCCAATGTGATTAACTTGTCGCCAAGAGTCCTGGCCCCCGGGTGTCCACCACAAATTCCACTATGCACCTCGTGTATCAATAGGGCGACCTCTTGGGGATGGATGCACTTTAGCAATGGCCGAGTATAAGATCTCCTGAACAGGTCGCCTCCTTGAATGACATACCTTGGAGCTTTATTTTTGATAGCTCGAGCCTTCTTCTCGTCATCCGCAGCCTCTCCATTTTCTAGGTATGCTTTCATTTCCTCGATCCAACACTTCTCCTGAGTCCAATTTCTTGAGGGATCATCTATGCAATGAATTTTTACCCTCTCATAAGCTGGATTTTCGAGGAAGGAGATGGGCTCGTCATGTGGCTCATCTGAAGTAGCCAGTTTCGAAAGGAGATCAGCCAGCTCGTTATCTTCTCTTCCAATACTTTGAATCTCCCAGAATTCTAAGTCCTTTATTAGCTCCTTCACCAGGTCGCAGTATTTGATGAGAGTAGAACTAAGCACTTCGTACTCGCCTCGACCCGGTTGACTATCAATTGTGAGTCACGGTAAGCCATGATCTTAGTTGCTCCGAAGCACTTGGCGTACTCGATAGCCGCAATCAAGGCCTCGTATTCACTGGTTATTGGAAGCATCAAACTTGAACCTTAGTGATTCCTCATACACGGTCCCAGCTCTGGCTCAATCAACACTATTCCAGCCCCATCGCTATTCTTGGTCGCCGACCCGTCCGAATAGACCTTCCAACAATCGTCGGGCAGACTAATGACGACCTGGGACTCTGGTTCTTTCCCCTTAGCTTTTTCTTTAGGAACTCGTTGCTCGTTGTCTTCCTTGGTGAACGTAAGCTCGACCAAGAAGTCGGCTAGAGCTTGAGCCTTCAACGCCTTTCGAGGTCGATAGTCAATGTCAAATTCAGTGAGGGCAATTGACCAATTGAGCGATCGACACGAACTCTCGTGCTTGTGCAATATCTTTCTCAAAGGTGCATTAGTAAGAACCACGATTGGATGAGCTATAAAATAAGCTCGCAGCTTCCTTGAAGCCACGACTAGAGCATAGGCGACCTTCTCAGCGTTGTAATACCTACTTTCCACATCTGATAAAGCTTTGCTGATATAGTACACTGTGCTTGAAGCCCCTCATCCTCTCTAATCAACACCGCTGCAACCGACTTGTCTCCCAGATAGATATACAAACAAAGTCTCTCCAGTGGTCGGGCTACTTAGCAGGGGTGGAGTAGCGAGGTAATCCTTTAGCTGTTGGAACGACGAATGACATTCGGTCGTCCATTCAAAACTTTTCGCCCCCCTCAATGCTTTGAAGAAAGGGAGAGACCGCTCTGCTGACTTTGATATGAAGCGACCAAGAGCTGCTACCCTTCCGTTAAGTCGCTGCATCTCTTTGACACTGGTGGGAGCCTTCATGTCGACTTAAGCCTTTATCTTCTCTGGATTAGCTTCTATGCCCCTTTGAGATACCATGAATCCCAAGAACTTGCCAGCGGCCACTCCAAACACACATTTGCTGGGGTTGAGTTTCATGTCGTTTGCTCGTAAATTGGCGAATGTCTCCTTTAGGTCGACCACGTGACTCCCGGCCTTAGTTTTAATGACCATGTCGTCAACGTAAGCCTCCATATTTCGACCAATCTGTGAGGCAAAGACTTTGTTCACCATCCTCTGATAGGTCGCTCCTGCATTCTTCAATCCAAAAGGCATCATATTGTAGCAGTAGATGCCTCCAGCTGCCTGAAATGCCGTCTTGACTATGTCGTCCTCATGCATCTTGATCTGGTGGTATCCCGAATAAGCGTCGAGGAAACTGAGAGTGGAGTGACCAGCAATGGAATCAACTAGCTTGTCTATCCTTGGAAGGGGATAACTGTCTTTTGGGCATGCAAGGTTCAGAGTGGTGAAGTCGACACACATCCGCACTTGCCATTCGATTTCTTCACCATGACCACGTTGGCCAACCACGTTGTATGAGTGGCCTCCTTGATTATCCCTGCACTCAAAAGTTTTTGTACCTCAGTTTTTATGGCCTCTTCCTTATCGCGAGCAAAGCTTCTCAATTTTTGGGGTCTAGGTTTTATGGTCGGGTTGACTTCCAGTCTGTGAACAGCGACCTCCTCCTTGATTCCCCTCATGTCTTCTACCCTCCATGCAAAGACATCATTACTTTCTTTGAGTAGCTCGATGATTTCTGCTCGCTCCTCAACTGATAGCTGCTTCCCAATCTGAATTTTTTGGTCGGGGTAAGAAGGGTTGGTGATTACTGACTCTAGCTCATCCACGCCTTCTAGCTCGGTCCATCTCTCGAATTGTAGAGTCTCCACTATGATTTCCACGACCTTTTGTCTTTCCTCGGCTCCCAAGTGTGGAGCCTCCTCGTATCATATCATCAAGCTTGTCTACAACCTTGCTGGTAGTGGCCCCCGAGTTATTGTCTATCTGGAGGCATAGGTCTCCTATGACGACTTGATCGACCATAACTACATCTGAATCGACCTCAGTGGTGTTAGAGTGACGTGTCGACTCAAGCATGACCTCGTCATTTGAGCGATAGGTCGACTCTACCACGTCGGTGATTGTTGACGTGTAGTTTTGGTGATCGACCGAGACAGCCTTCAAGTAACCATCGCCAGCCTCAATCTCTAGCTCCCTTTTCTTTCTTTCTCTTAGAACATGATCCGAGATAAGCACGAGTTGTGCCTTGTACGCAACCCACTCCAGCAGGTGTGGGGAACTTTACTCGGTGAGGAATTGATGCTACCATTCCAAGAGCGACTGTCCAGAATTCCAAGTATGGCGGCATAGTCACTATTTACATCAATTACGATAAATTGTACCTTCGAGACAATCCCGAGGGGGTGCCGGCCTAGGTCGACGTCGAGCACTATCTCGGCCTTTAGCATCAACTCGGTGGTTGGTGAAGCCCTCCAACCTCGCCATCATACCTCTCCAACCGTTCATCATTAAGACCCATCTCCTTGAAAGTTTTGTAAAACAAAATATCCTTGCAGCCCCCGTGTCGACTAAGAGTCCGCTCGTCGTACATCCATCAATGAGACACGGGATGACGAGAACTTGCTCCCTAGCCGCCATATTGGTTGCCAACTCATGGGGAAGAAGCCGATCGCTTCATCTCTTACTTCTCTCCTTGGAGGCACATGTGGGGCCTTATTGAGCCGGAATATCTTATGCTTGATGGCCGTGTTGCTCGCTTGTTCGTGATGACCCCTGTGTTCGCCTAGGTTGCCTAGGTCCTTGTTGCCCACCTGCTGGCTGCTCACCTCCTCCAGCTTGAGGTCTCTTCACATAAGCTTCGAGTCTCCCCTGGTCGACCATTCTCTGGATGATACGCTTTAATCCCAAGCAATCCTCTGTGAGATGACCAGTGTCTTTGTGATAGTCGCAGTACTTGCTGTTGTCCCTCCTAAACTTGTTGCCTGGATTCATTGGGACTGGAGGAGCCAGTTCGACAGCATTCAAAATCTCAGTTCGACTCACCGTGAGGGGAGTGAAAGCTTCGGGCACCTTCTCTGTTGCCCTAGTTCTGTTCTTTCCATTTTTATTGTTCCCCCCATTCTTGTTGGAGTCCTTTTTATCATCAGTGACTTCAACCTTGGGGCTCTTACCATTCTTCTTTTCCTTCCTCTCCTCAGCAAGAGCAACGTTGTATACCTTCTCAAACAACTCCTGTCGAGTTGTTACTGTACGAACTGTGAGCTCGTAATCCATGTCTGCCGAGGAAATACCGTTTCGGAAGCAGTTAATGACTTCCCTATCAGTGAGGTCTTCCTCTATCTTATCAACCATCTCTTTGAACTTGGTGAAATAGCTCATCGAGCTTTCATTCTTACCCTGCACCAAGTTATTCAGATCAGTGACGGTTATCTTCCGAGCTCCTGCAGTCGAGAAGCGGTCTAAGAATTTTGTTCTGAAGCATGCCCAAGTGGTGATACTACCAGCGGCCAAACCATTGAACCAAGTTAAGGCTGCCCCAGTAAGTGTGCTTAGGAGAGCTTTGCACATGTTGTCATCCTCATTGGCGACAAAACACATAGTGGCTTCCAAATGTGCTATGTGGCTCCTGGCATTTGTCGACCCAGAGTACTTCTCCAGAAGAGGCAACCTGAAAGTAGGAGGAGGTCGACTATCTCTGATTTCTTTGGATAAAGGTCGAAGAGCAAAATCAATTCGTTCAACCTTTCCCGTCTCTTTTTTCTTCTCCTCTTCCCATTGTTCGAATTTCTTCTTCATCAATAGCCATTCTCTAGCATCGGGTCTTTCATCTCCTGGAGGGGAGCAAAGATTGGACCTCTCGGCCCTCACTTCGGGGAGTCACCCGCCTACTCCTTGTCCCCGTGAGAATTGGTCCTTTCTACGATCTTATTGGAGATCTATATGCATTACTTCTTTGAGGCGACCCGCGCCTCTCGAGCCAGACGGCGACCTGCGCCTGTTATCTCCATGTGGCGACCTGCGCCTTTCCCCTCTCACAGGCGACCTATGCCCATTCCTGTCTCTATGGGATCCTGATCTCTGCGTTCGCGCTGGAGAGACATGCCTGTTTCTGTTGGCTGTTAAACGAGTCCTCAAATCAGATTGAGCCTCCTGTTCCCTGTTTCTGTTGAGGCTAGCCCTTAGGTCGTTACTCGGCACATGAACAATTGTAGGAGCTCGCTGAACTATCCTGTCCTCGCCATTCTGCCCCACACCTTCATTTGGCCTAGCACTCCTGGCCTGTTGCCCATTAGAAACCTGAGTAGGTGCCACTCTATCAGAACGTATGTCGGCCTGTTCTGCCTCCTCCATGGCTATCAAGTCGGCCAGAATCTGAGCTCGCTCCAACATCATCTCCTTCTTGCTCATGGGGTTGGTGGAGGGACCTGCCCTGTTTCCAACATTAACCTGAGCAGTTGGACGTTTCGGAGGAGGTGGAACTCCTTGCCCATCCATATGTCTTTTCCCTCTCCTTGTGTCAGGCAATCCTCTGCCGTCAACGACACTAGTAGAGCGTGTGGCTCTACCATGAGGACGATTTGGTGGGGGAGGAGGCAAGTTCAAGTTTTCAGCATTTGCGTTCATGTTGTTGTTGTTTACTTCGTCATGCCCAAGTGAAGCCTCGGATACATGTCCTTCTGAAGTCACCATTGTTGCAGGTTGATGGAGTTTTCGAGGTCAAGTTTAAAGCACGTTTCCCGGCAATGGAACCAAACTGATGCTGCAGAAAATGTGCTTATCAATCTTCCTCCACGTGGCAGGACTGATCACCTGGCTTCTTGACCTGAAAACAGAACCCACGACTAGCCGGATGTGTCTCCGGCGAAGACGCTCGGGCGTGAGAGTAAGATAACAGTTGTATAAAGCTCAAAATGTATTGAATAATGAACTCAGAATACAAAATGGCAGTTACCTTTGCACCGTTGGTAGTGATGAAGTATTTATAGTTGATGTAGGTAGTTTAATGATAGGGCTACATGAGCTCCGAAATTATAGCGGCAGTTATGTTCATGGGAACGTGCCTGTAACCGTCCCTGATTTATAGGGATGCTGTTATGGAAAGATTGACCCACGTGCATCAACACATGCCAGGTCGATACTTGATGATTAGGTCGAGGTCGCCACTCATGGAATGGTCGAGCTTGTCGGGCAGAGCATGGTTCGTACCCGAATTGTGATATGGATCATTAGGTCGGACTAAGTTAGGTCGGGACTTGATAGGTCGGACCGTGGGTTTAGTCGACTGATACTTGAGATGGGCTTTGGGCCTTGTTAATATTGGACCAGCCTTATAGGGAATGTGGAGACCAAGGCTGTCTGTAATTGGACTTTACTCGTTTGGCCCAACTCGACACTTTTGGTATGTTCACCCCTTATATTGATGAGGCCCATGATGGTGGGGCCTCCATGTCCCCTATTTAGTTCTCTTGGTGCCCTTTCCCCCATATTTTATTGTTTCTTTTTTTATGGTTTATTGTCATTGAGGGCAATATCTAGTTTAAGCGTGGGGGAAAGGATGAATATTGTATATGTAAACGTTCTTAAAATAATAAAAAAAAAATTAAAAATCAAATCAAATAAAAATGAGAGGCTAAGTGAAAACCCGAAAGGGCATTTAGGCAAAAGGTGAGGAATGAAATTGTTGACATCCTTTATATCACCGGAGTGGAGACATAAGGGAGGTTTTGGACTGTTGGGTAGCATCATTATTTGGAGTAGGATGGCCGGATAGTGGTGCCTAGGATAGAAACCCTCATTCACTATTGAAGTTATAAGGGGAGTTGGTGCTTTCACGAGGTAGTTTTGTTGGGATTAATATTTCTTAACAAAATTTTTATGCGAGGGTGATAGTAGTGTGAGATAAGCGTGGGGGAAAATTAGGACTGTTTTAGTTCCCCCATTTGCTTTTATGTGTGGGCCTTAGTTCGGACGACCTTTTACCTGTTGGAGTTGGTATCGAGCTAAGGTCGTGTACTCATATGTTTGTGGGAGTAATAAGAAGACGGAATTATTTATATCCCGTATTGTTATTGACTTACATATTTTGGTGGAATAGAGGAGATTAGGGGTCATTTTTCCCATGCTATCTATTTAGACCGGCGATTTAGAGTGGGGTTAGAATATTACTCAGGGACGAGTAATGGTCTAAGCGTGGGGGAATTTGATGTGGTTGATTTTGTTATTTATAATTTCCTATTTTCCTTGACATATTATCCCTATTTTGATGTATTTAGTTTAGTTTTGATGTAATTTTGGGATAGTATGTTAGATGAGATTTTATTGTAATCCGAGGGTATTTGAGTTGTTTTATTTCATATCCGGATGTAATACTCCCGAGGAGTCAAAGTCAAGATCTTGAAGCTGAGGACTCTGTTGCAGAAATTTGAGAAATCCAGGGACCAAACTGTAATTATGGAAAACTGGGGAGTAAACTGGAATTATAAAGTTCAGGGGCGAAATTGCAATTATGGAAACTTGAAGGACTAAAGTGCAAAGCTGGAAAGTATAGTATGTTAATGTTAGATCATGAGTTGTCATGAATGTCATCCCAAGTGTTGCAAACCAGTGTTGCCACTGGTGTTGCCAAAAGTGTTGCCATTTGGAATTGGCGACACTGAGTTAGTTACTGTATTTTTCACAAATATTAATGGGTAAATTAATGTTTATATAACAGTAGTTAGTCACCTTAAAATGAGCTTAAAATCAGCAACGAAACGACCCGGGCGTTAATCACGAAGAGGAGAAGAAATTAACAAATAAACATGTGTTTATTTGTTTAATTGATGACCAAGCCAGAGATATTTTATTCGGCTATTGCAGGGGAGAACAAGTCGAGTACAAGGCAACCAAAGCTAAGAGGTACAAGCATGAGAAGCAAGAGAAGACTAGGTCTCCTACAATGAAGGCGAGAAGGCTATTTTGGAGGAAACAAACCCAAGGCCATTGGGCGATCATTTGAGTAGGCTCCAAGACTTTGTGGCCTATAAATAGTGCGGTGGATCTTCATTGAAGATCATCCAATTGAAAACGCAAATCTGCACAAGAAAAGTAGAATTACGCTCTCAAGTGTTGCCATTCGGTGTCGGCAACACTTTGTCCAACACTCGAATATTTCATATAGATTTTTATATTTTTGTGAGGTTTTTGAGTGTTTATTTACGAGAGAATTCGTGTATGTTGTTCCTTATATCAGGGTTCGTTTATCATTAAGGAACAACCTCGACCTTGTATTGAATTCATATTATTAATAGAAAGGTCTTGCCTTTTAGGCACCCATCAAGTTATATATTTATATAACTTGATAAAAATTATATTCTTGTGTATTGCTTTAATTCTTCCGCTGCAAATTATATTTATTTCTATTGATTTGTGCTTTTTCTAGAATTGGTGAATGTGTTGTTGTTAGTGTCATCAACACTAAGAACAACACCCGTGAGTTTCATCTCACCTTGTGAGTTTCGTCTCATAAGTTCTTAGCCATAGACAATTTCAATTGGTATCAGAGCCTAGCACTTGATATACTAAGTGTTTAGATCCTTTTGTCATGGCTTATGATCCTGCAAACCCTAATCAAAAGAGATTACCGGTTTTAGATGGATCTAATTATGCTTATTGGAAGATTCGCCTACGCTCGCATATCAAATCAATTGATCTTCGGGCTTGGCGATCTATTTTAAATGGTTATTCTGTTCCAATGCTTCCTCCGGATGACGATGGTGACGTTCAAGTCAAACCTGAATTCGAGTGGACAATTGAAGAGAATAATCTTGCTAGTTTCAATGAAAAGGCTTGAATGCCATCTATGAATGGGTTGACATGCATATGTTCAAACTCATTCAAAATAGTCCCTCTGCAAAAGATGCTTGGGATACTTTACAAAGATTTTGTGAAGGAGATGGCGGTGTACAGAAACAAAGCTTAGAGGTCTCACTAGTAGATTTGAAAGATTAAGAATGGGTGAAAACGAAGACATCTCGTCTTATTTTGAAAAGTTGATTGATATTTCAAATGCTTGTCAAGTATTAGGGGAACCTTTTACAAATAAACAACTTGTTTCAAAAGCTATTCGTACTCTTCCCGAACGTTTTAATATTAAATTTTCAGCTATTGAAGAGGCCCATAATCTTTCAACAATGGACATCAACTCCTTAATGAGTATTTTGAAAAACTTTGAGTTGAATCTCAATGAACAAACGGAGGCTTCTAAAGGCAAGAATATTGCCTTAAAAGTCGAATCTTCGGACACATGTGTGGACGATGAAGATGAAGTCTTCGAGGAGTTAGATGAAAATACTAGTGTAGCTTTACTTGCAAAGAGATATAATTCTATGGTTAGAAAATTTAACAAAGTGCGAGGTAAAGGCTAAGGACCAAACGGCCAAAACCTCTAGTTTTGTGCCAAGGAGAAGTCCTCCTCCAAATCAAAAGGATATCCCACCAAGGCGTGCATCCTCGGAAAAGATCCGGTCCGATCCTAAGTACATTGAATCTATTCAATGTCATGCTTGTTCCGGTTGGGGTCACTATGCCAATGAATGTGCTAACACCTTGAGAAAGGCGGGCAAAAACTTGTGGGTATCTCTTAGTGATGGAGAGGAGGAAGGAACGGAGAAAGAAGAACAGACGGAGCAAGTAGTCATGATGGCCACGGTAGAGGAGCTACCTTCGGCGAGAGTGTTACTTCAAGTGTCGTTACTGATTTGACAACACTTGACACAACATTGGTGACTTCTTGAGAAAGTGTTGCCCCAAGTGTCGTCCGAGGAATTGGCAACACTTGGCACAACACTCGGCGGGTATGATTCTTTAAATGATCTTAATTTGCATGGTTCAAGCGATTTAAATTCGGAAGAGATTATAGAGGATGATCTTGATAAAGATGAACTTATTTGTGAATTAAAAAACCTCTATAAATCTCTCCTCGTGGAATGGAAAAAGGAGAATAAGATGGTGGTTTTCTTGAAAAAGGAAAATCGGGATCTTAAGAACTCCTTGACTCGGCTAGAAGCTCAACTCGGTAGGAGAGAATTGGATCTTGATAAAATCAAGGCCAAACTCAACCTAGCCGAATCCACCTTCAAAAAACTCAACACGAGTTCATCCAAATTGGATGAAATACTCAAATTGAGTAAGCCTACGAAAATTGGTCTTGGGTTCCAAGAATCACTTGAAAGTATTACCTCTTCCTTGTTTGATGTTGAAACTAAAAATTGTTTTGTAAAAGAGCGTGTCAAGGAAAAGGGTAGCACTCCTAGTGATTCCTACGATCAATCCAATGAGTGTGAATCTTGTCACAAAGCTGGACATTTAAAACCGGATTGCTTTTTCCTACAAAAGAAAATGTCCGGTCTTCAAGTGTCGCCTCAAGTGTCGCCGGTTTCTCGGGGCAACACTTATGGCAACAACGGTGAACGAGAAATCCAGATTTTCAAAAAAGGGTTGGTTACCCAAGGAAAAAGCTGAAATGCTATGTTGTTTATACGGCCTTAAGGACTAACATTGCGGGAACTTGGTACTTTGATAGTGGTTGTTCACGTCATATGACCAGTACAAAATCATTCCTAACAGTACCAACCTATTCAAGGAGGCTCGGTGACTTATGGTGGTGGAGGCAAGAGTGAAATAGTTGGTAAAGGAACCTTTGGATATTGTTGGTTTTCCTCCTTTGAAAAATGTCTTGCACGTAGATGGTTTACTTGCTAATTTAATTAGCATTAGCCAACTATGTGATGACAATTTGGAGGTAAAATTCAATAAAAATACCTGTGAAGTGTTTGATAACACTAACTTTTGTGTCATAGTTGGAATAAGATCAAGTGATAATTGCTATACGGTTGGTAATAAATCGGTGTGCAATTTGACAAAACTTGATGATATTAGGTTATGGCATCAAAAGTTAGGTCATTCTCATTATAGGAATCTTGAGAAGATTATCAAACATAATGCCGTCAAAGGTGTTCCTAAACTAGACCTCAAAAACACCGTGATGTGTGGTGGCTGTCAAAAGGGTAAGCAAACTCGTGTTGCTCACGGTGTTGAACAACACAATGAGCAACACTCGGGAACAACACATTGTTTTCGGCTTCTACATATGGACTTGATGGGTCCTATTGAGGTAGAAAGCTTGGGAGGTAAGAAGTATGTTTATGTGATAGTTGATGATTTTTCTAGGTTTACATGGGTGTATTTCTTAAGAGAAAAATGCGAAACTTTTGATAAATTTACTCACTTAGTCTCTAAAATCAAAAACATGTTTTGTTCTCCTATTTTTCGAATAAGATCGGATCATGGTAGAGAATTTGAAAACATCTCCTTTTCTACTTTTTGTAGTAAAAGGGGATACACCATGAGTTTTCGGCACCCAAAACACCACAACAAAATGGTGTTCTTTGAAAGGAAAAATAGGACTTTAATGGAAATGGCTCGTGTTATGCTAATTGCTAGAAATATTTCTAAAGGTTTTGGGCCGAAGCATTAAACACGGCTTGTCACACTACAAATAGAGTTTTCTTAAGACCCGGTACAACTATGACACCCTATGAGATTTTAAATGGAAAGAAACCTACGGTTCACTATTTTCATGTGTTTGAGTGTTTGTGCTACATTTTAAATGACCGGGAATACTTAGGAAAACTTGATTCTAAGAGTGACAAAGCCATCTTTCTTGGCTACTCTCAAAACAGTCATGCTTATCGTGTCTATAATTTGAGGTTAAAAGTGATTCAAGAATCGGTAAATATTGAATTTAACGATTACTTGAGTGCCACGAGAGAACCGGTGATGATATACCTCGACTCTACTAGAAGAAGTCGAACAAAGGGCTGGAACAGAATCGATTCGGCCATTGCGGCCACGAGATTCAAGTGTTGCTCCAAGTGTCGCCCACTGAAATGGCAACACACGAGGCAACACGGGAGAACGAACAGTGGCTGGAAATTACGAGAGCGGTGACTCGGAAGGAGAAGATGGATTGGTGTACCATCAAGGCGGGAGAGATCCCCCGGCTCGAATTAGAAATTATCATCCCATTACTCAAGTAATTGGTGATGTTAATGAAGGGGTTAGAACAAGGAACAAGGAGCCGGTTGATTACGAGAGATATGGTTAGGTATGTGTGTATGTCCTCCACATACTCTCGGGTAAAACACTCTGTTTCGTTTCCTCTGTTGAACCAAAAAATGTGATTGAGGCCTTAAATGATAAATTACGGATTCAAGCTATGCAAGAAGAGCTTGAACAATTTACCCGTAACGAGGTTTGGTGTTTAGTTCCACGTCCTTTAAATACTAACATTATTGGAACTAAATGGATTTACAAAAACAAATCGGATGAATTGGGTAATATTGTTCGTAATAAAGCTCGTCTTGTGGCTCAAGACTATACACAAGTGGAAGGAATCGACTTTGACGAGACCTTTGCACTGTGGCTAGAATTGAGTCAATAAGACTTCTTCTTGCTATAGCTTGTTATCTCAAAATCACATTGCACCAAATGGATGTCAAAGCGGCTTTCTTGAATGGGTACTTAGATAAAGAGATCTATGTTGAGCAACCCAAAGGGTTTGAAGACCCATTCCACCCGGACCATGTATACGAGACTTGATAAGGCCTTATATGGCTTAAAACAAGCTCCTCGTGCATGGTATGGGCGTCTAACAAGCTTCCTTCTTGAATATGGATTTGTTAAAGGAGAAGCCGATAGGACATTATTTATTCTTAGGGAAAATAAAGAGCTTGTCATTGCTCAAATCTATGTTGATGACATAGTTTATGGTTCCACATCTAAAACATGTTTACAAAATTTTGTGGAAGCTATGACATCTACATTTGAGATGAGCATGATAGGAGAACTTAATTATTTCCTAGGATTGCGGGTGAAACAATCGAATGATGGAATCTTCATCACTCGAGCAAGTATGCTAAGAGTACGGTGAAAAGATTTGGATTGGAGAGTGCCAAGAGCTCTAAAATACCTATGGGATCATCTCTTAAGGTAACCAAAGATCGGGCGGGGAGGATGTTGACCCAACTCTGTATAGATCCATGATAGGTAGTCTTCTTTATCTTCTTGCCGGTCGTCCCGATATAATGTTCGGCGTAGGTGTTTGTGCTAGATATCAATGCTCCTAAAATTTCTCACCTAAATGCTTTGTCAAGAAAATCATCAAGTATGTCAGGGACAAGTGAATTGGGAATCTGGTTCACCAAAGACACTAATACCAACTTAGTTGGTTTTAGTGACTACGATTGGGCGGGGATAAAGATGACGAGAAGAGTACTAGTGGGGGTTGTTTTTCTTGGGTAATAATCTAGTGTCATGGTACGGTCGCAAGCAAAGCTGTGTTTCTCTCTCTTCTTTGAATACGAATATGTGGCGGCGGGGAGTTGTTGTTCACAACTAATATGGTTAAAACACATGCTTGATGACTATGGTCTTGATAGTAATATCTTGACCATGTATTGTGACAATTTGAGTGCTATAAATATTTCCAAAAACCCTGTACAACACTCACGCACTAAGCACATTGATATCCGCCATCATTTTTTAAGAGATTTAGTAGAAAAGGAATTGATCCAAATAGAGCATATTGATACAAAACATCAACTTGCTGATATTTTGACCAAAGCCTTGGACCATGAGAGATTTTCAAGTTTGAAAAAATCTCTTGGTCTATGTTTTCTATAAATCTGTTAGTGTTGCCGTCAGTGTTACCAACACTGTCAGCAACACTTTGTATGAGTTGTACATTATCTTTAAAATTTAAAAAGAAAAAAAAAATATATATATAGTTGTTTAATCCCAAATGGGGGGCATTTACTGACCTTTCTGTTCTAGTATGTGTACATTCTTAAGGTTAACATTTTTTATAAAATACCCCTTTGTGCTAAAAAGTGACAAAGTCACTCACATTGTTGTTGATATTGAAAAAGGCAAAGCTTGTGGAAATTCCCAAAGGGAATATAATGTAGTGTTTTATACTAAGTATTAGGGGCATGGAGCTCGCTACTACAGTGTACCCTACTTGAAAGGTATAAAACTTACTAATTGTAGCTTTACACTTTAATAAAAAACTCGGGGCACGGAGCTCGCTACTACGATGCTTCCTTGTAAATAAAGAAAGTGTAAAGTGTGCTTATAAATTGCCTAAGGAATGATAAGTTATATATGTTGAAAAATATCAAGGGGATTTTATTTAAAAATGTTGCCTTGAGTGTCACGCAACATTGCTAGTAACACATTAGTAGATGCTACATTAATTTTTTATTTTCTTGTTTTTGTTTTTGTTAATTAAATTTTAAATTTCCAAAAGTCTATTTGCTTATATTTAGAGTTTGTGAAATTTAAAAGGTTTTTAGCAAAAATTTTTATTTTTGTCAATCTAAGTGTAATTGTGTAATATCTATTTTTTAAAATTCATCTCTTTGAATTTTGAAAAACACAATTTTATGGATATTACTAAAATTATGTTTAGTTATTATTAAAAAATTAAAAATTAAAAAAAAAAAAAAATTAACAAAAAAAAAAAAAAAGGATTTTTTTTAAAAAAAATGGCGGATAACACTTGAGTATTGTTGGGATTTTTAGAGATAAGTGGAGGTTTAATTAATTTGACCTTGTCAAATCAATTAAATCCCTCCACTATTCACTCTTAAAACCCCCTCCTAAACCCTCTCTCTCTCACCGTATTCTCTCTCTCTCTAGGCGGAATCCCAAACCCTTGCCCCAGTTCTTCGTCTTCCTCATTCTTCTTCAATCTTCCATGGCTAGCCCTAAAAATACTTCCCAAATTTCGTCTCCCATGGAAATTTCGCCTCTAGCTCCCTCTAGTGCTGCCTCAAATGTCGCCGTTCCAATGGAGATATCCCCTGCGACACTTTCGGCCACACCCACAACCTCACCATCCTTAGACATTGTTGTCTATGATCCTTCTCAAATTCCAATTCCCATCAACCTTCCTGAAGCTACACCATCCACAGAACTCACCTTCGCCCCTCAGAAGAAGACCAAGAAGCGAAAGGCGGTTGATGCCTCTAGCTCTTTTAGGGGTGGAGTGCGTAGACAATCGGAGAGGATCAAAACTCTGTTCAGGTCAAAGATACCATCTAATACAGCTGATGATCCGGTAAATGTGGATGATTCTTCAAGCTCTTCGCTCAACATTTCGTCCGAGGAAGGTTCGGACCCAGCTTTTAAAGAGACAAAGGAGCCCTCATCATCTTCTGATGAGGATGAAGAAGCTTGGTTGGAAGATGAGGAAACTCTTGCTGAAGCCCAGTCCAAAATGAAGAAGAAACAGAAAATTTTATCAAGTGTCGCCCCAAGTGTTGCTGATGAAATGGCAACACCTGAAGCAACACCTGCTGCCAAGACCAAAGCACAATCGAGTTCTCCTTCGTATTCTCCTATTTCATGGCCTGAGGTACACTCTCCTAATCTCTCTCAGAATACAAAGTCAGATTATGAGTCTTTTGGATTTTATGAACGTCCTTTTCTTTCGGATGAATTTTATGGTGAAACAAATTTAGATAAGTTTGTTGAAGATTCTGAGAAGAAAATTCTGAATGAAAAGAATATGTATGTGACTCAATTCAAGGAGTTAGGTGTGTATCAGTTTTTGGAGGATAGGATGTTTTTGCCTACGATGACTAAAGTGTCATCGTACATTGAAAGTGTGGTTAGGAATTTCTATGCTCATCTTAGGGATAATATTGATGATAGGAATACCCCTCATTATGGAAAGATTTTTGTTAGGGGCAATATCTATGATTTTAATCCCTTGATCATCAACAAGGCATTCGGCCTCCCTAATGTCGAAGATGAGAGTTTGGAATATGATCCTAATGCCTTAGCCACCTTTTTAACTGGAGGGAGAATTACCATTTGGTCTGATCATTTTAAGTCTACCTATCTCACTTCTTTGTTTAGCGTGCTACACAAGTTATGTATAACAAATTGGCTTCCCACGGCAAATGAAAACACCGTCACTTTTGAGCAAGCTAATTTGTTGTACAAACTAGGCAAGAAACAAAGAGTTAACTTTGGGAGACTTGTATTTGCTCACCTTGCTGCATGGGCTAAGAAGAAAAAGACTTCCTCCTTCATATTTCCTTCCCTTATTTTCCAAGTCCTCATGTTCCAAAACCTTAAGCCTTGGAATGGTGATAATATCTACGAAAAGCACATTTATTACAGAATTACCAAACACTTTCTTGAAGGTGATAGGCACGGGGATTTACCTTGGGTTTTGGTTACAAATGCTCCTCACATTCTTGCCCACGCTACCGGTGTCGCCCCAAGTGTCGCCCACAGGCGGCAACACTTCGGCAACACTGCTCTGTTATGGTTGATGCTTTGCGATGATTCTTAATTTTTTCAATGGTCAAGTGAAGCACATTGACTCAGTAATTCAGGGATGGTTGGATATGCGCACTGACATGATGAAAATGGTGGATTTAATTTCTTCCAAAATAGGGGGAGATAAGCCACCAAGGCGTGATGATGATGATGGAGCTGGGAATGGTGCTGGGCCTAGTGGGACAGCTGAGGGAGGTGAAGGAGCTGGAAATGCAGTTTAATGGTGGTTGGTTCGAATGGTTTGTGTTTTTGGTGGTTGGAAACAAAAACAATTTCATTTGTTTTATTTTGGTTTGTAATGCTTAAACAAATTTTATTTCTGTTTTTTTTTTCTTTGTTTCAGCTGGAATTTTCTTCAAAAGATGATGGATGTTTTTTTGTTAAATGGTTGGTTGGTTGTTTAGAATTTAATAGTTAGTTTATTTAATTATTAAATTTCGTATTAAGGGGGAGATTTTTGTAAAGATTTTGATACTTCATTTGCTTAATGGTTGATGTTTTGGATTGAAAAATATTTCAAAACATTGCCTGAAGGTTGATGTTGCCTCTATCAAAATCTCGTGGCATTTTTTGTGGTTTTAGTTAAGTTTGACTAACTGTTTTTGAAAAGATCATCACATTGGTATTTTGTGAAGAAATCAGTAACTATGGGGGAGATTGTTAATGTTAGATCATGTGTTGTCATGAATGTCATCCCAAGTGTTGCAAACCAGTGTTGCCACTGGTGTTGCCAAAAGTGTTGCCATTTGGAATTGGCGACACTGAGTTAGTTCTTGTATTTTTCACAAATATTAATGGGTAAATTAATGTTTATATAACATAGTTAGTCACCTTAAAATGAGCTTAAAATCAGCAACGAAACTTGCCCGGGCGTTAATCACGAAGAGGAGAAGAAATTAACAAATAAAAATGTGTTTATTTGTTTAATTGATGACCAAGCCAGGAGATATTTTATTCAGCTATTACGGGGAGAACAAGTCAGAGTACAAGGCAACCAAAGCTAAGAGGTACAAGCAAGAGAAGCAAGAGAAGACTAGGTCTCCTACAATGAAGGCGAGAAGGCTATTTTGGAGGAAACAAACCCAAGGCTATTAGCTGATCATTTGAGTAGGCTCCAAGACTTTGTGGCCTATAAATAGTGCAGTGGATCTTCATTGAAGATCATCCAATTCAGAAAACGCAAATCTGCACAAGAAAAGTAGAATTCTGCTCTCAAGTGTTGCCATTCAGTGTCGGCAACACTTTGTCCAACACTCGAATATTTCATATAGATTTTTATATTTTTGTGAGGTTTTTGAGTGTTTATTTACAGAGAGAATTCGTGTATGTTGTTCCTTATATCAGGGTTCGTTTATCATTAAGGAACAACCTCGACCTTGTATTGAATTCATATTATTAATAGAAAGGTCTTGCCTTTTAGGCACCCATCAAGTTATATATTTATATAACTTGATAAAAATTATATTCTTGTGTATTGCTTTAATTCTTCCGCTGCAAATTATATTTATTTCTATTGATTTGTGCTTTTTCTAGAATTGGTGAATGTGTTGTTGTTAGTGTCATCAACACTAAGAACAACACCCGTGAGTTTCATCTCACCTTGTGAGTTTCGTCTCATAAGTTCTTAGCCATAGACAATTTCATAGTAACCTAAGTAAAAAACTAGAATTTGATTTAGCAACAATAGCACGCGTGGTGCTGTGTGGAACGACTAGTGCTTTCATTCAACACGATTGATTTTTTTGGCACGACTCGTGCGAGTAACGTCCTTGGTCCAAGTTGACTTTGACCGCGTGCAGTTGTTTGTTTTAAAACCATTTTGTTTTTGTTTTTCTTTTCCTTTTTTATTTATGTTTTAGGGTGGAGTATAAATACTTCCTTTTAGAAAGTATTTAGGGTTCCAACTTTTATTTTTCTTTGAGAGATTTATTATTTTTCATGGAAAACTAAATTCTTTTGCTTTGGATTTAATTATTGGAACCGTTCTTGAATTCAATTGAGGTTAATTCTTTTCATCTCTTTTATCCTATTTATATTTTCTTCTGTTCTTGATTGATTAAATTGATTTCTAGGGTTTTGCAATTAGGCCGATTGTTAAATCTTTGTTATTGATTTATTGCTAGAATCCCCTAAGATTGTGTCAATTTAGAGTTTCACAAGTAGCATCTTTATAGTCCATGCATGTTTCATGGTGGATTGTGAAGTAGGAGAAAATAAATAATTATTTAATTGAAATAAAATTAGAAAGTGTTCTCGATCTTAATCTCTTAAATCGTTAATCAATTAGTATTTTGAATCTAGACTGTATCAGTTAGGTTTGAATATTTATTAGGGTTATTGGTGAGTGTGTCACTGCTATTAACTAATATTAAAGAAAGAGATAGAGATTGAAATACATCTCGTGATTGAGTGAATATGATAAAATAAAAAGAGTTGATCGATGATATTTGAATGATAGACGAGGATAATAATTAATCCAAAGTGCTTTTCTTTATTTGTTTACAATCTAGTTTTTATTCCCGTCTTAGGAAGTAATCAAAATCAATCTTAGACCCCCAATCTTGTCAAGTGACAATTGTGCGAACTTATAACCGTTCTTCGTGTTTGATTCTGGACTTGCTCTAGCTACATTTTTGTGGCCAACTCTTTGGTTAATTTGTAGGCGTGCGACTTTAGCCTATCAAGCCAACATTCCGGCATGAAGTCGGCATCCCGATGGTGGCTCCGACTGAAGTCATAGCAGATGACATTCCAGTAGACATCTTGAATATTTTTAATAATCAAAAGACCAAAGTTCCCACAGACGGTGCCAAACTATTTTGGTCAAATTTATGCAATTCAACTTCGAGAGATGTAATTGGGCACAATGGAATATAACACTTCAAGATTCAAAATGTGATGGGCAAGATATTTAACGAGGAAAGCCCTTGAACAACTTGTTCACCGGCATAAAACCTCGGAAGATGGTATTTTATTATCTCTGATGGAAGATGTAGGTGCAAAGGTACAAGAAGTATTCAGCTATGTGCGTGTGTGTATACATGTATTGTCTAACTTTAAATATATATAAAAATACAAAGATATAAGAACTTTTGTGTCTCCTCGAATCTCAGATCCCTTTTGTTGAAGAGATAGCTTTGATTTCTTGTTAACGTTGAAGTATGCTGGAAATCTGATTCTTCATGCATTGGATTTGGTCCATAACGGCCGATATTGTCTCTTGAAAAATAGGTCCTGTAACTGCCCTGCAATTACGTGCTTTTAATCAAGTTGTACCGCCAAATTGTGAGCTCAAGATGTCATGCCAGGATGTTAATTTTCTTGTCCCAAACAATTGCCCTTGAATTTTTTAAAGTAAAAAGAAAGTTTTTAATTTTGAAAATTCCTCATTTAACCGCTGGCGCCCACTAGGTACTTAAGTTTGAACGGGGTAATGATGCTTGGCGGTTGCGTGGCTCAAGGCGCTGGAGTCATGATGGGAGTCTTTTAAGCGTCTAGACTTCCCCTATTAAACCAGAATATTGAGTCTGGCGGTCTAACTGCTACAAAGGAAGGGAGAAGATTTCTGCAGGTACGACTCTTTTACTTTCTCTCCATCTTTTCTCTTTCTTTCTTGTGAAAATGGAAGGCCAAAATGCCATTTTGCCTGGGGGTTTCTCTTCCATGGGTTTGCTTGATAAACCTCATGAGGAACATTGTGAGCTTACCTTGTCAGATATCACAAATTTGACGAAAGCTTTTCCGGAGGGTGCAGTATTTATGAGCCGTAACCCTAGTTTGGCTTCGGACTGTGTTTCTTCTGAATGGGTGTGTTTTTTAGAATATCCTTTCATAATAGGTTTAAAATTCCCATTTTCCCCTCTAATCACACGCTTATTTGAGGTTACCAAACTCTCTTATATCCAACTGATGCCGGTAGGTTGGAGAATTTTAGAAATGTTGGATAGATTTAGTGCTTTGACTGGCTTGAGGGTTGGGATGGAGGAATTAGCCTGCTGTTATGACATAAGGTCACATGGATCTTCTAGGTATGGTTTTAGGGTTAAATCTAGGGCACAAGGTTTGTTGGCTGAATCTTTAGATAAAGGTAGAGGGTGGAAAAATAGATTTTTCTATGTGAAGAGGAACAGTTTGGCTGGTGGTGACAAAATGGTGTTTGAATGGAGGAAGGAAGGTAGTCTTGCTACTTTGCTTTAACTGTTCTTTTATTATTTTTTCTTGTTTGCTGACTCTCTTTGGTTGTTTCTTCAGTTCCCAAGTTGTCCAAGTATTTCCAAGTCATTCAGATTCTTTACAAATTGTCAAGCAAATTAGGACCTTGCCGGAGAACCTTCGAAAATTTGTTCCATTGTCTGCTGCGTTGAGTGTTGAGAAACAGGTTGTCGAATCAATCAGGTTGCCTGAGGAGTGTAGCCACAAAATGTCTTCTGGTAACGCTTTTCTCAATTTTGATTTTGTGCTTGTAACTTATGTTGTACTAACATATTGATTTTTCATCTTGCAATGACTCGTTCTCAATCTGGATTTGCAGCAAGTGAACTGGTAGTGAAGTATAAAGGGAAGGTGAAGGCTGAGGGAAGTAACGTGCCCCAAGTACCCAAGTAGGGGAGAAGATTCATTGATGCTTTTCATAGAGACAAAATGAGTGGAAGGTTTAGTTTTTTTTTTAGGAAGAAGAAGGGCTGAAGAATAAGTATAGAATTATATTGTCTTTTTCATTCATGACATAGTTGAAATGGGATAGAGCTAAAGATGAATGAGGTAAAAATATTAAGTCTCGTCAATCAACCATCTTTTTTTTTTTACTTTGTTTTTAATAATTACGAGTAATGTTAACACAATATTACAAAATCTCTGTATTTTTGAACCTTAAGGAATTTATTTATTTTTAAGAAAAAACGAAATACGATTTTTAGGACTTTGAAATTGATCGATAGTTAACTAAATCTTTAAATTCTCAGTTAAAACTGTAACTTTAATGGCGGGTCTGACGAAATTTTAAGTGACAAACTAATAGTTTTAATTGACGATCTGATAATTTTAATGACAATTTTAAACTATAACGTAGAATTTGGGATCTGACTAATTTGAACTTGTATATCAACAGTTTTAAATCTATACAAAAACCCATTTTACAAGGATGATTGCTATATAGACCCCCAATTTTCTAAGTTGACCACCCCCTTCTGAGTTATCACAAAAATTTCATTGAGTTAAAGACAACATTAACCCAATTTCTACCCCTTCCTCCTCCCTCTCTATGTGTATACAAATGCCCTCCTTCGAAACCCCTCATCTTCCTCCAAAACTGTCCATCTTCCTCCTATCTTTGAACTTGTCGTATCTCCTGCACAAACCTTAATTTTTTCCCTCCATAATCTCCATTGCACCACGCCTAATGACACTTTCCTTGTCCCCTACCTATGTTCGACCAAGGGTGAAAATAACACACCTTATGATGTTCAACCATGGTTTATTGAATGCCAAAAGGTGTGTTCTTTCACTTGTTTCCAAACATGTGTGTTTTTGTTTCTTTATCTTTGGTCGAACATGGATTTGATGTAGAACATAAGTTTGCTTATAATTGTAGTTGGATGATTATAGGAGGTTTTAGAATAGATTTAGAGTATATTTATTAGTTTTAGACTTCTAATAGGTTACCTTATAGGTTAGACATTATTTTAGAACTTTATTTCTTGTTTACCAAGTTTTATGGGTGCTATAAAATAACCCTAAAATGTAATAAAAAATTAGACTATTATTGAATAAAAATTAAAGCTTTGATTTATTTATCCTTTTACCTAAATAGGTGTGAATTTTGGGCCGTTTAAGGCTTGCAGAAGAATTCTCTTCGGTAGAATTCTTATATCCAAGGATCTCCCTTCGGTGGTTATCCTTCTTGTTGATTTCCACTGCATCAGTTAGCATCAGAGCATGTAAAATCCTGGGAGATGGTTGCTAACGATGGTTACATCAACGATATACAAGTTGATCTTCTTGCAGCCGTGGAATCTAGAGAACATGCTCGAGTTTAGAAATAAGTAAGTCAAAGCATGAAGCATATATAACGAGCCAGTGGAAATGATCCTATTCGATGGAGGGAGTACTCTGATCGGACTAAGAGAGCTAAATATTGGCCAAATGAGCAAGAATGTTGGGCTGGCGAAGAAAGGTATTGGAGTGGGAGAGTTCAAACATTGGAAGTGTTGCATGATTTAAGATGTATATCAACTCTATGCAACGGGCAGGGGCTCACGTAGAACCTGCATGACACTTGGTCAATTCCCCTCGTAGTCCGCTGGCCAGAGAACTGGAGTCAGATTCATACGGAGAAGACGCAGTTGCAGTTTGGATTCGTGGATCATAATTCAAATGGTCAAGATGGTGATTTCAAAAGTGAGTAATTAATAATCTTTTATCCGTGGGTGGAGACACAACTCCAAAAGAAACAAGGTTAGAGCCACTTAATTATTAATCTGGCTTCGGAGGAGGAGAACGTTATATGTGAACTAAAAGGTGAATTGAGCGATGTTGAAGTGGAGGAGACGGATGATATATGTGAGTTAGATCAAGATTGTGATAAACTTGTGATTAAAAATTCGGAAGATATGCCACATGATCATCTGATAGATTTATCTATTTTTCAGATTAATCATAGGTGTGAGGTTTTCTCAAGTTCAAGTGTTCAAAAAGTATTTTCCTTTTTTTAACAAGTCATCTTAAATCTAACGGTGATGAAGAACCAAGTATATTCGAAATATATTTTTACTTGGCATGGTCATTTTCAAACCTCAGATATGAACTCGGAGACGAGTTCTTTTCAAGAAGCGAAAAACATAAGTTTGTTTATAATTTTTATTATTTGATTTTCTATGTAATTTTCGGAATTAATTTTAGTAGGATGATTATAGAAGGTTTTAGAATAGATTTACAGTAGATTTATAAGTTTTACACTTCTAATAGGTTACCTTATAGGTTAGGCATTATTGTATAATAGCACCTGGAAATGTAAGAAAATTAGGCTATTATCGAATAAAAATTAAACCTTTGATTTATTTATCCTTCTACCTAGATAGGTATGAAGTTTGAGCCGTTTAAGGCTTACAGAAGAATTCTCGTCGGTAGAATTCTTATATTAAAGGATCTCCCTTCGGTGGTTATCCTTCTTCTTGATTGTTCCTCCGCGTCAGTTTGCTTATAAGCTGGGCCGTTTAAGGCTTGCAAAAGAATTCTCTTCGATAGAATTCTCATATTCAAGAATCTTTGATAAATGGGTTTTTACATATTTTATTGGGTTCTTTTAGGCTTAATTATTGCTTCATTCTCAAGCTTTTGTTATTTGATTTGGTATCTTTTGTGTTTTGTTGTTTAGGGTGATTATGTGCTCAATCTAGAAGAAAAGTAAAGAAAGGGAGTTTAATTGGAGCAATGATAGAAATATAAGTACTGATATGCAAAATCTGAATAAACTATTGACCAAACTGCAAATCTGAAAGATCAAAGACTGTTCTAGAATTTATGAAAGTTGAAGGTCTGAAGTGGAATTTATTAAAACTCAGGGACCTATTGAGAATTTCAGAAGTCAGTCAATATTTCACAAAAATCTGAATAAATACTTGGAGGAGAAGGACTTTTGACTTTTCTATCTAGTTTATGACTTTATTTATTTCCTATTCTCTTAGTTTCCTATTTCTTTTACTTTTACTTTTCCTTTAGAATTTATTTTTCCTTTTAATTTTAGATTAAATTTACATATAAATAATAATGGAGGATGATCAATTTTCTCGTGCTCACTCTCTCAACATCCCTTATACTTTTATTCCCTTCAAGTTTGTAAACAATATTTGAAATTTTACTCAATGATTCAATTCAAGTTTTTTTTCACTTTATTGAACCTTTGTTGATGTTCATTATGAATATGAGCGTCTAATCTTCATAGTGCAGGTAATATGTATCAATTATTTATATTTTAATTATCGTGCATCCAGTCAAAGGTTGGGTTTATCAAAAGTGTTAGTGTAAAATGCAGGTGATATCCTGAATGATTTCCCCGGATGATATCGCAGATGATTTCCTGTGCTGGAATTTACATAGTTTTACATTTCTTATTTATTGATTAATGGACTAATGTGCTAATATAATCTGTATAGTCTATGGTGTATATCCATATTTCAGGTAGCAATATGATTGGAGAATAAGCTAGAAACGTGGAGGAATTTGGAAAAGAGAAAGTTATGCATAAATGACGTTTTTATGCATAATCTTTCAACAAGCCTTGTTTATATCGACAACAACAAAAACGTGTGAAGACTTGATCAAGTTGGTTGTTGCTGATTCAAAGAGAGTACAAGGCTGAGAATGCTTGGGAGTATAAGGCGTTGAAGCATGAACTTGGATAACAAGCATATTGTTGCTATAATTGAGGAAGTGGGCGCATGAAGTGAGGAACAAGCTCAACCACTCTCCCCACTCTCCCTCAACATGCAAGACATCCCCAAGGCTGTTTATTTGAGTAGCCTTCAAGTAATTGAAGACTATAAATATGCTTGGAAGGATTCATTTGAAGATATGCCAAGATTTACAAATTAAACACACCTTCAAAGCATAGAGAGATAGAGTTCTTTGTTTGGTTCTTTTCATCCATCCTCCCTTGTAATTACGCACTTGATTACCTTGGTGTCAAGTTGTGTGTAGGCTAGGATTGGATTCCGTTCTTTATCTCTTGTTCCATAGAGCTTACATTGTATTAGTCTTAGGGAACATTTCGGCTTTGTGTAATTCTTTTTATAAAGTGATAAAGTCTTGCCTAAGAGGCATCCTCAAGTTATATTATTTATATAACTTGAGAAAAACAATTTTGGTGTTATTATTCCGCTGCAATCTTTTTAACAAAATTGTTTTTATTTTCGAAGTGTGTGTGTGTTATCCCAAGTGCTATCGTTGGTGCTGTTATCACCTTGGATATCACTTGTGATTTTGGCTGTGACAATTTCAATTGGTATCAGAGCAGGTCACTTGACGTTACTAAGTGGTTGGTCTAGGTGTCATGGCTTTTGATCCTGCAAATCCAAACCAAAAATGTCTTCTTGTTTTAGATGGTTCGAATTATGCATATTGGAAGATCCGTCTTTGCTCGCATATCAAATCAATTGATCTTCGAGCATGGCGATCTGTAGTTAATGGATATACTCTTCCACTGTTACCTCCTGATGAGGATGGTGATGTTCAGGTTAAACCTGAAGGCGAGTGGACTAATGAAGAGATTGTCCTTGCTAACTACAATGAGAAAGCTCTTAATGATATTTTTGAGTGGGTTGACATGCACTTTTTTAAACTTGTTCAAAATAGTTCCACAGCTAAGGAAGCTTGGGACATTTTACAAAGGTTTTGTGAAGGTGATTCTAGTGTGCGTGAAAACAAACTTAGAGGTCTTACTAGCAAATTTGAAAGGTTGAGAATGGGTGAAAATGATACCATTCCCTCTTATTTTGAAAAGTTGTTTGACATAGCTAATGAGTGTCAACTTTTAGGTGAACCTTTTACAAATAAACAATTGGTTTTAAAGGCTATTAGAGCTCTCCCTGAGCGTTTTAATATGAAGGTTTCATCTATAGAAGAGGCTCACAACCTTTCTACTATGGACATCAATTCCTTAATGAACATTTAAAAATTTTTTGAGTCAAACCTTGCTGAGCAAAGTGAAGCTTCTAAAGGCAAGAGTGTTGCTTTAAAAGTTCAATCCTCTAGTTTACTAACTGATGAGGATGACGAATTTTTGAGGAATTAGGTGAAGATGCTAGTGTTGCCTTGCTTGCTAGGAAATATAACTCCATGTTAATGAAGTTTAACAAAGAAAATGTGCAGGTTAAGGCTAAAGAGCAACAAACCAAGGTGTAAAATTCAATGCCGAAGAGGACATTTCCATCTACTCAGAAAGGTGGTCCCATAAGGAGAGCATCATGGATCAATCAAGATCTGATCCAAAGTACCTTGAATCAATCCAATGTCACGTATGCTCTGGGTGGGGTCATTACTCAAACAAGTGTGATAACATTCTAAGGAAGATGGGGAAGAACCTATGAGTATCCCTCAGTGACAATAAAGATGAGGAGACCAATCAATCTGAAGATTCAGATCAAACAACAATGGTGGTCACAAATTGTGACTCGGACTCTGTCAGTGATACCTCATATGATATCCAAATTGGGATAGCACCTGAGATATCATCCAGCATGTATACAGATTTCAATTTAATTAATGTTGTTTGTTTGGTGGGTTTTGTTAACATGGATGCATGTAGTTCACTAGATGGTGAACAAAGTATTGAGTTCAGCAAGGATGAACTCATTTGCGGTCTTAAGAACCTTTGCAAAGAATTGGTTGACGACGAATGGAAGAAAGAGAACAAGAAGGTGGTATCTCTATCCAAAGAGGTTCAAGATCTGACTAATGGCTTGACTGGATTCGAAGTTCAACTCACAAAGAAGGATGTGGAGCTGGACAAAGTCATGGCTAAACTTACTCTAGTCGACGCCACATTTAAGAAACTAAACACGAGTTCTTCCAAACTGGATAAAATTCTTGGGTTGAGCAAACCACTCAAGGCAGGCATGGGTTTTCAAGAGTCCTTAAATGCTATTACATCTACTTTGGCTAATAAGGAAGATAAATTAGTTTTTGTTAAAGAAAGAGATAATGTCGAACTAATGTCTTCCGATAAGTCTTTTGACAAAGTTAAAGTATATAACTACTGTTACTCTACTGGACATTTGAAAAATGATTGTAAAACTCTTTTAAAGAAACAGTCCAGTTCGACAGTGCTACCTGAAGTGTTGCCTAGCACGTCAGATATCACCTACAGTCAGAAGAGAAATAATCAAAGTAGGAAAGTGTGGAACCTAAGTCTAATCTGAGATGTGATGTTGTGTACATTGCCTTAAAAACTAATGTTGAAGGTTCATGGTATTTTGATAGTGGTTGTTCACGTCACATGACAGGAACAAAAATGTTTTTAAAAGATTATGAACCAATTCAAGGTGGTAGTGTTACATATGGTGGTGGTGGCAAGAGTAATATAGTAGGAAAATGCATTTTAAATATACCTGGATTTCCTGCTTTGAAAAATGTTTTGCATGTTGATGGACTTGTAACTAATTTGATTAGTATTAGCCAATTTTGTGATGACAATCTTGAAGTAAAATTCAATAAAAACACTTGTGAATTTTTTAATTGTACCAATAACTGTGTTATGTCTGGTACTAGGTCAAGTAATAACTGTTATCTTGTTGAGGATAAACAAGTGTGTTATTCTGTGAGAATTGATGATGCTACCTTATGGCATCAAAAGTTTGGTCATACCATTTTCGAAACATTGTGAAACTCATTAAGGCTGAAGCTATAAGTGGTATACCTAGTCTGGACATAAGTAAGAAAATCATATGTGAAGATTGTCTCAAAGGTAAACAAACACGTGTTGCCCATAGTGCTACCCAACATCATGAGGAGTACTCTGGAACAACTCACTGTTTCCAACTTGTGCATATGGATTTAATGGGTCCAGTTGAGGTAGAAAGTTTAGGAGGTAAGAGATATACTTTTGTCATAGTTATAGTTGATGATTTTTCTAGATTTACTTGGGTGTATTTTTTGAAAGAAAAATCAGAAACTTTTGAAAAGTTTAAGATCTTACATGCTAAAATAAAAAACATGTTTTGTGCTCTTATCACGTGAATAAGGTCTGATCATGGAAAGGAGTTTGATAATTCTTTGTTTTCAACTTTTTGTGAATTAAAAGGAATTCAACATGAATTTTCTGCTCCTAAAACACCTCAACAAAATGGGGTGGCTGAAAGAAAAAATAGGACCTTACTTGGAATGGCCCCTGTGATGTTGTTTTCAAAAAAAAATTCAAAAAGATTTTGGGCTGAGGCCTTAAACACGGCTTGCCACACGGCCAATAGAGTTTTTCTAAGACCCGGTACTATGATGGCACCTTATGAAATTTTGAATGGTAGGATACCAAAAGTTCACTATTATCATACGTTTGGGTGTGTGTGTTTTGTTCTAAATGATCGGGATTACTTAGTCAAATTTGACTCTAAAAGTGATAAAACTATATTTTTTGGGTATGCTCAGGATAGTCGAGCATATAGGGTTTATAACCTTAGGTTAAGAACCATTCAAGAATCAGTTAACGTTGTTTTTGATGACTTAGCAAGTGTTACAGGTGATGGAGTGCAGGAATCTCCATTGATATTGCTGAAAGAGCTGGAGGAACAAAGTAAAGCAAATGATACCATGGGTGCTGACCAGAGTGTTGCCACTGAAGGGATATCATCCCCGGTATCACCTGAAGCCAGTCCAGCAACTGAGAATGACGAACAGGTTGATGATAAAACACTGATATAAAAGTTAAATGTAAATACAATTCAAAAAATTAATGAGATAATTATATGCAATATATTACAACTTGTCAAAAAAAAAAATTTAAAATTATATTTATTATTTATTTATTTATCTTATGAATTTTGATGTAAACTTTTTAAAAACTTGTCAAAAAATTAATGAGATAATTTTATGCAATATATTACAACTTGTCAAAAAAAAATTTACATCAAAAATTAATGAGATAATTTTATAGCAATAAGAATTGCATGAGAAATTCATTTTTTTAATTTAAAAATATATTTATTATTTATTTATTATAAAAAATTAAGAATGAAACTTAGGAGTGAGAAAATAGGGGCAACAGGGCGTCAATTTATACTTCAAATTGGCTAAATGTTTCGAATATAATAGATGATAAATTCGAAAGTTAAAAAAAATAAAATTTAATCTATCGTCTAATAATAGGTGGTTTAAATAGATAAGTTCTAACTCCTTGATTAACTAAGCTTTAAATTGGGTTTTAAATTTAATTCTTCTCTTACCTAATCACATTTTTGTTAGTTAGATTAGATTTCATAAACAAAATAGATTTTGAAAATATCAAAATCCTAACAAAAAATAAAAATCCTATCTTAAAATGCCTATATAAACGAGCTAACAATCACCTTCATTAGCATATCAATATCTTTATTGGTGCTACAAGGTGTCTACATCAAAATCATTGTTTCTTTTGGCTTTAATTCTTCGGTTCATTTTCATATAGATAGTTAACTTGTTTATGTTACTTGTTGCATGCAGGGAATGGCTTCGTTCATGGAAAGGCATTCGAAGTTTCTTCTTCTTATAATTATCCTTGCAGCAGCTCATTTGGCTACATCAGCACGGTTGAATGAAGATCTAATGATGTTGGAAAAACACGAAAAATGGATGGCTCGCCATGGACGGGTGTACAAGAGCAAAGAAGAGAAAGAGGCCCGATTCAAGATATTCAAAGAAAATGTGAAGTTCATAAATGAATTCAATCAAGCTAAAAACCGTACTTACAAGATGGGACTGAACCATTTTGCAGATCTAACAAAGGAAGAATTCTTAGCCGCTTATGCATCGGGATATAAAGCACCACCTCCCTCAAAACATCCCGAGGACTACTCATACCCACAATCTTTCATGTATGAAAATGTGAATGTAGCTGATCTACCACCTTCAATAGACTGGAGATCCAAGGGAGCTGTCACCCCTGTCAAGGACCAAAATCCATGTGGTACGTGTGTTTTCAATCGCTCTTCAAATTAAATTATTTTTTGTTCGTATTTTGGTGATGGACTCATTGATGATGATGATGATGATGATGATGTGAATCTAAATGATTTGCGAGGCACTTGTTGGGCGTTTGCGGTGTGGCGGCAATAGAAGGCATCAATAAAATCAAAACCGGTGAATTGATTTCACTCTCGAGCAACAAATATTGGATTGTATGGGAGCTACGTGTATGAGCGGCGGATGGACTTCAAATGCCTTTGAATATGTTTCAAGCAATGGAGGCATAGCAACCGAGTCGAGATTATCCATATTTGGCGGTATACCAGGAAGCTTGTCAAGCATTTCTGCTGCGGCCCGAATCAAAGGCTATGAAAGTGTTCCTTTCTACGACGAGGTTTCGCTACTAAAGGCGGTGGCTAATCAACTTTGTTTACATTTGCCATTGATGCAAGCACTTTGCATTATTATTCTACTGGAGTAATACCAAGCATGCCAAGCGAGCAAATTAACCATGGTGTTACAGTTGTAGGGTATGGCACGGACGAATATGGTATCAAGTATTGGTTAGTGAAAAATTCATGGGGGCCGAATTGGGCCGGTGAAAATGGGTATTTTCGGGTGGAGCGAGACGGGGGCCTAAGTGAAGGGACAATTGGGATTGCCACACAACCTTCATATCCCATCATTTAGTTAGGGTTAGGGTTTTCAGTGATCTTTTAAAATTGTTAGTTAATTATCTAGCTACGTTGTTTTAGCATTTAGTTATTTTCAAGGACAATAATTAGTCATATTCTTTAGGCAAATAATTTACTGATTGTCGAATCATTTTATTTTTGGGTACTACTACTAATTAGACAAAAACAAATTAATAGATATTAGTTCAAAATGTTTGATATATTATCTATCTATAGTATAAATCACACCGGTACTATGAACAGTTGTGTGAACAGTTTCAAATGTCAAATTTCCCATTTTGCCCTCACTAAGTTGTTTCTTTCCCATTTTGCCCTTAAAATTTATTTTTTTTTAATTAAAAAAAACACGTGTCCTCGGACACGGGCTTTTACTAGTCCATTAATAAGAAAAGGTAAGTAACAAAATGTTTGATATATTATCTATCCATTAATAAGAAAAGGTAAGTAACGAAACTCTTAATATAATCATATTGAGATGGGAATAGTGGTCATCTTCCTACTACTCAGATCCAAAATACCCGTCTTTTCTTACTTTTCGCTAATACTATTTTAAGAAAAACAAAATAACTGTTACTTGTTGGGTTTTCACCAATTTTAAGAAAAAAAATTATTATCATAACTTAGAGCATCAATAATGGGAGGTTTTTGGAAGGTTTTTATTTTTATAAAAAAGCTCTAGAGAGCTTTTTGCATTGTGAAACTCTTTAAAGAGCTCCTTAGTAAAGGAGTAGCTCTTTCTACAAAATAACTAGCTTTTTATAATTTTATCATTAATGCTACAACTTTTTATACAGGTCATTCTCTATTCATGTTATATGTGGGACTCATAAAAGAGTTGCAAATGAGATTTTACCATTGTAAAATATAGCTTGAGGTTTTTGGTTTTTAAAGTATCATGATGTGGCATATGGGAAATACAAAAAAGGCTATCATAAGATCTTTATCACCACTACTAGAAAGTGACATTTTATCGACGAAATTTTACCGACGGACCGCGTCCATCAGTATTACCAAAAGACTATTAACAAATACCCACGTAGTTTTAATTTGCACTTATCGTGAATTTCTTTATTAAATTTACATTTTATTCCATCGGTAAAAATGAATTATCCGTCGGAATTACTGACATATTAGGTCCTTCGGTAAAAAGCCATATAAATTAAACCTTAGCCCCCTCCCCTTCAGTTTCGTTGTAACAGAAAAAACTTTGGTCCGCCTTCTGGTTTGAGCGACTCCATTTTCCCAACTTCTTCTCAATTCTACTTTGGATTTGCCGCTTCTCAATTCCCGTTGAATTTGCCGCTTCTCAATTCCTCTCGCCTCACTTCTCTCACCTCCTTTACATAGTAATCTCTCTCTTGTTGGTGTAATGCCTTAGGCTATAGTTATGATTGACTTGAACCGTTATGTATCATCTTTATTATTTATTATAAAGCGCATTTATTTTCTTCATTATATGTTTGCATGTTTATTATATTGAACTGCGTCCCTAGTTGTTGTGAACAACTAGCATAAGTTGGTAATGAATAATCATAGAGATGATACTATGCATGGAGATGCACATTACACTTATGAATACTTGCTAGAGAACAAGTATTGGACTTGACCTACTTATGATATTTATGACATGGTCTGTTGTCATGATTAAATCTCATGATAGTCGTGTTATTGAATCCTTTGTACCTGAGATTATCATCGTCTTCCACATGGTGAAGATTGTGTTTGATATAGTCTAACACTATCTTTAATCGGATAGCAATAAGGGCTATGTTAGAACGTTTGGATCCATGTAGGGAAGAATGATAAGTCAAGACGGGATTTGTCCCTCTTATGAAGAGAGATGTTTGCTTGGGCCCCTCGATGAATGATGTTGATGAAATGTGTGGCCGCACTCAAGTAATTTAATAGAGATCAAATTCATTTGGATAATCAACATATTCAAAATCGAGAAATCATTGAACGGAATGAGTTTACATAGACCATGACTCATGTTCAATTGGACATCGTGGACAAAGGGATTATAACATTGGATCTATTAAGGAATCAAGCTTTGATGTTATATTTAATTGGGTGGACATAATGATTTGCTAGTCACTTATGTCTTGTGAGGTTGATGTTTCAACTCACTGCCAACATAAAATATAATTCCTAAAGGGTCACACACAAAAGAACGAATTTGATTCGAGCTGAAAATTGGAATTTTGGGTTCTGGCACGACTCGTGACCAGGAGTACGACTCGTGCCCTGGGTCACGACTCGTGCCAATTGGCACGACTCGTGCCAAAACCAAATTTCGTGTCCGTACAGTTTTTCTTGGCTAGGAAGGAATTGGTATTTTGCTAGGTTTCTACCCTAATTGTTAGGGGATTTATATGTGATATAAATACAGCCTTGCAGCCATATTTTTCTCTCTCTCACATCATAATCCAAGGTTTTTTAAACTCTAGATTTTGATTTTGATTTTGAATCAAAAGTCCCAAATTGTTCCATTGTTTTGGCTTTGATTATTGAATATTGATTCAATAATCAAGAGGATCATCTAGCAATCCATCAAGAAGGCGTTCTTGGATTCGTTCGCGTGTGGATTACCGATAGAGGGTGATAGGTTAATCACCAAGAGCTTGAAGCCTCTGTTCGTTGATTCATCACAAGATTTTGAACAAGGTAGAAGAAGATCCGTTTCGATATCAAAATTCTAAGGCTTGAATTTTGTGATCTACTTTGTTAATCCTCATCGCATTCAAGGTATGTAAATTCTATCTCATATTAATTTCTAATCTCTTCATGCTAAACGGATCTTAGGCCTAGGGTTTTGATGTTAAAATTAAATCTTTCGCTGCGTTTGTAACCCCAAAATCCAACAGTGATATCTGTAAGTACGCCAATCCAATTCGCAACCCTTTAAAAATGCTTTTTAATATAATAAAATTGCACTAGGGGCATTTTGGTAAATTCTCAATCCATTCCGAGACCTCCGGAAACTTTTTATAAGTTTTTTTTAAGGAAGTGCCTTTAAGTCTTTTTTCCAGACAAAAAGACCTGCAAGGAATTACCAGTTTTGGACCTATTAGGAATTACCTCGGAAGGTTCTAGAACAGGTCGTTGGCGCCAGAAACGGTTACATGGCCAGCCAAGTCGTGCGACACAACGAGCCAAGGAAAACTGAAGCGGAAGGTCGTGCGACACAACTCACCCCTCACCAGCAGGCTATAAATATGACCCTCCCCCTCTCATTTCTTGATCCCTTCCAGTTTTCCTACTGTTACACTGTCAAAATACGCCCAGAACCTTGTTTCTCTCCTCCTTCCATAAAAACCCACACCAATTCCTTCAATTCCCTCATCTCTCATACACACCCCACCCATCTACCTTCATACTTCACATACACCTTGAAGATCCAAGGCCTGCACTCCATATGTGCTCGAATCCACATCCTGCAGCTGATTTAAAGGTCACTACACCTAACTTGGTGTAGTGATTGTGGATCTACAAGCGTAATATCTCCCTTCCCCTTTCTCTCTCATATTTGCTATTTTGCTTGCTTCATTGCAATCTCTATCTATTGACTTGATAATCAAGCTCCATCTGCTCTGATTATCACGTCACAATCGCCATCTCTTTGTTTAAGTCACTTTGCTTGGTATATTTGATGTTCATGGTTTAATTGGATCATATTTGTGGCTTTTTCATCAAGGGAGTGTGGATCCCTCCATATCCACACACCCTTGGTTGATTCGTGGTTGATTCATTGTTTTCTGAGTTGAATTGGTGTTCTAATTGGATCTGATTGGAACTATGTGGATTCTGATTTCAAATTGTAAAGTCTCTGCAAAGAGGTAGGTTATGTCACGCGACACAACTGGCCACTCCAGGTCCTGTGTAGTGCGACATAACTAGCCACTCTGCAGAGACCATCATTTCAGTTGTAATTCGTTCATCAAGTTTATTTGTCACTCAAAATAGAGTGTGGATCCTCAATATCCACACTCATTTGAAGTGATGGTGTTGATCTCTGTTATCTCGTGGCTTTGCAATCTGTTGATTTTGATTGAGATCATCCTTTGGTTTCCTCTGTAATCCCAACTTTGTAAGATCTCTGCAAACTGGTATGGTGTGTCACGTGACACACTTGACCATCCCAGGTCCTGTGTCACGCGACACATGTAACCACTTCGCAGCTGGTCCATTTCAGTTGTAAGTTGTTCATTTCATTGTAATCTGGGATGTGGCCTCCCGGAGTAAATGGCTCACAAGTTGTAATTCCTCCTTTGATCAATAAAACAAAGCATTAAAATGCATCTTATCATATATTTTGTCACACACAAATTGCACACACGTTTGAATGAATTGGATGTTGAACATAGAAAGACTCGTTTACGAATGAGGTGTGTTGGGTGAACTCTCGGTTCTTCCCAACACGTAACCTGACCCCCGAACCCATTTTCTCTTTTCAAAAAGGTTTTCAATGTTTTCCTTTAAAACGGCATGACGACTCCCATTTTAAAACATAAAAATTTTAGCGAGCGTTCATTCAGTGGCGACTCTGCTGGGAACTTGAAACCTGTTTTCAAAAGTGGGTCAAACTTTCGTTCTCGTTCACATCTTTCTCATTCATTTGTGTGTGCATTGTGTGTGATATTGTGTGATATTTGCATATTAATGCTTTGTGGTTTGCCTTTCTTTCCTTGCTTCCTGTTCTGTGGTGATGGGGCTTGATGTTGAGTTGTGGCATTTGCTTGGAGGCTAGGGGCTGGTTCTGCATTTATTCAGATTCTGGAAAATGGCTTCTTCTGTCACGCGACAGAACTTGCCTCATCATCCCTGTCGCGTGACAGGATTTGCCACTTTGCAGGATTCGATTTTCCAGTCCAGTTGTGATTGTGGGTAGTCCCCATATCAAAGATCATGATCATTTGATTGTTGTATCTCTGTGGGGGTGTGTGTGTGGTGTTTTCCATTTATCCCCCTTTTTAAAATAAATATAAAATGAAAAAAAATCATTTTCATAAATAAAAGAATCTAGTCATCCGCACACTACGTCACATAGATCTAGAGCCCATTTGGTGCGATTGACGGCATCGCGGACGGTGATGTATGTCGCCTACGCTTGAGCGCCTAATGTCAAACCTTTCCCCCCAGCGTATCATAGGTGGAACCACACATTTTCAGCTTACCCAACGGTTGGATTTTGACACGCTATTTCAAATACACTAAAATGAATTGTTTCAAAATTTATAATAGGCTTTCATACCTATCCCAAAACCTAGCACGTGTGGGCATGTTGCCAACGCAACATGGTTTCAATAATGGACATGTCGCTCTCACGACATGTTCTAACGAGAGATCATGTCGCTTTGTCAACGTGCACCGACGAGAGGTCATGCCGGATTTTTCCTTGTAATTCTTCAGGAATACCCGTTATGCTGCCCAAATTTTCCCAAAATTTGGGATTGCTCGTCCGGCCCATAAATGCTTCGGTTTTATTTAGGTATTATTGCCTATTATTAATTTTTAACCAATACATTTGGTGTATTTTTGAATGATGTGTCCCTAGGTTTTCCCCCGAGGTTTAGAATGCGAAAATAAAGGTTTTTCCCTTTCCCAACTGTTCCTAGGACTTAAAAGACACTGCTTTCTACTTGAACATTAATAAGATGTTGCACGAGTCCGTTTCATTTCTCGTTCTTCCCTCTCCCATACCATCTCAAGGTCCTTTCCTCTACCACCTTATCAACCCTTATCCACCTACGCAGTTATGGCAAGTTGGGTACGTACTCCGATCCCCGGCGCTCGTTTGGGTCGTATTCCTGAGGCAAAGGCAGTTCAAGTGTTCGAGTGATCTTCATCTGATTCAGTATCCGAGATGTTTGGTGCAGAGAAGATTATGGCCCACCAGTCTGGAATTTCGTATCCCATGGGACAGCAGAGTGCAAATGGTGTGTCCATCGAAAAGTTGTGAACTACCCTTGAAGCCGCTTTTCCTTGTGAGCGGGAGGCCCGGTTGCTTGCTCAGATTGCTAAAGCTAAGGAAGACGACTTATGAATGACATAAAGTTTGAGAAGGGTCCTCACCCCATCAATGTCAACGATTCTCTTCCTTCCATTCGAGGTTGAATAAGTCAATCAGTCTTCGTAGGATCTAGAACGTTCTTTTTGAGTATCAAGTATGTTAAGTCCAAGTTGGACCAGTCTTTTTATTTGAGTAATAAAAATCTTTATTTCTCTTCTTGCTAGACTCAAGACATCACTTGCACACCCGCATTACACTTAATTGAAATGGTTTTATTCCATATGATCTCTTGTGCTGCTCAATCAATAATTTCTTGAAATGATTAATATTTAAATTAATCGGAGTGAGAAAATCAATGGATATCCTTCTCAAATTGGGGCTTATCAACTCCCCACCTCGCATCTCATATGCTCACATCTCTTCATCATCCTCAACGCTCCGCTGCTCAATGAATTTGCATGAATCTTCCTCAATTAAGCTTAAGCAAGCAATGAAGCCTTAATTTCATTTAGGTCATCCGGCAGGGATTGCGGTTGAAGCCTTTCACCCTAGGGAAGCCATTACCTCACCCTCACTAAATAATACCCTTTCATTTCAAGATCGGCATATTTTGAAACCATGTTTAGCCGTCATCTTTGCCTCCTTGCTGAGAGAAGTCCAAGCCATGCCAAGAAGTTAGCTTCGAGAATCGGCGGTGCACAAAATACTCAAGTCATGAAGGAAGGACAAATATAATCCTCAATTCCTCAAGAGGCCTTCCAAATTCTCAAAAGAAGGATTTTAAATCCTCACAATTCAGCAAAAGTCCTCAACTTCTCAAGAGGCCTTCCAAGTTATCAAAAGAAGGATTTCAAATCCTCATCATTCAGCAATAATCCTCAACTTCTCAAGAAGCTCTCCAATGTTCAAAAGGGAGCCCGAATTCTCGCAAATTCACAAAAGTTCTCGATAGCTTGGACTTCCTCTCACCAACACCTTCCAACCAATTCCAGCCATCCTCTCGAATTTAGAGGACATTTCCCTTTACCTTCATTAATTCCAAGCCATCTTCTCGATTTTAGAGGATATTTCCATTACCGAAACTAATCCCAAGTCATCTTCTCACTTTTAGAAGATATTCCCATTGCCATTACCCTTGCCTTCAGCCAAAGCCAAGATTGACCTCTCAATCTTGGATTTAAAAGATAATATTTGGATACATGTCATGCAAGTGGAACTTGAACAATTTGCTCGTAACTAAGTTTGGTGTTTAGTACCACGTCCCATTAACACTAATATAATTGGTACAAAATGGATTTTTAAAAATAAATCAGACGAGCAAGGAAATATTGTTAGGAACAAAGCCCGTCTCGTAGCTCAAGGTTACATACAAATTGAAGGTGTTTACTTTGATGAGACCTTTGCTCCCGTTGCTAGAACAAAATCCATAAGACTCCTCTTGGCAATAGCTTGTTATCTAAAAATTACCTTGTTTCAAATGGATGTTAAAGCTGCCTTTTTAAATGATTATTTAAAAGAAGAAATTTATGTTGAACAACCAAAAGGATTTGATGATCCTCATCTACCAAACTAGGTATATAGACTTGATAAAGCCTTATATGGCTTGAATCAAGCTCCACGTGTGTGGTATGGTCGCTTAACCTCTTTCTTAATTGAATATGGTTTTACAAGAGGTGATCAGATAGGACTTTATTCATTCTAAGGCATGGAAAAGAAATAATCATTGTTCAAATCTATATTGATGACATAGTCAATGGCTCTACTTCTCAAACTTATTTAAAAGATTTTGTAGAGGCTATGACGTCAACATTCGAAATAAGCATGATTGGTGAGTTAACATTCTTCTTAGGCTTGCAGGTGAAACAATCTAGTGAATGGATATTTATTTCACAAAGCAAGTATGCTAAAAGCCTAGTGAAACGGTTTGGGTTGGAGGGGGCAAAGAGTTCAAAAATCCCTTTGTGTTCATCTCTTAAACTTGGTAGAGACCAAGTAGGTGAGGATGTTGATCCTACATTATATTGTTCCATGATAGGTAGCCTTCTCTATCTCACTTCTAGTGTCCTGATATCATTTTTAGAATGTGCGTATGTGCACGTTATCAAGCCAATCCTAAAGTCTCCCACCTTAATTCTGTCAAAAAAATAATTAAATGTGTTTTGGGAACAAGTGAATTAGGGATTTGGTTTAGTAAGGATACTAACACCAATTTGGTAGGCTTTAGTGACTCGGATTGGGTGGGGGATATGGGTGATAGGAAGAGTACTAGTGGGGGGCTGCTTTTACTTGGGTAACAATTTAGTTTCATGGTATAGTCATAAACAAAATTGTGTCTCTCTTTCCACGGCTGAATCTGAGTATAATGCAGCTAGTAGTTGTTGCTCACAACTTATTTGGCTAAAAAATATGCTAGATGATTACGGCATAGAGAGTAATTCCTTGACTATGTACTGTAATAACTTGAGTGCTATCAACATTTCAAAAAACCCTGTACAACATTCCCGTACTAAGCACATAGATATATGTCATCACTTTCTTAGAGATGTGGTAGATAAAGGCCTAATTAACATTGATCGTATTGATACTAAGTATCAACTGGCTGACATCTTTACCAAGGCCTTAGACCACGAGAGATTTTCTAGTTTGAAAAGATCTCTTGGTCTTTGTAATCTCTGAGTCTGTTTGTCAGTGCTACCCCAGGTGATGTTATCACTCAGGGTAACACTTGTATATTAGTGTATTTGTTTCTGTTTATTTAAAAAAAATTCTTTTATATTCTTTTAATCTGGTTAGCTTAGCTATGACCGTGGCACATGCTGACCTTTTTGTTATGGTAGGTTATTACTTGGGTTAACATGTTTGATATCATTCCCCTTCGTATGCTAAAAGTGACAAAGTCACTAATCTTTCTTTGTGATAGGCAATTATTTCCATACTATTCTCTCGAGCTCGGGGCACGGTTTTCGCTGCAACAATGTACTCTTGCCAATGAGAATGTATGAGGTAATCTATGCTTAGTATTAGGGATATGGAGTTCGCTACTACAGTGTAGCCTACTTGAAAGGCATAAATCACTTTATCTTTACACTTGAAATAAAACTCGGGACACGGAGCTCGTTACTACGATGCTTCCTTATTTAAAGAAGTGTATTGATCTTTTATAACAAGCAATGTACTTAAAAAAATTATAGGCTTGTTATGCCTAAAGTACATGAAAATTGCTCAGCTTGTTATGCCTGAAATGCTTGAAAATGGCTAAGCTTGTTATGCCTGAAATGCTTGAAAATGAAAATATTTATCAAGGGGATTTATATCACATGTGTTATCCTAGGTGTTACCATCATTGCCTTAACATATTAGTGTGTGCTATATTAGTTTTTTTATTTCTTATTTTTGAAATTTGTTGATTAATTTTTTAAAATCTGAAAGTCTTTTTAATTAAAGAGTTTACGATTTTGAAAATGTCTTCAACAAGTTTTCTTTAATTTTAGTAAACCTTGTTGAGTAACTAATCCTTATTATGTTGATATTTGTTCTCATAATTTTTGGACTTAGTTACAAATATTTTTTTTACTCATTTTTTTTTTAATTTTAATTTTTGTTTTACTTAAAATATATATATATATATATATATATATATATATATATATATATATATATATATATATATATATATTTTAATTTTTTTGATAACAACCGTGTGGTTGTTAATTTGGGTTGTTGGGGTTTTATTTAAAATGAGTGGATAGAGTTAAATAGGAGTTTTTTAATGAAAGGATATTGAGAGGGTTTATAGGGTTTTAGTTAGGATAGGACTCATCATGTCTAATCACATTAAAATTTATGTTTCCTAACTTAATCACTCTCCTATTTTCTCTCTATCCCTTCTTATCTCTCTCTGTAACCGCCTCTCTCTCCCCATTTTTAACCCCTTTCAACGTCGTCTTTTCCCTCTCGCTTTCTTGGTCAAAACTCGCTCCAAAAATTCCCAAAAAATTACCATGGCGTCTCCCTCCAAAACCAACACCGAACCCTCAAATATCGACCAAATGGACATCTCTTCAAGCATTGCCCCAAGTGCAGCCTCTCGTGTAGGCATGGAGACTTCACCCATGATTACACCAAGCTCTTCTCCTCTCATAATGGCTGTAGTTCCAGCTGCTGCTCCTGTTTCCTCGTTTGAACATGGCATTCCCAAAGTCACACTCATCTCAGCCGAACCAAAAAGAAAAAGGAAAGCTCCCTCATCAAAGTTGTCTTCTCAAGTAGCAAAGGGGAGGTCCTTCAATCGAATCAGGTCAATAAGGTCCAAAGCTACATCAAATACTACCTCTGATCCAGTTGAAGTTTCAGAAAGCTCCTTAGAAATGTCATCACCTCATGTGAGTGACGAGAACTTTGATGCTACAAAGGAGAAGGAACCTTCTGTGGACTCTTTCGATGCTTGGGTGGATGCTGATGAGGAGGAAACTTTGTCTGGTTTTCAGAAGAGAGAGGGCAAGGCCAAAGTTTCAGTGAGTGCTACCAAGTGTGCTACCAAGAAGAGGATATCATCTGAGGTAATACCTGTCCCCTCCTCTGTTCCTTAACAATCTTTTCCTAGTGATAATGAATTATTTGGTGATGAGTTTATTCGGAATGAAGAGGATAAAGCATTTCCAAAACCTTTTCTTACTTTGAAATTTTATAAGAAGGAAAACATGGAGTTTTGGCTTAACAATTTAAGTAAGAAATTGTTAAAAGAAAAGCATATTGATGAGGGCCAGTTAGAAAAAGAAGGGATGGTTCAGTTTTTAAAGGACAGGAATTTCTTTAAGGCAAATAATCATGCTTCAGTCTTTGTTGAGAGTGTGGTGAGAAACTTTTTTTGCTAACCTACATGCTCATTTGGATAATGAAGGGTCTGAGAAATTTGGGAAAGTTTTTGTGCGGGGTAAGGTTTATTCGTTTACTCCAGCCATTATTAACAAAGTTCTAAGTCTCCCAAACTTAGATGACGAGAGCATTAGGGTTAATAGAGATGAAATGGTTAAGTTCCTCACCCACAATAAAATTCAGTCCTGGCCTTTAAAGGAAAAGCTTCATGCTTCTAGGCTTACCTCTCTGTACTCTGTTCTTCATAAACTTTGCATCTTCAATTGGCTCCCTACTACAAATGAACCTATTGTTACATTGGAGCATGATAATATTTTGTACAGATTGGGCAAAAATCATAGGATTAACTTTGGAAGATTAGTGTTCAAACACTTAGCTTCATGGGGTCGAAAGAAAGAAATGAACATTACCTTTTTCCCCTATCCTTCTTTGATCTTCAAAGTTTTAGTCTTTCAATCCTTGCCTATTGAAGCCTATGATGCTTTTATCTTTGAACCTGAGTATTATACCATTGATCCTAAACTGAAAAAGGGTAACAGGTATACTAAAGACCTTACTTGGAAAAAATATGATGAAAATGTTGGTTCAGCTTCTGTTCTTCCTGGTACTACCTCACGTGATATCCTAAGTGCTTCCCCAAGTGTTGCCCCTAATATGTTTACAGGAACTGATGCTGCAAGTATTTTGTCTAATATGATCAATCTTCTGGGCAACACTTCACCATCAATCCCAAAGACGACAGTGCTGAATTTCTTGCACAAATAATCTAGTACATTTGGAGAACTCGTCGAAGGGTGGGTCAAGCTTAAGCAGGCAGATGATACTTTTATTGATGAAATTTCTTCTCAAACAAGGGGAGGATGTGCTGCTACAGCTTCTGGAGCTGGTGCTACTGCAGGTGCTACCACCAGTGCTGGCCCAAGTGATGGTGGAGGTGATAGGGAAGGAGATCAGGAGGAAGAAGAAGAAGAAGAAGAAGAAGAAGAAGAGGAGTTTGAAGAAGAAAACTGAAAACCTGAAGGTTGTTGAACCTGAAGGTTGATGTTGCCACTACTGTGTTGGTGGATTTGGTTTGTGGTGTCCTAAACAATTTCTTTTTATTTGGTGATGTGGTTTCTAAACAATTTACTTTTATTTTGTTTATGTTGGTGGCAAAACATTTTAGATGGTTTGTTTAAAACATTAATCGTTAGGTTGTTTTGCTTGCTTGGATGATATTTTGGTACAATGGTTTATTTGCTTAATGGTTAACTTAGTTTATTTCAAAAGCCTTTTAAGTTTGAAATAAATTAGTTTATTTTGATAAATCATTGTTTAGATAAGCTCCTTGATTAAGGGGGAGTTAATTTTCGTGGAGATGTTATACTTTGTTTCTATGCTCTATGCTCTTATTATGGACTGACATATTGCCCATAGTGCTACCCAACACCATGAAGTGTACTCCGGAACAACACACTGTTTTCAACTTATACGTATGGATTTGATGGGTCCACTTGAGGTAGAAAGTTTAGGAGGTAAGAGATATTCTTTTTGTCATAGTAGATGATTTTTCTAGATTCATTTGGGTGTATTTCTTGAAAGAAAAATCAGAAACTTTTGAAAAGTTTAAGATCTTACATACTAAAATTAAAAACATGTTTTATGCTATTATCATGCGAATTAGGTCTGATCATGGTAAGGAGTTTGATAATTCTTTGTTTTCAACTTTTTGTGAATTAAAAGGAATTAAACATGAGTTTTCTGCTCCTAAAACACCTCAACAAAATGGGGTGGCTGAAAGGAAAAATAGGACCTTGCTTGAAATGGCTCGTGTGATGTGTTTTCAAAAAGGATTTCTAAAAGGTTTTGGGCTGAAGCCTTAAGCACAGCGTGTCACACGGCCAATAGAGTGCTTCTAAGACCCGGTACAACTATGACACCATATGAAATTTTGAATGGTAGGATACTAAAAGTTCATTATTTTCATATATTTGGGTGTGTGTGTTCTGTTCTAAATGATCCGGATTACTTAGCCAAGTTTGACTCTAAAAGTGATAAGGCAATATTTCTTGGGTATGCTCAGAATAGTCGAGCATATAGGGTTTATAACCTTAGGTTAAAAACCATTCAAGAATCAGTTAACATTATTTTTGATGACTTAGCAAGTGTTACAGGTGATGGGAGTGCAGGAATCTCCATTAATATTGCTGGAAGAGCTGGAGGAACAAAGTAAAGAAAGTGGTACCGCTGGTGCTGACCAAAATGCTACCACTGAAGGGATAGCATCTCAGGTATCACCTGAAGCCAGTCCAACAACTGAAAATGACGAATACTTTGATGATGATGATGCAAATGTGCATGGAGACTTAAGAAGAGATCCACCAGTTAGGATCAGAAGAAATCATCCTTCTTCTCAGATTATTGGAGAAGTGGATGAAGGGGTACAAACTAGGAACAAAGAGCCTATTAGCTACCGTGAAATGGTGAGGTATGTGTGCATGTCCACCACATACCATAAGGTAAAATACTCTTGTTTTGTTTCCTCTTTAGAACCCAAGAATATTTTAGAAGCTTTAAAAGATAAATTTTTGATACAAGCCATGCAAGAGGAACTTGAACAATTTGCTCGTAACGAAGTTTGGTTTTTAGTACCACTTCCCATTAACACTAATGTAATTGGTATAAAATGGATTTTCAAAAATAAATCGGATGAGCAAGGAAATATTGTTCGGAACAAAGCACGTCTCGTGGCTCAAGGTTATACACAAATAGAAGGTGTTGACTTTGATGAGACCTTTGCTTCCGTAGCTAGAATAGAATCTATAATACTCCTCTTGGCAATAGCGTGTTATCTAAAAATTACCTCGTTTCAAATAGATGTTAAAGCTGCCTTTTTGAATGATTATTTAAATGAAGAAATTTATGTTGAACAACCAAAAGGTTTTGAAGATCCTCATCAACCAAACCACGTATATAGACTTGATAAATCCCTATATGGCTTGAAACAAGCTCCACGTGCGTGATATGGTCGCTTAACCTCTTTTTTACTTTAATATGGTTTTACAAGAGGTGAAGCGGATAAGACTTTATTCATTCTAAGGCATGGAAAATAAATAGTCATTGTTCAAATATATGTTGATGACATAGTCTATGTCTCTACGTCTCAAACTTGTCTAAAAGATTTTGTAGAGGCTATGACGTCAACATTTGAAATGAGCATGATTGGTGAGTTAATATTTTTTTTAGGCTTGCAGGTGAAACAATCTAGTGAATGGATATTTATTTCACAAAGCAAGTATGCAAAAAACTTAGTGAAAATGTTTGGGTTAGAGGGGGCAAAGAGCTCTAAGATTCCTATGTGTTCATCTCTTAAACTTGGTAGAGACCAAGTAGGTGAGGATGTTAATCCTACTTTATATCGTTCCATGATAGGTAGCCTTCTCTATCTCACTTCTAGTCATCCTGATATCGTGTTTAGCGTGTGCGTTTGTGCACGTTATCAAGCCAATCCTAAATTCTCCCACCTTAATTCTGTAAAAAATAATTAAATATGCTTCTTGAACAAGTGAATTAGGGATTTGATTTAATAAGGATACTAACACCAATTTGGTAGGCTTTAGCGACTCGAATTGGATGGGGGATATGGATGATAGGAAGAGTACTAGTGGGGGTGTTTTTGCTTGGGTAACAATTTAGTATGATGGTATAGTCGTAAACAAAATCGTGTCTCTCTTTCCACGGCTGAATCTGAGTATGTTGCAGCTGGTAGTTGTTACTCACAACTTATTTGGCTAAAACATATGCTAGATAATTATGGCCTTGAGAGTAATTCTTTGACTATGTACTGTGATAACTTGAGTGCTATCAACATTTCAAAAAACCCTGTTCAGCATTCCCGTACTAAGCACATAGATATACGTCATCATTTTCTTAGAGATATGGTAGATAAAGGCCTAATTCACATTGATCATATTGATACTAAGTATCAATTGGCTGACATCTTTACCAAGGCCTTAGACCACGAGAGATTTTCTAGTTTGAAAAGATCTCTTATTCTTTGTAATCTCTGAGTCTGTTTGTCAGTGCTACCTCAGGTGATGTTATCACTTAGGGTAACACTTGTATATTAGTGTAGTTTTTCTTCTGTTTGTTTAATATATATATATATATATATATATATATATATATATATATATATATATATATATATATATATTGCTTTTGTAGTCTTTTAATCTGATTAGCTTAGTTCTAATCGTGGCACATGCTGACCTTTTTGTTATGGTAGGTCAACACTTAGGTTATCATGTTTGATATTATTCCCCTTCGTGTGCTTAAAGTGACAAAGTCACTAATAATTGTATGTGATAAATTAAAAGGCAAAGAGGCAATTTTGATACCATACTATTCTCTCGAGCTTGGGGCACGTCGTTCGTTGCGACGATGTACTCTTGCCAATGAGAAAGTATGAGGTGATTTATGCTTAGTATTAGGGACATGGAACTCGCTACTACAGTGTACCCTACTTGAAAGGCATAAATCAATAAAACTTTGCACTTGAAATAAGACTCGGGGCACGGAGCTCGTTACTACGATGCTTTCTTGTTTAAAGAAGTGCAATGAAATTTTATAACTAGCAATGCCTCATGTACTTGTATGTTAGGCTTATAATGCCTCAAAGTGCTTAAATGAATAGGCTTATAATGCCTCGAGCGCCTAAAAATGGCTAAGCTTGTTATGCCTCAAGTGCTTGAAAATGAATATATTTATCAAGGGATTTTATATCACATGTGTTATCCTAGGTGTTACCATCATTGCCTTAACATATTAGTATGTGCTATATTAGTTTTTATTCCTTGTTTTTTTTTTCTGAAAATTGTTGATTAATTTTTAAAAATCTGAAAGTCTTGTTTTTAAAGAGTTTACGATTTTGAAAATGTCTTCAACAAGTTTCCTTTATTTTTGGGTAAACTTTGTTAAATAACAAATCCCTATAAATATTGATTTTTTTCGGATTTGCTTATTTTCTTTTCTTTTGTTTTATTTAATTTTTCTTTTAGTTAATGTTGATAATATATAAAATTAAAAAAATAAAAAATAATAATCGAAATATTTTAATGGCCGGTTGGTTACTGTTTTTGGTTGTTGTGGATAAATGTGGGTATATAATAGGGTGTGTTGTTGAGTTTAATTAAGAGAGTTACATTGTAGGGGATAATGAGAGTTTATAGGGTTTAAGTTAGGATAGGACTTGATGTCAAATCAAATTAATTTCCTTATCTAATCTCCCTATTTTCTCTCTATTTTCTCTTATCTCTCTTAACCGTCTCTCTCTCTCTATTTTACTCCCTCTTCAGCGCCTTCTCTCTCTCTCTCTCTCAAAAACCTAGGTCAATTTCCATCTCCAAAAATCCCAAAAATTCTCCATGGCCTCTCCATCCAAAACAACCACCGAACCCTCAACCACTGATCACATGGACATTTCACCAAGCATTTCACCAAGTGCTACTTCACGTGTTTCCATGGAAACCTCTCCCATGATAACACCTGCTTCATCTCCTCCCAAAATGTCCATTGTTGCCGTGGCTGCCCCTGTTTCTTCTATGGCTCAAGTTGTTCCAAAGGTCACTCTCATTCCGGCTGAAACCAAAGAAAAGAGAAAGAGCAAAGCTCCCTCTGCTCAATTAACATCTCAAGTTGCAAAAAGGAGGTCATCCAACAAAATTAGATCGATCAGGTCCAAGGCCACCTCCAATACCTCTTCAGATCCTGTGGAATTGTCAGAAAGCTTCTTGGAATTGTCATATGCTCATGTTAGTGATGAAAACTTTGATACCCACAAGGAGAAAGAACAGTCTGAAGACTCTTTTGATGCTTGGATTGATGCTGAGGAAGAAGAAACATTGGCTGAATTTCAAAAGAAAAAGGCTAAGGGCAAAGGGTTAGCAAGTGCTACCAAGAGTGCTACCAAGGGCAAGATATCATCTGAGGTAACACCTGCCCCTTCTAATAATCCTTCTAAGTTTTTTAAGAGTATTCCTAGTGATCATGATATCTCTAATGATGATTTTATCTAGAATGAGGATGATAGTGTCTTTCCCAAACCATTTCTTACTTTAGAGTTTTACAAAAAGGAAATATGGAATTTGGGCTAAGTAACTTGGGTAAGAAATTGTTGAAAGAAAAGCACATAGATGAGGAAGAACTGAAAAAAGAAGGGATTGTTCAGTTTCTTGAGGATAGGAAATTTTTTAGGGCCAATAATCATGCCTCGATTTTTGTAGAAAGTGTGGTTAGGAATTTCTTTGCCAACTTGCATGCTCATCTAGACAATGAGGGGTTTGATAAATATGGTAAAGTGTTTGTGAGGGGTAGGGTTTACACATTTACTCCTGCCATCATCAACAAAACCTTAGGACTTCCCAATTTAGATGATGAGAGCATCCGTGTTAATCGAGATGATATGGTTAAATTCCTTACCCACAACAAAATCCAAGCTTGGCCTTCAAAATAAAAACTTCATGCTTCTAGGCTTACCTCTCTATTTTCTGTTTTGCACAAGCTTTGCATATTCAACTGGCTCCCCACTATCAATGAACCAATTGTTACTTTGGAGCATGCAAATGTGTTGTACAGATTGGGGAAGAACCATAGGATTAATTTTGAAAGGCTAGTGTTCAAACACTTGGCATCTTGGGGTAGAAAGAAAGATATTAATATTACCTTTTTCCATTATCCTTCCTTGATTTTCAAAGTTTTGGTTTTTCAATCCTTGCCTATTGAAGCCTCTGATTCCTTCACCTCTGAGCCTGAATACTATACCATAGACTCCCAACTGAAGAAAGGAAACATGTATACTAAGGACCTTCCCTGGAAAAAATCAAATGACAATGTTGGTTCGTCTTCTGCTCTTCCTGTTTTTGGTAATATCTCAGGTGAAATCCCAAATGCTCCCTCAGGTGTTGCCCCAAGTAATTTTGCAGGAACTGATGCTGCAAGTATACTTTCAAATGTATTCAACCTTCTGGGCAACAATTCACCTTCCATCCCAAAAGCAACAGTTCTCAGCTTCTTAAACGAGCAGTCCAGTATTCTTGGAGAACTTGTTGAAACCTATGCCAAACTCAAACAAAGAACTGACAGGTTATTGATGAAATTTCTTCCCAAACAGGGGGAGGATGTGCTGTTGCTGGGGCTGTTGGAGCTGATACTACTTCAGATGCTACTGCCAGTGCTGGCCCAAGTGTTGGTGGAGGTGATAGGGATGGTGATGAAGAGGAATAACAAGAAAATAAAGAAGAAGAAATATGAAAACCTGAAGGTTGATGTTGCCACTGCTTGGCTGTTGGGATTTGGTGTCCTAAAACAATTTCTTTTTATGTTGGTGATGTGGTTCTAAATAATTTTCTTTTTATTTTGTTTATGGTGGTGATATTTTGGTTGCAAACAATTTAGGAGGTTTGTTTTAAACATTAACCCTTAGGTGGTTTGCTTGCTTGGATAATTGTTTTGCTACATTGGTTTATCTGTTTGATAACTTAGTTTATTTTGAAATTTTTAGTTTGAAATAAATTAGTATCTTTTGATAAATCATTGTTTATATTGGCTCCTTGATTAAGGGAGAGTTAATCTACATGGAGATGTGAAATTACCCGGATCGCGCGCGGGGTGGGGGGAGCGCGGCGAGCGGTTCTCTTTCGCGGAGTTTGGGACCTCGCTTTCGAGAAGGAGAGGAGTCGCCACGCGGTTTTATATTTTGAGCCCAAACGTTGAGAATGGCTTTGAAAATGTGTCATTTTGTATTTTGAGCCCAAACTTCGGAAATGGCTTTGAAAACGTGTCGTTTTGTATTTTGAGCCCAAACTTTGGAAATAGCTTTGAAAACGTGTCGTTTTGTATTTTGAGCCCAAACTTTGGAAATGGCTTTGAAAACGTGTCGTTTTGTATTTTGAGCCCAAACTTTGGAAATGGCTTTGAAAATGTGTCATTTTGTATTTTGAGCCCAAACTTTGGAAATGGCTTTGAAAATGTGTCGTTTTGTATTTTGAGCCCAAACTTTGGAAATGGATTTGAAAACGTGTTGTTTTGTATTTTGAGCCCAAACATTGGAAATGGCTTTGAAAATGTGTCGTTTTGTATTTTGAGCCCAAACTTTGGAAATGGCTTTTAGGACCAGAGATTGTTAGGTTCGGATGTCACGTTACGTTTCAGGAAGAGTATGTTGAGATCACCCGAAATGCCTCGTATGACGAGTCTTTCTACCTTTCTCGAAATTGTGTGCGTGTGTGTGTGTGTTGCATTTTTTTGAAAAAAGGGGCTTGAATGACAAGCTTAATCTTGATTTGAATTTTGATTGTTGATTTTATGATAAAAAGCGAGCGTTTGAATGACAAATGTCGATTTTGGAGTTTTTTTAGGAAAAAAGGTGCGAGTGACGAGTTTGAATCTTTAGCTTAAGTGTCAAATGTTGAATTTTAAGAAAAGAGCGTTTGAATGTCAAACGTCGGGTTTTGAGTTTAAAAATGATCGTTTGGATGCCAAACATCACCTTTGCGCATTTTGAAAGGGAGCTCGAATGACGAACTCCGGTTTTGAACCGGGCATTACATTGTTAGCGATTTTATGAAAAAGGCATTAAATGAGATGCGATCAACGAATCGTTTTGCGACTCGGACTTTGATAAATAAATACTATCTCGAGCCAAACGGCTCGGACTTGTAAATGACAGTATTTAAAATGCGGTATCGACGGAATCAAACGATCCGGACATTAAAGATGCGATCAACGAGCCAAACGGCTCGGACTTGTAAAGTTGTGTAATTTAAATGACAATATCGACGGATCAAACGATCCGGACTTTGTAAATGACTATCACGAACCAAACGGTTCAGACTGTAAAGTTGCGAATCAACGGATCAAACGATCCGGACCGTAAATAACATAAACGTAAAGAACGGGGCCGGAACGCCGTTTTAACCCGAGATTACTTCTCTTACGGGAGAAAAGATGATCTTGGGGTAAAACTTATCGAACCCCACAGACGGCGTTACGTCTACATTTCAATGATTTTGACCGAAGCGATTATAGCGTTTGACGCGTAAATCGAGATGGAATGAGTGTTTATAGAGAGAGAGTGCTACCTATGGCTAGGGGTTGACTCTTTTGGCTCAGTTGACGTATACGGGATACAGTTTAGTGTTTGAAAGGGTGTATTGAGTTTGTTTGGTTTGTGTTTGGTCGGAAAATGAGATTTTCACGCAAATCGAGACAAAACGGGGCTCGAGAGGGGTTAGAACTGGTTTCGACCGTGGGCTTTTGTGAAAGAGATTATATTTTTTCCTCTTTTGAAAAACAGTCCAGACGGACTTTTCTTCAATTTGGGGAGGTTTTTGGGTATTTTGGAAAACTGGGGGACTTGTTGGCAATTCTAGTTTTTCATGTAAAACAGTCCGGACGGACTGTCACTCAATCTCAGGGGCATTTTGGTCTTTTCACCTTAAAATTTGATTGATGTTGATTTGTGGGCTTTGGCATGCGTGCCACGTGCCCCTGTGAATCACCTAGGCTAGGGTTTTCGTCCCGTTATTCCCGGTTTTGTCCGTTTTTTAAATAACTGTTCGGAAAATGTCCGAAACGCCCCCGAAAAGTGCCGGAAAGTGCATTTTTCGAGGAAAGTCGTACTTTTACGAGTGATAACGTGTGTTGAGTATGCTTTGACGTCGGTATGCATGGGGCAGTCCCGGGATGTCTCATTGGCTTGAGAACGGGAAGCTTAACGGGTTCTGGTTAACCTGGAAAGGGCCAGTTAACGGATTCCGGTTAACTTTTAACGGATTTTGACGATCCGGATTTGGATACTTACAGTAGCCCCTCGGTGATGTCACTTTCAAAGGAAGTAGGGTCATCGAAAAAGATAAGGATCCAAATCGGGGGATGCCTTACTTTGAAAGACCTGAGCGGTCAGCTGACTGACCCTTAGCGAGAGGATTCCTACGTATCCCGGGCGGGAATTAAGCCGATCGTAGTTCGTAGGTACAAGGGCTGCTCGTGGGGACCTTGACCTAAGTGTGACTATTTTAAGGCGTCTAACATGAGTGTGACTATTTTAAGGCATCATACCTGAGTGTGACTATTTTAAGGCATCATACCTGAGTGAGACTGTTGGGAGGCGTCTATCCTGAGTGTGACTATATTAAGGCATCATACCTGAGTGTGACTATTTTAAGGCGTCATAACTGAGTGAGATTTTTGGGAGGCATCTTGACCTAGGTGAGACTGTTGAGAGGCGTCTATCCTGAGTGTGACTATTTTAAGGCATTATATCTGAGTGTGACTATTTTAAGGCATCATACCTGAGCGTGACTATTTTAAGGCGTCATACCTGAGTGAGACTATAGGGAGGCGTCTTGACCTAAGTGTGACTATTTTAAGGCATCATACCTGAGTGTGACTATTTTAAGGCATCATACCTGAGTATGACTATTTTAAGGCATCATACCTGAGTGTGACTATTTTAAGGCATCATACCTGAGTGTGACTATTTTAAGGCGTCTATCCTGAGTGTGACTATTTTAAGGCATCATACCTGAGTGTGACTATTTTAAGGCATCATACCTGAGTGTGACTATTTTAAGGCGCCTAACCTGAGTGTGACTATTTTGAGGCATCATACCTGAGTGTGACTATTTTAAGGCGTCTATCCTGAGTGTGACTATTTTAAGGCATCATACCTGAGTGTGACTATTTTAAGGCGTCTAACATGAGTGTGACTATTTTAAGGCGTCTAAACTGAGTGTGACTATTTTAAGGCGTCTAATCTTAGTGTGACTATTTTAAGGCGTCTAACCTGAGTGTGACTATTTTAAGGCATCTAACTTGAGAGTGACTATTTTAAGGCATCATACCTGAGTGTGACTATTTTAAGGCATCATACCTGAGTGTGACTATTTTAAGGCGTCTATCCTGAGTGTGACTATTTTAAGGCGTCATACCTGAGCGAGACTGTTGTGAGGCGTCTGAACCTAAGTGGAGACTATTGTGAGGCATCTGAACCTAAGTGAGACTGTTCTGAGGCATCTGAACCTAATTGGAGACTATTGTGAGGCGTCTGAACCTAAGTGAGACTGTTGTGAGGCGTCTGAACCTAAGCGAGACATTTGTGAGGCGTCTGAACCTAAGCGAGACTGTTGTGAGGCGTCTGAACCTAAGCGAGACTGTTCCGGGTTTGACGGAAAGACTTTCTTGAAAGGTCATTGTGCGGACTTACGTTGATTGGCCGCTTGTGTCTTGCCTGCTGGGGATATGGTGTTCGGGCTTACGATGATGGCCGAAGAGGGATTGTTGTGCGGGCTTACCTTGATGGCCGCTGAAATGGGATGGTCGGGCTTACGATTGACGACCGGTGAAATGGGATGGTCGAGCTTACGATTGACGGCCGGAGGGGTGAGCGTTCAATTGCTGGAGTGAGAAGATATTAGGGCTTACTAGGGCGGCCGAAGAGGGATTTAACGTTCGAAGACAGAATGCTAGTGAGAACTAACATGAAATTTAACGTCTGGAGATGAAATTGTGATTTTAAGTCCGAAGACGGTTTGAGATTTAATGTTTGGAGACAGAATGTTAGTGAGAACTAACGGGAATTTTAACGTCTGGAGACGAAGTTGTGATTTAACGTCCGAAGACGGTTTGAGATTTAACATCTGGAGACGAAACGTTAGTGAGAACTAACGGGAATTTTAACGCCTGGAGACGGCTTTGTGATTTAACGTGTGAAGACGGTTTGAGATTTAACGTCCTAAGATGGAATTGTGATTTAACATCCGAAGACGGTTTGAGATTTAACGTCCTAAGACGAAACGTTAGTGAGAACTAACGGGAAATTTAACGTCTGGAGACGACTTTGTGATTTAACGTCCGAAGACGGTTAGAGATTTAACTTCCTAAGACGGAATTGTGATTTAACGTCCGAAGACGGTTTGAGATTTAACGTCCTAAGACGGAATTGTGATTTAACGTCTGAAGACGGTTTGAAATTTAACGTCCTAAGACGAAACGTTAGTGAGAACTAACGGGAAATTTAACATCTGGAGACGAAATTGTGATTTAACGTCCGAAGATGGTTTGAGATTTAATGTCCTAAGACGGAATGTTAGTGAGAACTAACGGGAATTTTAACGTCTGGAGACGGGGCGTTAGAAATGTCTAACTAGGATTTAGCCTCGGGGGAGGGGGTGTTAGAAAGGTCTAACTGGGGAAATTTTACACTTTTGAGGGTCAAAAGGGGCAAATACGAAATTATGGGAAGCTGAGGGACCAAAGTGGCAAAGAAACTTTTAGGGTGTAAAAGAGTCCGGCCGGACCCTTCTTCAAATTGGACAGATTTTAATCAGCACCAGCGCCGATGCCAATCAGACCAAATCCTCCATTTCAGGCGAGAGAAAAGAGAGAAAAGAGAGAAATTTCTTCCCCTTTTTGCGAGTTTTGTTCGAATCTTCGCGGGATAATCATTATGGACGCCGGATTAGGGCTACGGGCTCGTCACAGGAGGACCGACAATGAGAGAGCGAGGTTGAGGAGGACGGTACGGACCACCGCTCTTCCCATGGATCCAACCGAGTTTATCCGGCTCGGGACACTCATAAATCCAAGGAAGGGATCGCGAGGCAGGTAAGCATCTTCTAAATTCCATTAATTTTCAGAATGTGCATTCTTGAATTTTAGGAATTTGATTAGAATTGAATTAGGGCTCTTGGTGCCCGAATTGGGGCTTTTGACTTTGCGATGTGCCTTTGTCGAAATTGACTAGAGCTTAGTTCAATTGACATTACAGGTAGACAACATAAAAATTTTGGTGGCAAAATTCCATGTCTAGGGGTGTTTTCCGAAATTAAAGTAAGTTTAATTCGGGATGGGGTAATTCTTTGAAATGTTTGAAAGTTCCGACTTCGACGGATTTTTCGAGAGGTTTTGACAGTTCCGATTTTGACGGAGTTTTCGAAATGTTTTGAAAGTTCCGAATTCGACGGAGTTTTCGAAATGTTTTGAAAGTTCCGATTTCGACGGATTTTTCGAAATGTTTTGAAAATTCCGAGTTCGACGGAGTTTTCGAAATGTTTTGAAAGTTTCGAATTCGACGGAGTTTTCGAAAGGTTTTGAAAGTTCCGAGTTCGACGGAGTTTTCGAAATGTTTTGAAAGTTTCGAATTCGACGGAGTTTTCGAAAGGTTTTGAAAGTTCCGATTTCGATGGAGTTTTCGAAAGGTTTTGAAAGTTCCGGATTCGACGGAGTTTTCTAAATATTTTGAAAGTTTCGATTTCGACGGAGTTTTCGAAAGGTTTTGAAATTTTCAAGTTCGATGGAGTTTTCGAAAGGTTTTGAAAGTTCCGGATTCGATGGAGTTTTCGAGATGTTTTGAAAGCTTGAACCGTGAATATTCTGATAGGGATAGGAATATTTTAAGGAGAAAATAGCTAAACCTTTGTTTCATCATCTTGATATGCGCCTGTACATTTTGTGGATGTTATCTCTGTAGTAACGTACTTTTGCCGTATTCACCTGCAGGGGCGATGGCTGATTGATGTACATAACTTGAATAGCACGGGATCCTTTGAGGCGGTCCAAGCACTGTGGGAGATACTCCCAGACAAGGCTCGGGATGGAGAGAGGACTCCACGGCAGTTCGTGGTTGACTCCAGTCTGGCAGGATTCATTAGCGCGATAGCCGCGGTGGCTTCGACGCAGAGGGCGAGGGTTCTGCATGTCGCCCTGAGCGAGTACTGGTGGGATACGACCCACACGTTCCATTTCAGGTGGAGGGAGGCGACCTGACTCCCACTGATTTTGTAGTGATTACTGGGTTGCCATTCTGGGGCAATACTGTTGTGTGGGTGGATGGCTACACCCAGGAGCAGTTGTCGGAGCTGCTTGAGGGTTTTTATGGTTTGCTTTGTCAGCTACCGTGTTTCCCACTGCTGACACGTCATGTCATTTTCCTCTGCTCGGCTACTGAGCGACCTGGAGGCCGTGAGAGGGTTTGCATGGGGAGAGGCCGGTCTGGCCGAGCTCTATCATGCTTTGGATAGGTTCTCTCGGGGAGAGGAGAACGCTTTAGGCTGTTTTTAGTTTGCCTTGGATGTGAGTTCCTTTCTTTTTTTCTCTTCCTTGTCTCATTTGTACTCGTATGTATCTGCTTTGTAGCTGATATAACTTTCCATGTGTTTGACAGGTGTGGTTCTTTGAGGTGTTCCACCCGCAGAGGTGGGAGACCAGGGAGGAGTATGCGCCCTTGTTCCCTGCCATGTTGATTTGGCAGAAGGCGGCGAGGAAGCCGGCAAAGTCGAGGGAGAGTACTCGACTGTCTTACGGGAGGTGTCTTTGGCCATGAGCCAAGACTTTTCTCCGCGAATCTAGTTGACTTGGTGGAGTCGGATTGATGCTTTTGTAGTGCATGCCGCTAGGGATGTTACACATCGATGGAAGCTGCTGGTGGGGATTCATTGCGACACAATGTACTTGGGCGAGAGGGTGACTTGTCAGCATGGTCCGGGGTCCATTCGTTTGGTTCCGATGGACCCGCCTCCTCACATGCAGTATCCTATGCTGATACCGATGGAGGATTTGCAGCGGTATAGGCAGGGTGTGTCCTATGCCGAATTTATCATAGAGGATGCTGATTATGATGTCTTCCGGAGGACGAGGCTGAGGAGCCAGCAGGTGTTGCACAGAGAGGGCGAGGTCCCTACATATCCCTGGGACTACCTGCTCCCTCGCACTCGGCTGGCGTATGAGGGTGCTGATGGTTCTCGCAGGCGGCTGACGGTCCCCATTCCGGAGGAGGCGATGCCTCGGTACAGAGTGGATCCCGATGCTTTGGTGAGTGCTTTGTTTCGCTTTCCTGTACTTGATAGTAGCATTATGCAAATGTTGCATCTGTGCTGTTTGTCTTTTGATGGCTTTCCTGATTTGCAGCTGTCTGGCCGTACTTACAACCAGACCGTGAGACATCTGGATGGGATTACCAACTACTCCAGGAGGCTCGTGGAGTTCCTGCGGTGTAGTTCCCGGAGGAGAGCGGCTGTGCATGAGCTGATGCCGTCTAGGCCGTCTGCAGCGAGAGACTCGTCTACCTCCACGACTGGTGGGGCAGATTTTACGTAGGGGTTCAGCCAGTTCTCTAGTGAGACGGCGGGGTTTGGAGCTCGTCACTCTTCGTATTCGGGACACGAACGAGGAGAGTCCTCGGGGACACAGGCGCGGAGGCGGCACTTCTCATATTCCCGCCTTGAGGAATTTGGGGATTACCTGTCCTCTGTGGATCCGACTGCGGTAGGGCAGTATTACGAGTGCTCGGATGACGAGCAGGACTCTGAGTAGTCCTCTTTTTTTTCTAGACAATTAGGTGTATTGCCCAAACAATTTGATTTGTATTTGAAAGAGCCTTTGAGGTGAACCCTTGTATTTCGAATATTTATTTAGTGATTACCTTCCTTTATTTTTGGCAAATAAGCAAGTAGGTGTATTGCCCAAACAGTTTGTTTTAAATTGCAGTCCAGTTTCTGCAATTTTGAAAACACTACGCTTGCTTCTGATCAAAGCTGATTTTTCTTTCGAAATTTTGGAGGTTTCCTTTGTTTCTCATGGATTCATTTCCCAGGTTATCGTCCCAGATGCAAGAGCGATATATGGATAGTTTCCAGTTGTGGGTACGGTGCCACACGAGGCAAAGCAAGGGATTTTTCGAGGGTTGTTATAGAATGAAAGCGGTTTGGGCCTTGAAGGAGCTCATGCCGGATTGGGATCTCTTGAGAGCTGCGGCTCGCTTCTGGGATGTAAGGAGGCACGTGTACAGCTTTTCGTACAACGAGATTACTCCCACACTTGAAGATTTCTGGGCCATACTCGGAGGACCTGAGGCGGAGCAACTGGTTCTTCCTTTGATGGGCGGCCTGACCACCGTTGAGAAGTTAGTGTCCTTGCTTGGCATCTCAGCTGAAGAAGCATACGGGATGCTAATACTGAACACGGGTTATGTTGACATTTCGGGGCTGCCTGATAGATTTGCCGGTGCTGAGGGGAGCGTTTCCGCATGGGACGCTTTTTCTCTGTGCACAATTTCCACTTTATTCACATTCACATCCCTGGGTGTGTGCCATCACAGTGTACTGGACCTGGTGAGGCAGTGCCGGAATGGAGGAGACATCGTGCTTTTGATCCTGGGCGAGACGTTCCTCTGCATAGGTCGGATGGCAACAGGTAGCCGATACATGTGGGGAGGGATTCCCGCTATGCTTACTTTGTGGTTGAGGGAGTGATTGCAAATGGTGCCCGAGGTGCCAGTGTCATGTGATCCCTGATCCTTTTCTCGACGTCTTTTGGTGATAGGGGGCGATCAGGCTGAACCGGATCTTTGGATGGCCAAACTCCGCACGCATCATTTGCGATGGTGGGTTCCTCATTGGAATTTACAAACTTGCAGGACCACTCAGGAGGGTCTTCTTGTCATCAGAGTCTCGGGGGTGTCCCAGAATTCTTTCTATATTCCATCATTGGTGCTGCGATAGTTCGGGCTGGAGCAGGTGCCGTTGACGGGTTTGGGTAATGCTGCTACCTTCGAGGTGGGATCTCTTTTGATGGAAGATCCTTCGACGCCATTGCTTCTCACGCGGTTGTGGAAACATACGTCCTTTCCTGCCAGGGTTCTCTTTCACCGGAGAGGGGGCACTATTCTGTCCACTCAGTATTTGAACTGGTATGAGGAGTGCATGAGGGAGACACATATGGCTATTTTATGGAGATGGAGGGAGATGTTGGGCCTTGATTACCGTGACGGCTCGACTCTGAGGAGGGCCGAAGCGGCGGCTAACCCTCAGGATTGTACTGGGGATGATATGGCTGATTATGAGGCCAATGCTAGTCGGGTGGCCGATCAGAGCATCGATATGATGACTCGGAGAGAGGCAGCTCGTAATAGAGCTAGGGTAAGGGCTGCGTTGGCGGCTGTAGGTTTGACGGAGGCGTCGGGAAGGATCCCAGGGCCAGGTAGAAGGACTACGGGGATATTCCATGTGAAGGTGAAGAATACCCATCGTGGAAAAGGGAAGGGGAAGAAAGACGAAGGACCGAGTACATGGGACTAGGTTGACCTTGCTATCCAGAACATCCACCCACTGTCATTGCAGACACATTAATCGATTAATGTTTATTGTAGTTTTGCTAGAGTGTAGCGAGTCAAGAGTTGACCGTGCTTGAACTCATCAAAGATTGTTTTAACCGTCATTAATCTGTAGGTTAATTTGAAGAGTTTTTCGAAACACAAGCGATTGGTGCTTATTTGTTTTTTGTTCTTGAGACCGAACCAATGATGGCTGCCTACGTTCCCCTTTTACAATTGGACTAAGGGGCTCAGGTCACCGTAGTTCGACACTTTAGGTGAAATTTGAGAAAAAGGACAAAAGAAGTGCGACCCTATTTTTTACCTGGATCATTATCGGGAATATATCCAGTTGGGTATTACTCTTTTAGCACTTTAATTTTACTGAGTGGTGGTGTATAGGGAATGAGAGTTGACTCGTGTTCTTCCTCAAACGAAGTATATGTGAAGCTTGCTTCTGTTCACGGGGTTAACGAAAGGGTTCCCGTCCAAATCTGCTAACTTCATGCCTCCTCCGGAGAAGATTCTTTGTACCACGAATGGGTCTATCCAGGTAGGCTCCCACTTTCCGAGGGGATTGGTCTGCATAGGAGGCTTTTCCTTGAGCACCAAGTCGCCTTCTCTGATGTCTCGGATCTTGACTTTCTTATCAATTGCTCAGGCCATTCTGTTCTCCGCTCGTCGAGTAGAGCTAGTTCGCCGTGACGGCTCTGGAGCCATTCGACTTCATTGATTCCGTTTTCCAAGAGGACTCGGAGGGATAGAATTTCCAATTTCGCTGGTAACATTGCTTCCATTTGTGACGAATGTGCCCGATTTTTGAAATCAAACGGAGTCGCCACGCCATTTTTGTTTTAAGGGTCAAAACTTTGAAAAATGCCCGGAATTAGAGATTTGGGTTCGGAGGTCACGTTACACGCCGGGAAGAACGTTAGTGTTCACCCGGAATGCCTCGTAAAACGAGTCTTCCAAGCATTGAAAACCATTTGTATGTGTGTGTGTGTGTGTGTTTTGGACAAAATGAGTTAAAACTGAAAAGTAAAAATTGGGAACTCTTTATTAGACTTTAAACAAGTTCCATGATTTTTGGTATGATTTTTAAGTTGAGTTTTGGTACTCAAAAGAGTTTTTGAAGTTGAAAAACATTTCTGCCAGAATGAAAAAGGCAGTGGACACTTGATTTTAAAATGGGTTTAAGGGCTTAAAAATCTCAGAATCTGGGGAAAGTACGAGAATTAAAGTTGTTCAAAACACCTTAAATAAGGTTTCTGTAAAATAATTTTCCCATTTGGAGGTGATTTGGTGGACCAAAACCTTCTGGAAATCTCAGATATGAAATCTGGACTTCCAAAGACTGAGGAACTGACTTTTAAAAGATAATTTGAAAAAGGGAGTTTTACTCACACAAAAAATAAAGTAAAAATATGTCTGGAAAGCTCTGGATGTTGGATACAAAAAGTGTTTTGTAGTCAACACGAAATTCCAAGTTTCTGTATGTCCAAAAAATTAGACCATGGACAGAGGTCTTAGAGAAAGGCTACTGGACAGCAACTTCCTCATGAAGAAAAACGTGATTTTAAAGGGGGTTTGGCATCCTTGCTTGTCCCCATTTCCCTAAGCTTTTATTAGTGATCACTAAACATTTTAGTGGTGATCTACTATATCAAGCTATCCTTGGGGTACATTAGGACTTTAAGCATTTCATTTGTTTGGGAAGGAGAATTTTATCCTTTGAAAGTGAAGATTTGATGTATGAAAATGATTTTTAGGGTTTTGAAAACATGTTTGCAAGTAATTAAAAACACTTTGAAAAGAATATTGATCCTTGTAGAGGATCATCCATGGAGATGAACTTCCATGGTGATCCTCTTGGATCTAGGGCAAGAAGATGAACAAACTACATTTTGGAGTTTGAAAATGCATGCATGGATGAAAGAGATTTAGGGTAGGAAGAGGGAGGTTATACCTATCTTCTTTGTGTTTTGTATTTGAATGGATTCAAGGCTTGAAAGTGTTTAGGGTTTGAATGTGTTTAGGGTTTGTGATTAGAGTTGGTCAAAGAGAAAACAAGTAGATAACAATGAAGTCCTTTATATTTTTTCTCTAATCCTCCTCCTAAGGGGTGATTTGAGCTTGGTTTAGTGTATGTATGAGAATGATTTGAGAGTATTTTGAGTGAGTGGGATTTGGGAAAGATTCAAGAGAAAATGGTGGCAATTCAAGTGAATTCCCACTGTTTTCTCCCTATTTTTCGCCAAGGTACAGTTGTAAAATGTGTTGTTCCTCCTTATTTCTGTGACTGAAGGGCTCAATTTATAGGCACTCTGAAAATCAAACATGTCCGCGCGGATGGGTTCGTAGGCGTGCACTATTCATTAAATGCTGCTCTAGGCTTTGGACAGGAAGAATAATTTTCAAATTAAACAACCAGAAAATGTTCTAGCCACTTCTATTTCGGGTTTTTGACCTTTCTTTTGCTTTTTTGATGCTTTTCCATGGTTTATCTTTAAATGACAATTCCTAATCTACCCTCACTTTGTTAGAAATGTTAGGAATTGTTAGAAATGTTAGAAATGTTAAAACTTTCGTTAATTTTCTAACGAAAATTCTAACAACTCAAGTTGGAGCACTTACAGTAGCCCCTCGGCGACGGCGCTTTCGAAGGAAGCGGGGTCGTCGATAAGAGTAAGGCTCCATATTTGGCAAGAGGTGACCATAGTGGTCGAGTGGCTGAACCTAGCAATAGGCTACCTATGTATCCCTAGTGGGAATCAAGCCAGTCGTAGTTCGGGTCTTTGACCCTGAAATGATTGTTTTGAGGCGTCAACCTGGTGAGCGAGTTCTGCAGTCGATTGCTGAGAGAAACTCTGCTGGGGATAAGAGATGACCATTTTGGTCTGATGGCTGGAGTTGTATATCCGCTCTGCTGGGGATAGGAATGACCATTTTCGGTCTGATGGCTGAACCTAATGATAGGCTACCTACGTATCCTTAAGAGAAATCAAGCCAGTCGTAGTTCGGGTCTTTGACCCTGGAATGACTATTTTGAGGCGTCAACCTGGTGATGAGGGCGTTTTAGGTGTCTCGGACCTGGATGATGATGGCATTTTAGGTGCCTCGGACCTTGAAGATGGCGTTTTAGGTGCCTCAGACCTTGATGATGGCGTTTTAGGTGCCTCGAACCTTGATGATGGCATTTTAGGTGCCCCAGACCTTGATGATGGCATTTTAGGTGCCTCGAACCTTAATGATGATGGCGTTTTAGGTACCTCGAACCTTGATGATGGCGTTTTAGGTGCCTCAAACCTTAATGATGATGGCGTTTTAGGTGCCTCGGACCTTGATGATGGCGTTTTAGGTGCCTTAAACCTTGATGATGATGGCGTTTTAGGTGCCTCAGACCTTGATTTGAAATGTTTTTCCTTAATGGTTTGGGATGGATGGTCCTTCGGTGGACTTCATTCGTTTGCTGCCGAAGGAGAGGGTGACCATTTTGGTCGGGTGGCTGGACCTATGGTAGGCTACCTACGTATCCTTAAGAGGAATCAAGCCAATCGTAGTTCGAAAACTACTCGGAATTTCGTTGGCTTTCGCTGGAGAAAAATCGGGCTTACGTTTTACGGCCGTGGATGATAATGAGGAAGGAAACGGGATTTCGTCAACTTTGCTGGGGATTTTGTTAGCCTTTGCTGGGGAAGACGGGCTTACGTTTTACTGCCGTGGGTGATTTTGATGAAAGAAACGGGATTCCGTTATCTTTCTCGGAGAAATCGGACTTACGTTTGACTGCCGTTGATGATTTTGATGAAGGAAACGGGATTCCGTTATCTTTCTCGGAGAAATCGGACTTACGTTTGACTGCCGTTGATGATTTCGATGAAAGAAACGGGATTCCGTTATCTTTCTCGGAGAAATCGGACTTACGTTTGACTACCGTTGATGATTTTGATGAAAGAAATGGGATTCCGTTATCTTTCTCGGAGAAATCGGACTTACATTTTACTGCCGTTGATGATTTTGATGAAAGAAACGGGATTCCGTTATCTTTCTCGGAGAAATCGGACTTACGTTTTACTGTCGTTGATGATTTTGATGAAAGAAACGGGATTCCGTTATCTTTCTCGGAGAAATCGGACTTACGTTTTACTGCCGTTGATGATTTTGATGAAAGAAACGGGATTCCGTTATCTTTCTCGGAGAAATCGGACTTACGTTTGACTGCCGTTGATGATTTTGATGAAAGAAACGGGATTCCGTTATCTTTCTCGGAGAAATCGGACTTACGTTTGACTGCCGTTTGATGATTTTGATGAAAGAAACGGGATTCCGTTAACTTTCTCGGAGAAATCGGACTTACGTTTGACTGCCGTTGAGGTTCCTTTGAAAGGGGGTTAACTTTGGTTAACTTTGGTTAACTCGGTTAAGTTGAGGACTAAATTGCAGAGTCCTGAAATTTTAAAGGGCAAAATGGTCATTTTGACCCTTCAAACTGATCCGCGCGGATGGGTTTGAGTCCCAGATGGGTTTAAATGAAGGGCCGCCGCCCTTCCCCTTCTTCCTCACCTTTTCTTTTCAGTTTTCGAGAGCAGAGAGAGAGAACCGAGGGGAAGCCATTGTTAGCCAAGAAAAGCTTCGAAAATCTTCCGTTTTCTTTGATTTTTCGAGCAATGGAACACGCGGGAGTAGCCATTCAAGGCCAAGGACGTGGCCCGGTCGCGGAGAGACGATTAGAGCTCGTTCGAATGAGGAGGCATTACACACTTTCGCAATCGATTGCGGAGGAGCCCTACCCCGATGCGTGGCAACATTGGGCCACCGATCCGAGTCTCCGAACGGTATACTTCGAATCTCTTCACTTGCTTTGTTGATTTCTTGCTTGAAATTGATTTTGTGATTGATTTTTTTTTTTGAATATCCGAAAATTGATGTTCTTGGGCTTGAAATTTGATTTTGATGTTTTGCATGTTGTAATGAGTATGTGGGTAATCAAAATATGCATTTTGTTTGAAAAAAGAATAGGCATTTTCGCCATTTTTTTTTTGAATTCGAAATTTGTAATTGAAAATTCGAAAATTGTGATTTGAAATTTGAAAATGATGTTCTTGACATTTGAAATTGAGATTTGCATGAGTGTATGCATTGTGTTTGAAAAGAATGGGCATTTTTGCCTTTTTTTTTTTTGAAATATGAAATGATGAGAATTTTCTCGAATCCGGGACAGACTCTTTTTTTTTGTAGGATTTTTTCCTTCCTTTTTTTTTTGTTGCAATGAAATGACATGAATGTATGCCTCTTGTTTTTGTAAAAGTAGGATTTTTTTTTTTTTTGCAATGGGATGATGAATGATATGAATGTATTCATGGGATTTTTTTTGAAAAGTGGGACGGATTTCCGCTTCCGTTGATTCCTTGTGAAAGATTGCTTTTTATGCAAAAATGGGACGGAGTTTTTCATTCCGTTGACTCGATATTATTGACACGCTTTCTTCATGTATGGATGAATGAATGGTATTTACTGAAAAAACTCTTTTCTTTTGTGCGAGAAAAATGGGGCTAGGTCCGTTGTATGCCGTTATGCTGCCCGATTTTCTGCAAAACTTCATGTTTATGATGCATGTGTATTTTTTTTTGAATGCAAGTGCAGAATTTTTTTTTGACATTTTTTTTCTCTTTTTTTTTTATTGCGGGGCGGAAACAACTTCGTGACGGAGCAGCTGAACAAGATGAAGACTCGGGGATCGGTGGAGTCTGTGATTTACTTGTGGGACCGGCTTCCGATTTTGGGCAGAGGAGCGATGATGAGTCCTAGACAGATCGTTATTGAGACCGGTTTGTACGAGTTCATCGAGTGCTTGAGGGGGTTGGTCAAGTTCCCCAAGAGTAAGGGCCTGATCTTTGCTTTGGCCCAACATTGGTGGGATGTGACCCACACATTCCATTTTTTCTGGGGCGAGGCCACGGTTACACCTTCCAACTACGCTGCGATTACGGGCCTGTCCTTTAAAGGACGGAGCATTGAGTGGAGAGACGGCTACAGCGATATGGATCTGCAGGCCCTTCTAGGATTTTCCCCTATTCCCAAAAAAGGGGATGGGGATGGAGTACGCGGTGGTCCACGGGAAGATCGTGGAGAGTATTGGGAGCTACGAGGCTGGGGATGAGAGGATAGGCGCTGAGCAGATTGCTAGGGCCTTTTTATGGTTTGCTTTCTCGAGCACGCATTTTGGACATGCCGAGGGGACGGCTGTTTTTGCTTTGCTGAGGTCCTTGGAGGACGTGGGGATGGCTGGAGAGATATCTTGGGGAGAGGCAGGGCTGGCAGAGCTATATTTTGCTCTAGATCGATATAGCCGGAAGGCTGTCAGCTCTTTGACGTGCTTCGAGTTCCCTCTGGAGGTACAAACTTTCTTTTTGCTTTCCCTCTTTTCTTTAAGCACGTATTCTTTTTCGCACTTAATTGATTTGACCTTTTCCTTTCGCAGGTATGGGCTCTAGAGTTCTTTCACGTCACGATGTGGCGGCAGCCGGCGGAGTACATCGGGGCGTATCCGGCCATGCTTTCTTGGTCCAAGTATGCTCGGGAGAAGAAAGGTTCTAGGGGGCGCACGACCCTCAAGTACTCGGATTGCCTACCCTTGACGATGGCTGAGACAGATGAGGGGATCATATTCTACCCTTGGGATCGCTTCGATGTAGAGCAGCTGAAGGGTGCCGAGATATGGACCGTGGAGCGGAGGATCTTGAGAGGCTTGACCTGCGACGTGTATTATCTGGGAGAGAGAGTGACGCGCCAACATGGCGTGGGTGCACCTGCGATGGCTCCGGTGGAGCCTCATGCTGACATGATGCATTCGAGTGAGAACTCGGAGACCTGGGATGAGTATCGAGGTGGCCAGCACCACTCGAGGTTCGTGGCGATCGAGGAGTACTAGCGATTTGTCTTGTGGAGGCTAAAGACGCCTTAGGTTCTTGAGAGAGAGGGATTGGGGGTTGTGCGGTACCCTCGATCGAGCTTTTCGTATGTCCAGGACGGGGTCAGGCTGAGAGTACAGATCCCTGTCCCTGATCGAGATCCACGAGCTTTCCGGCCTCGTCCGGATGTGAAGGTATGGCCTCTCCTTCTCTTTTTTTTTGCTTCTGTCTTTTCCCTTTTTTTTGTCATCATCTTTTTATCTTAATTATCTCTGACGCTTTTGTTTCCGTGCAGTTCCCGGCCAAGGTGGTGGAGAAGCTGACAAACCAGGTGATCGGGGCCAAGAGATTTATCAAGAACATGGTTATTTGTGGGTCTTCTCAGGGCAGGAGGAGACGAGCACAGCCGGCGCCTGTCGAGAGGGAGACTTCCCCTATTCCTTCCGAGCCTTCTTCCGAGACTCCTCTTTCTCCTCTCATAGATCCCAGTGTGGTGTTGCCTTCGGACCACGTCATTCTCGGAGATCCGTATGGACAGGGACATGTCTGGCATCATGGTGGATCTTCTTCGCACGTCCGGGAATCCGACGCGTTTTCGTTCGGATACGACTTCTTTGCTGATCTTGGCTTGCCGTATCAGGGTGTGCCGGTTGGTCCAGATGAGCCTTCCTCCGGAGATGAGGATGATTCTGAGCCCGAGATATTCGTGGCTACTGAGGAGGCAGGCCCGAGCCGCAAGAGGGATCGGGGGAAAGCGCCAGCCACCGAGGACTCTGACTGACGATCTTCTGAGACTGATTTCTGAGACTGTACCTATTTATTTTATTTTATTTTGACAGATACAGTTTTTTTTATGCACACTCCTTTTTTTTTGGTATGTAATAATTTAGGATTTTACTTTATTTTATCTATCATGAATGCAATGTTGTATGAATGCACTGTTACATGAGCCCCGGTTTTTTGGCAAGGGTGTGAGTGTTTAGTATATGAACTGTTTGGGCAGGTTTTGCACAAGGATCGAGCAGCCGGGATGAAAATATTCTTTCGTTGTGCAGCAGTTTGAGCATGCTGCAGATTTTTTTCTGGGAAACAATCCTGTCCGCGCGGACAGGTTTGACATCTGGCATGGTTCATTTATTTCGGTGGTTGGATCTGGTTTGGTCCATAAATGCCATTAAAACTTCGCCTTCTTCAGTTCAAAACTACTGGAAATCCGAGAGAGAAGCCAAAAAAGCCATGGAAATGTCCAAATTTTCCCCAAAATTGTCCAAGGAAGAGCAAATGTTGTTCTTTGAAAAGTTCAAGGAGTGGTGTAGGGAGATTATGCACAAGAGGAGGTCATTTTTCGAAGAGAGGTACAAGGTAAAATGCTTGTGGTCCCTCAAAGAATTGGTTCCGGACTATGACCTCTTGAGAGCTTCTTCTTCATTTTGGGATACTAGAAGGCATGTCTTTTGCCTTTCTTACAATGAAGTGGTCCCGACCGTTGAAGAATTTCGGGCTTTACTTGGTGGCCCGGAGGTGGAAGAGATTGGGATTCCTTTGCCCGGAGGGGCTTCTTTTGTTGATAGGTTGTGTAACCTTCTTCATCTTTCTCCGGGGGAAGCACAAGGTATGATTCGTAGTCCCGATAATTTTGACATTTCTGGTCTTCCTGATAGATTTAGGGGCTTAGGCTTGGTGGATGATGCCTATTGGGATGCTTTTGCACTTTGCATGTTTGGTACCTTGTTCATGGTTTATTCCTTTGGAATTTGTCATCGAGCCCTGTTAGATGTAGTTGTTCACTGTCGCCTGGGCAGAGATGTTGTACCTTTGATCTTGGGAGAGACTTTTTGATGCTCTCGACAGTCAAGCACGGAGGCGGTATATGCACGGGGCAGCCCGTTTCTCTTGACTTTGTGGCTGATGGAGCGCCTGGGGGTTCTTCGGGAAACTTCTGATATGATCAAGCCTTGGACATTTGCCAGGAGAGGGGTTTCTGTGGATTTTGATGATCAGGGCTCGTGGGAGCGTTGGATGGCTGGTCGCTAGACTAAAGATATCAGATGGTCGGTGCCTCATTGGCGAGTGGAGACTCAGAGAGTACTTCAGGATGGATCTCCCGTGGTTATGCTTCCGGGGCTTTCTCAGTCCAGCTTTTACATTCCGGCTTTGGTTCTGAGACAGTTCGGCTTGGAGCAGGTTCCTTTGGAGGACTTTGATGATATAGCCACTAGGGTGGTGGCTTCTGCTTCTATGGATGATCCTTCGGTGTTTCCATTCCTTTCCCGAGTATGGAGGTATGACGTTTTTCCTCCTCGGGTTATTCTCAGGCGTCCGAGACCTGTTTTTCTGATCACTTGGTACCTGGATTGGTACGAGAGGCATTTGGGGGAGACTCAGATGGCTATTTTGAGATGGCGTGAGGCCATTGTGGGTGTGGAGGACCTGACAGTTTCGGAGAGGAGGAGGGCCGAGGCGAGGGCCAACCCTCACGACCGGAGCGGAGATACTGTGACCGACTATGAGGCTTATTTCAAGAAACAGGAGAGGAGGACTCCCATGTTACCAGCTAGGCTACAGGAGATGAGAGATGACGCTAGGGCCACTAAGGCCCTGACAGAGGCTGGTTTGATAGATCCTGTTCCTATACCAGAGCTTGGTAGGAGGAAGACCGACATTTTTCCTGTTCAGAGGAAGAAGACCCGAAGGGGGAAGAAGAGAGGGGATGCCAGTACGAGCGGCTTAGAGTGACCTCGAGGTTTCTGAGTATCCCTTTCTTGCCATAGCAGACACATTAGTTTGATTATGTATCTTAGTTTCTTTTAGCAGGTTGCCAGTTGGAGGAATGAACCGAGCTTAGACTCATCAAAAAGCTTTTAACTGTAATGAATATGTGAATTGCTTTAGAGTTTTTCGAGACGCTTTCATGGTCTGATCAGTGTATTGATATCAAAGTATGACTTTTATTTGTATTTTAGACCGAACCGTTTCCGGCTGCCTACGTTTCCTTCGGACAAAAGGGCTCAGGTCTTCGTAGTTCGACCCGGTTTTTTTTTTTTTTGTTGTTGTGTGGTGTTGGTTTTTTTTTGTTTGTTTTTTTTGTTTTTTTTTGTTTTTTTGTTTTATTGTTTTTTTTTTTGGTGCAACCCTGTTTTTTACCTAGGACGCCCTTTTCGAGTTTTCAACCTAGTTGGGTATTACTCTTTTAGCACTCTTTTTTTTTATATATATATATTTTTTTGTTTTTTTTTTGACTCAGTGTTTTACGCGTAGTATCTGCGCTGCTTGTCACCATTCACTGGGTGTACAAAAGGATTTCCGTCGAGGTCTGCAAGTTGCATGGCTCCTCCGGAGAAGATTTTCTGGACAACATATGGCCCGACCCAGACAGGCTCCCATTTGCCAAGCGGGTTGATACAGACTGGGGGCTTCTCTTTCAAAACGAGATCACCTTCCCTAATCTCCCGATGCTTCACTTTCTTGTCGAAGGCTCTGGCCATTCTCCCTTGGTAAGCTTGGATATGTTCCATTGCTTTCAATCGTCGCTCATCTAGCAGGGCCAATTCATCATGGCGACTCTGGAGCCATTCGACCTCGTTGATCTGACCTTCCAACAGTACCCGGAGTGAGGGGATTTCTAGCTCGATTGGGAGTACGGCTTCCATCCCGTAGGTAAGAGCGAATGGTGTTTCCCCGGTTGCCGTTCTGACGGATGTTCTGTAGCCCCAGGGTGCCAGGTGTAGCTTCTCGGGCCAATCTCTGCCTCGGACAGCCATTTTCCGGATGATGTTTTTCAGAGTCTTGTTTGCTGCTTCCACGGCTCCGTTGGTTTGGGGCCTATAGGGAGATGACTTGTGACGGGTTATTCTGAATTCCGCCAGCAGCCTGTCGTATTCCCCTTCAAAGTGGGATCCATTATCGGAGATGATTCGGGCTGGCAATCCGTATCTGCATATGATGTTTTCTTTGACGAAGAGGGCTACTTTCCTTGAGTTGAGGACCTTATAGGATTTTGCTTCAACCCATTTGGTGAAATAATCCACTGCTACCAGGACGAACTCGTGGCCGTTACTGCCTGATGGTGTGATTTTGCATATGACATCAATTCCCCAAGTGACGAAAGGCCAAGGGGTTGTCATGCAGTATAACTCATGAGGAGGCAAATGATTCAGATTTGCGTACTGCTGGCATTTGTCGCAGCTTCTGACGAACTGGATATAGTCAGTTTCCATGGAGATCCAGAAGTACCCCATTCTCAGTATGATTTGCATTAGGGCTTGAGCATTCATGTGGGGGCCGCAGGTACCACCATGTATTTCTTTCATGAGTTTCGTAGCCTCTTGTTTGCCGATACGTCGCAGGAGGGGGCCTTGATAACGCTTCTTGTACAGCATATTTCCCAAAAGAACATAATGGGAGGCGAGTCGCTTCAGGGCTGAGAGGCTTTTCGCTTTGATTCCTTCGTTATATTCCCCATCTTCATTTTTGAAGGAGGCTTCGCCACTCTTCAGGTACTGATAGATCTGAGTGTACCAGGGATCACTGGCCGGTTCGGCCTCCTCATCTATTTCAAAGCAATAAGCGGGGTTTTCTCTCCTCCCGACTCTGAATGGTTTGACGGACTTCCCTTCGGGTATTTCAACGAGGGAGGCTAGTGTTGCCAGAGCATCTGCGAATCTGTTGCGATCTCTGGGCATGTAATGAAAGATGATCTCCTTGAATTGAGTTACTAGCTCGTCCATGTAAGTGTGATATTTCTGCAGACCCGGATCCACGGTCTTCCACTTGTTAGAAACCTGGTTGATGATAAGGGCAGAATCACCATACACTTCTAATTCTTTGATATTTCTTTCAAGGGCGGCTTCCAACCCGGCTATGCAAGCCTCGTATTCAGCAGCGTTGTTGGTGACCTCGAAGTTCAATCTTACTGCTATGGGGATGTGTTCGTCAGTAGGATCGACCAGAAGCATTCCTATTCCATTCCCCCTTTTGTTTGATGCCCCGTCGAAGAAGAGTTGCCAGCGATTTTCTCCTTCTAGAGCAAAGATTCCATCATCGGGAAATTGAGGTTCTGGTCCTCGGGACTCATCACTTGGGAAATCGGCCAAATGTTCTGCCATTATACGCCCTTTTATGGATTTCCTTGAAACATAAGTGATGTCGTATTCAGCCAAAAAGAACGACCATTTTGCCAATCTCATGGAGATGGAAGGCTTGTCGAACAGATATTTGATGGGGTCTATCTTTGAGACGAGATGTATCGGGTGAGACTGCATGTAGTGTTTCAACTTTCCCCCTACCTGGACTGTGCTGCGCAAGTCTTTTCACAAGCAGAGTAATTGAGTTCGCTCCCTTGAAGCTTTCTGCTCACGAAATAGATGGCGTTTTAGACCTTGGAATTTTTCTTTTCTTGAGCTAACATAGCCCCAATTGTTGTGTCCGTGACAGTTAGGTATATCAATAGTGGTTTTTTCTGATGTGGTGGGCAAAGAATCGGGGGATTCACAAGGTACGCCTTTATCTGTTCAAAAGCGAGCTGGCATTCTGGAGTCCATTCTGTGTAGGCATTTTTCTTCATCAACTTGAAGATCGGCTCGCAGATCGAGGTCAGCTGATTTACAAAGCGGCTTATGTATTGCAGTCTTCCCATGAAGGATTTCACTTACGTCGGTGTCAGGGTGGCTTCATTTCAACTATCGCCTTGATTTTCCGAGGGTCTACTTCAATTCCCGTTACGTCACCATATATCCTAGCACCTTGCCTCGTCTTACACCGAAGGTGCATTTGGCCGGATTCGGTCTCATCTTTGTGGTCTCGGAGGCGGTCGAAGAATTTTCTCAAATCAACAAAGTGCTGGCCATCTGATCCTCTGTAGTGTATTATCATGTCGTCCACGTAGACCTCAATTTCTTTGTGGATCATGTCATGGAATAAAGTGTAGGCGCCCTGCAGTACGTAGCCCCAGCATTCTTTAGTCCGAACGGCATGACCGTGTAGCAGTACGTACCCTAAGGGGTTGTGAAGGCTATCTTGGCTTGATCTTCTTCTGCCATTTTGATTTGGTTGTAACCGGCAAAGCCGTCGACGAAGGATTTAACTTCATGGTTGGCCGTGGAATCTACCAGAATGTCGATGTTTGGCAGGGGGAAATCATCTTTTGGACTAGCTTTGCTCAAGTCTCTGAAATCTACGCAGCACCGGATCTTTCCGTTGGCCTTGGTCACCGTTACTATGTTGGAAAGCCATGTAGGATATTCAATGACCCTGATGAACCCTGCCCTGAGCATCTTTTCTATGTCCTCTTTCACTTGTAGGGACCATTCGGGCTTAATTCTTCTTAGCTTCTGCTTCACTGGCTTGACTTCTGGGTCGAGCGGTATTCGGTGCTCAACTATGGAAGGATCGAGGCCTGACATATCTTTATAGGACCGTGCGAACACATCCACGAATTCTCTTAGAAGCTCAATCAGAGCGTCCCTTTTAGTCCCTTCGAAGAAACTACCAATCTGCGTCTCTTTAGGCTCTTCCGCAGTTCCCAGATTCACACTCGTCAAAATCTCTTCGGCAGCTTGGGCTCGATTTTCCTCTTTCCGAACAACCTGCTTAAAGATTTCTTTGATATATTGTTCATTTAATGTGTCTGCTTCTTTATCTAGTGAATCATCATTAACTGTTTTTAAGTCATTAGTTAATTTATCATTAGTTAAAGTGGCAATCAAGGGATACTCAGAAAGGTTCGTCATTTCATTGAGAATAAAAGGGAATACAGCATTGGCTACAATTTCGTAGTCTTCAGGCGTGAGGCCATCGGACGACTCGAGAGACTCAAACTCAACAATGAGAGACTCGGAGGACTTTACAAAGGTTGACACAAAGGGACGGGGGACCAATCCAAGCTTGGCGATCATTTCTTCTTTGGTCGCGGACGGGCCTGAGAGAGTTTCCCAATTCCTTAATGGCATCGCTGTCAGTGGCCTCATGACTCGGGGGCTATCTTGTTTCTGTTCTCCTTCCTCAATCATTGCTATCATCTCTTCCTGAAAACCGAGCATATGAATGTAGGGATCTTCTTGCGGATCTGCCGCATCCTCAATTCTGGAGAATTCTAACTCGTCACAATCTGACCGCTCAATCCAGATGTAAGGACGTATTGCGTCTTGGTGTGCTGCTGGAAAAATCTCATGTCCCATGCTCGAGCGGAAAGGCTTAGCGGGTAGTTCTTCGAGGAGGACGTCCCATACGATGTTCATACATTCGAGTCGAGTCTGCCGGTATTTGTCGACTCTAATCATGAAAATCTCTTCGCTTGGCGAGGCCAGAGAACGGGTTTGAAGAACGCTGACAAATCTCTGATTGGAGACTGGAGGTTTGTGTGCTCGTATCATGGCGGTATTCAGTGTTTCTTTCCATTCTGCCTCCAAATGTTGGAAATAGCAATTGAACTTGATAAATCGAACCGCGCCGAGGTGCCCGCTTGAGTTCGTTGACATAGTTGGCATCACCGAATGCAGGGGATTACGATGAGACTTGCCCCGATAGTCCCTTGGTCGATTCGGAGGAGGTAGCCCCGGTGTCTGGCTACGAGCATGCTTGGCGACGGTCTCGGCTTCGTTCCCTATGAGGAAACTGTCACCCCTAATGACTTCAAGGTCCCCCTGCCGGTTAATGAACTTGACGCATTGATGGAGAGTGGAGGCTATGGCTTTCATGTGGTGTAACCAAGGGCGCCCCAACAGAGCTGTGAATTCGGATGGGATGTCCATTACATGGAATTTTGCTGGTACCATTTGGGTTTCGTACCAGAGTTCCAGAACCACCGTCCCTAAGATGGGACGAGACGTGCCATCATATGCCTTGATTGACCGGGTAGATGGGATCATGTGCCTTTCATTGATGCGTAGGGCCCGCATCATGCTGAGGGGAAGAACGTTAACGGCTGATCCATTATCCACCAATACCCCCGGGAGTGATACGCTGTTGAGCCGAATAGTGATGTACAAGGCTTCATTGTGTTTGGAGACATTTCTTGGCAAATCTTCGTCGCAGAAGGTGATCATGCTACCATATAGGCGGGGATCATAGATTTGGTCCTTGTCTGGAGAAAGAGAGTCGTCAAGCCAGTCACTTCGTGCCTTTTTCTTGCGAGGTAGAACCTTTGCTGAAGCCCCCGGGTTATGTTGAGGCCGTTTGTGGCGGTTGCCATCCCCAGTCAGCATATTAATTGAGTGCGAGCGCCAAACTGGCGTTGGTCTTTCTTTGTCGGTATGCACTCGGGAGCCGGAAAAACTGAATCTTGGCTGACCCCGCGGGAGGTTAGACTTTTGATTGGCAGTAAAATTACCCAGATCTACAGTATTCTGGTGTCTGAAGGTCTCAATTCTATCGCTGGCAAGGCTTTTCGGTTTTTCTACCCCTGTTTGCTTTGGGGAAGACTGGCTGGAGTAGAATACATAGTAATCAAATCCCCCAGATGGCTCCCCGAGCGTACCCACACTGGTATCACCGGCCTCGAACCTCTCTTTCAATTTTTGCTGGGAGGAAATTTTCTTCTTCTTAGGAGGACGGTCCTCGTGTATCCAGTCCTGATAGTCCCTTTCAAGGCAGTCGGGGCAATCACAGATATCCCACCAAATGTGTTCTACGGCTGGTGGTGGATTTGGGACCTCGGGTTGAGCGGTGCTGGAATGACTTTGAGTTGAACTGGTCCGGGGAGATCTGCTGTTGGGCTCATCGGGAAGCGAATGGTTGGACTCTACCGGGTAATGAGAGGTATTAAGAGCCGGGGGAACATGCACATGTTTGTCCTTCAGGGGAGCCCCAGTCAGTTGGGAGATTGCTATTGTCCTGAAATGGCGTGTGGCCTCTTCAATCCAGGCTTGCTGTTTGTTTTAGCGTTCCTCAAGAGCTTTGATGGCTGACCATATTTCCTCCACTATTTCCCAGTCTTCATTACCCATGCTGATATTTGCGGGATCGGTATCACTCTGAGAGGGGACAACTGACGGTATGCCGAACTGTTTCGTCCCTGACTGCTGTTGGAATGGTGGCCCTTTGAATTGCTGTTTGGGGGCTAGTTTCCCTGTAAGTCGACGGGCAGGAGTCCCGGCGGTGGAGACATAGGAATCTTGTGGTGGCATCTTGATATATCCAGGATGATTAAGAATGGGAGGAGAACCTTCTTCCTTCTTTGCGGTAAAAGTGCCATCGGAATTGAGACTGATAGTCTAACCATGACTTGCGACAACCCCCAGAAGGTCGTCAATTTGAGCCTCATGTCGAAGTCTCATCTGTTCTACCAACTGGATCCAATCTTTGGTGCATCGAGGGATTTTGGAAGACGGAGCGGTATTGTTCATATCATTACCGGCTGATGCAGACATTCTGAAATCCGGAGTCGGAACAAACGGCGGAGCTGGCGATGCACTTGACTCTTCCCAACTGATCAAACGGTGACCCGGTGTCCGGAACCAACCTTTGTGAGGAGCTGCGGGGGGAAAGACACGAGGGTTCAGATGTCTGGGAAGGAAGGGGGGTAAGTGTTTGGGCTTTGGGCTCATGTAACATGCAACATGCAGTTATTTGTTCTTGTTTACTTAAAACATGTTTTATTAACCTAATCGGTTGGAAAAGATTGCTCTTCTTTTTTCGCAAACTACTCTGGATCCTGGATCAGTGGGCCCCGTCACTACATCTATAAGCCCCTCGTATTCCACCTGTATTTCGACCTCCCAGGGTGGACAGCCCCGGGCGAGGGTCCTATAGGGCAAGCGGGTCCCACCGATCGAAAGAAAAACGATCCTAAAAGTCTGGTGGGTAATCGAGTCTTAACGAGCATTCGATGTAAATTACGAACAAAGATGACGTCAAAGTCAAGATCATGTCCGAGGGCTCGACAAAAAGGTCGGCATGATTCGGACTGATAAATGTCCACAATTGATCTTGACTTGTCGTCAATTAGGCCGTAATTAGGCATGGAATAATCGTTAATTCTTGATGACTCAGTGTCATGCTGGGAGTCAGTGTATAATTTGTGCCAGTCAAAGTCAAGGCGCCAGTCAATATCTGGTCAAAGCCCGTGACGGAAAACCGGCAGGACTTCGACTGATTAGGGTCCCCGAAAGATATTGACTTGGTATGCCGACTAAGGCTTGAAAGGAAAGGTCTATACACAGACAGGGCATGACACAGACCAGACTAAAAACCAACCGGGTTTCGGACAAAGTGTGTCACGGACAAGTGCATGGTCGACACGAAGCTCCATGGGATGTTTGGGTAGTCCCGTGCTTGCACCGAGAGGCGTAATAAGACCAAACGGGCCGCGACAGGATTTCCCGGGTTAGGGACGTAGTGTGCGGTGTAAGGTCACGTGCGCGTAGTGTGCAAGCGATCTATCTTCTTTTACGAGTAAAATAGAATTTTTTCATGTGTTTTAAAAAGTATGATGCATGATTTTTTTTTGAAAATTTTCTTTTTTTTTTTGGGAATCTTTTTTTTTTGAAAGTCTTTTTTTTTTTTAATTTTTTTTTGAAATTCTTTTTTTTTTTGAAAGCAAATAACACATAAGCACATAATTCAAGGCAACGGGTCCGATAGTCAAAATTTTGACTTTTCCGAGGCGGCCAAAACAACACGAAAATGTGAAAAATCAACACACACACCACAAATGATTTCAAATGCCGGGACGGAAGCTTGACCCTCAAAAGCTTTTTTTTAAAAAACAATGATACCGGTACGTGGGATTGTTAAACCACAATTTATCCCCGACTCGTGTTAGGAGGCGATAACGGAAAGTTTAATGGTTTCCACCAATATACCAAATATCATTTTTTTTAAGATAAAGCTTATTTATGTCCCCAGCAGTGTCGCCACTGTGACGAATGTGCCCGATTTTTGAAATCAAACGGAGTCGCCACGCCATTTTTGTTTTAAGGGCCAAAACTTTGAAAAATGACCGGGATTAGAGATTTGGGTTCGGAGGTCACGTTACACGCCGGGAAGAACGTTAATGTTCACCCGGAATGCCTCGTAAAACGAGTCTTCCAAGCATTGAAAACCATTTGTATGTGTGTGTGTGTGTGTGTGTGTGTGTGTGTGTTTTGGCCAAAATGAGTTCAAACTGAAAAGTAAAAATTGAGAACTCTTTATTAGACTTTAAAAAAGTCCCATGATTTTTGGTATGATTTTTGAGTTGAGTTTTGGTACTCAAAAGATTTTTTGAAGTTGAAAAACATTTCTGCGAATGAAAAAGGAAGTGGACACTTGATTTTAAAATGGGTTTAAGGGCTTAAAAATCTCAGAATCTGGGGAAAGTCCGAGAATTAAAGTTGTTCAAAACACCTTAAATAAGGTTTCTGTAAAAGAATTTTCCCATTTGGAGGACCAAAACCTTCTGGAAATCTCAGATATGAAATCTGGACTTCCAGAGACTGAGGAACTGACTTTTAAAAGATAATTTGAAAAAGGGAGTTTTACTCACGCAAAAAATAAAGTAAAAATATGTCTGGAAAGCTCTGGATGTTGGATACAAAAATTGTTTTGAAGTAAACACCAAATTCCAAGTTTCTGTATGTCCAAAAACAGAGGTCTTAGAGAAAGGCTACTGGACAGCAACTTCCTCATGAAGAAAAACATGATTTTAAAGGGGGTTTGGCATCCATGCTTGTCCCCATTTCCCTAAGCTTTGATTAGTGATCACTAAACATTTTAGTGGTGATCTACTATATCAAGCTATCCTTGGGGTACATTAGGACTTTAAGCATTTCATTTGCTTGGGAAGGGAAATTTTATCCTTTGAAAGTGAAGATTTGATGTATGAAAATGATTTTTAGGGTTTCGAAAACATGTTTGCAAGTAAGTAAAAACACTTTGAAAAGAATGTTGATTCTTGTAGAGGATCATCCATGGAGATGAACTTCCATGGTGATCCTCTTGGATCTAGGGCAAGAAGATGAACAAACTACATTTTGGAGTTTGAAAATGCATGCATGGATGAAAGAGATTTAGGGTAGGAAGAGGGAGGTTATACCTATCTTCTTTGTGTTTTATGTTTGAATGGATTCAAGGCTTGAAAGTGTTTAGGGTTTGAATGTGTTTAGGGTTTGTGATTAGAGTTGGTCAAAGAGAAAACAAGTAGATAACAATGAAGTCCTCTATGTTTTCTCTCTAATCCTCCTCCTAAGGGGTGATTTGAGCTTGGGTTAGTGTATGTATGAGAATGATTTGAGAGTATTTTGAGTGAGTGGGATTTGGGAAAGATTCAAGAGAAAATGGTGGCAATTCAAGTGAATTCCCACTGTTTTCTCCCTATTTTTCGCCAAGGTACAGTTGTAAAATGTGTTGTTCCTCCTTATTTCTGTGACTGAAGGGCTCAATTTATAGGCACTCTGAAAATCAAACATGTCCGCGTGGATGGGTTCGTAGGCGTGCACTGTTCATTAAATGCTGCTCCAGGCTTTGGACAGGAAGAATAATTTTCAAATTAAGCAACCAGAAAATGTTCCAGCCACTTCTATTTTGGGTTTTTGACCTTTCTTTTGCTTTTTTGATTCTTTTCCATGGTTTATATTTAAATAGAAATTCCTAATCTACCCTCACTTTGTTAGAAATGTTAGGAATTGTTAGAAATGTTAGAAATGTTAAAACTTTCGTTAATTTTCTAACGAAAATTCTAAAAACTCAAATTGGAGCACTTACAGTAGCCCCTCGGCGACGGCGCTTTCGAAGGAAGCGGGGTCATCGATAAGAGTAAGGCTCCATATTTGGCAAGAGGTGACCAAAGTGGTCGAGTGGTTGAACCTAGCAATAGGCTACCTATGTATCCCTAGTGGGAATCAAGCCAGTCGTAGTTCGGGTCTTTGACCCTGGAATGACTGTTTTGAGGCGTCAACCTGGTGAGCGAGTTCTGCAGTCGATTGCTGAGAGAAACTCTGCTGGGGATAAGAGATGACCATTTTGGTCTGATGGCTGGAGTTGTATATCCACTCTGCTGGGGATAGGAATGACCATTTTTGGTCTGATGGCTGAACCTAATGATAGGCTACCTACGTATCCTTAAGAGGAATCAAGCCAGTCGTAGTTCGGGTCTTTGACCCTGGAATGACTATTTTGAGGCGTCAACCTGGTGATGAGGGCGTTTTAGGTGTCTCGGACCTGGATGATGATGGCATTTTAGGTGCCTCAGACCTTGAAGATGGCGTTTTAGGTGCCTCAGACCTTGATGATGGCGTTTTAGGTGCCTCGAACCTTGATGATGGCATTTTAGGTGCCTCAGACCTTGATGGTGGCGTTTTATGTGCCTCGAACCTTAATGATGATGGCGTTTTAGGTGCCTCGGACCTTGATGATGGCGTTTTAGGTGCCTCAAACCTTAATGATGATGGCGTTTTAGGTGCCTCGGACCTTGATGATGGCATTTTAGGTGCCTTAAACCTTGATGATGATGGCGTTTTAGGTGCCTCAGACCTTGATTTGAAATGTTTTCCCTTAATGGTTTGGGATGGATGGTCCTTCGGTGGATTTCATTCGTCTGCTGCCGAAGGAGAGGGTGACCATTTTGGTCGGGTGGCTGGACCTATGGTAGGCTACCTACGTATCCTTAAGAGGAATCAAGCCAATCGTAGTTCGAAAACTACTCGAAATTTCGTTGGCATTCGCTGGAGAAAAATCGGGCTTACGTTTTACGGCCGTGGATGATAATGAGGAAGGAAACGGGATTTCGTCAACTTTGCTGGGGATTTTGTTAGCCTTTGCTGGGGAAGACGGGCTTATGTTTAACTGCCGTGGGTGATTTTGATGAAAGAAACGGGATTCCGTTATCTTTCTCGGAAAAAATCGGACTTACGTTTGACTGCCGTTGATGATTTTGATGAAGGAAACGGGATTCCGTTATCTTTCTCGGAGAAATCGGACTTACGTTTGACTGCCGTTGATGATTTTGATGAAAGAAACGGGATTCCGTTATCTTTCTCGGAGAAATCGGACTTACGTTTGACTGCCGTTGATGATTTTGATGAAAGAAATGGGATTTCGTTATCTTTCTCGGAGAAATCGGACTTACATTTTACTGTCGTTGATGATTTTGATGAAAGAAACGGGATTCCGTTATCTTTCTCGGAGAAATCGGACTTACGTTTTACTGCCGTTGATGATTTTGATGAAAGAAACGGGATTCCGTTATCTTTCTCGGAGAAATCGGACTTACGTTTTACTGTCGTTGATGATTTTGATGAAAGAAACGGGATTCCGTTATCTTTCTCGAAGAAATCGGACTTACGTTTGACTGCCGTTGATGATTTTGATGAAAGAAACGGGATTCCGTTATCTTTCTCAGAGAAATCGGACTTACGTTTGACTGCCGTTTGATGATTTTGATGAAAGAAACGGGATTCCGTTATCTTTCTCGGAGAAATCGGACTTACGTTTGACTGCCGTTGAGGTTCCTTTGAAAGGGGGTTAACTTTGGTTAACTCGGTTACGTTGAGGACTAAATTGCAGAGTCCTGAAATTTTAAAGGGCAAAATGGTCATTTTGACCCTTCAAACTGATCCGCGCGGATGGGTTTGAGTCCCAGATGGGTATAAATGAAGGGCCGCCGCCCTTCCCCTTCTTCCTCACCTTTTCTTTTCAGTTTTCGAGAGCAGAGAGAGAGAACCGAGGGGAAGCCATTGTTAGCCAAGAAAAGCTTCGAAAATCTTCTGTTTTCTTTGATTTTTCGAGCAATGGAACACGCGGGAGTAGCCATTCAAGGCCAAGGACGTGGCCCGGTCGCGAAGAGACGATTAGAGCTCGTTCGAATGAGGAGGCATTACACACTTTCGCAATCGATTGCGGAGGAGCCCTACCCCGATGCGTGGCAACATTGGGCCACCGATTCGAGTCTCCGAACGGTATACTTCGAATCTCTTCACTTGCTTTGTTGATTTCTTGCTTGAAATTGATTTTGTGATTGATTTTTTTTTTTTTTTGAATATCCGAAAATTGATGTTCTTGGGCTTGAAATTTGATTTTGATGCTTTGCATGTTGTAATGAGTATGTGGGTAATCAAAATATGCATTTTGTTTGAAAAAAGAATTGGCATTTTCGCCATTTTTTTTTTTTGAATTCGAAATTTGTAATTGAAAATTCGAAAATTGTGATTTGAAATTTGAAAATGATGTTCTTGACATTTGAAATTGAGATTTGCATGAGTGTATGCATTGTGTTTGAAAAGAATGGGCATTTTTGCCATTTTTTTTTTTTGAAATATGAAATGATGAGAATTTTCCCGAATCCGGGACGGACTCTTTTTTTTTGTAGGATTTTTTCCTTCCTTTTTTTTTTTGTTGCAATGAAATGACATGAATGTATGCCTCTTGTTTTTGTAAAAGTAGGAGAAGCTGACAAACCAGGTGATCGGGGCCAAGAGATTTTCGTATGTCCAGGATGGGGTCAGGCTGAGAGTACAGATCCCTGTCCCTGATCGGGTTCCACGAGCTTTCCGGCCTCGTCCGGATATGAAGGTATGGCCTCTCCTTCTCTTTTTTTTTTCTTCTGTCTTTTCACTTTTTTTTGTCATCATCTTTTTGTCTTAATTATCTCTGACGCTTTTGTTTCCGTGCAGTTCCCAGCCAAGGTGGTGGAGAAGCTGACAAACCAGGTGATCGGGGCCAAGAGATTTATCAAGAACATGGTTATTTGTGGGTCTTCTCAGGGCAGGAGGAGACGAGCACAGCCGGCGCCTGTAGAGAGGGAGACTTCCCCTATTCCTTCCGAGCCTTCTTCCGAGACTCCTCTTTCTCCTCTCATAGATCCCAGTGTGGTGTTGCCTTTGGACCACGTCATTCTCGAAGATCCGTATGGACAGGGACATGTCTGGCATCATGGTGGATCTTCTTCGCACGTCCGGGAATCCGATGCATTTTCGTTCGGATACGACTTCTTTGCTGATCTTGGCTTGCCGTATCAGGGTGTGCCAGTTGGTCCAGACGAGCCTTCCTCCGGAGATGAGAATGATTCTGAGCCCGAGATATTCGTGGCTACTGAGGAGGCGGGCTCGAGCCGCAAGAGGGATCGGGGGAAAGCGCCAGCCACCGAGGACTCTGACTGACGATCTTCTGAGATTGATTTCTGAGACTGTACCTATTTTTTTTTTTTTTTGACAGATACAGTTTTTTTTATGCACACTCCTTTTTTTTGGAATGTAATAATTTAGGATTTTACTTTATTTTATCTATCATGAATGCAATGTAGTATGAATGCACTGTTACATGAGCCCCGGTTTTTTGGCATGGGTGTGAGTGTTTAGTATTTGAACTGTTTGGGCAGGTTTTGCACAAGGTTCGAGCAGCCGGGATGAAAATATTCTTTCGTTGTGCAGCAGTTTGAGCATGCTGCAGATTTTTTTCTGGGAAACAATCCTGTCTGCGCAGACAGGTTTGACATCTGGCATGGTTCATTTATTTCGGTGGTTGGATCTGGTTTGGTCCATAAATGGCATTAAAACTTCGCCTTCTTCAGTTCAAAACTACTGGAAATCCGAGAGAGAAGCCAAAAAAGCCATGGAAATGTCCAAATTTTCCCCAAAATTGTCCAAGGAAGAGCAAATGTTGTTCTTTGAAAAGTTCAAGGAGTGGTGTAGGGAGATTATGCACGAGAGGAGGTCATTTTTCGAAGAGAGGTACAAGGTAAAATGCTTGTGGTCCCTCAAAGAATTGGTTCCGGACTATGACCTCTTGAGAGCTTCTTCTTCATTTTGGGATACTAGAAGGCATGTCTTTTGCCTTTCTTACAATGAAGTGGTCCCGACCGTTGAAGAATTTCGGGCTTTACTTGGTGGCCCGGAGGTGGAAGAGATTGGGATTCCTTTGCCCAGAGGGGCTTCTTTTGTTGATAGGTTGTGTAACCTTCTTCATCTTTCTCCGGGGAAAGCACAAGGTATGATTCGTAGTCCCGATCATTTTGACATTTCTGGTCTTCCTGATAGATTTAGGGGCTTAGGCTTGGTGGATGATGCCTATTGGGATGCTTTTGCACTTTGCATGTTTGGTACCTTGTTCATGGTTTATTCCTTTGGAATTTGTCATCGAGCCCTGTTAGATGTAGTTGTTCACTGTCGCCTGGGCAGAGATGTTGTACCTTTGATCTTGAGAGAGACTTTTCATGCTCTCGACAGGCTGGCTACCGGGAGGCGGTATATGCATGGGGGCAGCCCGTTTCTCTTGACTTTGTGGCTGATGGAGCGCCTGGGGGTTCTTCGGGAAACTTCTGATATGATCAAGCCTTGGACATTTGCCAGGAGAGGGGTTTCTATGGATTTTGATGATCAGGGCTCGTGGGAGCGTTGGATGGCTGGTCGCTAGACTGAAGATATCAGATGGTCGGTGCCTCATTGGCGAGTGGAGACTCGGAGAGTACTTCAGGATGGATCTCCCGTGGTTATGCTTCCGGGGCTTTCTCAGTCCAGCTTTTACATTCCGGCTTTGGTTCTGAGACAGTTCGGCTTGGAGCAGGTTCCTTTGGAGGACTTTGATGATATAGCCACTAGGGTGGTGGCTTCTGCTTCTATGGATGATCCTTCGGTGTTTCCATTCCTTTCCCGAGTATGGAGGTATGACGTTTTTCCTCCTCGGGTTATTCTCAGGCGTCCGAGACCTGTTTTTCTGACCACTTGGTACCTGGATTGGTACGAGAGGCATTTGGGGGAGACTCAGATGGCTATTTTGAGATGGCGTGAGGCCATTGTGGGTGTGGAGGACCTGACAGTTTCGGAGAGGAGGAGGGCCGAGGCGAGGGCCAACCCTCACGACCGGAGCGGAGATACTGTGACCGACTATGAGGCTTATGTCAAGATACAGGAGAGGAGGACTCCCATGTTACCAGCTAGGCTACAGGAGATGAGAGATGACGCTAGGGCACTAAGGCCCTGACAGAGGCTGGTTTGATAGATCCTGTTCCTATACCAGAGCTTGGTAGGAGGAAGACCGACATTTTTCCTGTTCAGAGGAAGAAGACCCGAAGGGGGAAGAAGAGAGGGGATGCCAGTACGAGCGGCTTAGGGTGACCTCGAGGTTTCTGAGTATCCCTTTCTTGCCGTAGCAGACACATTAGTTTGATTATGTATCTTAGTTTCTTGTAGCAGGTTGCCAGTTGGAGGAATGAACCGAGCTTAGACTCATCAAAAAGCTTTTAACTGTAATGAATATGTGAATTGCTTTAGAGTTTTTCGAGACGCTTTCATGGTCTGATCAGTGTATTGATGTCAAAGTATGACTTTTATTTGTATTTTAGACCGAACCGTTTCCGGCTGCCTACGTTCCCTTCGGACAAAAGGGCTCAGGTCTTCGTAGTTCGACCCATTTTTTTTTTTTTTTTTGTTGTTTTTTTTTGTTTGTTTTTTTGTTTGTTTTTTTTTGTTGTTTTTCTTTTTTTTTGTTTATTTTTTTTTGGTGCAACCCTATTTTTTACCTAGGCCGCCCTTTTCGGGTTTTCAACCTAGTTGGGTATTACTCTTTTAGCACTCTCTTTTTTTATATATATATTTTTGTTTTTTTTTTTTGACTCAGTGTTTTACACGTAGTATCTGCGCAGCTTGTCACCATTCACTGGGTGTACAAAAGGATTTCCGTCGAGGTCTGGAAGTTGCATGGCTCCTCCGGAGAAGATTTTCTGGACAACATATGGCCCGACCCAGACAGGCTCCCATTTGCCAAGCGGGTTGATACGGACTGGGGGATTCTCTTTCAAAACGAGATCATCTTCCCTAATCTCCCGATGCTTCACTTTCTTGTCGAAGGCTCTGGCCATTCTCCCTTGGTAAGCTTGGATATGTTCCATTGCTTTCAATCGTCGCTCATCTAGCAGGGCCAATTCATCATGGCGACTCTGGAGCCATTCGACCTCGTTGATCTGACCTTCCAACAGTACCCGGAGTGAGGGGATTTCTAGCTCGATTGGGAGTACGGCTTCCATCCTGTAGGTAAGAGCAAATGGTGTTTCCCCGGTTGCCGTTCTGACGGATGTTCTGTAGCCCCAGAGTGCCAGGTGTAGCTTCTCGGGCCAATCTCTGCCTTGGACAGCCATTTTCCGGATGATGTTTTCCAGAGTCTTGTTTGCTGCTTCCACGACTCTGTTGGTTTGGGGCCTATAGGGAGATGACTTGTGAGGGGTTATTCTGAATTTCGCCAGCAGCCTGTCGCATTCCCCTTCAAAGTGGGATCCATTATCGGAGATGATTCGGGCTGGCAATCCGTATCTGCATATGATGTTTTCTTTGACGAAGAGGGCTACTTTCCTTGAGTTGAGGACCTTGTAGGATTTTGCTTCAACCCATTTGGTGAAATAATCCACTGCTACCAGGACGAACTCGTGGCCGCATCGCTCGATGGTGTGATTTTGCCTATGACATCAATTCCCCAAGTGACGAAAGTCCAAGGGGTTGTCATGCAGTATAACTCATGAGGAGGCAAATGATTCAGATTTGAGTACTGCTGGCATTTGTCGCAGCTTCTGACGAACTGGATACAGTCAGTTTCCATGGAGATCCAGAAGTACCCCATTCTAAGTATGATTTGCATTAGGGCTCGAGCATTCATGTGGGGGCCGCAGGTACCACCATGTATTTCTTTCATGAGTTCCGTAGCCTCTTGTTTGCCGATACATCGCAAGAGGGGGCCTTGATAACGCTTCTTGTACAGCATATTTCCCAAAAGAACATAATGGGAGGCGAGTCGCTGTGGCCGAGAGGCTTTTCGCTTTGATTCCTTCTTTATATTCCCCATCTTCATTTTTGAAGGAGGCTTCGCCACTCTTCAGGTACTGATAGATCTGAGTGTACCAGGGATCACTGGCCGGTTCGACCTCCTCTTCTATTTCAAAGCAATAAGCGAGGTTTTCTCTCCTCCCGACTCTGAATGGTTTGACGGACTTCCCTTCGGGTATTTCAACGAGGGAGGCTAGTGTTGCCAGAGCATCTGCGAATCTGTTGCGATCTCTGGGCAAGTAATGAAAGCTAATCTCCTTGAATTGAGTTACTAGCTCATCCATGTAAGTGTGATATTTCTGCAGACCCGGATCCACGGTCTTCCACTTGTTAGAAACCTGGTTGATGATAAGGGCAGAATCACCGTACACTTCTAATTCTTTGATATTTCTTTCAAGGGCGGCTTCCAACCCGGCTATGCAAGCCTCGTATTCAGCAGCGTTGTTGGTGACCTCGAAGTTCAATCTTACTGCTATGGGGATGTGTTCGTCGCAGGATCGACTGTAAGCATTCCTATTCCATTCCCCCTTTTGTTTGACGCCCCGTCGAAGAAGAGTTGCCAGCGATTTTCTCCTTCTAGAGCAAAGATTCCATCATCGGGAAATTGAGGTTCTGGTCCTCGGGACTCATCACTTGGGAAATCGGCCAAATGTTCTGCCATTATAAGCCCTTTTACGGATTTCCTCGAAACATAAGTGATGTCGTATTCAGCCAAAAAGAACGACCATTTTGCCAATCTCATGGAGATGGAAGGCTTGTCGAACAGATATTTGATGGGGTCTATCTTTGAAACGAGATGTATCGGGTGAGACTGCGTGTAGTGTTTCAACTTTCCCACTACCCAGACCAGGCCTGCGCAAGTCTTTTCACAAGCAGAGTAATTGAGTTCGCTCTCTTGAAGCTTTCTGCTCACGAAATAGATGGCGTTTTTGACCTTGGAATTTTTCTTTTCTTGAGCTAACATAGCCCCAATTGCTGTGTCCGTGACAGTTAGGTATAGCAATAGTGGTTTTTGCTGATGTGGTGGGCAAAAAATCGGGGGATTCACAAGGTACGCCTTGATCTGTTCAAAAGCGAGCTGGCATTCTGGAGTCCATTCTGTGTAGGCATTTTTCTTCATCAACTTGAAGATCGGCTCGCAGATCGAGGTCAGCTGATTTACAAAGCGGCTTATGTATTGCAGTCTTCCCATGAAGGATTTCACTTCCGTCATTGTCCGGGGTGGCTTCATTTCAACTATCGCCTTGATTTTCGAGGGTCTACTTCAATTCCCCGTTCGTCACCATATATCCTAGCACCTTGCCTCGTCTTACACCGAAGGTGCATTTGGCCGGATTCAGCCTCATGCCGTGGTCTCGGAGGCGGCCGAAGAATTTTCTCAAATCAACAAAGTGCTGGCCATCTGATCCTCTGGAGTGTATTATCATGTCGTCCACATAGACCTCAATTTCTTTGTGGATCATGTCATGGAATAAAGCTGTAGCTTCCCTCTGGTACGTAGCCCCAGCATTCTTTAGTCCGAACGGCATGACCGTGTAGCAGTACGTACCCCAAGGGGTTGTGAAGGCTGTCTTGGCTTGATCTTCTTCTGCCATTTTGATTTGGTTGTAACCGGCAAAGCCGTCGACGAAGGATTTAACTTCATGGTTGGCCGTGGAATCTACCAGAATGTCGATGTTTGGCAGGGGGAAATTATCTTTTGGACTAGCTTTGTTCAAGTCTCTGAAATCTACGCAGCACCGGATCTTTCCGTTGGCCTTGGTCACCGTTACTATGTTGGAAAGCCATGTAGGATATTCAATGACCCTGATGAACCCTGCCCTGAGCATCTTTTCTATCTCCTCTTTCACTTGTAGGGACCATTCGGGCTAAATTCTTCTTAGCTTCTGCTTCACTAGCTTGACTTCTGGGTCGAGCGGTATTCGGTGCTCAACTATAGAAGGATCGAGGCCTGGCATATCTTTATAGGACCATGTGAACACATCCACGAATTCTCTTAGAAGCTCAATCAGAGCATCCCTTTCAGTCCCTTCGAAGAAACTACCAATCTGCGTCTCTTTAGGCTCTTCCGCAGTTCCCAGATTCACACTCGTCAAAATCTCTTCGGCAGCTTGGGCTCGATTTTCCTCTTTCCGAACAACCTGCTTAAAGATTTCTTTGATATATTGTTCATTTAATGTGTCTTCTTCTTTATCTAGTGAATCATCATTAACTGTTTTTAAGTCATTAGTTAATTTATCATTAGTTAAAGTGGCAATCAAGGGATACTCAGAAAGGTTCGTCATTTCATTGAGAATAAAAGGGAATACAGCATTGGCTACAATTTCGTAGTCTTCAGGCGTGAGGCCATCGGACGACTCGAGAGACTCAAACTCAACAATGAGAGACTCGGAGGACTTTACAAAGGTTGACACAAAGGGACGGGGGACCAATCCAAGCTTGGCGATCATTTCTTCTTTGGTCGCGGACGGGCCTGAGAGAGTTTCCCAATTCCTTAATGGCATCGCTGTCGCCGGCCTCATGACTCGGGGCTATCTTGTTTCTGTTCTCCTTCCTCAATCATTGCTATCATCTCTTCCCGAAACCGAGCATATGAATGTAGGGATCTTCTTGCGGATCTGCCACATCCTCAATTCTGGAGAATTCTAACTCGTCACAATCTGACCGCTCAATCCAGATGTAAGGACGTATTGCGTCTTGGTGTGCTGCTGGAAAAATCTCATGTCCCATGCTCGAGCGGAAAGGCTTAGCGGGTAGTTCTTCGAGGAGGACGTCCCATACGATGTTCATACATTCGAGTCGAGTCTGTCGGTATTTGTCGACTCTAATCATGAAAATCTCTTCGCTTGGCGAGGCCAGAGAACGGGTTTGAAGAACGCTGACAAATCTCTGATTGGAGACTGGAGGTTTGTGTGCTCGTATCATGGCGGTATTCAGTGTTTCTTTCCATTCTGCCTCCAAATGTTGGAAATAGCAATTGAACTTGATAAATCGAACTGCTTCAGGGTCTGCCCGCTTGAGTTCGTTGACATAGTTGGCATCACCGGATTCTGGGGGATTCTGATGAGACTTACCCCGATAGTCCCTTGGTCGATTCGGAGGAGGTAGCCCCGGTGTCTGGCTACGAGCATGCTTGGCGACGGTCTCGGCTTCGTTCCCTATGAGGAAACTGTCACCCCTAATGACTTCAAGGTCCCCCTGCCGGTTAATGAACTTGACGCATTGATGGAGAGTGGAGGCTATGGCTTTCATGTGGTGTAACCAAGGGTGCCCCAACAGAGCTGTGAATTCGGATGGGATGTCCATTACATGGAATTTTGCTGGTACCATTTGGGTTTCGTACCAGAGTTCCAGAACCACCGTCCCTAAGATGGGACGAGACGTGCCATCATATGCCTTGATTGACCGGATAGATGGGATCATGTGCCTTTCATTGATGCGTAGGGCCCACATCATGCTGAGGGGAAGGACGTTAACGGCTGATCCATTGTCCACCAATACCCCCGGGAGTGATACGGTGTTGAGCCGAATAGTGATGTACAAGGCTTCATTGTGTTTGGAGACATTTCTTGGCAAATCTTCGTCGCAGAAGGTGATCATGCTACCATATAGGCGGGGATCATAGATTTGGTCCTTGTCTGGAGAAAGAGAGTCGCTGCCGGGCCACTTCGTGCCTTTTTCTTGCGAGGTAGAACCTTTGCTGAAGCCCCCGGGTTATGTTGAGGCCGTTTGTGGCGGTTGCCATCCCCAGTCAGCATATTAATTGAGTGCGAGCGCCAAACTGGCGTTGGTCTTTCTTTGTCGATATGCACTCGGGAGCCGGACAAACTGAATCTTGGCTGACTCCGCGGGAGGTTAGACTTTTGATTAGCAGTAAAATTACCAAGATCTACAGTATTCTGGTGTCTGAAGGTCTCAATTCTATCGCTGGCAAGGCTTTTCGGTTTTTCTACCCCTGTTTGCTTTGGGGAAGACTGGCTGGAGTAGAGTACATAGTAATCAAATCCCCCAGATGGCTCCCCGAGCGTACCCACACTGGTATCACCGGCCTCGAACCTCTCTTTCAATTTTTGCTGGGAGGAAATTTTCTTCTTCTTAGGAGGACGGTCCTCTTGTATCCAGTCCTGATAGTCCCTTTCAAGGCAATGGGCAATCACGTATATCCCACCAAATGTGTTCTACTACTGGTGGTGGATTTGGGACCTCGGGTTGAGCGGTGGCCGGGAATGACTTTGAGTTGAACCGGTCCGGGAGATCTCGCTGTTGGGCTCATCGGGAAGCGAATGGTTGGACTCTACCGGTAATGAGAGGTATTAAGAGCCAGGGAACAGCACATGTTTGTCCTTCAGGGAGCCCCGCCACTGGGAGATTGCTATTGTCCCGAAATGGCGTGTGGCCTCTTCAATCCAGGCTTGCTGTTTGTTTTGGCGTTCCTCAAGAGCTTTGATGGCTGACCATATTTCCTCCACTGTTTCCCAGTCTTCATTACCCATGCTGATATTTGCTGGATCGGTATCACTCTGAGAGGGGACAACTGATGGTATGCCGAACTGTTTCGTCCCTGACTGTTGTTGGAATGGTGGCCCTTTGAATTGCTGTTTGGGGGCTAGTTTCCCTGTAAGTCGACGGGCAAGAGTCCCGGCGGTGGAGACATAGGAATCTTGTGGTGGCATCTTGATATATCCAGGATGATTAAGAATGGGAGGAGAACCTTCTTCCTTCTTTGCGGTAAAAGTGCCATCGGAATTGAGACTGATAGTCAAACCATGACTTGCGACAACCCCCAGAAGGTCGTCAATTTGAGCCTCATGTCGAAGTCTCATCGGTTCTACCAACTGGATCCAATGCTGGTCTGTCTGAGGGATTTTGGAAGACGGAGCGGTATTGTTCATATCATTACCGGCTGATGCAGACATTCTGAAATCCGGAGTCGGAACAAACGGCGGAGCTGGCGATGCTTTGACTCTTCCCAACTGATCAAACGGTGACCCGGTGTCCGGAACCAACCTTTGTGAGGAGCTGCGGGGGGAAAGACACGAGGGTTCAGATGTCTGGTAAGGAAGGGGGGTAAGTGTTTGGGCTTTGGGCTCATGCAACATGCAACATGCAGTTATTTGTTCTTGTTTACTTAAAACATGTTTTATTAACCTAATCGGTTGGAAAAGATTGCTCTTCTTTCTCGCAAACTACTCTGGATCCTGGATCAGTGGGCCCCGTCACTACATCTATAAGCCCCTCGTATTCCACCTGTATTTCGACCTCCCAGGGTGGACAGCCCCGGGCGAGGGTCCTATAGGGCAAGCGGGTCCCACCGACCGAAAGAAAAACGATCCTAAAAGTCTGGCGGGTAATCGAGTCTTAACGAGCATTCGATGTAAATTACGGACAAAGCTGACGTCAAAGTCAAGATCATGTCCGAGGGCTCGACAAAAGGTCGGCATGATTCGGACTGATAAATGTCCACAATTGATCTTGACTTGTCGTCAATTAGGCCGTAATTAGGCATGGAATAATCGTTAATTCTTGATGACTCAGTGTCATGCTGGGAGTCAGTGTATAATTTGTGCCAGTCAGAGTCAAAGTCAAGGCGCTGGCCAATATCCGGTCAAAGCCCGTGATGGAAAACCGCAGACTTCGACTGATTAGGGTCCCCGAAAGATATTGACTTGGTATGCCGACAAAGGCTTGAAAGGAAAGGTCTATACACAGACAGGGCATGACACAGACCAGACTAAAAACCAACCGGGTCTCGGACAAAGTGTGTCACGGACAAGTGCATGGTCGACACGAGGCTCCATGGGATGTTTGGGTAGTCCCGTGCTTGCACCGAGAGGCGTAATAAGACCAAACGGGCCGCGACAGGGATTTCCCCGGGTTAGGGACATAGTGTGCAGTGTAAGGTCACGTGCGCGTAGTGTGCAAGCAGTCTATCTTCTTTTTCTGAGTAAAATAGAAATTTTTCATGTGTCTTAAAAAGTATGATGCATGATGATTTTTTTTTTGAAAATTTTCTTTTTTTTTGGGAATCTTTTTTTTTTGAAAGTCTTTTTTTTTTTTTTTTGAAATTCTTTTTTTTTTTGAAAGCAAATAACACATAAGCACATAATTCAAGGCAACGAGTCCGATAGTCAAAATTTTGACTTTTCCGAGGCGGCCAAAACAACACGAAAATGTGAAAAATCAACACACACACCACAAATGATTTCAAATGTCGGGACGGAAGCTTGACCCTCAAAAGCTTTTTTTTTTTTAAACAATGATACCGGTACGTGGGATTGTTAAACCACAATTTATCCCCGACTCGTGTTAGGAGGCGATAACGGGAAGTTTAATGCTTTCCACCAATATACCAAATATCATTTTTTTTTTTTTAAGATAAAGCTTATTTATGTCCCCAGCAGAGTCGCCACTGTGACGAATGTGCCCGATTTTTGAAATCAAACGGAGTCGCCACGCCATTTTTGTTTTAAGGGCCAAAGCTTTGAAAAATGACCGGGATTAGAGATTTGGATTCGGAGGTCACGTTACACGCCGGGAAGAACGTTAATGTTCACCCGGAATGCCTCGTAAAACGAGTCTTCCAAGCATTGAAAACCATTTGTGTGTGTGTGTGTGTGTGTGTGTGTGTGTGTTTTGGTACTCAAAAGATTTTTTGAAGTTGAAAAACATTTCTGCCAGAATGAAAAAGGCAGTGGATACTTGATTTTAAAATGGGTTTAAGGGCTTAAAAATCTCAGAATCTGGGGAAAGTCCGAGAATTAAAGTTGTTCAAAACACCTTAAATAAGGTTTCTGTAAAAGAATTTTCCCATTTGGAGGACCAAAACCTTCTGGAAATCTCAGATATGAAATCTGGACTTCCAGAGACTGAGGAACTGACTTTTAAAAGATAATTTGAAAAATGAAGTTTTTCTCACGAAAAAAATAAAGTAAAAATATGTCTGGAAAGCTCTGTATGTTGGCTACAAAAAGTGTTTTGTAGTCAACACCAAATTCTAAGTTTCTGTATGTCCAAAAAATTAGACCATGGACAGAGGTCTTAGAGAAAGGCTACTGGACAGCAACTTCCTCATGAAGAAAAACATGATTTTAAAGGGGGTTTGACATCCATGCTTGTCCCCATTTTCCTAAGCTTTGATTAGTGATCACTAAACATTTTAGTGGTGATCTACTATATCAAGCTATCCTTGGGGTACATTAGGATTTTAAGCATTTCATTTGCTTGGGAAGGGGAATTTTATCCTTTGAAAGTGAAGATTTGATGTATGAAAATGATTTTTAGGGTTTTGAAAACATGTTTGCAAGTAAGTAAAAACACTTTGAATAGAATGTTGATCCTTGTAGAGGATCATCCATGGAGATGAACTTCCATGGTGATCCTCTTGGATCTAGGGCAAGAAGATGAACAAACTACATTTTGGAGTTTGAAAATGCATGCATGGATGAAAGAGATTTAGGGTAGGAAGAGGGAGGTTATACCTATCTTCTTTGTGTTTTGTGTTTGAATGGATTCAAGGCTTGAAAGTGTTTAGGGTTTGAATGTGTTTAGGGTTTGTGATTAGAGTTGGTCAAAGAGAAAACAAGTAGATAACAATGAAGTCCTCTATGTTTTCTCTCTAATCCTCCTCCTAAGGGGTGATTTGAGCTTGGGTTAGTGTATGTATGAGAATGATTTGAGAGTATTTTGAGTGAGTGGGATTTGGGAAAGATTCAAGAGAAAATGGTGGCAATTCAAGTGAATTCCCACTGTTTTCTCCCTATTTTTCGCCAAGGTGCAGTTGTAAAATGTGTTGTTCCTCCTTATTTCTGTGACTGAAGGGCTCAATTTATAGGCACTCTGAAAATCAAACATGTCCGCGCGGATGGGTTCGTAGGCGTGCACTATTCATTAAATGCTGCTCCAGGCTTTGGACAGGAAGAATAATTTTCAAATTAAGCAACCAGAAAATGTTCCAGCCACTTCTATTTCGGGTTTTTGATCTTTCTTTTGCTTTTTTGATTCTTTTCCATGGTTTATCTTTAAATGGCAATCCCTAATCTACCCTCACTTTGTTAGAAATGTTAGAAATATTAAAACTTTCGTTAATTTTCTAACGAAAATTCTAACAACTCAAATTGGAGCACTTACACCATTCCGTATGTAAGTGCGAAAAGAGTCTCCCCTGTGGCGGTTCTAACTGATGTTCTGTATCCCCAGAGCACTAGATGTAGCTTCTCGGGCCAATCCCGACCTCTGACGGCCATTTTTCTGATTATCATTGCGAGAGTCTTGTTTGCTGCCTCTACTGCACCATTAGTTTGTGGTCTGTAGGGAGAAGACTTGTGGCTTGTAATTCTGAACTCGGTCAACAGTTGGTCAAAATCACCTTCAAAGTGGGTCCCATTGTCGGATATGATCTCGTTGGGCACCCCGTATCTGCACATGATGTTCTCTTTGATAAACTCGGCCACCTTCTTAGAATTCAGTACTTTGTATGATCTGGCTTCTACCCATTTGGTGAAGTAGTCGACTGCGACTAATATGAACTCGTAACCATTGCTCCCTAGTGGAGTGATTTTTCCGATGGCGTCGATTCCCCATGTGGCGAAAGGCCATGGCGTAGTCATGCTCTGGCGTTCATGTGCGGACCGCAGGTTCCGTTGTCAACTTCGTTCATCAGCTCGCTGGCTTTTTCTTTATTTACACACCGGAGGAGTGGTCTGATAAGTGACTATTATATAGTCATTTATCCTAAGTTTTATATACATTTACATGGATAAAGCATCATTTCTCATTGCATTTTTAGTACTTTTTACTTACTTTCTCTATTTTATTAGATTTTATGCTTTTGGTATATTTTATACATTTTAGACAGGTTTTAGAGTCTTTTTATGATCAATAAGATGCTTGGACACTTTGGTTCAAAAGCATGGAGGAACAACAAAGCAAATCAAATATACAAACTGAAATCCAAGAGGAGCGGCCGTGCAGCTACTATTGGAGCGGCCGTGCAACTAGTTTCGGAGCGGCCGTGCAAGTCTCCCAAATTTAAATTCAAATCTGGCGCCAAGGATACACGACCGTGCAAAATCCTTGACACGGCCGTGCAAAGTGGTGACTGCAGACTAAAAGGCACCTTTTGGAAGCACCTTCTTGAAGAGTTTCCTCCCCCTTATAAAAAGACCCTTTGTAATCAGTCTTAGATATATTACAGACGAATTAGATACATAATTTTAGTGATATTCCATAGTATAGCACTTGTGATATCAATTTCCAAAGATCATTTGAAGATCAAAGTTCATATTTTGTTCTTGGAGTACTTTGGAGAAAAGCAATAAAAGTGAAGCATCATTATCAGCCATTTGCCTTCTATTTCATCATAAGTCCTCTTACTCTCTTCTCTATTTTTAATTGCTTTTATGTTCTAGATGGCTAGTGAGTAAATCCCCCTTATTCTTGGGGTTGGAAACATAAAAACATACATGTTCATCATCTAAAAAATGAATAGTCTTGTCTTCTTTCTTCATCTAAACAATTTCTCTATATTATTCTCAAAATGCCTTACATTTTGGAGACGTCCAACTTGTATGATTCAGTTAATTGAGAGAAGTATCTAGCGGAGAATCTCGATTGACGGAACCATATAAAGAAACTAGGTTTCATTGATCACGAAAGTAGTTCAACGGCCTAGGGATGTTCCTTTAATGGAAAGTATGTTGACTCTCGTTCTTAGTGGATTCTTACTAATTATGGTCAGCTAGAGATAAGCCGGAACGCCCATTTGTGACAGGGCGGGGGTAACGTAAACGAAAATCTCAAACAGATAGGACATAATTAGTGAAGAATACAACACTACTGCCTTGACCGTGAGAAGTATTGTAAGCCTAACATACCATCCTTGATTTAAATGAAAACCTATATTTCTAAGACAATGACAATTTGATGAACAATGTTATGTGTATGATTTCCAATCCCGAGAATGCTTCGTTTTATAAGAGTTTTATTAAAAGTATTTTCTGTTTATGTTCTTTATATTTTCCAAAATCAACTTTATCTCGCCCCAATCTTTTCTATTATTCTAAAGACAAAAATATTCCCTAAGTAAACCCTGTCTCTGTGGGATCGACCCGTACTTGCACCCGCTATATTACAATAGCCCGTGCGCTTGCGGATATAAATAACCCGTTAGGTTAAAAAACGCCAACAAGTTTTTGGCGCCGTTGCCGGGGACAACAGTTTACTTTTTATTTTTGTCTTTACTACATAATTTTTCGTTTTATTTTGTTTTTACTGTTTTGCTTTTTCTTCCGATAAATTGTTGCGTTTAAATCTATATTTAAGTGTTTTTCTCTTAGTGTATGAAACGGGCTCAGACATTCCTTGAAAATTTTGATCCGGAACCCGAACGAAGCTTTCACGAAAGACTAAGAAGATTTAAAGAGACCTTAAGGAAACATATGGAAGGAGAGCCGCAAACACCCGCTAGGACCCTACGGGACTTCGTAAATCCAAGTACCCCGGGAACTAGATCCCCTATTGTTGTGCCGAATGCCGGAGCGGCACACTTTGAGATAAAGCCGCAACTATTGCATATGGTTATGAATAACCAATATAGCGGCACCGCTTTCGAAGATCCCCATCTCCACATCCAAACATTCCTTGAATATTGTGATACCACATGTATTCAGAATGTTACCCCGAAAGCAATTCGGATGCGCCTTTTTCCTTTCTCTCTTAAGGATAAGGGGAAACAATGGTTGAATTCGGTCCCCCAAAATTCATTGACAACATGGGACCAGATTTAAGAAGCATTCCTTGGTCGATTTTTCCCACCAAGCAAAACTGCCCAAATACGCACAAAGATCACTAACTTTTGTCAAACGGATAGTGAGACTTTGTATGATGCATGGGAGCGGTTCAAGGAACTTCTCAGAATGTGCCCCCACCACGGGCTTGAAAAGTGGTTGATTGTTCACACCTTCTACAACGGTCTCATATTCAAGACAAGAGAGACCATTGATGCCGCTGCAGGAGGAGCATTGATGAACAAAGGAGTCAATGAGGCATATGACCTTATCGAGAACATTGCATTGAACCATTACCAATGGTCAAATGAAAGGGAGACACAACAAGGTACGCCCGGTAAATATAATGTTGATGCAGTTACTCTTCTTTCTTCCAAGGTTGACATGCTTTTAAAAAATTTGAAAATCTTAATGTCAATCCCGTAGCTAGTGTAAATGTGTTATGTGAACTGTGTGGGTCTAACTCACATAGTACGGATAACTGCGAGTTACTTGACATTTCCTCTAATGATCAAGTGAACTTTGTAAATTCTTTTGGACAAAAGGGGGGATGTATTCTAATACATACAATCTCGAGTGGAGGAATCACCCCAACTTTTCCTATAAGAATAACAACGTTCTTAACTCGCAACCATCTACACAACCACCGGGATTCACACAAAAGAATTTCAATGGCAATTCTAGTGCTTTCCCTCCCCCTAAGTCTAAATTGGATCTTATTATGGATTTTATTAATGAAAGTAAAAACGAACAAGAAAAGACCAATAATGAGTTAAGGGAATCCATTAAGTCGTTGAATGCTAGATTTGATAATTTAGCCGCCCACAATAGAATGCTTGAAAATCAACAAGCTCAACAAATCGGCACCTCGCATAGACCACAAGGGAGTTTTCCCGGTCAATCGCAAAGGCCCGACGAGCATGTTAGTGCGGTAGAAACTAGGAGTGGAAAAGAAATTTTAGATCCCCTTCCTAATGAAATTATCAAACCAAGTAAGGAGAAAGTTAGTCCAATCCCACCGATAGTTGAGACTAATGAAGATGTTGAAAATGGAACAGAGTCCCCTAAGATTTCTAGAAATTTTGACCCTCCAATACCATACCCCCAAAGGTTGGTAAGAGCCAAACTTGATAAACAATTTGCAAAATTTTTAGAAGTCTTAAAATCTATTTATATCAACATACCTTTTACCGATGCCCTTCAACAAATGCCCTCTTATGCTAAGTTCTTAAAGGATATTCTTGCAAATAAAAGAAAACTTGAGGAGCATGAGACTGTCGCTTTAACAGAAGAAGTAAGTGCCATTTTACAAAGAGAACTTCCTCCTAAATTAAAAGATCCCGGAACTTTCTCTATTCCTTGCAAAATAGGTAAATACAATGTTGATAATGCTTTGTTAGATCTTGGGGCAAGTGTGAGCCTCATTCCGCTTTCGGTAGGTAAGAAACTAGGTGTGGGGGAAATGAAACCCACCACTATTTCTCTCCAACTAGCGGATCGCTCCATTAAATACCCGATGGGTATTATGGAAGATGTCCCTTGTCAAATCGGGAAATTGATTATCCCGGTCGACTTTGTAGTCCTTGAGATGGAGGAAGATCACCAAATTCCAATCATTCTAGGAAGACCATTTCTTGCCACCGCTGGTGCAGTAATAGATGTAAAGAATGGCACTCTTTCTCTAAATATTGGAAATAAAAAGGTTGAATTTAAAAACTTAAATATTAAGAAGTCGTGCCAGGAAGTCAACAATCCTAAAAATGATAGCAAAAAGGGTGAGAAATCACAATCCAAGGACTCAAAAATAATAATTAAAAAGCCCTTAGATCATAGAGGTGAAAAAAATGTGCACCCTAAACAGCCTAATAAAGTTGAAAAATCAAAAGGTAGGGGGCCTAAGAAAAAAGGCACACCAGGATATCGCGTATGCATCAATCATAAGAGCTCGATCAGGCCAAAGGGCAAGGAATGGTGAGTTGTTAAGGATAAGAGACCATTATGTTGGTCCCAAAGGTGGCAACAAGGGTGAAAATACAGCTAGAGGGGGGGGGTGAATAGCTGTTACAAATTTTTCGCCCTCTAAAAAAATTAAACCTCTTGCTTACAAAACCTCTTGCAGTGAATAAGAAACTGCAAGTGAAGATGTAAAATGCACAGCGGAATATTTAGAGTTACAAAGCGGTTTTGTAGAGGAGGTTTGTAAAGCGGTTTTAATAAAGTAGTTGGTACGTGCGGTTTACAAACAAGTGAGGTTTTGACACTGTTAACTCCAAACACTATTTCACAATAATGGATATCTAAATAAAGATCAAACAGAGACAAAGATAAATAATTAGTAAGCACAAGAAATATAAATGCAGAAAGTAAGAACACGCTATTTGGAGTGGTTCAATCGATAAACGATCTACGTCCACTACCAAGATGGTTAGTCTTGGATTTCTAAGAGAGATTTTATATTAAGTATTGTGAGATTACAAAGTACAATAAAATCTTTACTATGAAGAACAAATCCAAAACTATAACCAGTGTATCTCAAGTGTTTAATCTATGTGATTAGAACAAATGAGGTGTGTGTGTGAGAACAAGATCAAGGCTCTTTAAATCTGTGAGATGTAGAGCTCAATGATTCTTGAATGTGTTAAGGCTTGATTTCTGGGCTGGGGAATATTTCTTGAAGTATGAAGATGAAGATTCAAAGGACTTAGAATTTACGGGCAAAGCTTCAACTTCTATGAACACGGCACTTCTCAATTTTCAAGCAATCTTCAAATGGTGAAGATTAGGGGTATTTATACCCAAGCATCCAAAATGTAGCCGTTGGACACAAATTGTTGAAGGACGGTACTTGATGCTTTCTTATTGGTCCACAGCAACCACTTTTGTCCTTTGGTACGGTAGTTGCGAGATAAAGGCGATAATGCTCCATTGCAAGCAATGAGGTTTGGACACTGTCACCTTTTCAAGATCCTTGCGGATCTTCTCGACATTGAATCACGTGACAAGATAAGGTGGTTGACATTGGATATTGCTGATGTGGATTACAATGTCAAAGAGCGGTTCACTTCAAGGTTCAATCATTGGAGCGGTTCTGAAGTACAAGCGGTTTGACAAGTGCGGTTGGTAACTCCAGTGAGGTTGCAAAGTGCGGTTGATGATGAGCTGCAAGGTGCGGTTCATCATAGGGCGGTTGCACTGGAGTAGTTCAAGGGTAGTTTCAAACAAAGGATTTCACCAAGCAAATGCTAAGGGCGGTTTTGCCAGGGCGGTTGAATGGGTGGTTTGAAACTTCTGAACTGCAACTCTCAATTCCAATGAGTCTTGTGCCAGTCTTCAAGCCTAAAATTAACCTAATCTATAAAATGGACTTAGCTAAAAAATTGAAGTCTAAGCTTCATTACATAGGGTCCTAAAGTCCTTAAAATAGACAGGAGGTTATGGTATCAATCAAATCTAATACAAAATAGGAGGGTTAAAACATGCATACCCAACAATCTCCCCCTATTTGATTGATGCAATTACCTACTATAACTAAATCAAACATTGCACTTGGTAAAAACATGTCCATAAGAATTAACATGGTAATTCATGTCCCAAGTCAATGCACACACTTAGCTTAAGCTATAGATTTCTATACTTTCTAAAAGATAAAACTTACAATATGGAAAGTAGAGAAATGCATTCAATGCACTTAAGAAATATGAGTTTAAGTTCAAAGTGCGGTTTAAACTGAATGTTTAAACTTCAATTCAAAAAATATGATTTTAAGTTGAAAAATATTTGAATGAGGTTTAAAACCATAAGAGGTTTCATTGTTCTACAAACAAGCAGTTTGATATGAACAAGGTTTTTGGAACCATGATGCAATTTCCATTAATTCCTCAAGTGGTTACAAAACAGGAATGAAAGAAAATTACAGGGTTACAAAAAAACAAAAGTAAGTTGGACAAAAGAAAATACAATGAGAGTGCGGTCCAACAACAAAAGAGTTTACAAACAAATACAGAGCAATAGCGATTTAAGGTTGATGCGGTTCTTGACCTTGCTGCTGCTGCTGCGGTTGGTTGATCTCAGGGTTCCTTGCAAGATTTGATGCAGAGGTTTCAGTCTTCAAAGCTCTCCTGATCTTCCTAACTTCATCAGCGGTCCTTCCTTGGGCGGTCACCAATCTCTCTAAGATATTTGCTTGAGAATCAATTTTGATATTGGCATCAGAGACTGCCTTGGAGTTTTCAGATACCTTAGCAGTTAGATCTTCAATTAAGGCATGGAAGGAGGCATTCAAAGAATTGAACATGATGTGAATCTCCCCCTGAACTGCTGCGGTCTGAGTAGAAATTGCTTCAGACATGGGATCAAGATCAACTGTAACCTTAATGGAGGATTTCAACTCATTAACTGTGGCTTCCAGTTTAGAGGTGAATCCTAACTTGATATTTTGAAGGCGGTCATTGAATTCATCCTTGACCTCATTCAACTTGGCCATCAAGGCATCATCAAGAGAGTTTGTTTTGACCTCCAGTTGAGTTTTAACATTATCAACTTCCAAGAGGACATTAGCTTCAACCGCATTCAAGGCGGTTTGAAAGTCTTGAGAAGGAGGCAGTTGGGAGTTGATGGCTTTGAGGATTTCAGCTTGGAGGTTGTCAAAGGCGGTTTTGGAGGAGTTGGAAAGTTGAGAAATCATTTCCTTAAGATCAGAATCTCCAAATGATTGTATTTGAACAACACCTTCAGCTAAATCCTTCTTGAATCCTTCAAAGCAGGACTCAGTTGAGGATTTGACAATGTTTGCTAAGTCCTTCTCCCCCTTAATGGCATCAAGTCTCTGAGCAAAACTCTTCAAGGAGTTCTTATGATCAGCCATTTGAAGGGTTTGAGAGGCAATCAGATGGGATTGAGATTCAGCAAGCTTCTGAAGGGAGCGGTTGGAAGCTTCAAGGGAGGCATTGGATGCAGTCAGTTTAATTATGTGGCCTTGGTTAATGAGAAGTTGGGATTGAATAAGGTTAAGAGTGAAAAGGATTTGGGAGTAGTCAGTGGGTGGAGGAGCGGTTGAAGATGATGGAATATAAGTGAAGGCAGGAGGCGGTTCAGAATAGGTAGGAGGAGCGGTTTGAGGTATTTGGGACAATAGGGTTTGGAAAATGCGTGAGGCAGGAACTGTATAAAGGGATGAGGTTTGAGTTGAGATGGGTAGAGTTGGTGGTAAGGTAGATGGGGCGGTTGGGATGGGGGCGGTTGGAAGTGGGGTAGTTGGAATAGAGGTAGTTGGAATTGGCGCGGTTGAGATTGGGGTGGTTGGGATTGGCGCGGTTGATATTGGGGTGGTTGGGATTGGCGCGGTTGATAAAGGTGTAGATTGAGTGGGAGCGGTTGATGTAGGGGCGGTTTGGATAGGAATAGAAGTAGTAGGAGGATTTGAGGTGATTGGGTTGGAATGAGTTGAATGGGATTTTTGTGGGGAAGAGATAGGTGATTTAGAAGGGGATTTATGGGTGCGGTTTGATATATGAGGGGATGGATGGTGTGAGGGTGAATTTTGTGGTGAAGGAGTTGGAGTTCTAAGTCTAGAGGTTGAATGAGCTGGGCCTGCTGATGGCTTGGATGTCCATTCAGTGAAGGCTTTGGGATTTGAGGTGGCTTGATTTTGAGGGGTTTGAAATTCAGAAGGGGATGATGAATTTGAATTGGATTGGGAGGAGGATTTATCACATTAGGAGGAGGTTTCACCAGGTATCTTGATGTTGGATTTGGCAATGGTGTGAAGGTAGTGTTTCTTTGGAGGGGTTGATTTCTTGGCCATTTGTTTGAACCTCCTCTTCTTGGGATTCTCCCCCTGAGTGGTTGCAGTTTTAGGAGGTGGAGAGGGAGAGAGCGGTTTGGGAGAAAGAGATTTGGAAGGAGAAATGTTTTGGTTAATGAATGGCGAAGAGGTTTGAGGTTGGATAGGTGAGGTAGGAGGAGTTGGAGCAGGAGATTTGGTTGGAGAGGGAGGCGGTTGGGTTTGAGGAAGAGGTTGCGGTTGGGGTTGCGGTTGAACAGGTGGTTGAGCTTGCGGTTGGGTTTTGGCAAGCGGTTCAGAAGAAGGTGTCTTACCCTTGGCAACTTCCTTCAATGCTGCCCTTCTCTCCAATTTGTCAATCTTTGCTTTGTAAAAAGCAACTTTATCTTCCTCTGTGAGATTGGCAGTAGCAGTCTTCACAGTTTTTGCCTTCTTGATAAGAGGGGCTATTTCAGCATCCTCTTCTTCTTCCTCCTCATCTGGTTCATCTCTCAGAGTCATCTTTTCCTTAGCCTTAGCACTTGGACCAGCACCTGCGGTTTGAGATGGTGCGGTTTTAGATTTCTTAGGCTGCGGTTTAAGGACAAGATTCTTCTTCCTTGAGACCTTCTTAATGGCTTTTCCTAGAGCAGTAACCGCGGTTGCAGGAGACATCTCAACATAGAACTCTTTGGGGTTTAGAGTATCAGCATCATACAGGAATTTGTATTGGGCATCTCCAAATGAGTATCTGAAGTTGTGACAAACCCTGGTTCCAAGGGAGTCTCCCTCACCCATTGGCACTGAAAGTTCAGGAGTTGAGAGTCTGAGATCCTCCAAGTGTTGATAGCTAGTAAACAACATGGTTAGGAGCCTGCAGAATGGTCTCCATCTCATATGCTCATTCTTGATCTTGGATTGATAAGCATCAATTGAGCTACCCAGTTCTTTCATCAGGATCTTGGGCCAATTCAGCTTCAACCCATTGTAAATGGCACAGCAGTAAGTCCATTGCTGAGTAGTGAAGTTGTTGTGGTTACCAGTTTTACCACATACAGACAACCCTACTAAATAGCCCAAGTGGCTCATTAATTCACCAAATTCTCTTCTTGCCCTCTTCTTGTAATAACCAGATAAAGAGGTCAGATTGACAGTTGACTGAGCGGTTGCATCTAAAACTTCCTGATCAACCTCCATGGGGGATCCTGAAACATGAAATCCAAAAGTACTTCTAATATCCAGATGATCAATAGATATCTCGAAGCCTTCAACACTAGCAACCAGGCATTTGATCTTGGTTCCATCTGATAATTTTCTATCTCCTAGAACAGCAGTGGAGTAAAATTGATCCACAAAGGATGGAATAATATAAGATTGCTTTTTGTTGAAGAGAGGGAGGATTCCAGATGCACTGAGCCTTCTAATCATCTCTCTACCAAGAGCATCACCTTGGAGCTCAGGCTCATTAATTTCATATCCTGGAATAAAGAATTTTGGATCCTACAAAATGAAACAAAGAGTTTTAGATCCATAAAGTGATTCACAATGCACAGGCGGTTTGGACATCTATGCGGTTTGCAGTGATGCGGTTTAAAGGTGAAGAACTCCAAACTTCAAGTGAATTGTGAATACAACAAAAATACTTTAGAAAATATGTAAGAGATTTTACTAGTACGTGGCATTGTAATCCAAGTTTATCCCACACTGCAAGCAGTTGCTTAGAGAGGAAATTTATGGTGTCCAGCCTATATACTTAGTAAATTCTTAGATATATTAAGCATGCGGTTGAAAAGATTAACTCAAGTTGCTAACAGGAATGCGGTTCAAAATGACATGCGGTTCATGGAGAGCGTGCGGTTCTAAATTGAACGCGGTTTGGAAGGGTCATGCGGTTAGAAATTTCATGAAGGCGGTTCCAAACAACAAGGCATGCGGTTGATATTCACAACAGTGCATAAAAATTTATTGAAAATTTTCTAAGTACAAAAACATGTTTGAAAATCAAATGAACCAAAATATGTGACAATTTTAACAAGGCATATGAACAGTCATGTTGAAGACAATGATGAAAACGAAGAACACTTAGAACACTAAGAACAGAGAGTCAACAAAAGTTCACCAAAATCAACAAATAACATGTCAAAATGATCACATTGAGCAGTAGAGTAACAATATAACATTAAAAATTCATACTTTGCTCAGAATCACCATGAAAAAGCAAGAACACTTAAATGGGTTTTCGAATGTCATAAACTTAAAATCCAAAATCAGTGTTCAAAGCATTGATTGATCGTAAAATAAATTACATATAAAGAATCTAACAGTTAATCCGAGCAAAACCCAACTGAAATTATGCAAAATGATGAACAATCAAGGTAGATATGAACAAAAATGCATTTAAGGGTTTTCGAAGCTTCAAGGTTCATCAATGGCGGATTCATGAGGAATTTTGCAGAAATGAAGAAAGATGTAATTAAGAAGAACATACCATATCTGTGAAGGGAGCTTTTGGAGCCATTGAAGATTCAAGGTTTTTAAAGATGAAGTTTTGAAGTTTTTAGAGAGAGAGAGAAGATGAAGTTTGGTAGGAAGGTACACGGTGCAGAGAGTGAAAAGGTGAAATTGTAAGGGTTGGTAGTTATTTATAGGAACATTCTCAAACAAAGGACAGTTGAAAAGACATTTTGATTTTCCCATAAAAGAAATCATTTCTCTGTTTGCACCCTTTCATCTTCTTCTCTTTTGCCAATGACGGCTGACAAGAGAGCTTTAAATGCTAATGTTCCCTTTGCATTAAATGCATTTAAATTTTGAAATAACGTGGGAAAACATTTGCAAAAATGCCCTTATGTCAAAATGTGAACTGAAATGAAAATAAAGGAACTTACCTTGGGTCCACGTGGCAGTGCGGTTGAAAAGAGTTTTAAACCGCATAGCTTCTTTAAGGCAAAAAGAATTAAAACTTGATTTTTGAAAATACCATATGTTGAAAGCGGTTGAAGATGGAGCGGTCATAAGCAGCATGCGGTTGGGAATACGCGGTTGGCTGCAGAGGCGGTTGACCACTCATGCGGTTTGAATGAACGCGGTTCAACAATGGTGCGGTTGAAATTTTCAATGAGAAATACAACCTAAACTCAACACACAAGTTAGTCAATAAAAGGAATGGACTTATTTAAGTTCAAGCATACCCATTTCTCCTCTGAGGAAAGAAAATCTCTTGGAGTCAAGAGCCTTGGTGAGGATGTCAGCAATCTGATTATCTGTCCCCACATACTCTAAATGGATATTCCTCTTCTCCACATGGTCTTTGAGGAAATGATACTTGATATCAATATGCTTGGTCTTGGAATGCATGACAGGGTTGTTGGAGACTGAAATAGTTGAAGTGTTGTCACACATGATGGGGCAATTCCCTTCATGGATTCCATAGTCTACCAACTGCTGCTTCATCCAAAGGATTTGACAAAGAACAACTACCAGCAGCAATATACTCGGCCTCTGTGGTTGATACTGAAACTGAAGCTTGCTTCTTGCTGGCCCAAGCAACTAGTCTATTCCCGAGGAAATGACAAGTACCACTAGTGCTTTTCCTGTCAATAGTGCAAGCTGCATAATCTGCATCTGAATAACCTACAAGATCGAAGTTCGAATCTTTGGAATACCAAAGTCCAAGGTTAGTGGTTCCAGATAAATAGCGAATTATATGCTTGACTGCAATAAGATGTGCTTCTCTAGGATCTGCTTGGTAGCGAGCACATACACAGACACTAAACATGATATCTGGCCTACTAGAAGTTAAGTAAAGTAATGAGCCGATCATACCTCGATATAAAGTCTGATCAACTTTCTTACCTTTGAGATCCTTATCTAGCTTATTGCCGGTGGCCATAGGAGTATCATATGCTTTAGCATTTTCTAATCCAAACTTCTTTATCAACTCCTTGGTGTATTTGGCTTGGCTGAGGAAAATACCTTCTTCGCATTGCTTGATTTGAAGCCCGAGGAAGAATGTTAATTCTCCCATCATGCTCATCTCAAACTTGCTTTTCATTAGCTTTTCGAAACGCTTACAAAGTAACTCATTAGTAGAACCAAAAATAATATCATCGACATATATTTGAACAAGTAAAGTATGCTCATTATATTTGGCAATAAAAAGAGTTGTATCAATTTTACCTCATTTAAATCCTTTTTCTAGTAAAAATTTAGAAAGAGTCTCATACCATGCCCTTGGAGCTTGCTTAAGTCCATACAAAGCTTTCTGGAGTTTGTAGACATGATTGGGAAATTTGGAGTCTTCAAATCCAGGAGGTTGGGCAACAAAAACGGTCTCTTGTAGTTCGCCGTTGAGGAAAGCACTCTTTACGTCCATTTGATATAACTTGAAACGTTTGAAAGAGGCGTAGGCTAAGAAAATCCTAATAGCTTCCAATCTTGCAACTGGAGCAAAGGTTTCATCATAATCAATTCCTTCTTCTTGCCTATATCCTTGTGCAACCAACCTTGCTTTATTCCTAGTGATGCTTCCATTCTCATCCATCTTATTCCTAAATACCCACTTGGTTCCTATCACTCCTTGATCCTGAGGTCTAGGCACCAAAGTCCAGACTTTGCATCTTTCAAACTGGTTGAGTTCTTCTTGCATAGCAACAACCCAACTGGAATCTTGGAGTACTTCATCAATCTTCTTGGGTTCAACTTGAGATAAAAGAAAAGTATGCTCGTCATAATTCGATCTCCTTGTTTGAACACCGGAAAACAGATCACCAATCACATTTGTGAGGGTGGCTAGCGACTTCACGAACCTCAGGGGTAAGTCTGGTTGGGCGAGGTTTCTTGAAGATCTTCAATTGGAACATCGTTAGATCCTTCGGCGAAGTCATGGAAGGTAAGTTGACGAAGAGGTTCTACATCTTTGGATAGGGAATTTTCAACTTCTTCTTCCTGGGAGTTGCATACGGAGTAGGAACTTCGGGTGCGGTTTGAAAGGTGCGGTTTGAGGAAGGTCGGTTGAGGTCTTTGGATTTTGAGGTTGAGGTTCGGGTGCGGTTTGAGGTTCACCTGTTTCATGATGCTCAACAAAATCATCGGCAACATTTGGAGCCAAATGTGGCTCAAGGAGAGAATGCTCATCGAAAGTAACATGGACAGACTCTACTATTTTTAAACTAGTTTTATTGAAAACACGAAAAGCTTTAGAATGTTTAGCATACCCAACAAAAATACCTTTGTCGGCCTTGGCTCCGAATTTACCTCTATTTTCTCTTCCGTTGTAGAGGACAAAGCATTTGCAGCCAAAGATTTTGAAGAATGCAATGTTGGGGGTTCTTCCTCGCCAAAGCTCATAGGGAGTCTTGTTATAGGTTTTGTTGATGAGGAGCGGTTACGAGTGAAGCATGCGGTATTGATTGCTTCGGCCCGAAATGCGAGGCGGCTTCGCTTGAGATATCATTGTCTTTCCGGCCTCAATCAACGTCCTATTCTTCCTTTCCACAACCCCATTTTGTTGTGGAACACCGGTAATGTGGAAAAATTGTGATCAATCCCATGGTCATCACAATCTTGAGCAACACCGTTGTTTTTGAATTTTGTTCCATTATACGATCGAACACTAACGATGTCATCTTCTTTTTGAGTTTGGAGCCGTCTGAATAGTGCGGTGAGAATCTCATAACAATCATCTTTGGAAATCATCATCTCAACCCACGTATATCTTGAATAATCATCCACCACCACTAAGGTATATCTATTTCCTCCAATCTTTGGCGGTGGTTACGGGTCCAAACAAATCTATGTGAAGCGGTTGTAAGCATCTTGAAGTTGATGGAGCGGTCTTCTGGTGAAAGACGACGCCGATCGCCTTACCAAGTTGACATGCACCGCATTTCTACGGATGGTGGTCGGCCACTTTGGGTAAACCATGAACGAGGTTTTCCCTACCAATCTTTGCAAGATACTTGAAGTTCAAGTGGCTCAACCTCTTGTGCCATAGCCAACTATTTTCGCTCACATTCTTAGCTACAAAACGAGAGGTTAGTAATACTACATGCGGAAATTAAGATCAATAATGTAAATATTACTCTTACGAATCCTGTGAGTAGGGTGACTGGAAATGCTATCTTTGATAAAGCAATTTGATGACGTGAAGTTGCAAAGCATTCCTTTATCGCAAAATTGAGAAATTGAAAGGAGGTTGTGCTTGAGTCCATCGACAAGAGAAACCTTCTCAATAGTTAGATTTCCTCTCCTTATAACACCATATCCAATGGTCTTTCCTTTGTTGTTGTCACCAAAGGTTACAGATGGACCACTTGCTTCAACGACATCTTCAAGTAATGATCTATCTCCAGTCATATGTCTTGAGCAGCCACTATCAAGATACCATTCATTATCCTTGGAGTGACCAGCCATGAAGCAGAGGACCTGAAATGTAAACATTAAGAACGAGGTCCCCCTTTATTCCTTGGGTCCTGAAGTTAGCAACCCTTTACAATCCACACCTGTATGACAGAAGGAGGTTTGCTCTTCCTGGCATTGGGTGTGAACCGCAAAAGGCATTCTGCAGCCTTGTGACCTAAACCATCACACACAGAACATTTATAAGAGCTACAAGCATCATGAGGTTTTACTAACTCCTTACTCTTCTTAGGAGTTGCATGCGGTTTAGGACAAGGAGGCGGTTTGGAAGGAGCAGTTCCACCTAAGATTCCGGCTGAGATAAAGGGAACAGTCTTTGGTTTGACCACGTATTTCCTGGGAACGCTATTCCTGTTTTTGAAGGCAGGAGGAGCGGTCGAAGAAGAGGCGCGGTCAGACCTGGAGTTGGCTGCACCACCTTTTCCTCCTGAAGCGGTTGGAGCAGGTATACGACCAATTCCATAAGCCATTTCCTCTTCAGCTGCTTCCACAGAATCCTTGGGTTTCAACACAGAATTCCTTCCATATTGCTTTCCTTTAGGGTAGACATAATTAATTTGTCGCGCTTTACCCTTACCATTTGCATGCTTCTCCTTGGGAATTTCTTTAGTTAGTTCAGGAAATTCCTCATCCTTTTCACTCGAGGATGCACAATTCTCCTCTTCCTCAGATCCAAAACCTAGACCTTCCTTAATTCTAGGAGGAACTTGGAAGTTCATGATTTTATCCTTGGTGGATTGAGACTTGAGCCAAGAATCAATAATCTTTTGACGATCTTTGAGTTGGGTGACCAGGTCATCATTCCGGAGTTGAAGTGCAGCAACCTTAGTTTCAAGGATGCGGTTCTGATCAGCAAGAGGAGACATACTTCTGATTTGGTCCTTAAGATTTGAAATTTCAGACCTCATCACAGTTTTCTCCGTCTTGTACAGATTAAGTTCATCATGAGCTAAGCTTAAGGCTTTCTTAAGATTAGAGAATTGATGGATCACCATTTCAGCTTCCTTGAACATCTTTTCATGTTCCATGGGAGAAACTTCTTCCACCACCTTTTTCAAAATTTTCTTTGGAATAGCTTTTGAAGGTGGAGCAGTTTTAGATGAGAAAATGGGACGTGAATACGAACAATTTCCTATCTTAACGCTAGGGGTAAGTTTAATATCATCATCCAATTTATAATTTGGAAGTTTTGCAAAAACCTCCTTTTCCTCCATATCAGGCAACTCAAATGATTCAGAATCTGAGTCATCAGAAGCTTCTGCAATTAAGCAGAGGTTAACCTCTTTGGTTTCACCGTCACTTCCATCCTCAGAATCTGTTTCAATCCAAGTTGCTAATTCCTTGGAATTCTCTTCCTCCTCAGCAACCATTCCCTTACGATGAGAAAATTTCGAAGGAAAAGTTTTCTTTTTCATGTATTCATATTTAGGCTGTGGACACTCGGATGCAAAGTGGCCAGGTTTCCTACAGTTGTAGCAAACCAAGTCACTCTTCTTCTTTGTATCTGCAGCCCTAGAAAATGTTGCAGGAGGTTTGCCTTTTGAAAATGATTTTGTGAGAGGCTTTGAAGATTTTCTAAATTTTTGGAATCTTTTCACAAACATGGCAAAATCATCATCATCCATCTCTTTGAGTGATGAGGTTGATATGGAAGGATCAGTGGTTTGATTGGATGTGGATGGTTTCTCTTCATGTTCCACTACAGACATAGAAAGCGATTTGGTTTTCCCTTCTATCTCTTCAATATGATTTAATTTAAGTTCATAGACTCTAAGATTGGCATACAAGTTACTTAACGACCAAGTACCCAATACTTTGGAGTCTTCTAGAGAGGTAGCCTTATTTACCCATCTAGAACCTAAAGCAGATAGGAAAGTCATATTGATTTCCTTATCGGTTAAAGTTTTACCAAGAGATCTACAAGCATTAACTACCTCAACATAGCGATCGTAGGTTTGACGCAAGGTTTCGTTAGATTTTCTGTTGAAGTTGTTGTAGGATCTTTCAACAGTGTATAATTTGTTTTCCTTGCACTCTTCATCACCTTCGAGGTAGCTCTCTATGGCATCCCACATACGCATGCGGTTTTGAGGTACATTACTTTACTGTAGAGTTGATACGGGGAGGGTTCCGAAATGATGAACCTCGCCTTATTGTCCAAGGCAACTAATCTCTTCTCTTCATCCGACCACTCAGCTTTTGGCTTTTTGACTTCTGGAGTTTCAGCATTGGTGGTTGCATCAGTATTAGCCTTCATTGGAATTAGAGGGCCATTGATCACGCACTCCACCAGCATTTCATCTATAGTTTCCAAATGAATAAGCATTCGGCACTTCCAGATGTCAAAGTGGTCTTCGTCCAACATTGGAATGTGTGAATAGTTAACAGTAGTCATTGTCTTTGAGGTTGCCATATTGAATCGGCACACAAGCTGTTAAGCTTGAAAAACAGTGGTTTTAAAATGTGTTTGCTCTGATACCACTTGTTGGTCCCAAAGGTGGCAACAAGGGTGAAAATACAGCTAGAGGGGGGGTGAATAGCTGTTACAAATTTTTCGCCCTCTAAAAAAATTAAACCTCTTGCTTACAAAACCTCTTGCAGTGAATAAGAAACTGAAAGTGAAGATGTAAAATGCACAGCGGAATATTTAGAGTTACAAAGCGGTTTTGTAGAGGAGGTTTGTAAAGCGGTTTTAATAAAGTAGTTGGTACGTGCGGTTTACAAACAAGTGAGGTTTTGACACTGTTAACTCCAAACACTATTTCACAATAATGGATATCTAAATAAAGATCAAACAGAGACAAAGATAAATAATTAGTAAGCACAAGAAATATAAATGCAGAAAGTAAGAACACGCTATTTGGAGTGGTTCAATCGATAAACGATCTACGTCCACTACCAAGATGGTTAGTCTTGGATTTCTAAGAGAGATTTTATATTAAGTATTGTGAGATTACAAAGTACAATAAAATCTTTACTATGAAGAACAAATCCAAAACTATAACCAGTGTATCTCAAGTGTTTAATCTATGTGATTAGAACAAATGAGGTGTGTGTGTGAGAACAAGATCAAGGCTCTTTAAATCTGTGAGATGTAGAGCTCAATGATTCTTGAATGTGTTAAGGCTTGATTTCTGGGCTAGGGAATATTTCTTGAAGTATGAAAATGAAGATTCAAAGGACTTAGAATTTATGGGCAAAGCTTCAACTTCTATGAACACAGCACTTCTCAATTTTCAAGCAATCTTCAAATGGTGAAGATTAGGGGTATTTATACCCAAGCATCCAAAATGTAGCCGTTGGACACAGCTGTTGAAGGACAGTACTTGATGCTTTCTTATTGGTCCACAGCAACCACTTTTGTCCTTTGGTACGGTAGTTGCAGATAAAGCTGATAATGCTCCAGCTGCAAGCAATGAGGTTTGGACACCTGTCACCTTTTCAAGATCCTTGCAGATCTTCTCTGACATTGAATCATGTGACAAGATAAGGTGGTTGACATTGGATATTGCTGATGTGGATTACAATGTCAAAGAGCGGTTCACTTCAAGGTTCAATCATTGGAGCGGTTCTGAAGTACAAGCGGTTTGACAAGTGCGGTTGGTAACTCCAGTGAGGTTGCAAAGTGCGGTTGATGATGAGCTGCAAGGTGCGGTTCATCATAGGGCGGTTGCACTGGAGTAGTTCAAGGGTAGTTTCAAACAAAGGATTTCACCAAGCAAATGCTAAGGGCGGTTTTGCCAGGGCGGTTGAATGGGTGGTTTGAAACTTCTGAACTGCAACTCTCAATTCCAATGAGTCTTGTGCCAGTCTTCAAGCCTAAAATTAACCTAATCTATAAAATGGACTTAGCTAAAAAATTGAAGTCTAAGCTTCATTACATAGGGTCCTAAAGTCCTTAAAATAGACAGGAGGTTATGGTATCAATCAAATCTAATACAAAATAGGAGGGTTAAAACATGCATACCCAACACATTACAATACCACTCACCGGCCATTGTTAATGATAGAAAGGGGTTGAGCTTATGACCTTAAACAAGCATCATCGGAATAGTAAACCGATAGATTATATTACTGTTTATCATAATTTTGTTTACCACTGCATGCTTATCTTTTCTCTCTTTGTTCCTTGAAACATTGAGGACAATGTTCATTTCAAGTGTGGGGGGTATATCTATTTTTACTTTATTTTATTTTCTCTTTCTAGTTTAAATTTACTTGCTTTCTAGTGTAAATTTTTCTTTTTAACTTAGTTGCATTTTCATTTTATGCATGTATAGTATATAAAAAAAAATATCCCTATGATGATCCATAATCATTATTTCTATGCTTTCCATTTGCCCTAGAATAATGCCTATTGTCTTTCCTCTCATATTTTCTATAAACTTAGAAATTTATAAGAAGAAAAATATAGGGACATTTTTTAGGAAATAATTGAAAGCCTCATAAATTAGTATAGCAAAATATAGGGTTTTATCAAGAGAAAGGCATTTGATTAGAAGGAATATTTATCAATCTACACTTGGTCATTCTTATGAAAAAATTATTGAAAATATTTCTTTAAGATTGTACATTTTACATTTTATTAAATGTTTATTCCCTTATTAGAAGCACCCTTTGTTTTGCATCCTTTGAATCACATCTCTTCATTAAAATTCCATCTTTCCATTTCCACAAATCGAATCAAAGTTAGACATTTTTATCTTATTGCCAAAAAGAGTGACTTAGTCACCAAGCCTTAAAAGCAAAAAGAAACCTATTACTTCCTAAGTAACTCGGAGCACGGCATTCGTTGCGACGATGCTTCCTTGCCAAAACGGGAGTAATATCCAAAAGTATTCTTGATCTAAGTATTAGGAACATGGGGTTCGCAGCCACAATGTCTCCTACTTGAAAGGATAAAAAATAACTAAGGTCTTTTGCAAAAATATAACATGTGCAAAAATAAGATAAATTTGTCGAAACTTTGATGAGATTTTTCCACTATCATCATCCATTTTTCGCCCTTGTGATTCAAAAATGCAATGCAATTCTTCGGGAACTTCTAGTTTGTGAATAAATGTTTATACTTCCATTTGTACATTTTTAAAGAAATAAATTCATTTTTTCTCAAAAATCACTCTAAAGAGTGAAAGCTTCTCTTTTACCAAGAAATGGATCTAAGATTTATCCTTCTAGCATGCTTTACTTGATCAAATTCTATATATGCTATATTAGGTTATTGTCTTACAAATTATCTCTTTAAAAATATCCCCAAAATGCTTCTTTCTAAATAATTTTTAAAGGTATACAAAATATGACTAAAAAGATGAAGGCATTATCCAAAAGGCATTTAGGGCTTGCTACTTTATTTTCTGAGGGATCATTCTTGCTTTTTCTTTTCTTTTCTCCCTCTCCGTATTTTCATCTTAAAATTGCTTGGGAACAAGCAAAAGCTTAAGTGTGGGGGATTTTGATAAGTGACTATTATATAGTCATTTATCCTAAGTTTTATATACATTTACATGGATAAAGCATCATTTCTCATTGCATTTTTAGTACTTTTTACTTACTTTTTCTATTTTATTAGATTTTACGCTTTTGGTATGTTTTATACATTTTAGACAGGTTTTAGAGTCTTTTTATGATCAATAAGATGCTTGGACACTTTGGTTCAAAAGCATGGAGGAACAACAAAGCAAATCAAACATACAAACTGAAATCCAAGAGGAGCGGCCGTGCAGCTACTATTAGAGTGGCCGTGGAGCTAGTTTCGGAGCGGCCGTGCAAGTCTCCCAAATTCAAATTCAAATCTGGCGCCAAGGGTACACGGCCGTGCAAAATCCTTGACACGGCCGTGCAAAGTGGTGACTGCAGACTAAAAGGCACCTTTTGGAAGCACCTTCTTGAAGAGTTTCCTCCCCCTTATAGAAAGACCCTTTGTAATCAGTCTTAGATATATTAAAGACGAATTAGATACAGAATTTTAGTGATATTTCATAGTATAGCACTTGTGATATCAATTTCCAAAGATCATTTGAAGATCAAAGTTCATATTTTGTTCTTGAAGTACTTTGGAGAAAAGCAATAAAAGTAAAGCATCATTATCAGCCATTTGCCTTCTATTTCATCATAAGTCCTCTTACTCTCTTCTCTATTTTTAATTGCTTTTATGTTCTAGATGGCTAGTGAGTAAATCCCCCTTATTTTTGGGGTTGGAAACTCAAAAACATACATGTTCATCATCTAAAAAATGAATAGTCTTGTCTTCTTTCTTCATCTAAACAATTTCTCTATATTATTCTCAAAATGCCTTACATTTTGGAGACGTCCAACTTGTATGATTCAGTCAATTGAGAGAAGTACCTAGCGGAGAATCTCGATTGACGGAACCATATAAAGAAACTAGGTTCCATTGATCACGAAAGTAGTTCAACGGCCTAGGGATGTTCCTTTAATGGAAAGTATGTTGACTCTCGTTCTTAGTGGATTCTTACTAATTATGTTCAGCTAGAGATAAAGTCGGAACGTCCGTTTGTGACAGGGCAGGGGTAACGTAAACGGAAATTTCAAACAGTTAGGACATAATTAGTGAAGAATACAACACTACTGCCTTGACCGTGAGAAGTAGTGTAATCCTAACATACCATCCTTGATTTAAATGAAAACCTATATTTCTAAGACAATAACAATTTGATGAACAATGTTATGTGTATAATTTCCAATCCCGAGAATGCTTCGTTTTATAAGAGTTTTATTAAAAGTATTTTCTGTTTATGTTCTTTATATTTTCAAAAATCAACTTTATCTCCCCCCAATCTCTTCTATTATTCTAAAGACAAATATATTCCCTAAGTAAACCCTGTCTCTGTGGGATCGACCCGTACTTGCACCCGCTATATTACAATAGCCCGTGCGCTTGCGGATATAAATAACCCGTTAGGTTAAAACAAGCAACATGGTCCTTGGTGGCGCTTCTTGTACAACATACCCCCAGAAGGACGAAATGGGATGCCAGGCGTTTTAGTGCCATCATGTTTTTGGCTTTGATCCCTTCTTTGTATTTTCCATCTTCATTTGTGAAGGAAGATTCTCCATTTTGGAGGTACTGGTAGATTTGATTGTACCAGGGTTCGTCGATCGGTTCATGTTCAACTTCGATCTTACAGCAATAAGTGGGGGTTTCCCGTCTGCCTATTCTGAGAGGTTTTACTGATTTCCCTTCAGGAATTTCGACAAGAGATGCTAGGGTAGCTAGGGCATCTGCGAAGCGATTTTTGTATCTTGGCAAATAATGGAAAAAGATGTCCTTGAACTGAGCAATGAGCTCTTCCATGTATGTGTGGTACTTCTGGAGGCTAGAATCTATTGTCTTCCGTTTGTTGGACACTTGATTGATAATCAATGTTGAGTCTCCGTATACTTCCAGTTCTGAGATGTTACGCTCAAGAGTGGCTTCTAGGCCAGCTGCACAAGCTTCATACTCTGCTGCATTGTTGGTTGCTTCAAAATTCAGTTTGATAGCTATGGGAGTGTGCTCGTCTTTAGGATCGACCGAGAGCATTCCAATACCATTTCCCTTCTTGTTGGCTACTCCATCGAAGAAGAGTTGCCAGCGGTTTTGAGTGAGAAGATCCCGTCATCCGGAAACTGCGGATCAGGACCCTTGAGTTCACTGCTTGGGAAGTCTGCCAGCTGATCTGCCATTACTCTGCCCTTTGTTGATTTTTTGACCATGTACGTGATGTCGAATTCAGCCAGGAAGAATGACCACTTGGCTAGTCTCATTGACAGAGATGGCTTGTCGAAGAGATATCTGACGGGGTCCATCTTGGAGACCAGGAGCACTGAATGTGACTGCATATAGTGTTTCAGTTTCCCGACTAGCCATACCAAGGCGGTACAAGTTTTCTCTAATGCTGAGTAGCTGAGTTCACTTCCCTAAAGCTTTCGGCTTACGAAGTAGATTGCATGCTCAACTCTGGAATCTTTTTGTTCTTGCACCAGCATAGCCCCAATTGACGTGTCTGTCACTGTCGAGTACAGGAGGAGTGGCTTATCTTCATATCGCGGGCACAGGATTGGGGGATTCACCAAGTATGTCTTGATTTTCTCGAAAGCTTTCTGGCACTCAGAGTCCCATTTGATGTCAGCATTCTTCTTCATTAGCTTGAACATTGGCTCGCAGAGAGATGTCAACTGGTTGATGAAGCGGCAGATAAACTGAAGTCTTCCCATAAAACTTTTCACTTCTGTCAGTGTCTGAGGTGGCTTCATGTCGATGATGGCCTTGATTTTCTTGGGATCGGCTTTGATACCTCTTTCTGTAACCATGTACCCCAGTACCTTGCCTCACTTGACGCCGAAGGTGCACTTTGACAATGACTGACTCAGAAGGTTTGAGACCGGGTTTAGGGAGATGTGGGTGCAGGCCCAGCTTGTCTTCCATTTTTGTCTGGCTTGCCCTTGGTCCGATGAAAGTTACCTAGTTTTTCAGTGGCATTGTTGGATGCTTGGTGAGGGTTCGGGGGTCGAGAGGCTTGGCTTCTGCTGTCCCGATCATGGCGATCATGCTGTTTTCAGAGCCCAGGTCAATCAGGTTTGGCACCTCCCTGACTTCTTCAAAAAGACTCTGTAGAGCGGGTCCAGTGAGAGCGTCTTTGATGAATTCTGGTTCCTTCTGCTTTGGAGTTACTGTCTCGAATGTGGCCTCGGCAGCTGACCCAAACAGTCTGTTTCCCATGAAGAGTGTCTCGAGCTGCTCTTCTATGTCTGGGATTCCTTTGAATGTGTACTCATACTGAACTGTGGTGGTAATTGGTCCAGGTAGAGCTGTGATGTCGAGGAATGCTCCCCTTATCGGATTAGCCTTGAGTCCTCTGAAACGCTTGAGGTCTCGTGCTAGCTTTCCCATCCTTTCTGTATTCTCTGTGCTGACTTTCCCTGCTTCTTTCTCATCTTCATTAGTTTCACTTTCGGTCCCCTCAGTTCTGCTGCCGGTTCCGCTGTCGGTTTCCTCAGTTCTGCTGTCGGTTCCCTCAGCTCTGCTATCGATTCCCTCAGTTCTGCTGTCGGTTCCCTTGTCGGTTCTCTCATTTCTGTTGTCGGTTCCTTGATGAAGTAATGAGCGAGGTCGAAATTGTAAGGTTGGAGGTTGGGTGTGCCGTTGGAGGTTCCCCTTTTGCGGGCTGCTGCTTTGGTGCTGACAAGCCTTTTGTTTTCTTTGATATCAGCTGGTGTTGGCACATAACCGAGCCCCTGGACTGTAGTGTGGTCCTTGACTTCGATGACTTGGTATTGTCTTTGTAACCTTTTGCTGAGCCCCAGTCCTGGGATAAATTTCATGAGTTTCATCATCTTCATGGCGGGAGGGATTTTGTCCCGAAACAGTGGAAGGTCCACGCTGCATATTTGGATCTTGGAGGTCTCCAATGTGAATCCAGTTAATGCCATACCCCTCGGTGGTGACGCTGTCGCTATAGACTGTTGTTAGCTCGTTGCCTTGCATGAACTTGATACACTGATGAAGGGTGGATGCCATGCCATTCATTTGATGCAACCAGGGTCGCCCCAGGATGGCTTTGAAAGTGATAGGAATGTCCAACACTTGGAATTCGATGGGGATCATCCGCTTGTCGAACCAAATATTTAGAGTAGCAACCCCGAGAACTGTGTGGGAAGTGGAGTCATAGGTCTTGATAGTGTGGATTGAAGGCTTCAAATCTGTGGGCTTGATGTCAAGTAGGTCCATCATCTTGGCGGGCAATACATTCATTCCGGAACCTCTGTCTACCAGCACACGGGGAAGGCGACGCTCGTCCAGCTGAACTGTGATGTAGAGCGGCTCATTGTGATCAGCCCCAAATTTTGACAGGTCTAAATCTGTGAAGGTGATGATATTTCTGTAGTGGATGTTGTCGATCATCTGAATTACTTCGTCTGGAGCTGCGTTCACGGGGACCATGGTGCGGGCCAAACTTTCCTCTAGCTTGAGCTTGTGAGGGTATGAAGATGTGAGCAGGGACCAAAGGGAAATGTTCGCCTGGGTCTGCTTGAGCTGAGTGAGGATCGGGTCCTCCTTCACGGAACTTGTGTCTTCGGGCAGGCCGGGTTGCGGTTCTGGCTCCGCTGGCTTTTTGGTAACCTTGGGAGGTAATACATGGATTTGACCCGATCGGGTCAGGACGCTGATATCAGGCTTGGTCCCTTCTGAACAGGTCGCTCTGAGCTGAGCCATAGTTAGAGGAGGATTTCTCGAAGCATAGGGCCATATGTCCTCTCTCAATTCGTTGATTGTAGACGCATTCCTGGGGGCTTCGGAAGCTTTTCGGATTCTGTCCCAGGATACTGGTTTGGGCGCCTCTGCGGGGAGGGAGTCTATGGTTTGCCACATCTGTTCAAACGTCAGTGCGCAGCAGTGGTTGCCAGGAATGAACTGTGCATTGCTGACCCTCTGGGGGAGGTTAGAGAGTTCTTGGTTCAAGCGAAAGGTCTCTTTGATCTCTTCACGGTATATCGCACTTCTTACCTTTTTGCTGAGCATGCTCAGGGCATTCTGTAGTTGGGTTAGGCGATAGTCATGGTTTGCTAATTTTCCTCCACTTTTAGCCCAGATCAGCTCTCTTGCAGTAGAGCCTACGTCGAGAGTTATTGCCTGCGTTTCTTCCCATGCGAGAATAGCCTGTGTTTCCTTGAACTGTATGCGGCGGTCTAGATAAATTTCCATCGGGGAGAGCTTTCTCTTCTACTTTAACAGAGTGGCGGGTATGTCGGAAGGTGAGTACACGGCTTCCCGAACGTCTGCCCATGTAACTGGTTTTTGCCCCAGTTGGTCGTTTCTGTAAACGAATGCTATTGTCTGTGGAATCTCCCTGGGTAGTTACTGGAGATGTATTTCCATTTTTCTTTTCTTTTTGAATAGACCTTCCTCCTTCAGTTGGCCTTTTAACTTGAGAGCGGAAATGATTCACTCCCATCCTCCCAGGACCCTAGGTATTCCTTGTGCTGTGCCATTCCATCTCCTAGGTCATCAGGACCGTTGACCGCCCTCCCTTTCCAGAGGGGGTTTGATGAGAAGTGATGGTAGTCCAGGAAGTCACCGTGGGCAAAACCGTTGAGGTCGAACTGATCTAGAGTGGCCTCTAGTTTGATGTCTGAAACTGCTTGTGACGCTTTAAGGGCTTGGTCCCTGTGAGTCTTCTGAGCTTGGTTCTCATCCTAGAGGCGGTCCTCTTGAGCGGCTAGTTCAAGGAGGGATTTCCTTGTGAGAGCTAAACAGTCTCCATAGGTGCGTGCCTTCTGACTGGTGTCTAGAACTGTAATCACATCCAAATCCCCGAATGGCGGAAACACTTGGATTATATTGATGAAGGAAGTCGTGCTGGGACATTCCATGCGGCCTTCCTTAAGAAGTTTGCCCATATTTGTTTGATTAAACCCACAGGGGTATTGAATTCTGCGATGTTGATGGTCTCATGATCTCGCTGGATAGCCAAGTCTATCAGAGCTAGCAGTTTGCTTGCGGGATGCCTGAATCCGTGGCCGTGATGGCTGGGAGCAGGGTCGAACTTGAGCATGTTGATGCTGAGGTGATCATTCCTTTCTTCGGAAGCTTGATCTATCTTGTGGGGAAGACTCTTACAGATGTTTTCAGGGTGGCTGCTGGAAGCGTTCCCGAGGCTGATCTGATTTGTAGCAGGGTGATGAGCTCTGTCTCCTTCGCTGATGCCCTTGGCCTTGGCGGCGCTCTTGGCTTTAAGCTTGACTGACGGCACGGGCCGGTTGCCACTGGGGCTGGTAATTGGAAGTGATGATGAGCTTTGAGCTTGCTTGGCTAGGGCCTCGTTTACCATGAACAGGCAATCGTTGAGGGTAACTTTGGCATTGCTGAATCTGATAATAAGGACCGGATCCTTGGCATCATCGGGATCTGGAAAAGATAATTTTGAAGAAGTCGTCGTCAGTTACATGGTCAGAGGGGTTCTTTGTCATGTCAACCAGTTGTTTCCACTCGCCGAATAACTGCCTGTACTGGACGTTGAGTTTGACAATTTCCATGGTATTGGAGCCCTCGTCGTAGGTGACCTCATCGAAACTGGTGCTGTCCTCTAAACCGAGCATATGTATATAGGGATCTTCTTGCGGATCCGCCGCGTCTTTGACTCCGGAGAGTCCTAATTTGTTGTCGTCTGACGGCTCAACCCAGACGTAAGGACGTCTCGCGTCCTGCTGTGAAGCTGGAGCTGCTATAAAAACATCATGCCCTTCGCTTGAGAAGAGGGGCTTGGCGGGCAATTCCTCGTGTAGGACATCCCAGATGACTTCCATACATTCATCACGAGTGTGACGATGCTTGTTGACCTTTATCACGAAGATTTCTTCGCCTGGGGGGGCTAGAGAGTTGGCTTGGAGGATGCTAACAATCTTCGACCGGAGACAGGGGGTTTGTGTGCCCGCATCATTGCGATGCTCAAGGTTTCTTTCCAGTCTGCGTCCAAGTTTCGGAAATGGCAGTTGAACTTGATGAATCTAACCGCTTCAGGATCTGCCTGTTCGAGGACGTTGACATAGCTAGCACCTACGGACTCTGAGGGATTCTGATGATATTTGCCCCGATAGTCCCTTGGTTGGCTTGAAGGAGGTAACCCCAGTGCCTGGCTGCGGGCACGCTTGGCTGTTGTATCGGCTTCATTGCCTATGAGGAAACTGTCCCCTCTGATGACTTCGAGATCTCCTTGCCGGTTAATGAACTTGACGCACTGATGGAGAGTGGAGGCTATGGCTTTCATGTGGTGTAGCCATGGGCATCGCAGCAGAGCTGTAAATTCGGACAGGATGTCCATCACGTGGAATTCTACTGGCACCATTTGGGTTTCGAACCAGAGCTCCAGAGTCACCGTTCCCAGGATGGGACGAGACGTGCTGTCGTAGGCTTTGATAGTTCGGGCAGATGGGATCATGTGGCCTTCGTCGATGCATAGGGCTCGCATCATGCTGAGAGAGAGGACGTTAACTGCTGATCCATTGTCTACCAATACCCCGGGGAGAGAGATGGTGTTGAGCCGGAGAGTGATGTACAAAGCTTCGTTGTGCCCCGAGGCCCCTTTTGGCAGGTCTTCGTCACGGAAGGTGAGCATACTGCCATACAGTCGGGAATCGTAGATCTGATCTCTTTTCGGAGAGGGAGAGTCATCGAGCCATCCATTTCCTGTCTTCCTCTTGAGAGGCAAATCTTTTGGTGGTGCCTCGGGATTGTGTCGAGGTAGCTTGTGGCGGTGGCCGCCCTTGGTCAGCACGTTGATTGAGTGCGAGTGCCAAGTTGACTTTGACTTTCCTTTTCCTGCTCGTGCTCTGAAGTTGGGCAAATTGAACCTTGGCTGATCCCGCGGGGGATTAGGCTTCTGGATGGCGGTAAGGTTGCCATGATTTGAGGTATTCCGGTGTCCTGAGTCCTGAACTTTGGCGTCAGCAGGATTTTTCGGCTTTCCCATCCCTGTCTGCTCTAAAGATGCGTGGCTTGAAGGAAGGGAGGACTAGCTGGAGTAGAGTACATAGTAATCGAACTTCTCGAATGGCTCTCCGAGTGTACCCACGCTGGTGTCTCCAGCTTCATATCTTTCTTTCAGTTTCTGCTGAGAAGACTTCTTCTTCTGCTTTCTAGGATAATCACCCCTGATCATGTCTTGGAAATCGTACTCAAGGCATTCGGAGCAGTCATAAACATCGTAACTGATGTGGATGTTTGATGAGGACCTGGCTGGAAGAGGCGGAGGAACTGGCTCTACGGCAATCTTCTTTGGCACCCACTCGATGGAGTTCACACTGTTGTTGTTAGGAAAAGGGTTTTCGACTGTATTAGGTCCATGGGGACGCTCCAATTTTCCTTCCTCTATCAAATTCTGAATCTCGTACCGTAACCCCACGCAGTTGTCAGTTGTGTGCCCATGATACTTGTAGAAGGCGCAGTATTTGCTTTTATCAGCGTTGACTACGGGATTCCTGGGTTTGTAGTTTTCAACAGGCTTGAGGAGGCCTTCCTTGATTAGTCCTTTCAGCATCTTACTCAGGTGCATATCCAACTTGTCGAAGTGCACGGAAGGATGCTTCGGGGTGGAGTTGTTGCTTTGCGGGACTGGATTTCTGTTGCCCGACTGCTGTCCCTGATGGATGTGGTTAACGAACGTATCTTTCCTTTTGCCGGGGGGCGGTGCGGGATTGAAGGTAGCTGCTAATCTGTATCTGTACGGCTGCACTGTGGCCAGTTTTCCTTGAGATCCTTTTCGAACTGTGAGCCGGCATTGACCATGGCTCGGAGATCTGGGAAGAAGTGATAGCTGATGAGCGTTTTGATGGACGGCCTCAAGCAGGACTTGAAAATACACATATGTTCATCTTTGGAGAGGGGTTCCATAATTTCGGAGAGTTTCAAACTCCACCTCTTGTAGAATTCTCTGACGCTTTCATCTGTTTTTTGCTCGGTGGTGATAAGTCCTCACTACTTTTTTCCCACTCAAGGTTGGATCTGTACCGCTCTAGGAAGATAGTGCTGATCTGATCCCAAGTATGGCGATCTGCAGGCTTGACCCTTAGGAACCATCGTAACGCTGAGCTCTTGAGCGTATGCTGGAAGTGATCGGCCATTTGCTGAAGGGTTGATCCTTTTGCTCTCATGCCGAGAACGTAGGTGTCAACATGCGTCTCTGGACATTCGGTTCCGTCGAATCGGTCCATTTCCGACATTCTGAACTTGGCAGGGAGAGGCGTGACCATTCCCGGATCTGTGGATCTGAGCATTTCTTGCTTCGAGCTACTTATGCTGGCCTTCAGGTCTTTCATCTATTCGACCATCCAGGCTAGGGCTGGGTCCAGTGGTGGACTTTGAGGCTCGGTGCCGGGTGCTGCCATATGAGCGGCAGTAATTGGAGGTGGGAGGCTTGATATATGTGGATATATGAGGGCCTTTTCTGGACTGTATCGGGGTTTGTCCCCTGTGTTTTGAGGTTCGTGTATAGGCAATGGGTTGAACTCGGGAGGGCATTGGAGGATGTTCACATCTGTTTGAGATGGTCCAGCGGTGCGCTGGTTGTACTGAGTGATGGGAGTAGTACTGGCTTAGCCGTATATGACAGGGGTGCCTTGAGAGGTGGCAACATGAAGCATAGGTCGGCTGTTTCCTTGGTTCGAAGGCATCCCGTAAGTTGGCAGGGGAGGAACCTGGTTGAAGGTTTGAGGAGTTGATCGGGGAGGCTCGTCGTCCTCGATCAGAACAAAAGTACCGTCTGGCTGGGGGATAGCTGCTATACCTCACTCATTCAGAAGCTGTACCACGAAATTCTGCTGATCTTCTTTCTGCCTTTTGTGAACCTCACAGGCCTGAATGGCTTCTTCCAATGTCATATCTGTTACCGGTGGCAGGGTTCCGTTCTCGTCACAATTTCTCGGTGAGCTTGACATGCCGGAGAGTCTGGCTGAAGGAACTAAGGGAACTGAAGAACTATCTGACGCTGCCGTAACTGTGACTGTGGCGAGGCGCTGACCCGGAATTCTGAACCACTTTCTGCTCGCTGCAGGGAACAAAAGGCAGGGTTTAGGCTTCGAAAAGGGTATTTGGCTCAGGGTTTCGGGCTAGTGCAATGTGCAGCTACCGATTAATGTTTACTTAAAACGTATTTTCTCAGAGTCCTAATCGGTTGGAAAAGATCGTGTCTTCTTTTTCGCAACTAACCTAAGGCTCTAATCAGTAGATCTCGTCACTACGTTTATAAGCCCATCGTTTTTCACCTGTAAATCGTCTTTCCGGGACGGACAATCCCGAGTGAGGGTCCTATAAGGCAAGCGAGTTCCACCGACAAAGGAAAAAAGTGAACTTAAGGCTAGCTGGTCACGCAAACTTCCAACGTATGTAACACGCGGGCCACGGTCGAAGTCAACATCCTTAAGTTAAAGCAGAAATCGTGCCGAAATTTCGGCATGACCTCTCCTGACTCGCTTGTGCGAGGGGCCTTAGCTTTTGGCATTGGCCAAGTTGTGGCTGGTACGGTGCATACGTTGAGGTTTGGTGACACGGTGTCACATTGAACCTTCGGGTATGTTTTTCGGCATGGCTCCGCGTCAAAGTCAAGGCTGAAAAGTTTAAGACTTCGGGTCGGGAACGACCTTTGGTCTCAACTTTTAAGTTTGACTTGTGAGGGAAATCGACGTAAAAAACATACACTTGGGCTTTATGACACGTACTAAACCAAAAACCAACCGGGGTCTTGGACGAAGTGTGACACAAAGAGTGCATGGCTTACACGGGATAGGATGGGCTGTTTGGGACGACCCCATGCGCGCTCGAAAGGTGTCTGGCAGACCAACTGAGCTGCAACTGAATGGTCATCCCGGGTTACGGGTCGTAGTGTGCAGTGTACCGAGGCAGCAAGTGCGCGTAGCGTGCGGTGTACCGAGGCAGCAGTGCAAGTAGTGTGCGGTCACTAAATTCTTTTTTTGAGTAAAACAGAGATTTTCAGAATGTGTCTTAAAGAATTTATGCGCAGTTCAAAATGTAACATGAAAATCAAGTATGAACGGGAATGCACGAACATATTATGATTTTAGATGAAAAATGCAACACATTTTTTTTGCTTCGAAGAACCGTTCGATGTTTTGAACAACACACACAAAAACGAGGAAGGGTAAACGAAAGTTTGACCCACGGAATGCTTTTTGAAAATGACGGTAGTTTTGAAAAAGTATCCTAGTCCCCAGCGGAGTCGCCAACTGAAATTACCCGGATCGCGCACAGGGTGGGGGGGGGGAGCGCGGTGAGCGGTTGTCTTTCGCGGAGTTTGGGACCTCGCATTCGGGAAGGAGAGGAGTCGCCACGCGGTTTTGTATTTTGAGCCCAAACGTTGAGAATGGCTTTGAAAATGTGTCATTTTGTATTTTGAGCCTAAACTTCGGAAATGGCTTTGAAAACGTGTCATTTTTTATTTTGAGCCCAAACTTTGGAAATGGCTTTGAAAATGTGTCGTTTTGTATTTTGAGCCCAAACTTTGGAAATGGCTTTGAAAACGTGTCGTTTTGTATTTTGAGCCCAAACTTTGGAAATGGCTTTGAAAACGTGTCGTTTTGTATTTTGAGCCCAAACTTTGGAAATGGCTTTGAAAACGTGTCGTTTTGTATTTTGAGCCCAAACTTTGGAAATGGCTTTGAAAATGTGTCGTTTTGTATTTTGAGCCCAAACTTTGGAAATGGCTTTTAGGACCAGAGATTTTTAGGTTCGGAGGTCACGTTCCGTTTCGGGAAGAGTATGTTGAGATCACCCGAAACGCCTCGTATGACGAGTCTTTATACCTTTCTCGAAATTGTGTGCGTATGTGTGTGTGTTGCATTTTTTTGAAAAGAGTGACTTGAATGACAAGCTTAATCTTGATTTTAATGTCGAATGTTGATTTTATGATTCTTGGAAAAAGCGAGCGTTTGAATGACAAACGTCGGTTTTGGAGTTTTTTAGGAAAAAAGGTGCGAGTGACGAGTTTAAATCTTTAGCTTAAGTGTCAAATGTTGACTTTTAAGAAAAGAGCGTTTGAATGTCAAACGTCGGGTTTTGAGTTTAAAAATGATCGTTTGGATGCCAAACGTCACCTTTGCGCGTTTTGAAAGGGAGCTCGAATGACGAACTCCGGTTTTGAACTGGGCATTCGTTGTTAGCGATTTTATGAAAAAGACATTAAATGAGATGTGATCAACGAATCGTTTTGCGACTCGTACTTTGATAAATAAATACTATCACGAGCCAAACAGCTCGGACTTGTAAATGACAGTATTTAAAATGCGGTATCGATGGAATCAAATGATCCGGACATTAAAGATGCGATCAACGAGCCAAACGGCTCGGACTTGTAAAGTTGCGTAATTTAAATGAAAATATCGATGGATCAAACAATCCGGACTTTGTAAATGACTATCACAAACCAAACGGTTCGGACTGTAAAGTTGCGAATCAACGGATCAAACGATCCGGACCGTAAATAACATAAATGTAAAGAACGGGGCCGGAACGCCGTTTTAACCCGAGATTACCTCGCTTACGGGAGAGAAGATGATCTTGGGATAAAATGTATCGGACCCCGTAGACGACGTTACGTCTACATTTCAATGATTTTGACCGAAGCGATTATAGCGTTTGACGCGTAAATCGAGACGGAACGAGTGTTTATAGAGAGAGAGAGTGTTACCTATGGCTAGGGGTTGACTCTTTTGGCTCGGTTGACGTATACGGGATACGGTTTAGTGTTTGAAAGGGTGTTTTGAGTTTGTTTGATTTGTTTTTGGTCGAAAAAAGAGGTTTTCACGCAAATCGAGACAAAACGGGGCTCGGGAGGGGTTGGAACTGGTTTGGACCGTGGGCTTTTGTGAAAGAGATTATTTTTTTTCCTCTTTTGAAATGTTTGACAGCCCTTATATTTATAGGGTGAAATTGCAAAACAGTCCGAACGGACTTTTCTTCAATTTGGGGAGGTTTTTTGGTATTTTGGAAAATTGGGGGACTTGTTGGCAATTCTGGTTTTTCATGTAAAACAATCCGGACGGACTGTCACTCAATCTTAGAGGCATTTTGGTCTTTTCACCTTGAAATCTGATTGATGTTGATTTGTGGCCTTTGGCATGCGTGCCACGTACCCCTGTGACTCACCTAGGCTAGGGTTTTCGTCCCGTTATTTCCGATTTTGTCCGTTTTTTAAATAACTGTCCGAAAAATGTCCGAAACGCCCCCGAAAAGTGCTAGAAAATGCGTTTTTCGAGGAAAGTCGTACTTTTACGTGTGATAACATGTGTAGAGTACGCTTTGACGTCGAGATACACGGGGCAGTCCCGAGATGTCTCGTTGGCTTGCGAACGGGGAGCTTAACGGGTTCCGATTAACCTGGAAAGGGCCAGTTAACGGATTCCGGTTAACTTTTAACGGATTTTGACGATCCGGATTTGGATACTTACAAGATGTTATATTTTGACTCTACGCTCTATGCTCAGTTTATATTATGATGGACTGACAAATTATAGGTGTGCAACACATTAGGTTTAAGAAGAAATATCCAACTAAGGGGGAGATTGTTAGTGTAAAACGCAGATGATATCCTAAGTGATTTAAACACTTTTCAAATGATTTCCCAAATGATTTCCTGTGCTGGAATTTATATAGTTGCACATTTCTTGATTAATTTTTTATGTACTAATGTGCTAATATGATCTGTTTAGTATATTTTGTAAGTCCATATTTCAGGTTATTATATGATGGAGGAATGAGCTAAAAACGTGGAGGTATGTGAATGCATAAAAAGGAAGTTTTATGCATAAACTTTAACCAAGTCCTTGTTGGTGTCAACAACTTCAAAACGTGCGTAGACCTTGTCAAGGTTGTTGTTGCTGATTAAGAGAGGGTACAAGGATAGAAAATCTTGGGAGTACAAGGCCATAAGCGCATGGACTTGGAGAGCAAGTTTTCGGTTGCTAAAAAAAGGGGAGATGGAGCTAACATTTCCCACGAAATAAGGAACAAGCCAGCCACTTCCCCACTTCCTCCTCAACGTCCAAGACAGCCCCAAGGCTGTTAGTTTGAGTAGCCTTCAAGACACTTGAAAACTATAAATATGCATTGAAGGAGACATTTGAAGATATGCCAATTTTACACACCTTCAAGCATATATAGATAGAGTTCTTATTTGGTTCAACTTGTTCCATCCTCCCATACAATATTTCACACTTGATAACCTTGGTTTCAAGTTGTGTGTTGGCTAGGATTGAAATTCGTTCTTTATCTCTTGTTCCATAGAACTTACATTGTATTAGTTATAGGGAACACTTTCGGCTTTTGTAATTCATTTTATATAGTGATTATAAAGTCTTGCCTAAGCGGCATCCTCAAGTTATATAATTTATATAACTTGAGAAAAACAATTTTGGTGTTATTTTCCGCTGCAATTTCTTTACAAAATTGTTTTTCATTTCGAAGTGTGTGTGTGTGCTATCTCAAGTGCTATCGTTGGTGTTGTTATCACCTTGGATATCACTTGTGTTTAAGGCCGTTACAGTTTCAGTTAGGAAATACGTGTTTGTAAGTACCCAAATCCGGATCGTCAAAGTCCGTTAACTGGCCCGCTCCAGGTTAACCGGAACCCGTTAAGCTCCCCGTTGCCAAGCCAACGAGACGTCCCGGGACTTCCCCGTGCATCCCGACGTCGAAATGTACTTAACACACGTCATCGCACGTGAAAGTACGGTTTCCCTGAAAAACGCACTTTCCGGCACTTTTCGAGGGCGTTTCGGACATTTTCCGGGTGAGTCATGGGACACTTGGCACGCATGCCACCTCTCTCTAGTCACCTTTCAATCAAAAATCAAGGAGAAAAGACTAAAATACCCCTGGTATGCAGTCCAAGTCCGGCCGGACTCCTTTGCAGACTCTCAGAAATTGCCAGCAAGTCCCTCCAATTTCCAAAGTTTCACAAAACCCCCTGGATTTCAAGCTAAGTCCGGCCGGACTCATGCTGAAATTTCACCTATAAATAGAAGGGCTGTCAAAGCCATTAATAAACAACAAAAATTCACTCCATTTTCACCATAGCCACGGCCTAAACTGAGTTCCACTCCCCCCGAGCCTCGGTTTTACCTCGTTTTGCATGAAAACTCCGTATTTCGATCAAATACGACCCCCTCCACTCCGAAACACCGTTCCAAACCACTTTCCGTATCCCGTATACACCCCCCGAGCCAAAGGAGTCGACCCTAGCCATAGGTATAACTCCCTCTCCCTAATCTCTCGTTCTGCCTCGGTTTACGCGCCAGTCGCTATAACCGTTTCGGACGAACATCGTTGAAATGTAGACGCCTCCGTCTAACGGGGTCCGATACGTTTTAGCCCCTAGATCCTCTTCTCTTCCCATAAGAGAAGTAATCTCGGGTTAAAACGGCGTTCCGACCCCGTTCCATTTAAATTTTTGTCATTTACAATTTCGGATTGATCGATCCATCAAACGTCATTTAAATTTCTGTCATTTACAATTCCGGACCGTTTGATCCGTCGAACGTCATTTACATTTCCTGCAACTTTACAATTCCGAGTCGTTTGGCTCGTCGATCGTCATTTACAATTTCGGATCGTTTGATTCCGTTGATACCGCACTTTAAATACTGTCATTTACAAAGTCCGACCCGTTTGGATCGTGATAGTATTTACTTTTCAAAGTCCGAGTCGCAACCCGATTCGTTGATTGCATGTCATTTAATACGTTTTTTCCCGTAAAAATCGTTAACAATGTAATGCCCGGTTCAAAACCGGAGTTCGACCTTCGAACTCACTTTCAAAATGCGCGAAATGACGTTTGGCATCCGAACGCTCATCTTCAAACTTAAAAGCCGAATTTTGACATTCAAAATCATTTAATACGTTTTTTCCCGTAAAAATCGTTAACAATGTAACGCCCGGTTCAAAACCGGAGTTTGACCTTCGAACTCTCTTTCAAAATGCGCGAAATGACATTTGGCACCCAAACGCTCATCTTCAAACTCAAAAATCCGACGTTTGACATTCAAACGCTCTTTTCTTAAAAGTCAACATTTGACACTTAAGATAAACAGATAAAATCAGCATTTGCGCCACTTTTTCCTAAAAAATTTCCAAAACCGACGTTTGTCATTCAAACGCTCGTCTTTTCAAACAAAGCCACCTAATCAACGTTTGACATTCAAACCAAGATTAAAACTTGTCATTCAAGACCCCCATTTCAAAATGCAAACACACACACACGCACACATTTTCGAGAAAGGTAGAAAGACTCGTCATACGAGGCATTTCGGGTGATCTCGTAATACTCTTCCCGAAACGTAACGTGACCTCCGAACCTAACAATCTCTGGTACCAAATAGTTTTTTACTCGTTTTTGCTACCAATAAAAATGACTCCGTGTTTTCAAAAAAGCCTTTTTCTAAGTTTTTGCTACCAATAAAAACGACACCATTCTCACTAAAGCCGTTTCTCAACGTTTGGGCTCAAAATATAAAAACCGCGTGGCGACTCCTCTTCCTTCCCGAAAAGCGAGGTCTCAGACACCAACCCTCCGCGAAAGACACTCGCCTTTTCGCTCTGCACAAAATCTCGGGTAATTTCAGTTGGCGACTCCGCTGGGGACTTGGATACTTTTTTAAAAACTGCCGTTGTTTAAAAAAAAAAGCCTTCCGTGGGTCAAACTTTCGTTTACCCTTCCTCGTTTTCGTGTGCGTGTGTTACTTTAAACCTCGAACGGTTTTTTCAAAGGCATTACATTGTCGTCTTTTCAAAATCATACCATGTTTGTGCATCCCCATTCATGTTCGATTTTCATGCTATCTTTTGAACTGCGCATCAAAATTCATTAAGACACATTCTGAAAAATCTCTGTTTTACTCAGAAAAAAAAAAGAATTTTAGTGACCGCACACTACTTGCACTTGCTGCCTCGGTACATCGCACTTCACGTGCACTTGCTGCCTCGGTACACTACACACTACGACCCGTAACCCAGGATGGCCTTATCAGTTGCACCTCGGTTGGTCTGCCAGACACCTTTCGAGGGCGCACGGGGTCATCCCAAATAGCCCATCCTAGCCCGTGTAAGCGATGCACTCTTTGTGTCACACTTTGTCCAAGACCCCGATTGGTTTTTGGCTTAGTTCGTGTCATAAAGCCTAAGTGTATGTTTTTTACGCCGGGTTCCGCCACGAGTCAAGCTCGAGAGGTTGAGACCGAAGGTCGTTCCCGACCCGAAGTCTTGAGCTTTTCAGCCTTGACTTTGACGCGGAGCTCTGCCGAAAAATATACCCGAAGGTTCAATGTGACACCGTGTCACCAAACCTCACCGTATGCATCGTGCCAGCCACAACTTGGCCAACACCAAAAGCTAAGGTCCCTCGCGCAAGCGAGTCAGGAGAGGTCATGCCGAAATTTTGGCACGATCCCCGCCTTAACTTAAGGACGTTGACTTCGACTGTGGCCCGTGCGTCACATATGTTGGAAGTTTACGTGATCAGCTAGCCTTAAGTTCACTTTTTCCTTTGTCGGTGGAACTCGCTTGCCTTATAGGACCTCGCTCGGGATTGTCTGTCCCGAGAAAGATGATCTACAAATGGAAACGAGGGGCTTATAAGCGTAGTGACGAGATCCACTGATTAGAGCTCTAGGGTTAGTTGCGAAAAAGAAGACGCGCTCTTTTCCAACCTATTAGGACTCTGAGAAAATGCGTTTTAAGTAAACATTAATCGGTAACTGCACATTGCACAAGCCCAAAACCTTGAGCCAAATACCCTTTTCCGAAGCCTAAACCCTCCCTTTCGTTCCCTGCAGCGAGCAGAAAGTGGTTCAGATTTCCGGGTCAGCGCCTCGCCAGAATTACAGTTACGGCAGCGTCAGACAGTTCTTCGGTTCCCTCAGTTCCCTCAGCCAGAATTTCCGACATGTCTAGCTCACCGAGAAATTGTGACGGGGACGGACCCCCGCCACCAGTAACAGATATTAATTTGGAAGAAGCCATCCGGGCTTGTGAGGTTCACAAGAGGCAGAAAGAAGATTAGCAGAATTTCATGGTACAACTTCTGAATGAGCGAGGTATAGCAGCTATCCCCCAGTCAGACGGTACTTTCGTCCTGGTCGAGGATGACGATTCCCCGAAACCAGTTCCTCAAACCTTCAACCAGGTTCCTCCCCCGCCAACTTACGGGATTCCTTCGAACCAAGGAAACAGCCGACCTAGGCTTCACGTTGCCACCTCTCAGGGCAACCCTGTCATATTTGGCCGAGCCGGTGTGTTACTCCCATCACTCAATACCACCGGCGCACCATTTGGACCATCTCAAACAGATGCCAATATCCTTCAATACCCTCCAGGGTTCATCCCGTTTCCTATACACGAATCCCAAAACACCGGGGACAAACCCCGTCTGATTCGTGAAAAGGCCCCCATATATTCACATATATCAAGCCTTCCACCTCCAATCACTACCGCTCACGTGGTAGCACCCGGCGTCGAGCCTCACAGTCCACCACTGGACTCAACCTTAGCCTGGATGGTCGAACACATGAAAGATCTGAAAGCCACCATGAGCAGCTCAAAGCAGGAAACGCTCAAATCCACAGATCCGGGAATGGTCATGCCTCTCCCTGCCAAGTTCCGAATGCCGGAGATGGACCGATTCGACGGAACCGAATGTCCTCAAACGCATGTCGACACCTACGTTCTCAGCATGAGAGCGAAAGGAGCAACCCTCCAGCAAATGGCCGACCACTTCCAGCATACGCTCAAAAGTTCAGCGTTACGATGGTTTCTAAGGGTCAAGCCTGCGGATCGCCACACCTGGGTTCAGATCAGTAACATCTTCTTGGAACGGTACAGATCCAACTTAGAGTGGGAAACAAGTCGTGAGGACTTAATCACCACTGAGCAGAAAGCGGATGAAAGCGTCGGAGAATTCTACAAAAGGTGGAGTTTGAAACTCTCCGAAATCATGGAGCCACTCTCCAAGGATGAACAGCTGCGGATCTTCAAGTCCTGCTTAAGACCGTCCATCAGAACTCTCATCAGTCATCATTTATTCCCAGATCTCCGGGCCATGGTCAATGCCGGCTCACAGTTCGAGAAGGATCTCAAGGAAAAGTTGGCTACTGCACAGCCATACAGATACCGATCGGCAGTTGCATTCAATCCCGTACCGACCCCCGGCAAAGGGAAAGATACGTCTGTCAACTACATCCATCAGGGACAGCAGTCGAGCAACAGAAACCCAGTCCCGCAAAGCAACAATTCTACTCAGAAGCGGCTTGCCGTACACTTCGACAAGTTTGACATGCCACTGAGCAAGATGCTGGAAGGGTTAATTAAGGAAGGTCTCCTTAAACCCGTTGCAAATTACAAACCCAAGAATCCCGTAGTCAATGCTGACAAGAGCAAGTACTGCGCCTTTCATCAGTATCACGGCGATACCACCAATAACTGCGTGGGGTTACGATACAAACTCCAGAACTTGATAGAGGAAGGAAAATTGGAGCGTCCCCGTGGACCCAATACAGTCGAAAATCCTTTCCCGAACAACAACAATGTGAATTCCATTGAATGGGTGCCCAAGAAGATTGCCGCGGAGCCAGTTCCTCCGCCTCTTCTAGCCGGGTCTTCATCGAATGTCCACATCAGCTACGATGTTTGTGACTGCTCCGCATGCCTGGAGTACGAGTCCCAAGATACGGTCCGGAGCAATCCTCCGAGAAAACAGAAGAAGAAGTCCTCTCAACAGAAACTGAGAGAAAGATACGAAGCTGGAGACACCAGTATGGGTACACTCGGAGAGCCATCCGGGAGGTTCGACTACTGCGTACTCTACTCCAGCCAGTCCTCCCTTCCTCCAGGCCATGCAGCTTTAGAGCAGACAGGGGTGGGAAAGCCGAAAAGTCCTGCTGACAACAGAGTTCAGACCTTGGGACACCGGAATACCTCAGACCTTGGTAATCTGCGCCATCGGAAGCCTAACCCCGCGGGATCGGCCAAAGTTCAATTTGTCCGGCTTAGAGCACGGGATCCGGCAAAGGAAGATCAAAGTCAGCTTGGCACTCGCACTCGATCAACGTGATAACCAAGGGCGGCAACCGCCACAAACAGCCTCAACACCATCCCGAGGCTCCAGCAAAGGCTTTACCTCGCAAGAGGAAGACAGGAAACGGATGGCTTGATGACTCTCCTTCTCCGGATAGAGACCAGATCTACGATTCCTGACTGTATGGCAGTATGATCACTTTCTGTGACGAAGACCTACCGAGAGATGCCTCGGGGCACAATGAAGCTCTGTACATCACTCTCAGGCTCAACACCATATCGCTCCCCAGAGTATTGGTAGACAACGGGTCAGCCATTAACGTTCTCCCCCTCAGCATGATGCGATCCCTACGCATCAACGAAAGCCACTTGATTCCGTCAACCCGGACTATCAAGGTCTACGACAGCACGTCTCGTCCCATCCTGGGGACGGTGACTCTGGAGCTCTGGTTCGAAACCCAAATGGTGCCAGCAAAATTCCACGTGATGGACATTCCGTCCGAATTCACAGCTCTGTTGGGACGCCCTTGGCTACATCACATGAAAGTCATAGCCTCCACTCTCCATCATTGCGTTAAGTTCATTAACCGGCATGGAGATCTTGAAGTCATCAGAGGGGACAGTTTTCTCATAGGAAACGAAGCTGAGACAGCAGCCAAGCGTGCCCGCAGCCAGGCAGCAGGGTTACCTCCTTCAAATTAACCAAGGGACTACCGGGGCAAATCTCATCAGAATCCCTCAGAGTCCGGAGATGCTAACTATGTCAACGTACTCGAGCAGGCAGACCCTGAAGCAGTCCGATACATCAAGTTCAACTGTCGTTTCCAACACTTGGAGGCAGATTGGAAAGAAACACTGAGCATCGCCATGATCAGTGTTCTAAAAAGCGCTAGGCGGATGCTAGGCGGTGGAGGCGGGCCTAGCGCCTAGGGGCCTAGGCGGGGACTAAGCGGGGCCTAGGCGGGGCCGAGAAATTAGACAAAATTTAAATATATTTCATAAATTTATATATATATATATCCAAAAAATAGTGTCACTTATTTTTATTATTTATCAAAAATAAATAATGTTTTTTATACAAAATAAAAAATTTAATCCAATTTTTGCCATCCTAACATTTAAATTAAACAAAGTCTTGGCCCAAACCCATCCACCCTTCAGTTGTAAAGTAGCAAAGCCCGTAAATTACATTTATCTTTTGTTAGCCCAGCCCAAATCCCATTTAACCCTAACCCTCCAATCCCTCCTCTCTCTATCCTCAGCTCACTCAACGACTAGTCAACACCTCAACACCAGCTCCTTCTCTCTCTATCCTCACTCATCTACGTAGCTTCTCTTTCTCTCTCTTAACATTCACCCCAAATAGGAAATGGGTTCATCTGCCTGGTACTATTTCTTCAATCTGTTGTTTGTCAAAGAATCAATTGGATTTGAATCATCATCAACAATCAACCTTCAAATCCCTAATCCTTATCGATTTCATCAAACTGGTACTATTTCTTCCCTTTACTAAAGTTTTTGTTCGTTTGGTGGCTCCGCCATGCGTCATCTCTTCGATTTCTACTCGGATCTGTTGATTTTGTGGGTTTTTAGCTTGTTTTCCTTTCCCGATCATTTTAATCTCTGCCAAACCCGCCTAGTCCACCCAACCCGCCTAGCTCCGCCCATCTCCGCCTAGCTCCGCCCAGCTCCGCCCAGCTCCGCCCAGCCCCGCCCACGCCTAATCTCCCCGCCTAGCCGTAAATCGCGGCGCCCGGCCACCGCCTAGCGCCTAGGCGCCGCCTAGGCGGCCGCCTAGGCCGCTTTTTAGAACACTGGCCATGATGCGGGCACGCAAACCCCCTGTCTCCAATCGGAGATTCGTCAGCATTCTTCAAGCCAACTCTCTGGCCCCGCCAAGCGAAGAGATTTTCGTGATAAAGGTCAACAAGCACCGCCATACTCGTCTTGAATGCATGGACGTCGTATGGGATGTCCTCCACGAGGAATTGCCCGCTGAACCCCTCTTCTCCAGCGAAGGGCATGATGTTTTCCTAGCAGCTCCAGCAACGCACCATGACGCAATACGTCCCTACGTTTGGGTTGAGCCATCAGACGGCGACGAATCAGGACTCTCCGGAGTCGAGGACGCGGCAGACCCGCAAGAAGATCCCTACATTCATATGCTCAATTTCGAGGATGGCACCCGTTCCGATCAGGTCACCTACGACCAGGGCTCCAACACTATGGAAATTGTCAAGCTCAACGTCTAGTACAGGCAGTTATCCGACAATTGGAAGCAACTGGTTGACACGACAAAGAACCCCTCTGATCAAGTGACTGACGACGACTTCGTCAACATCATCTATTCCAGATATCCCGATGATGCCAAGGATCCGGTCCTCATTATCAGATTTTGCAACGCCAAAGTTACCCTCGACGACTGCCTGCTCATGGTAAATGAGGCCCTGGCCAATCAAGCTCAGAGCTCATCATCAATTCCGACTACCAGCCCCAGTGGCAACCGACCCGTGCCGTCAGTCAAGCTTAAAGCCACAAGCGCCGTCAAGGCCAAGGGCAACAGCGAAGGAGACAAAGCTCTTCACCCTGCTACAAATCGGATCAACCTCGGGAACGCTTCCGGCAGCCGCCCCGAAAACATCTGTGAAGGTCTTCCCCGCAAGACAGAGTTAGCTTCCGACGAGGGAAATGACCACCTCAGCATCAACATGCTCCAGTTTGATTCTGCTCCCAGTCGTCACGGCCACGGATTCAGACATCCCGCCAGCAAACTGCTAGCTCTGATAGACTTGGCGATCCAGCGGGATCACGACTCTGTCAACATCGCAGAGTTCAACACCCCCGTGGGTTCAATCAAGCATATATGGGCGAACTTCTTGGTAGTCGAGATCAAGGAAGGCCGCATGGAATGTCCCAGCTCGACTTCCTTCGTCAACATAATCCAAGTGTTTTCGCCATTCGGAGATTTGGATGTGATCACAGTTCTGGACACTAGTCAGACGGCGCGCACCTACGGAGATTGTCTAGCTCTCGCAAGGAAAGCCCTCATGGAACTAGCCGCTCAAGAGAACCGTCTTTGGGACGATAACCAAGCTCAAAAGACCCACGGGGACCAAGCCCTTAAAGTGTCACAATAAGCTTCAGACAAAAAGATAGAGGCCACTCTAGACCAGTTCGACCTTAAGGGTTTTGCTCACGGCAACTTCCTGGACTACCGTCTGTTCTCATCCAACCCCCTCTGCCAAAGGAGGGCGGTTAACGGTCCCTATGACCTAGGAGATGGAATGGCACAGTACAAAGGATACCTAACCGCACAACAGGAAGGGTACCAATGCTTATCTCCCCGAGAAAAGCAAGTTCTCTGTGAAAGCGACGACGAAGACGATGAAACCATTCTCTTCCATGCCAGACATGATGTCAACAAAACCGAAATCCCAAGGGTCCTGGGAGGATGGGAACGGATCATCTCTGTACTCAAATTGAAAGGCCAACTGAGAGAGGAAGGTCTATTCAAAAACAAGAGAAAGATAGAAATTCATCTCTAGCAACTGCTCAGGGAGATTCCACAGTCCTCGGCATTCGTTTACAGAAACGATCAACTGGGACAGCAACCAGTCACATGGGCAGATCTTCGGGAATTCGTGTAATCACCTTCCGACATACTCGCCACTCAGATAAAAAAGAAAGGAAAGCTCTCCCCAATGGAGGTTTACCTAGACTGCCACACGCAGTTCAAAGAAGCACTGGCTATTCTCACGTGGGAAGAAACGCAGGCACTAACTCTCGACGCAGGCTCTGCTGCAAGAAAGTTAATCTGGGCCAAGAGTGGAGGAAAACTAGCAAACCATGAGTATCGTCAGACCCAACTCCAGAATGCCCTGAGCATGCTCAGCAAGAAGGAAAGGAGCGCGGTATACCGTGAAGAGATCAAGGAAACTGTTCGCCTGAACCAAGAACTCTCCAACCTCCCCCGGAGGGTCAGCAACGCACAGTTCAGTTCTGGCAACCACTGTTGCACATTGACGTTCGAACAGTTGCTTAAAACCATAGGCTACCTCCCCACGGAGGCGCCCAAGCCAGTATCCTGGGACAGAATCCGTATAGCTGCCGAAGCTTCCGGGAACACATCTACAATCAATGAATTGACGAAAGACATATAACCCTATGCTACGAGGAATCCTCCTCTGACTATGGCTCAGCTAAGAGCGACCTGTTCAGAAGGAACCAATCCTGATGTCAGCGTACTAACCCGATCGGGTCAAATTCATGCACTACCACCTAAGGCCACCAAAAAGCCGACGGAGCCAGAACTGCAACCCGGCCAGCCCAAAGACGCAAGTTCCCTGAAAGAGGACCCGATCCTCACTCAGCTCAAGTAGACCCATGCGAACATTTCCCTTTGGTCTCTGCTCACATCTTCATATCCTCACAAGCTCAAGCTAGAGGAAAGTCATGCCCGTACCATGGTCCCTGTGAACGCAACCCCAGACAAAGTCATTCAGATGATCGACAACATCCACTACGGCAACGTTATCACCTTCACAGATTTGGACCTTCCAAAATTTGGGGTCCTGATGAGCTCTACATCACATCAGTGACGTGCATCGCCTTCCCCGCGTGTTGGTAGACGGAGGTTCCGAAATGAATGTCTTGCCCGCCAAGATGAAGGACCTGCTTGACATCAAGCCTACAGATCTGAAGCCTTCAGTCCACACTGTCAAGGCCTATGACTCTACTTCCCGTACGGTTCTCGGGGTTGCTACTCTTAATATCTGGTTCGGAAAGCGGATGATCCCCATCGAATTCCAAGTATTGGACATCCCAATCACTTTCACAGCCATCCTGGGGCATCCCTGGCTGCATCAAATCAATGGCGTGGCATCCGCCCTTCACCAGTGCCTCAAGTTCATGCAAGGCAACGAGCTAACCACGATCTGCGACGGCGTCACCGAGGGGACCCGAAGACCAACGACATTCCAGTGTTAGAAATCAAGCATAATGACGACATGGCATTAACTGGATTCACTCTGGGGACCTCCAAGATCCAAATATGCAATGTGGACCTTCCACTGTTTCAAGATAAGATTCCTCCCGCCATGAAGATGATGAAACTCGTGAACTTCATCCCGGGACTGGGGCTCGGCAAAAGGTTACAAGGCCAACACCAAGTCATCGAAGTCAAGGACCACACCACGGTCTAGGGGCTTGGTTACGTGCTAACACCGCCGACATCGGGGGAGAACAAAGGCTCGCCCGCACCAAGCGGCGGCCCGCAAAAGGGGAACCTCCGACGGCACACCCAACCTCCGAGGCCTTACGGTTTCGACCTCGCTCATTACTTCACCAAAGGAACCGACGGCGGGCGAGGGGACGGCCAAGGGAACCGACAACAACCGAGGGGACCGACGGCGGAACCGATAGCGTGAGCGAGGGGACCGATAAGCGAAGCGATGAAGATGAGAAAGAAGCGAGGACGATCGGCACAGAGACTACGAAAGGATGGAAAAGCTAGCACGGGACCTCAAGCATTTCGAGAGGACTCAAGGCCAATCCGATAAGGGGAGCGTTCTCGACATCACAACTCTACTGGACCATTGCCACCACACCAAAGACGAGTACACATTCAAGGGTATCCTGGACACGGAAGAGCAACTCAAGGTACTCTTCACGGAAACGGTATTATTTGGATCAGCCGCCGAGGCCACATTCGAGACAAGAACTCCAAAGCGAAGGAACCAAAATTCATAGAAGACGTTCTCGGAGAGGACCGGCTTTCTACAGAGTCTTTTTGAAGAAATCATGGAGGTGCCAAACCTGATTGACTGGGCTCCGAAAATAGCATGATCGCCATGATTGGGACAGAAGCCAAGCCTCTCGATCCCGAACCCTCATCAAGCATCCAGAATGCCACCGAAGAAGCTGGGTAACTTTCACCGGGCCAAGGGCAAGCCGGGACGAAATGGAAGACAAGTGGGCTGCACCCACATCTCCCTAAACCCGGTCTCAAACCCTCTAGGTCCGAGTCCTTGTAAAAGTCCGGTCCTACGAGTCGTCCAACGGCCTTACGCCGAGAAGACTATGATAATGTAGCCAACCATGTATTTCCTTTCTCATTTAATGAAAAGTCGACCTTTCGGAGTATCCTCTCATTGCCACTTTAACAGCCGATAAGTTAACAAACAACTTAAAAGACGTTAATAACTCAATTGATAAAGAAGCGGACACATTAAATGAACAATACATTAAAGAAGTTCTCGAGCGTGTAGTTGACCAAGAGGATAACCGGGCCCAAGGCTGCCGAAGAGGTTATGACCAAAGTGAACTGGGGTCGATGCAAGAGCCTAAAGAGACACAAGTGGGCGGTTTCTTCGCCGATGCGAAAAAAGAAGCCACGATAAACCTCCTCAGGGAGTATGTTGACGTGTTCGCTGGTCATACCGGGACATGCCAGGACTCGATCCCTCGATTGTGGAGCACGAATTCCCTGGATCTCGAATCCAAGCACATCAACGAAGGCTGCGCAAGATCAAGCCGAGTGGTCCTTGCAAGTTAAAGAAGAGATTGAGAAAATGCTCCGAGTTGGTTTCATCGAGTGATTGAGTACCCGACTTGGCTTTCCAACATCATGACGGTCACCAAGGCCAATGGATAGGTCGAGATCTTTGTGTAGATTTCCGGGATCTCAACAAGGCCGGCCCTAAAGATGATTTCCAATCGCCTAACATCGACATGCTAGTCGACACCACGGCAAATTTTGAAATAAAATCCTTCGTGGACGGGTTCGTTGGATACAACCGGATCAAAATGTCCGAGGAAGATCAAGCCAAGAGGCTGCTTTCACCACTCCGTGGGGGACGTGCTTGCTACACGGTCATGCCGTTCGATGCGAAGAACTTTGGGGCTACTTACCGGCGAGCTGCAATGGCCCTCTTCCATGACATGATTCACAAAGAAATCGAAGTATATGTCGACGACATGATCATCCACTCCGGAGGATCGGACATGCGGCACATGACGGATGCGAGAAAGTTCTTCAACGGACTCGAAAGTACTCCATGAGATTGAACCCTGCGAAGTGCACCTTCGGCGTCAAGCGTGGCAAGGTGCTTGGGATACATGGTTACGAGAAAGAGGTATCGAAGCCGATCCCAAGAAAATCAAGGCCATCATCGACATGAAGCCGCCTCAAACTTTGGAAGTAAAGAGTTTTATGGGAAGACTTGATACATCGGTCGCTTCATCAACCGGTGACATCTCTACGAGCCCATGTTCAAGCCGATGAAGAAGAATGCCGACATCAAATGGGACTCAGAGTGCCAAACGGCTTTCGAGAAAATCAAGACCTACTTGGTGAATCCCCCAATTCTGTGCCCGCCACATGAAGACAAGCCACTACTCACATGTCGCGGTATCATACACGTCAATTGGAGCAATCTTGGCACAAGAACCGAAAGATTCCAAGGTTGAGCATGCAATCTACTTCGTGGCCGAAAGCTTCAAGGAAGTAAACTCGGCTACTCGGCATTAGAGAAAACTTGTACCGCCTTGGTATGGGCGGTCGGGAAAGCGAAACACTACATGCGGTCACATTCGGTGCTCCTGGTCTCCAAAATGGACCCCGTCCGATATCTCTTCGACAAGCCATCTGTCAATGCGACTTGCCAAGTGGTCATTCTTCTGGTGAGTTCGACATCAAGTACATGGTCGGAAAATCCACAAAGGGCGAGTAATGGCGGATCGGTGGCGAGACTTCCCAAGCAGTGAGCCCAAGGGTCCTGATCCGCAGTTTCCGGACGACGGAATCTTCTCACTCGACAGTGCGAACCGCTGGCAACTCTTCTTCGATGGGGCAGCCAACAAGAAGGGGAATGGTATTGGAATGCTCCTTGTCGATCCCAAGGACGAGCATACTCCCATAACCATCAAGCTGAATTTCGAAACAACCAACAAAGCAGCAGAATACGAAGCCTGTACAGCCGGTCTGGAAGCCGCCCTCGAGAGCAACATCTCAAAACTGGAAGTATACGGAGACTCAGCATTGATCATCAATCAAGTGTCCAACAAATGGAAAACGATAGATTCTGGCCTCCAGAAGTACCACGCGTACATGGAGGAGCTCATTGCTCAGTTCAAGGACATCTCTTTTCATTATTTGCCAAGAGACAGGAACCGCTTTGCAGATGCCCTAGAAACCCTTGCCTCTCTTGTCGAAATTCCCAATGGGAAATCAGTAAAACCCCTCAGAATAGGCAGACGGGAAACACCCGCTTATTGCTGTGAGATCGAGATAAAAAATTAAACGATCGACGAACCCTGGTACAATCAAATATACCAGTACCTCCAAAACGAAGAAGCTTCCTTCACAAATGAAGATGAAAAATACAAAGAAGGGATCAAAGCCAAAAACATGATGGCATTAAAACGCATGGCATCCCATTTCATCATTCTGGGGGGTATGTTGTACAAGAAGCGCCACCAAGGGCCACTCCTTCGGTGTGTAAACAAAGAAAAAGCCAGCGAGCTAATGAACGAAGTTCACAACGGAAACTGCGGTCCGCACATGAACGCCCGAGCATTGACACAGATCATTCTCCGTATGGGATACTATTGGATATCGATGGAAACAGACTGCATCCAGTTCATCCGAAGCTGCGACAAATGTCAACGGTTCTCCAACCTCAATCACATCCCTCCTCATGAACTCTATTGCATGACTACACCATGGCCTTTCGCCACATGGGGAATCGACGTCATCGGCAAGATCACTCAACCAGGGAGCAATGGTCACGAGTTCATTCTAGTCGCAGTCGACTACTTCACCAAATGGGTAGAAGCCAGATCGTACAAGGTACTGAATTCTAAGAAGGTGGCCGAGTTCATCAAAGAGAACATCATGTGCCGATACGGAGTGCCCAAAGAGATCACATCCGACAATGGGACTCACTTCGAGGGAGATTGTGACAAACTGCTGACCGAATTCAGAGTCACACGTCACAAGTCTTCTCCCTACAGACCACAAACTAATGGTGCAGTAGAGGCAGCAAACAAGACTCTTGCCATGATAATTAGAAAGATGACCACCAGAGGTCGGGCTGGCCCGAAAAGCTACATCTAGCCCTCTGGGGATACAGAACATCAGTCAGAACCGCCATAGGGGAGACTCCATTCGCACTTACTTACGGAATGGAAGTAATGCTACCCGTGGAACTGGAAATTCCATCCCTCCGAGTCCTCTTGGAAAACGGGATCAATGAAGTCGAATGGCTACAGAGCCGTCACGAAGAACTTGCTCTACTCGACGAGCGCAGATTGAAAGCCATGGAACACACTCGAGCCTACCAGAGCAGAATGGCCTGAGCATTCGATAAGAAAGTCAAGATCCGAGACATCAGAGAAGGCGACTTGGTGCTAAAGGAAAAGCCTCCTACGCAGACCAATCCCCTCGGAAAGTGGGAGCCTACCTGGATAGGACCATTCGTGGTACAAAGAATCTTCTCCGGAGGAGCCATGAAGTTAGCAGATTTGGACGGGAACCCTTTCGTTAACCCCGTGAACGGAAGCAAGCTCCGCAGATACTTCATTTGAGGAAGAGCACGAGTCAACTCTCCTTCCCCATACACCACCTCTCAGTAAAATTAAAGTGCTAAAAGAGTAATACCCATTGGATACATTCCCGCTAATGATCCAGGTAAAAAACAGTCACACTTCTTTTGTCTTTGTTTTTCTCAAATTCACCTAAAGTGTCGAACTACGGTGACTGAGCCCCTTAGTCCAATTGTAAAAGGGGAACGTGGCGGCCATCATTGGTTCGGTCTCAAAAACAAAAAAATACGATAAGCATCAATTGCTTGTGTTTCGAAAAACTCTTTTCAATTAACCTACAAATTCATTACGATTAAAACAGTCTTTGATGAGTTCAAGCACGGGCCAACTCTTGACTCGCTACACGCTAGCAAAACTACAATAAAACATTAATCGGTTAATGTGTCTCGCAATGACAATGGGTGGATACTGCGGACGGCAAGGTCAACCTAGTTTCCCGTACTTGGTCCTTCATCCTTCTTCCCCTTCCCTTTCCCATGGCGAGTGTTCTTCACCTTCACAGGGAATATTCCGGTAGTCCTTCTACCTGGCTCAGGGACCCTTCCCGACGCCTCCGTCAAGCCTGTAGTTGTCAACGCAGCCCTTTCCCTAGCTCTGTCTTGAGCTACCCCTCTTCGAGCCATCATGATCGTGCTTTGATTGGCCTCCCGATCAGCATTGGCCTCATAGTCAGCCATGTCGTTCCCAGTACGATTCCGAGGGTTAGCCCCCGCTTCAGTCCTCCTCAAGGTCGAGCTGTCAAGGTGATCAGCACCCAACAGCTCATCCCGTCTCCACAAGATAGCCATCTCTGTCTCCCCTATACACTCTTCATACCATTTCAGATACTGTGTCGACAGAACAGTGCCCCCTCTCCAGTGAAAGAGAACCCTGGCAAGAAAGGACGTGTATTGCCACCACCGTGTGAGCAGCAATAGCGTCGAAGGATCTTCCATCAGCAGAGATCCCACCTCGAGGGTAGCAGCATGACTCAAGCCCGTCAATGGCACCTGCTCCAGCCCGTACTGTCGCAGAACCAACGATGGAATGTAGAAAGACGTCTGAGACAGCCCCGGCACTCTGACAACCAATAGACCCTCCTGAGCGGTCCGACAAGTCTGTAACTTCCAGTGGGGAACCCACCATCGCAAGTGATGCGTGCGGAGTCTGGCCATCCAGAGCTCCAGCTCAGCCTGATCGCCCCCTATCACCAGAGGACGTCGAGAGAAGGACCAAGCGTCACAAGACATTGGCACCTCGGGCATCATCTGCAACCTCTCCCTCAACCACATGGTAAGCATAGCGGGACTCCCTCCCCACATGTATCGGCTACCGGTCGCCATCCGACCTATGCCCAGGAACGTCTCGCCCAGAACCAAAGGCACGATGTCTCCCCCGTTCCGGCACTGCCTCACCAGGTCCAGTACACTGTGATGGCACACACCCAGGGACGTGAATGTGAACAGAGTAGCAATCGCGCACAAAGCAAATGCATCCCACGCAAAAATGCTCCCCTCAGCTCCGGCAAATCTATCCGGCAGTCCCGAAATGTCGAAATAATCAGTGTTCAATATCAGCATCACGTATGCTTCTCCAGCAGAGATACCAAGCAGAGACACTAGCTTCTCAATATTGGCCATGCCACCAGCATACGGAAGAACTAGCTGTTCCGTCTCAGGTCCTCCCAGAATGGCCCGGAAATCTTCGAATGTAGGAGTGATTTCGTTGTACGAAAAGTTGTACACATTCCTCCGTACATCCCAGAAGCGAGCTGCTGCTCTCAAAAGATCCCAATCTGGCATGAGCTCCTTCAAAGCCCAAACAGATTTCATCCCATAACAACCTTCGAAAAACCCCTTGTTTTGCCTCGTGTGGTTCCGTACCCACGACTGAAAATTTTCCAAGTATCGCTCTTGCATCCGAGACGATAGCTTAGGAAAGGGAGCCATGAAGGAAAGTGAAAGAAGCCTTAGGAATTGGAAAGAAATTCAGCCAACTGATCAAAGCAAGGCGCAGTTTCTTACGAATTGCAAAGCTGAAACTGCAATTTAAAAGACTCTGGAATTTCATTCTCAGTCCGGCCGGACTCTTTCTGCAGTTGACTTGGTCAACTCTGCAGCCAGCTACTCTTAATTTGGAAACAATTCCAAACAAAGCCCTGTTCATGCCTTTATGAATCTGCGTGCTACCCCTGGTTTCAATCAACCAATGCCAACACCTCTTCCGCCCCGGGCTCGTGCAACAATGCAATTAATTAATAATCAGTGCATATAGGCATAAGATTTGACCCGTTCAATTTTTTATGCATGTTTCATATTATTTATTTTTGATTTACCTACTTCCTTATTTGCCAAAATAAAAAGAAGGTAATCACTAAATAGATGTGCGAAGTACAGGTTCCGCCCCAAGGGTGCCTTTTCAAATACAATTCAAGTCATATTGTTCCGGACAATACATGCATTTTGTCTAAAATGCAATAAATAAGGACTACTCCGAGTCCTGCTCGATATCCGAGCACTCGACGCACTGCTCCGCAGCTGCCGAATCCGTCGAGAACAGAAAATCTCCAAATTCTTCCAGGCGGGAATACGCGAAAGGCCTCCTCTGCGCCTGCGAACTCGAGGACTCTCCCCTCTCGTGCCCCGAGTGCGAAGGAGGATGAGCTCCAAACCCAGCCGTTCCGCCCGCGAACTGGCCAAATCCCTGCGCTAAGTCCTCTCCACCAGCCGTGGGAGCAGACGAACCTCTCGGCCTAGATGGCCTCGGCTCACGAACATCCACGCTCCTCCGGGAACTGCACCTCAGGAACCCCACGAGCCTCCTAGTGTAGGTGGCCCACCCGTCCAACTGTCTCATGGCCTGATTATACGTACGGCTAGACATCTGCGAACCAGGAAAGTCATCAAAAGACAAGCAGAAAGTACAGATGCAACATTTGCAGAATGCTACTATCAAATGCAGAAAATCAAAAGTGCTCACTGAAGCGTTGGGGTCCACCCTATACTGAGGTCTCGGCTCCTCTGGGATCGGGATCACCATTCGTCTGCGCGAACCGTCCAGCCCCTCGTACGCCAACCTAGCGCGTGGGAGCGGGAGATCTCGGGGATATCCAGGGCCCTCGCCTTCCCTGTGCTGCACCTGTGGGCTCCTCAGCCTCATCCTCAAGAAAGTGTCATAGTCGGCTCCCGCTATGACATACTCGGTATAGAACACACCCTGTCTATACCTCTCCAACTCCTCCATCGGCATCGACAGAGGATGCTGCATGTGCAGAGGTGGATCCACCGACACCATCGGAAGGAACCTCGGGCCATGCTGACGGGTCACCCTCTCCCCCAGATACATCGCATCGCAGTGAAGTCCCACCAGGAGCTTCCGCCGCCGCGTAACCTCACTAGTAACCTGAACTACGCCCATGTGGAACCGACTTCACCAGGTCAGCTGGATCCGCTCGGAGAACTCCCAGCTCAGGGCCTGAGACACCTCCTCGTACGACAGTCGAGTACCCACCCTCGACAACACTGCCTTCTTCGCCCTCTTCTGCCAAGACAGCATGGCAGGGAACAGGGATCGGTACGCCTCTCTAATATCCCACTGCTGTGGGCTGAACACCTCATAGCACCAGACCTGTCAAGCAAATGGAAAGTTATATCAGCTACAGAGCAGATACATACGAGTACATAAAAGAGACAAGGAAGAGAAAAAGACGTGAACTTACATCCAAAGCAAACGAGAAACAGCTCAAGGAGCTCTCCTCTCCCCGCGAGAACCTGTCCAAGGCATGATAGAGCTCGGCCAGTCCAGCCTCTCCCCATGCGTACCCCCTCACGGCATCCAAGTCTGTCAGCGACCCGAGCAAAGGGAAGTGACAGGACGTGTCAGAAGTCGGGAACAAAGTCGATGACAACGCGAACCAAATGAACCCTCGAGCCAGGCGCTCAGCGGTCATCCTCAGGGACCCCTCCCCATAATCAGTAATACCCGTCCTCAGATGCCTCTCCATCGGCCTGTACCGAATACCTATGCCCCTGGCATCGGTGATATCAAAACCCAGCAGCTCCGACAACTGCCCCGGGGTATAACCATCCACCCACACCAGCGCGTTGCCATAGGTCGGCAACCCAGTGAGAGCAGCAAAGTCAGTGGGAGTCACCGTCGCCTCCCCCCATCTGAAATGAAAAGTGTGGGTCGTATCCCACCAGTACTCACTCAGAGCTACGTACATGGACCTCGCCCTCTACGTCGCAGCTATCGCAGCTACCGCACTGATAAATCCAGCCAATCTGGAGTCGAACACCAGCTGCCGTGGACTCTTCTCTCCGTCTCGAGCCTCGTTCGGGAATATCTCCCACAGCGCTCTCACTGCCTCGAAGGCTCCCCGACTCTTCTGGTTGTGAACATCAACCGTCCCTCGCCCCTGTAAGTGAACAAAGCAAGAATACGTTAAGCACGGAATCGACATCAACAGAGTGCACGAATGCATGTCAAAAGGATGCAATGCAGATACGGTTCTCATTCATTTCCTAAAATATTTCCATCCCTTCGAAAACTCCATCGAATCCGGAACTTTCAAAACCCTTTGAAAACTCCGTCGAATCCGGAACTTTCAAAACCCTTCGAAAACTCCATCGAATCCGGAACTTTCAAAGCATTTCGAAAATTCCGTCGAATCCGGAACTTTTAAAACCCTTCGAAAACTCCGTCGAATCCGAAACTTTCAAAACATTTCGAAAACTCCGTCTAATTCGGAACTTTCAAGTCCTTTCGAACATTTCGAAAATTTACTCCGTCCCGATTTAAACATGCTTTAAATTCGAAAAACACATCTAGGCATGGAATTTTGCAATCAAAATTTTTATGTCATCTACCCATAGTGTCAATTGAACTACATCCTAGTCAATTTCGACAAAGGCGCATAGCAAAGTCAAAAGCCTCAATCCGGGCACCAAAATCCCTAACTCATTCCTAGTCAAATTTCTAACATTTAAAGAATGCACATTCTTAAAATTAATGGAATTTGAAGGAAGTGTACCTGTCTCTCGATCCCTCCTTTGGAATTGTGGTTCTCCCTAGCCAGGTAGAACTCCGCCGGATTCAAGGGATGAATATTGGTTCGAATGGTCCGAACCAACCGCGTTCTTTCGTCATCGGTCCTTCCATGACGAGCCATTGGTTCCCATTCACCTTTCATGTCGATTTTCCTTCACAAATTTGAGCAAACCTCACAATTTGGGGTGAAAATTTTCTCTCTTTTCTCTCCTCTCCCGTCGAAATTAATGGTGGAAATGGACTGGTTTGCGTCGGCCTTGGCGCTGATTTGAATCTGATCAAATTCAGTCCAAGTCCGGCCGGACTCTTGCTGCACCAGAAAGATTCCTTGCCACTTTGGCCCCTCATCTTCTCACTGTTTCAATTTTACCCTTTTGGCCCCCAAAAGTGTAAAATTTCCCCCCAATTAGACATTTCTAACACCCCATCCCCCGAGGATCAATTCCCAGTTAGTTTTCACTAATGCTCGTCTCCAGACGTTAAATTCCCAGTTAGTTTTCACTAACGCTCGTCTCCAGACGTTAAATTCCCAGTTAGTTTTCACTAACGCTCGACTCCAGACGTTAAATTCCCAGTTAGTTTTCACTAACGCTCGTCTCCAGACGTTAAATTCCCAGTTAGTTTTCACTAACGCTCGTCTTCAGACGTTAAATTCCCAGTTAGTTTTCACTAACGCTCGTCTCCAGACGTTAAATTCAATCCTCAGTTGACGTTTGACATTCAAACGCTCAATCATGTCTCCGGACATTCCAGTTACAATCCCGTCTCCAGACGTTAAATTCAATCCTCAGTTGACGCTTGACATTCAAACGCTCAATCATGTCTCCGGACATTCCAGTTACAATTCCGTCTCCAGACGTTAAATTCAATCCTCAGTTGACGTTTGACATTCAAACGCTCAATCATGACTCCGGACATTCCAGTTACAATTCCGTCTCCAGACGTTAAATTCAATCCTCAGTTGACGTTTGACATTCAAACGCTCAATCATGACTCCGGACATTCCAGTTACAATTCCGTCTCCAGACGTTAAATTCAATCCTCAGTTGACGTTTGACATTCAAACGCTCAATTATGTCTCCGGACATTCCAGTTACAATTTTGTCTCCAGACGTTAAATTCAATCCTCAGTTGACGTTTGACATTCAAACGCTCCATCCTGTCTCCGAACATTTAAGTCAAATTTCCGTCTCCTGACGTCAAAATTTCTATCAGTTTTCACCATTGTTCACTTCCTCGGCCGCCAGTCGTAAGCCCGAACGTCCCACTACAGCGGCCATCAAGGTAAGCCCGCACAACAATCCCTCTTCGGTCATCACCGTAAGCCCGAACATTCCTCCCCAACAGGATCCTAAGACTATGCGTCTAAGGAAGAAACGTCAATTAGCCCCTCAGTTCCTAACTGACCCTGTCGGAACTCTGGATGCTTTTCCCCAACAATGTGTAAGTCTCTCCCGAGACCACATCCCGTTCCTAACCCCGTCGTTAGAACGTCAATCCTTCCGTGTTGATAATAACACCAGTTTAACTCAACCATTCCCATCGTTGCCACCCTATTCCCAGCAGGATGAACCTGGCCGTCATCGTAAGCCCAGCACCCAAGGCACGAACGCCTTCATCTCAGGATAAACGTATCCTCGTTCACTCGGGTCTGAGGCACCACACGCCCTCGTATGTTCCAGCATCTCCGGTTTGAGGCGCCACACGCCCTCGTATGATTCAGCAACTCCGGTTTGAGGCGCCACACGCCCTCGTATGCTCCAGCCACTCCGGTTTGAGGCGCCACACGCCCTCGTATGATTCAGCAACTCCGGTTTGAGGTGCCACACGCCCTCGTATATTTCAGCAACTCTGGTCTGAGGCGCCACACGCCCTCGAAGGTTTCAGAAATCCCAGGTCTAGACGCCTCATAATAGTCTCCATTCAGGTTTCGGTACCTCGCAATGGTCTCCATTCAGGTTTAGATGCCTCCCAACAGTCTCGCTCAGGTCAAGGCCCCCACGCGCGGTCCTTGCACCTACGAACTACGATCGGCTTGATTCCCCCTCGAGATACGTAGGAATTCTTTCTCTAAGGGTCCAGCCAGCTGACCGCCCAGGTCTTTCAAAGTAAGGCATCCCGATTTGGATCCTTATCTTTTTTCAACGACCCCACTTTCTTTGGAAGAGACTTCGCTGAGGGGCTAACTATAAGTACCCAAATCCGGATCGTCAAAATCCGTTAACTGGCCCGCTCCAGGTTAACCGAAACCCGTTAAGCTCCCCGTTGCCAAGCCAACGAGACGTCCCGGGACTGCCCCGTGCATCCCAACGTCGAAACGTACTTAACACACGTCATCACACGTGAGAGTACGGTTTCCCTGAAAAATGCACTTTCCGGCACTTTCCGGGGGCGTTTCGGACATTTTTCGGACTGTTATTTTAAAAACGGACAAAACCGGGACCCGGGCACGAACTCCCACAAGGCTGGTGAGTCATGGGACACTTGGCACGCATGCCACCTCCCTCTAGTCACCTTTCAATCAAAAATCAAGGAAAAAAGACTAAAATACCCCTGGTATGCAGTCCAAGTCCGGCCGGACTCCTTTGCAGACTCTCAAAAATTGCCAGCAAGTCCCTCCAATTTTCAAAGTTTCACAAAACTCCCTGAATTTCAAGCTAAGTCCGGCCGGACTCATGCTAAAATTTCACCTATAAATAGAAGGGCTGTCAAAGCCATTAACAACAACAAAAATTCACTCCATTTTCACCATAGCCACGGCCTAAACTGAGTTCCACTCCCCCCGAGCCTCGGTTTTACCTCATTTTGCGTGAAAACTCCGTATTTCGATCAAATACGACCCCTTCCACTCCAAAACACCGTTCCAAACCACTTTCCGTATCCCGTATACACCCCCCGAGCCAAAGGAGTCGACCCTAGCCATATGTATAACTCCCTTTCCCTAATCTCTCGTTCCGCCTCGGTTTACGCACCAGTTGCTATAACCGTTTCGGACGAACGTCGTTGAAATGTAGACGCCTCCGTCTAACGGGGTCCGATACATTTTAGCCCCTAGATCCTCTTCTCTTCCCGTAAGAGAAGTAATCTCGGGTTAAAACGGCGTTCCGACCCCGTTCCATTTAAATTTATGTCATTTACAATTCCGGATCGATCGATCCGTCGAACGTCATTTAAATTTATGTCATTTACAATTCCGGACCGTTTGATCCGTCGAACGTCATTTACATTTCCAGCAACTTTACAATTCCGAGTCGTTTGGCTCGTCGATCGTCATTTACAATTCCGGATCGTTTGATTCCGTTGATACCGCACTTTAAATACTGTCATTTACAAAGTCCGACCGTTTGGATCGTGATAGTATTTACTTTTCAAAGTCCGAGTCGCAACCCGATTCGTTGATTGCATGTCATTTAATACGTTTTTTCCCGTAAAAATCGTTAACAATGTAATGCCCGGTTCAAAACCGGAGTTCGACCTTCGAACTCTCTTTCAAAATGCGCAAAATGACGTTTGGCATCCGAACGCTCATCTTCAAACTTAAAAGCCGAATTTTGACATTCAAAATCATTTAATACGTTTTTTCCCGTAAAAATCATTAACAATGTAACGCCCGATTCAAAATCGGAGTTCGACCTTCGAACTCTCTTTCAAAATGCGCGAAATGACGTTTGGCACCCAAACGCTCATCTTCAAACTCAAAAATCCGACGTTTGACATTCAAACGCTCTTTTCTTAAAAGTCAACATTTGACACTTAAGATAAACAGATAAAATCAGCATTTGCGCCACTTTTTCCTAAAAAACATCCAAAACCGACGTTTGTCATTCAAACGCTCATCTTTTCAAACAAAGTCACCTTATCAACGTTTGACATTCAAACCAAGATTAAAGCCTGTCATTCAAGCCCCCCATTTCAAAATGCAAACACACACATACACGCACACATTTTCGAGAAAGGTAGAAAGACTCGTCATACGAGGCATTTCGGGTGATCTCGTAATACTCTTCCCGAAACGTAACGTGACCTCCGAACCTAACAATCTCTGGTACCAAATAGTTTTTTACTCGTTTTTGCTACCAATAAAAATGACTCCCTGTTTTCAAAAAAGCTTTTTCCTAAGTTTTTGCTACCAATAAAAACGACACCATTCTCTCTAAAGCCGTTTCTCAACGTTTGGGCTTAAAATACAAAAATCGCGTGGCGACTCCTCTTCCTTCCCGAAAAGCTAGGTCTCAGACACCAACCCTCCGCGAAAGACAACCGCCTTTTCGCTCTGCGCGAAATCCCGGGTAATTTCAGTGTTTTTAAATGTGCGGGGACAATTTCGTAAATAAGAGAAACTTTATTCGTAGTAACATTTTTGTAAATATTTAAGTGAAACTTCGCATGCGTGCGTTGAGAATTAAGGTCGTGACTAATTTCATGACTAAAAAACTTTCTGATTATCAAGCTCAAAAGTTTATGGATATTAATATTAAATTGATATAAATCAACAAATATTGCCACAGACTATCATTTAACACTTCATTTATAAAAACCTCAAATGCCCGTTTGAGGGCCTAAACCCCCAGTGATTTTTTGAAGGTCTCGATATTTCCTTAATAAAAAAACCTTCTAGATACTAGTATCAAATGTTCTGAATATCAATCTCAAAGGTTCTGGATACTCAGAATCCTTTAAAATTGATATTCATAAGGTTTTCTACGCACTGTGTCCATGGCCATAAACCTTCTGGATATCAAGGTCAAAGGGTTCTGGTTATCCCGAATATCTGAGATTGATATCCAGAAGGTTTATTGCTCATGGTCTTGTTCAAGTGTGCTTTTTATTTCACATACAGAAACCTTTAATATTGATATCCAGAAAGCTTCGATAATGATACCCGATATGTTTTAATATTGTTATCCAAAATTTTGAGTTTTATATATAGAAGATTTGTTGGTTATCGACGTAGCGCGCACCAATCTTTCTGTATATAAATCTCAAATGTTCTGGATATCCAGAACCGTTTAAGCTTGATATACAGAAGGTTTGTTGGTTATAACCCATTACACACGTAGTTTTAGTTATTTATAAAAATGTCAATACGGACGAATTTTCACTTATTGTAAAAGATGTCATCGCATATTTATAAACACATTTTTCCTAATTACTTAAAAAAAAAAAAGCGTTTTTAGCTAAATTTTGTGAAAACGAATAGCATGATTTTTATTTTATTTTTAGTAAAAGGCATTTGGAGGTTCAATTTTTTTAAAAAAATTGAACATAAAAAGGAAAAGAGGAGCAGATGGAATGGAACATGCCCGACCATGATGAAGTAGTCATGTGACTAATCATTGATAGTTAGTGGGATAAAAGCAAGTGCAGCGAGCTCAATTTGGGGAAAAGTTAAATTGATATTCACATGAATAAGGAGTAAAATACACTTCTCTTTTGCCAGAATGGTCGTAGTATATACCTAAAAAAGAAGGTCTCATGGTCTCCTGAACTTGTGGTATGCTAATTGATCTTTCTTTTGGGAGGTCATAGGTCGATACCATGAGTTTCAGGATTCTTAGGAGTCCCCCGGACCACATCCGAGCGATTAAGAAAGCATCATTGCTTGCTGGGCTCCGTGGTTTACCTCCGCCAATCAGGATATCAAAAAAAAAAAAAAGAATGGTCGTAGTACTCCCTTTGGTCTTATTTGAAAGTTCTTATTTTTTATATACTGTATATGATTTTTCAATTTAGGGTTCATTATTTTGCTTTATTTATAAATGATAAATTATAAACAGTATTTTGGTGTTTGGACAATTTATCTTTTTAAATCTATAGATTTATAAACCAAAAAAGCCATACTCACCTAACTTTTTCACTCTTTTAAATTTTAAATTTTGAATAATATTTTGAACAATAGTATCATTAATTTACTAGAATTGTTTATCCATTATATATCAATTTTTGAAGAAGCGCGCGAAGTTAATCTAGAAATCTTTAAATCGGGGGATAAAGAGAGTATTGAATTTGTTAGTGATTGTAAATAATATTATTTACCTTTTTAAATATTATTTACACTATGGTTTTTGTCATTTCCTATCCCACATTCTCTCTTTTTCCTCACTTTTAATTCTCACAAAAATACTCTATCATATACTCTCTTTAATTTTTCTGTGCAACACCAATTTTATTCATTTTCAAATGGATAGATATAGCATTCTTTATTTACTTACTTACTTTTAGATCATTTCGGGGTTAAATGTCAGTTTTCGGTCCTAAAATTTTATCAAATATCAATCTTTATCCTTTTATAGTCATATTTAAAAATGACAAAAATTTGGGTGAGAACAGAGATACCCGTTTCATTCATGTGACGGGTCATTCCGACCTGAAACCCGCTCCAGCACCCGACCAATAACCCGGAGTACCCGCCCAACGCAAACCCAACGCAAAGGCCTTCTCTCTCATTCTCTCTCTAGGCAGTTTCCAGAAAGCTTTCTCTCTCTAAACGCTAAAATGGCGTCTAGCTCTCTCTCTCTAAAATCATCGATCTTCACCGTTCTCTCCCTCTGAACGGAGACCTCACCCACCACGAGCTTCTCTCTCTAAAGCGATTTCCATGGCGACCTTGCTTCCCCCAATTGTCTTCTTCACTACTCCCTCAGTCATCCCTGTTGGGCTTCAGAAGGTAAATGACTCACGTTGGGTATGGAGGACTCAATCGTGAGTTGGATCTGCTGGGTAAAAATGCTTGTGAATCAATGGCCTGTTCTAAAAGTTGAGATATTTACTTACAGAAGCCAAAATGCTTGTGAATCTGCAAGTTCTAAAAGTTGTATTCTGCAGTAATATTGAAAAAAAAAAAAAAATTTAAATTTTGTTTTTTTTCGATTTGTGAAAAGTAATAGTTACTATAACATAATGTAATAATTATATGCATATAAAGTAATAGTTTGTATACATTAAAGTAATACATATATACAGAAAAGTAATAGTGTTTTTTCCATGTTTTCTTCGTTTGGCAAAAGTAATACTTATTATAACTAAAATGTAACAAACATGCTATTTATATGTAATAGTATTTGTACATAATTGTAACACATATGTTTAGATATCTATATGTTTTCAAACAATAAGTTACAATGAGTTTAAAATTATCATGATACATGTAAAAGTATTACATTATCTATAGAAATATGTTACAATTTCATCTATCAAAGTGTTACATTTACTTGTATAAACTATTACATTCATATACATAAGTTATTACATTTCAAATGTAATACATATAGTTTGTATTACATTTGAAAAAAATGGGTGAAAACGAGCTTTTGTCTTTGTTAAAACAGGTATTACGTTTACTTATGAACAATGTTACTTTATATGTATACAGTCATTACATTAAGAGATGGTAACTATTACTTTTTCTAAACCACTGAAAAGCCGAAAAAATAATATAAAAACTAAAAAAAAAAAAAATATTCTAACCCAACACAACAGTCATTACATTAAGAGATGTTAACTATTACTTTTTCTAAACCACTGAAAAGCCGAAAAAATAATATAAAAACTAAAAAAAAAAAAGCAAAAATAAAAAATAAATAAAAAATAAATAAAAAAAATATTATGGGTCTTCATTAAGACTGAAGTTGGCTCAAAAGATGAAGGCAAGTTATGGGTCATAGTAATTTTGTTGGCCCAAAATGACGTGTTGCTACACCTTGGGCGTATACCTCCTTTTGGGCTTTTGACTAGGCGCATGAATCATGGGTCATGGGGCTGGATTCGACCCGTCTCATGGATGAGACGGATCATGGTGTTCTCATGGGAGACTAGCTCTTTAAAAATAAACATTATAAAGACAAATGATAACATTGTTTTTTAGTAGGGCTGTTAAATGAAATGAGTTGTTAAATATATTTCAGGTGTATTTTGATTCGACTCGGGTTTGACTTATTAAAACTCGAGCTCGATAATAATTTGAATTGCTCGTAAACAACCGAACAACTTAAATTTCGATTCGACTTAAGTTTGGATCACTATTCCAACTCTAATTCAAAAAAAAACTCAACTCTATAACTTATAAACGATCTCAAGCACTTACATAAAATCCAAACTTGACTAGTTAAAATTAGTAATATTTTTTTTTGGGATACTGAATTTACCCAATATTTTTGTACTTTTAATTATTTCATCCTCTTTATGTCGGGATTTTGACCATTCAACTGCTCAGAGGTCAAGCATAAAAATATAAATAATCTAAAATACAAAAAGAAGTAAAATCATGAAGAGAAATACCCTTGAGGGTAAAGCAAAGTGTAAAAGAAGTAATCACATCCACTTGCAAACAAAACCCTTTCTTCAACTTTCCTCCTTATTTATTATAGAGTCTGTTCGGAGGGAAACGCGTTTTTTCGTCGCGTACGGAAAAACGGGGCACCTTTTGTCGCGCGACATATTTAGTCAGTTTCTGGATATTCTTTTCAAATATTCAATGTTCTGGATATCCAGAACTGATAAAAGTGATATCCAGTTGTTGTGGCTAAGTATGTCGCGCGACAAACGTTGCCCCGTTTCTCCATAAGCGACGGAGAAACGCGTTTCTCCCCAAATTTTAGCTTTATTATAAGTAATTTTAGTGGCTAAAAAATACAATACTCCCTCTGTCCCATGTGAATGTAAACCATTTTCTTGGGCACAATAACTAAGAAATATTATTAAGATAATGAAAATGTGTGGTAGAAAATGAAGAGAGAGAATGAGTGGAGTTAGTAGTAGGTTGGTTGAATAAATTGTATGGTGAAAGATGAAGAGAGAGAATGAGTGGATGGGGTAGGGTGAATATAAAATAATAAATTTGTTTTCATTTTGGGCAGTTTGCATTTACGTGAGACGGACCAAAATAGAAATAAGTTTACATTCACGTGGGACGGAGGGAGTATATTTTTATAACTTTTTTTATATAATGCAATTTTCAAGTTAAAAAATAGATGACATTAAATATAGTTAACACCTTGTGACAAAATTAACACGAACTAAATATTTAAAAAGCGTTAATGCCCTTTTTTTTTCCTCACTCGGAGTGATTGAGATGATGGAAAAATTAGTTTTCACATCAATATTCGATAGAATTTCAACACCTCATTTGATGCATCATCATTTCATTAAAAAAATAACACCGTTAGTTAAAAAAGAATTTAATTGCATTATTTGATAACCATTTAAAAAGTACGTTACATTTTTTAATCACTAAACAGTACATTGCATTATTTGATGCAAATGGGTCCAGTTCGTAGGTCGTTCACATCACTTTCATCCCATTATACATGGTTACAGTTACACCGTTGCTTGAAATTGATTTGGTAAATTGTGAATTTCATCAAACTTAAAATTATCTCATTCGACAAATACAAAAATGAACTAATGTGCCAGAATTTAAACTGCTCACAACGGATCACAAGAACAAATGCGGAAGCGGTGCGAAATCCATTGGACCACAAATTTTAAATGTAGTCACAACAAAAAAAAGGTCACTCCCACAGTCCTAGTCCTAGCTAGTGTAATAAAATTGACACTGGAAAAAAAACGGAAATTGAATGTGATTCTGATCAGGACCACAGTGAGAAGGCTATTGACATTGAGGGCCAAGGTTCCATAGATCCATGTTTATTAAATGAAAAGTTCCTTTAGGCACATTGCTTGCATTTATTTTATGAACTCAGATTTATTGTCAAATCTTGAACCATAAATTCCTGCATTGGGATTAGTTGCAAAGATTGACACTCTATTCTATCCAAAATTTCATTCCAAAATTATTTTAGAAAATACATTCCTGAATAATTCTTATCATTTTTTAAAACTATTTTGCAAAAAATAAAGAAAATTAACTATAAAAATATTTATGCATCTTTCTCGTCAAATCAAAAAATACAAAAAAAAAAATAAAAAAAAAAAAAAAAAAATACATGGTTGTTTTGAGTCATAAATTGAATACAATACCAATTTTTTTATTTTAAATTTGTTAGGCTGCCAGTTTAAAGCTGTCAAATTATTATACTCCATCCATCCGTTCCACAATAATCCGTAAAAAAAATCCCTTTTGGACGTCCCACAATAAAAAATACATGGTTGTTTTGAGTCATAAATTGAATACAATACCAATTTTTTTATTTTAAATTTTTTATTATTTACACAATTTTATGTTTGGACCTCATTTTCCATTATAAGATTTGAATAAATGTCTTAGTTCACGGGTCATGATTCTACATCAACTTGGCAATCCGTAGGGCTTCCACAATTTAAAACAACAAAAATGAGCTTCACTTTCGCAACAAATGTACTAACCCCCTCGAACTACTACTTGTACATGTTCCAAAAATATCAACCAAATGTCTATTCCTCAGCATTGTTCATTGCGTGTAATTCTAACTTCTTTACTCCTCCTCATCCTCCCCACAACTCACTGTTCCGTCACCGGCAGCTGCCACCGCCAGCTCTCCATTGACTACTATTCCAAGTCATGCCCTCAGCTCGAACACCTCGTCTCCTCCGTCACCTCACAGCAGTTCAAACAAGCGCCGGTCACCGGCCCCGCCACCATCCGCCTATTCTTCCATGATTGCTTCGTCGAGGTAATTAGTCCCAACAAAAAAACATGACTTAAAATCTTAGTTGGATAAGTTGTCTGACAATTTTAACTGATCTTACTTTAACTGACGATCCGACAGTTTTAACTTGTTTATAGCGGATTTAAAGACACGTATGTGTGCACTTACATTTGGTTACTATGTGGGTTAATGAATTTTTACATTGTGATTGAATTGAAGGGGTGTGATGGGTCGATATTGATATCGAGTAAGCCAGAAAGCAAAGAGTTGGCGGAGAAGGATGCGGAGGATAACAAAGAACTGGCGGTGGAGGCGTTTGATAGCATAAACAAGGCCAAGGCTATGGTGGAAAATAAGTGCCCCGGCGGGGTTGTATCTTGTGCTGACATTCTCGCAATTGCTGCCAGAGATTATGTCCACTTGGTATGGTTTACAATTTTTTCATGATATAACAATATGCCAATAATATCATATGATAAATCATTATTTAACCTTTTAGTGTGAGCTAGCTAGCTAGTTTGTGATATCAACTAGTGATCCAACGGTTGTAAGGTCAATATAGTACTTTTAGGTTCTGAAACCCAACTCACAGTAATTTCAGAATTTTGAGATATGACATTTTTGACCTCATAGCCATCAGATCACTAATCAGTTTCTAGAAAATGTCTTCCAATAAATAAACCCACAATTCTGGACTTACTGAATCTCTAGCAAGTTCTCAATGCCTTTTCCCTTTTTCCCTTTTGCCTTTTGGACAATACCATGCCCAGTATTGATAAGGAGATCATATTCGAGTGGCCAAATTTTGGTGTTATTTATATTTTCTTGATCATTTGTGATGCTTAATTATTTAATGTTAGAGATGCCTAGTTATAAATCTTGCAAGAAAACATAATATTTTCTTGTCACTACAGCTGTGTGGCTTTGGCTAGCTAGCCGAAAGACAAAGTTTTACAACCTATTTTTTTGGTTCATTTTGTCCATTCTTTGTTTATATGTATCTCCAAATTTGTTTCCACTCTCTCGTTTGATACGAAAGATCGTGATTTCTTTCTATGCTATATGCACTGTCACGGAATGGAATTTGTACTAAAACATTGCGAAATTGTTACATACCAAACTGACACTTAGTGTCTTAAACTAGTATTTCTCGACATCAATATTCTCATTGCAATTGTAACTTATTTCTCTTCGTGTTAGCAAATAAATATATTTGCACTGTATATATGATTATCCCGTTATATTAGGAATGTGCATAATTGATTGTATAGTGATAAAAGTTGATTTGTATATCTTGATAGAGTAGGTCAACTATTAGATCCAAAATTATAGGCATTAGTTTAGTAAGGACTCTTGTATATATTGTATAGATTGGGCAATGAGAAGGACACCAAATAATCTTCCTTTATGGTATCATTCGCTTGGTAACGATCCTTCAGCCGCTATCATTCTTCTCGCTTATCATTCAGCCGCTATCATTCTTCTCGCTTATTTGTGTTCTAAAAGACCCCGCCTAAGGGCGCCTAGGCCCCGCCTAGGCGCTAGGCCCCTCTTCAACGCCTAGTTCTAAGCCCCGCCTAGGTCCCGACTAATCCCGGCTAATCCCGACTAGTCCCCGCCTAGGCGCTAGGCCCGGCTTCGCCGCCTAGCATCCGCCTAGCGCTTTTTAGAACCTTGTCGCTTATTTTCTCCTTCTCAATCCTTCTTACTCCATCAATGGCGGCTGAACACAAATTCCATCCAGCTTTAACTGTCACCAACATCAAGAACTTTATCCCTCTGGTTCTTGAAATGGAAAAGGGACAATATTCTTCGTGGGCTGAATTATTTCGGATCCATTGTCGTGCTTTCTTAGTAATTGATCATATTATCCCCCCACCTTCAACTGATCCTGTCAAATCCACCGGGAATGCTAGTGATATGAGTGCTTCTGAGAAAGCAAAAGAGCCGGCTCGTGACGAGGAAATTTGGTCGTGACTTGATGCACTTGTCCTTCAATGGATCTATGACACGATCTCAAATGACCTCATGCATACTATACTCGAGCCAAATGCTACAACTCAAAAGCAGTGGGAGCGCCTGGAAGGAATTTTCCAGGACAATAAAAACTCTCTAGCGGTGTATTTGGAGAATCAGTTTGCTCAAGTGCGTTTGGAGGACTATACAAATGTCTCCACCTATTGCCGAGAACTTAAGGTGTTGGCGGATCAATTGGCAAATGTCGGAGCTTCGGTTTCGAACAATCGAATGGTGCTTCAGTTGATTGCTGGGTTGCAAGAGAGTTATGATGGTGTGGCTACTCTCATACAACAAAGCAATCCCCTCCCTCCTTTCTATGAAGCCCGGTAAATTGATCTTGGAAGAGACCAGAAAGGCAAAGCAAGCAGCCATGGCTGCTAATGTGTCCGGATCAGCCTTGGTAGTGACGAATCGCGGTGGGTCTGATATAGTTTTTGATCCAAATTCTGGTGGGCAGCAGCGGAATTCCAATGGGCGAGGACGGCAGAATAACGGTGGTAGTAAGAATAAGGGAAAGGGCAAGAATCAGGAAGGTCAAGGTCGAGGCCGTGGTAGTGGTAGTGGTTTTTCGCCTCAACAACAACAACAGCAATTTGGAACGGGTAGGACTTGGCAGCCACCACCTCCTGGTGGAACTATGCAGCGAGTTGGACCCCTCCTCCTCCGGGGTATATTGGCCCTCCACCGCCGTGCCCCTACCCAACAGCCCCACTTTCTCGGCAGACCACTAATCGTGGTATTTTGGGGCAAATACCAGCACAAGCATATGTTGCCCATTCTTTTCCAGCATCCGAGACTTCCTCCTACATGCCAACTGACATTGAAACGGCTATGCATACTATGTCGTTGAATGTCCCGGATGACCGTCTCTATTTGGACACGGGTGCCACTTCACATATGACGGGTCCCCAAGGTACGCTCTCTTCTTATTTTGATTTAAGCAATCACAATAAATCTATCATAGTTGGTAATGGTCAAACTATTCCCATTAAGGGTTATGGACAACACTTTTTTACCTATCCCCTTCCACCCCTTAAATTGTCTAATGTTCTTCATGCTCCAAATATAATTAAAAATTTAGTCTATGTCCGTCGGTTTACACAACTGACAATCATGTTTCTGTTGAATTTGATTCATATGGTTTTTCTGTGAAGGACATTCAGACCGGGATACCCATTCGGAGATATGATAACACCGGAGATTTGTACCCCGTCATAACCAACTCCAACGCTTCCACTTCAACTTTTTCAAGATTTACTTCTTTATCTCCTCGTTTATGGCATGACTGTTTAGGTCATCCCGGAACACCTGTATTTCGCTCCATTTGCAATTCTCGAATTATTGATTGTCAAAACTCTAGTTTTAATGGTATTTGTTCTTCTTGTGTTCTTGGTAAACACGTTAAATTGCCGTTTTATCTATCTTCTTCGCATACTTATATGCCATTTAATATCGTTCATAGTTACTTGTGGACATCCCTTGTCCTTAGTTCTGCGGGTCACAAATATTATGTATTATTCATTGATGATTTCACATATTTTCTTTGGACATTTCCTCCTGAAAATAAATCTCAAGTATTTCCATTATTTCTTTCTTTTAGTCAAATGATTAAAACTCAATTCGAAAGGGCTATAAAGTGTTTCCAATGTGATAATGGCAGGGAATTTGACAATTCACAGTTCTGTATGTTTTGTCAAAATAATGGAATGGTATTTCATTTATCTTGTCCCCACACATCTTCAAAAAATGGCAAAGCCGAACGGACTATTCGCACTATCAATAATTTAGTGCGCACTCTTCTTGCTCACTCATCTTTACCATCTACGTTTTGGCATCATACCTTAGCTATGGCCACTTACCTACTAAATATTATCCCTCATAAAAAGCTACAAAATCTTTCTCCTACACAAATTCTCTATGCTTGGGTTCCAACTTTTGGCCATTTACGGGTTTTTGGGTGCCTTTGTTTTCCCCTTATACCATCTACTACAATTCACAAACTCCATGTCCGATTTAACCCATGTGTATTTTTGGGCTACCCTCAAGATCACCAGGGATATAAATGTTATGATCTCAATACACACAAAATAATTATTTCCCGACATGTAGTGTTTGATGAAACTCAATTCCCATTTGCCAAAATAAATCCCACTGATACACGAGAGTACTCCTTCCTGGACAGTGACACCAGCCCTCTTCTTCATCATTGGGCCCAAAGTGTCCAGCCCACTTCCCCACTCGGCGCCCCACTGCCCAAGTTCCTTCCTTTTCTCAACCTGGAGCCCCACTGGTCCAGGATTCACCTAGCCGGCCCACACCTAATTCGACATCACCTGGCCAAATCTCAATTGGGCCGCCCCTTATGCCCGGTGCCTCTGGCCCAAATAACAATTTTTGTTCTCAGATTAGGCCCAATCCGCCTCCCTCCTCTGAAAATCTGCCAAACCCATCTACCATGGCCCAATCACGCTCTATGGTGACCCGCAGCATGCGTGGGATATCTAAACCTAAATTCCACTTCAATCTTATGTCATCTGTCTCACCATCTCCTATTCCGTCTAATCCGAAAGCGGCGTTTTCCGATCCTAATTGGAAAATGGCTATGATAGATAAATTTGATGCTTTAATTAAAAATAAGACTTGGGAATTAGTACCCCGTCCCTCCAATGAAAATGTGATTAGATGCATGTGGATTTTCTCTCATAAAAAGAAATCTGATGGTTCGTTTGAGCGGTATAAGGCTCGGCTTGTGGGTGATGGCAGGTCTCAACAAGTGGGTATCGATTGCACTGAAACTTTTAGCCCGGTGATCAAGCCGTCCACTATTCGCACTGTACTCAGTTTGGCTCTCTCAAAGGCATGGTCTATTCATCAAATGGATGTTAAAAATGCTTTTTTTACATGGGATGTTGCAAGAAACTGTTTATACGTACCAACCAATGGGCTTTCGTGACTCTAGATATCCTGATCATGTCTGTTTACTCAAAAAATCTCTCTATGGATTGAAACAGGCACCTCGGTAGGGATGGCCAAACCGGACCGGAACCGGACCGAAACTGGAAAACCGGACCGGAACCGGATTAGAAAAGCCCGAAACCGCAATGAACCATCACGAAAACCGGAACTGGGGTAACCGGAACCGGTTTGGAGCCGGGCCGGTTAAGGGTCACCAAAATGGTGAACCGGACCGGAAAAAGCCCAGAACCGGACGAAAATTCATTATTTTTCAATAGAACCGGACCGGAACCGGATCGGAAAAAGCCCGGAACCGGACGAACAGGGGAGAAAATCGAAACCGGATTAACCGGAACCGTGAGCAATCCGGGCCGGTTAAGGGTCATACATTTTCCGAACCGGAACCGGGCCCGGAACCGGTTTTGGTCATCCCTACACCTCGGGTGTGGTATCTCCGTTTTGCAGATTATGTATCCACTATGGGTTTTAATCACAGTAAATCTGACCATTCTTTATTTATTTATGGTTGTGGTTTGGATATTGCTTATATTTTGCTTTATGTGGATGATATTATCCTTGTCTCCTCTTCTGATACTCTCAGGAAATCAATTATGACCACACCATGCGTCCGAGTTTGCTACGAAGGATCTCGGTCCTTTAAATTATTTCTTCAGCATTGCGATTACTCATTATGATGGAGGGTTATTTCTCGGTCAACAGAAATATGCAGAAGATATACTTGAGCTGGCCGGAATGTCTTCCTGCAAACCTTCTGCTACACCTGTCGATACTAAGGCCAAGTTGAGCAAATCTAGTGGGGGTCCATATGAGAATCCGACTCATTATCGTAGCCTTGCAGGTGCGCTACAATATATCACTTTCACAAGGCCCGACATTTCGTATGCAGTACAACAAATCTGTCTCCACCTGCATGATCCACGTAGTTCACGTATGAATGCGTTGAAACGTATTCTACGCTATATCCGTGGTACTCTCCATTTCGGACTCCACCTGTCCCGTTCCTCCATCTCTTCTCTCAAAGCTTACACTGATGCCGATTGGGGTAGGTGTCCGGACACTAGGCGTTCCACTTCTGGTTATTGTGTCTTCTTGGGAGACAACCTAATATCTTGGTCGTCTAAGCGTCAACCCACATTATCACGCTCCAGTGCCGAGGAAGAGTACAAAGGTGTTGCTAACGTTGTTTTCGAGTCATGTTATGTTGGCTACAAAACCTTTTACTTGAGCTACTTGTTCCAATACAGAAGGCCACTCTCGTCTTCTGACAATATTAGTGCTATTTATCTGTCCGGGAATCCTATCCACCATCAACACACAAAGCACATTGAGATAGACATTTTATTTGTTCGTGAAAAAGTTGAAAAAGACCATGTACGAGTTCTTCATGTTCCCTCTCGATTCCAAATAGCAGATATATTCACTAAAGGACTTTCGCACATACTCTTTGATGATTTTCGTACCAGTCTCAGCATTTGTCCTCCTTCCACTTCGACTGCGGGGGTCTGTAAGCAAATAAATATATTTGCACTGTATATATGATTATCCCGTTATATTAGGAATGTGCATAATTGATTGTATAGTGATAAAAGTTGATTTGTATCTTGATAGATAGAGTAGGTCAACTATTAGATCCAAAATTATTGGCATTAGTTTAGTAAGGACTCTTGTATATATTGTTGAGATTGGGCAATGCGAAGGAAACGGAATAATATTCCTTTACTTCATGTAGTTTTTTCTTTGTAGTATGTTATGATCAACCGTGAAACTTACTTTTTTCTTAAATTCAAGTATAAACCAATTTTTTTGTAGAGACTAATATTGTACAATTACATTATGATGCAGGCAGGGGGTCCATATTATGAGGTCAAAAAAGGGAGGTGGGACGGAAAAATATCAATGGCATCAAGAGTATACGCTAACATTCCACACACAAACTCCACAATCGACGACCTCCTCAAGCTCTTCTCTTCCAAAGGTCTATCACTAGAGGACCTAGTGGTCCTCTCGGGTGCACATTCAATAGGCTTTGCACATTGTAAGAATCTTGTGACCCGTCTTTATGACTACCGTGGTACAAAAAAGTCCGATCCATCTATTGATCCTAGACTCCTTAAAGCTCTTAAAATGTCATGCCCACATTATGGTGGGAATACGGATATTGTTGCGCCATTTGATGTTACGACTCCATTTATGTTTGATAACGCGTATTATCAGAATTTGGAGTCTAAATTGGGCTTGTTGGGGACTGATCAAGCTTTGTTTTCGGACCCGAGAACTAAGCCTTTGGTTCAAGCTATGGCTAAGGATAAACAGAAGTTTTTTCAAGCATTTGCATTAGCTATGGAGAAAATGGGGTCTATTGGGATCAAAAGGGGGAGAATACATGGTGAAAGAAGGAAAGATTGTAGTATGCACATGTGATGGTTTTGTGTTTGATTCATCCTTTTATTTTGGAAGGTTTGAGTTTTTTATTTTTATTATTTTCTTAGGGGAGAGGGGAATTTTATTTTGATTACATATAAATTTTTTATTTTTTATTTTTGTGTGTTGGTTTTAAAAGTGTTTGGTTTCTTATCCATTGTAATTAATAAGTATTTGGGACTTGGATCGTCTAATTTGCACATCAATCACATTTTTATATTTTTTAACTTTTTTGGTCAAAAATTAATTAATTTAATCATCAATTAGTTTTTTTTTTTTTTTTTTAACTAAGAGAGTATTTGGCAATCTCAATTTGGAAATTCTATGATAAAAAATGGAGCATACAACAGGAAAAAAAAGGATATTGATGATGTCAAAAACGTTCGTATCATTTCAAATTCAACGGCATGTTGTATCATGTATATGTGAATAGCCTGAAAAAGATGAACAAACACGTAAACTAAGTCGGGGCTTAATCAGCGAAGGTCCTCCAACGTGAGAGTAAGTTTTTGTGTATTTGAAAGCTAATCAATTGATAAAAGTTTAGATTCAAAAGATGCGTTACCAAAAATATGTGAATTATGCTTTGTATTTATAGGTGTACGATTTAGAGTACATCTTTGAATAGAAATTCGTGTTAGAGAATGTTATAATCCTATTTGGATTATAACTACCCACAATCATTGTTTGAGTAATATTAGATAATTGCATTCTTTTCGTATGCCTAATAGGCACGTTATTCGTCATATGATGCTTGGTCGGCATGTATGAATACCGAGGAAAAGAGGAGCAAGGATAGGGAAGACTATTTCCTTGTCCTGTATGATGATCGAGGAGGGTCTCCTCGTCTTTTGGTGATGCCCTTGTCGGCTTTAGTAGGTGCCTTGGTCGGCATATGAGGGGTGCCTTATCGACATAGGTGAGTTATGTGCCTTAGTCATATTACTCGCTCTGATATGTCTAGGTCGACATAGTGGGATATGACAAGTAGGCATGACGAGCATAGCTAGGGAAGCCCACTCCCTATGTCGTATTTGAAACTTGTATGGATTATTTTTTGGGCCCAACCCATTGGGTCTTGCCCGGTTATAACCCACGTCTGTACCTAGGTTTATATCATTCAGTGGCCCCCGACTTTCTAGCTCGACTATGCCGAGTAGGAAGTGGTGCTCTACCTCGTTTTAAATGGATACAAATTGGTTTTTACGAATCTCGAGGCATAATCATTTTATCAGTCGGTTATTACACGTTGGGGAATGCGCCCCATTATTAACGAGACATTCTCCTTGGAAACTTGCCCAAACATTAATGTGGAGAGGTGGAGACGACGCCTTAACCCTGATTTTGACACATACCCGTTTAGTTCTGGGTATAAAAGCCAAAATCCTTTTATTTTGCAATCTTTTATCACTGTTGCCATTTGGGAGAGAAATATTAAGCTTCAAAATCACAAATCGTGTTCTTGAGTTCATTCTTAATTTTCTGAGATCTAAGCTTGATTTCTTCGTGTTTTCTTCATCGGACTTTGAATCAGGTATACATTTCTTCCTTTCTTTTTATTTCTTGCGTTTTTATTTCGCTTTTCTGGGCTTCTTGTTTCTGTTCTTGGTGGGGTTTATAGAACCGCCATTGTTGCTCCATTTCTTGAAGCTTTTCTAGAACCCTTTCCTTATGATTTTCCCCCATTATTAGTCATGGCAATAACATGGAGAAGTAATCCAAATGCCCTCTACTGCTACCACCCAAAATCTTAGGACTTACCAAAGGATTGATAGGACTTGGATGATGTTAAGTCTGAATGAAATTGGGGAGATATTGACGAGGTAGCAATCTCCTAGAACCGACGTGCGTTACCCAAGTCGGTTTAGGATTGACCGCCTTGATATGGGTTCCCCCAATGTCATGTTGTTCCACGGTTAGACCGATATCCTTGATCATATCAACCTCTATTCTCTGACTCTGACCATTTGGAGCATCCGTTGTTGGGTAAGGATCCCTCCTCGGGGTTTAGTTAATAGGACAAGGAGGGACACCCTTCCTCGTCCTCGTCTTTTCACTTGACTTAGCCAAATTCTTATCCTTGTTCTTTCATTTATGCAGCTATGAAGGGAAGCGGAAATAGTACTACTCATTTTACGAGTCCCTCGACTTCTGGGAGGATCGTAGATGCATTCACCGAGAGAGCCCATTCTGGGGTCCGAGGGAGATATCGTGGTAGGTCTAACCGAGGTAGAACCTATACTCCTAGACCCAAACGTGTTAAGGCCGGAGAGCCCATGATTGAGGAATTGCACTCCAAGTATGTAGCGTCGAGGGATGAGTACCGACTTAGTTACCTCCCTGATGCCCCTGTAAAAGATGAAAAGGCAATGGAGTATTTCATGTATTCCTTGAACTATGTTCATTTTTTCTATAAGCAGTTCCAGCTCGGCCCCCGTCTTCCCTTAGACCCATTTATATGTGAGTTTCTTGAGGACATGCAAGCTGTTCCGGCCATGATAGGTGCCAAGGCCGTGAGGTTCCTCACCGGCTTTATAGTATTATGCCGTAGCTTAGGTTTTGAGCCTTGTCAGTCTGCGTTCCACCATTTCTTTACTGTAAATTATAATGAGGATACGAGGGTCTTAGTGGTAAGGAGTGACCCCAAACATCCCAAGTTGATCTACCCCATGTCCATCAAGGTGTCGGGGTGGAATAATCATGTTATAAGAGTGGAGAGCCGACAGGGCTGGGAATTTGCTGCTCCCTTGAAGTACCCAGGTGTGCCTGAACAAGTCTGGAGGCCGGAGTGAAGTGGTGAACTGATTGAGAGGTTAAGGCAATTTGCTGAGGTAGGTACCCTGTGTTGGAAAAGCTTAGAGACCGACCATAGGTACTACATGCAAGCCGGGATCATGCCCGGTCCTTTGGACGGTTTGATGCCTCTCATCCCCGTTACTAGAGGGAATAGGTTTCCCGACTTGAGGGTGCACCCAGGGCTAGTTTTTCATGCCGAGTGTGAGGTTTGCAAGTTGTACAAGGACATATGTCTAGCCGAGGATGGTGTAGTCGGCTGTAATCTTTCTTCCTTCTCGACTTTCCTCACTTGTATAATTTTTGTTGTTTTGTCCTTCCTCATTATTTTATTAACTGTTTTCCTCGTCTTTTGCAGATTTAACTGAATAGAAAATCAAATAGATGGAGGAAGAAATTCTTAACCCTCAAGCTCTGATAAAGTTGAAAAGGAGGACTTCTATGTCCTTGGCCCGCAATAAGAGAAGTGATGACGTTGTTGCTCGTCAGGCAGTCTTTTCAACCAAGGAGGCAGGTGCTTTGCATTTGAAGCTGGTGAGGTTTTTTTAGTGACACGCCCTGGTTTTTGCCTAGACCGCCCTTTCGGGTTTTCAATCTAGCGGGCATCCCTCGTCGATTTTGACCTCTTTTCTTGATAAAATCTTATCCAATCCGGGTCTCTACTGATTGTAGAGATCTGGAACCTTCTTTGGGAGATATCCTAAATCCCTTGAGTCTCCTAATCTTGGTGACCATGTAAATCAACCCTATAAATACTAGATGACTTTCAGTATTTCGAAGGACAGAAAAAAGGACGGACAGTGACAGAAAAAACATAATTTGCTGGTTTCTCTCCTTGAAAGACTCATGCAAATCTCTCTAAAAACAATACCCTAATTCGTCCGTCAACCTTATTGATCGACGAATATCAATATTCAAGCCTAGAATCAAGGCGAAACTCTGTCCAAATCATTTCTCAACCTAAAGGTAAGCTTCCTTTCTTTTCTTCCTTATTTATTCTAATTGATTATTAGAGTGGTATAAATACATCGAATCTGGGATCGACCAAGAGCCTCTTCTGAGCCCTGACAGGTGAATCATCATCAAAAAGCCCGGTTCAGAGCCCTTACAGGTGAATTGTCATCAAAAAGCCCGGTTCAGATCCCTTACAGGTGAATCGTCATCAAAAAGCCCGGTTCAGAGCCCTTACAGGTGAATCGTCATAAAAAAAGCCCGGTTCAGCGCCTTTACAGATAAATCATCATCAAAAAGCCCGATTCAGTGCCCTTACAGGTGAATCATCATCAAAAAGCCCGATTCAGCGCTCTTACAGGTGACTCGTCATCAAAAAGCCCGATTCAGCGCCCTTATAGGCGAATCGTCACAAAACCAACAGGATGCAAAGGACCAGATAGGTAAACCTTTGTTTTCTAACATATTTTTCCGCAGGTTCGGAGCCAAAACAGGCGAATCTTCAGAAAGACGGGTATATTCAGAATTGGGTGATGACTTGATTCCTCAGTATGAGTTTACCTTTTCAAAAAAAAAATCTTCAATTTTCAAAATACCTAAAGCAGCCTTTTAGAGTTTTGAAATTGAACTATGTTTTAGTTTGATTCTCCGATAGAGATACGTAGGCAGCCGTGCAGCACGACTATCCCGATGTTCAGAATGATGTCTTTTCTATCGACGAAATGACTTCTTCCATAAGACTTGTCACCGAGGGGCTCTGTAGACACCCCATTCTGAACCTATCGTAGCAGAGTTATACCACTCTAAGTCTCACCTTCAATTTTAGAGTAAAAATTCACCATTTCGTCATGTTTCGTTATGTTTTGACTAACGGGTGTTAGTTTCGACTAAACTGCATACTAGATAACAAGGGAAGGATAAATCTGTCATTTGTGAAGCCTTGTCCCGCGCGGGACATAGCGTGTCTCGCGTGAGACTACCCCTCTGCAGGAGGGTTCCCTTGTCTATTTCGACCTCTTTTCTTGATAAACTCTTATCTAATCCGGATCTCTACTGATTGTAGAGACACTACCAGAAACAGGTGTTTTAGCGACGGAATCAACAGCGACGGACTCATTCCGTCGCTATTTAGCGACGGAAATTAAGCTTTAGCGGCGAAATTATTTTGGCGTCAAATTTAGCGACGGAATTTAATTCCGCCGCTAAATTCCGTCGCTAAAACGAATATTCCTCGAATATTCGTTTAATTACCGCCACTATTTTGGCGCTTGATTTACCGACGGAATATTCCGCCGCTACTTCTTTATCAGCGACGGAATTATTCCGCCGGTGAAAATATATTATTATTTTTTTTTATTGATCAGCGGCGGAAATTTTCCGTCGGTGAAAATCAAATATTTTTATTTTTTTTTTGAAATATTAGACCGACGAAATATTTCCGCCGCTGATAAATTAAAAAAAATTAATTTATCAGCGTCGGAAATATTCCAACGGTGAAAATAAAATATTTTTTATTTTTTTTTTGAAATATTACACCGACGGAAAATTTCCGCCGCTGAATAATTAATTTTTTTTTAATTTATCAGCGTCGGAAATATTCCGACGGTGAAAATAAATGTTTTTTTTTTAAATTAAACACCGACGGAATATTTCCGTCGCTGATAATAAAATGTAATTTTTGATTATTTTTAGACCTAATTAACAAAATAACAAACTAAAAAACATTAAAATATTTAACTACAACCTAACCCCTAACCCATAACCCCTAACCCATAAACCCTAACCCATAAACTCTAACCCCTAATCCCTAAACTCTAAACCATAACCCTTAACCCCTAAACCTTAACCCCTAATCCCTAAACCCTAAACCCTAACCCCTAAACCCTAAACCCTAAACCCTAAATTTTAAACCCTAAACCCTAAACCATAACCCCTAAACCCTAATAACCCCTAACCCCTAAACCCTAACCCCTAAACTCTAACCCCTAAACCCTAACCCCTAATCCCTAAACCCTAAACCCTAACCCCTAACCCCTAATAACCCCTAACCCCTAAACCCTAACCCCTAAACCCTATGCCCTACCCTATACACTATACACTATACCCTATACCCTATACCCTATACACTATACACTATACCCTATACCCTATACAATATACCCTATACACTATACCCTATACCCTATACCCTATACCCTATACACTATACCCTATATCCTATACCATATACCCTATACCCTATACACTATACCCTATACCTTATACCCTATACCTTATACCCTATACACTATACCCTATACACTATACCCTATACCCTATACCCTATACCCTATACACTATATCCTATACCTTGTACCCTATACACTATACCCTATACCCTCTACCCTCTACCCTATACCCTATACCCTATACACTATACCCTATACACTATACCCTATACCCTATACCCTATACCCTATACCCTATATCATATACCCTATACCCTATAGCCTATATACTATACCCTATACCCTATACACTATACCGTATACCCTATACACTAAACCTTAAACCCTAAACCCTAAACCCTAGTCCCTAAACCCTAACCCCTAAACCCTAAACCCTAACCTCTAACCCCTAATAACCCCTAACCCCTAAACCCTAACCCCTAAACCCTAACCCCTAAACCCTATGCCCTACCCTATGCAATATACACTATACCTTATACCCTATACACTATACCCTATACACTATACCCTATACACTATACCCTATACACTATACACTATACCCTATACCCTATACACTATACCCTATACCCTATACACTATACCCTATACCCTATACCCTATACCCTATACACTATACCCTATACCCTATACCCTATACACTATACCCTATACACTATACCCTATACCCTATACACTATACCCTATACCCTATACCCTATACCCTAAACCCTTTACACTATACCCTATACCCTATACACTATACCCTATACCCTATACCCTATACCCTATACACTATACTCTATACCTTATACCTTATACCCTATACACTACCTTATACACTATACCCTATACCATATACCCTATACACTATACCCTATACCCTATACCATATACACTATACACTATACCCTATACCCTATACCCTATACCCTATACCCTATACCCTATACACTATACACTATACCCTATACACTATACACTATACCCTATACCCTATACCCTATACACTATACCCTATACACTATACACTATACCCTATACACTATACCCTATACCCTATACCCTATACACTATACACTATACACTATACCCTATACACTATACCCTATACCCTATACACTATACCCTATACCCTATAGCCTATATCCTATACCCTATACCCTATACCCTATACCTGTTGGGTTTTATGGGTCCATGCGCAGCAGAATAAGCATCTAAATAACACAAAACACTACAAGAAAAAGGCTTTTTGTGACTGCTAAAAGCCGTCACATATGTACGAAAAGCAGTCACGAAAAGGTAACGCGACTGGGAAATCAATCGCCATGGCAGTCGCGTAAACCCTTGTCGCAATAGCTTAAAGCGACGGGATAAGCAGTCGCCTTAGAGACTTATTTTCCGTGACTGCTTTTTGCCATCACGTAAAGGGTTTTTTAATTTTATTTATTTAATTAATTAAATCACAAATGCAATCACGTTAGCTAGTATAAGGCGACTGTGTATGCAATCTCGTTAGCTTGTGTAAGGCGACTGAAAATGCAATCACCTTTGCTTAGAGAAGGCGACTGAAAATGCAATCACCTTAGCTTGTGTAAGGCGACTGAAAATACAATCACCTTTGCTTAGAAAAGGTGACTGAAAATGCAATCACCTTTGCTTAGAAAAGGCGACTGAAAATGCAATCACCTTATCCCGGATGAAAATGGCCAACCATGTGATTGCTCTGCCATCACATTAGTTCTTAGATGTTTCATTACAATAATATAATTATTACTACATAATATTATGAATTAATATTGATAAAACTTAATTGAAAACAAACTTTAAATCATTTAAAACTAAATATATTCTCTCAAAATAACATCCACCATCACATTTAACAAACTATTCATGTCTTACTAAACTTGTTCAAGAACCATTCTAGCTACCATATTATGTTCAAAAATCAATAGTCTAAGGGTATATACTCCCTTTAGAGCACAAACCAAAAGAAAGATCAGGTAACCATACTAACTATAATCCTGATGCTCCCCCATCTCATCATCACTTGTCTCATTATCATCAGTACCCATCTTCATATATTTTCAAGCCAGGATCATCGACTCCATTCACAGGATCTGCGGGCTCCAATCCATTTGCCTCACGTAATTTGTTTGCATAGGTTTCCTAAAAGAAAAATATGCAAAAATATCTTGTTAGCTAATAATGGCAATGATAAGACCCTTTTAAGGAGCAACAGACTCTTTATAGCAACTGTTAAATATATATCAGACACCCATACATAAAACTCATTTCATTTCAACAACAATGAAATCCCATCAAGTATATTAGGGAGCTTAAGATAAGGTTAGTGACAGAAAGTAACATAATTTGATCCCTCGGTTTTGCATCACTCTCTCTTTCTCTCCCTCGCAAACCCGGATAAAGAAAAACTATCAATTTTCAACATAAAAACTCATAACTCATGAATGATCATCTAGATATTACAAAGATTACTCGCACTATTAGACAAAACAAGAAAATTATCAACCGGGTATCAGCAGGCCAACCAGAGGTTGGAAACATTCAACTCTAGTGTCAATAAATTAATAAATAACTGCCTAGCAAGTACAATTTCAATAGCCCTTGCAATCATTCTACTACAATTTCCAAGACAGAGGAAAGGTTTCCAACCAGAGTGAAACGGTAGACAAAGGAAAGGTTTCCAAGACAGTAACCAATAAAAACGAGAACCATTTTCTTCTCTTTGTTAACAGTCACCGAAACAAGAAGAATAATGGGAAGGAAAGATCCAATTTTACCACAACTTATTGACTCCTTTACATGCATTAACTTTGTCAAGAAAACGTAACTCACCTAATTATAGGCCTTCTTAGAATCTAACTTAACAAGTAAAGTTTGCCTTCCCACTTCTTTCAATGATCTCCACAATCTCATCTTACTATTAGTTAAGGAGAGAAGCCTAGCGGACTCTCCCAACACCTTGAACACCTTACCCAAATAAACTTTTCCAACTTGTAAGCAACCCCCAAAATAAATTTTCTTTTTCTGAAATAAACATTTTCTTTTCCAAATGTTTATAATTACTCAAAACCATATTTCATCACAACAACAATATTTTCTGCAAATGATAAATTAGAGAAGTATTTAAAATATAAAAGGCAGTAGTGTGGCTTGTTAGCTATAGAGCGACATCAACACTCATCCTGGTGCTATGAACAGAATTTTACCAAGGCCAAACAACCTAACAAAATTAGAAAGACCCTCAATTTTGCATCACTCTCTCTCCCTACACTCTCTACCACAAGTGCACAAATATTCACATGCTGGGGGAGGGCAGCTTCTTAGGATATTGCACTACAAAACTATAAACACAAACACATTGCAAAAAAAAAGAGATTAAATATTTCTTGTCAAAAAAAAACTAACCGAAAAAATCTATGCATCTTCGGTGATAAATTTCTTCTCAGTGCTACCTCCGCGTTTAGTCAAGTGAGTCTCATTAAACAATTCCCATTGAGTTGGGCCAAGAAAAGCTAAGCTGAGCTTAAGTTGGCCCGACTATACTTCAAATTGGACTCTCAAATGCCATTAATAATATATTGTCCCTCTACAATATCGACAGAGTGAATGCAGAAAAGAGTAAGGGCAACCAACCGTGGAAATAAAAATAAGGAACTGGAGTATAAAATTGTGCTGCTGATTTCTCACCTGTAAAGAGCAGCATACAGCAAAGATCAAATTTCAAAGGCTAAACTCCCGCTGCAGCTTTGACCTCGGGATCTGACTTACCCTGAGTAAATTTTGTTTCCTGCAAAATCATTTATAGTGGCATGACTGGCATCTATGTCCAAGTAGAAGTACATATAAAAATGCATACAAAAATAACTATTCAGTTTAGACTGATTCTCTAACGTTTATTGATACCGATCAGAAGACTTCATATTCATATGCGCAGATAGATAACCACAAATGATATCCAATAGTGGAAAGTAATCGTGGATCAACTCATTAATCCCATTGAAATACTGACAAGCTTTCAAATTTTCTGTTCAATAAAAAAATAACTTTTCTTAGAAAAGGCAAAAATAACTTATAAAAAATTTAACAAATCATTTGAAATCTGACATCTAAAAAGTATTTGAAAACAATTAAGAGAGCTTCAAAGAAAAAAAAGTGAAATAACGCTGGAGAAAAGAATCTAACAGAAATCAAAGCAAATCACAACTAGCAGAACAAGAAGAGAACAGGTTGAACATACTTATCCATGATGGAGAGAAGCTGTTTCCTGACATCCTGTACCCTCCTAAGAGATCGGGATTGTACAAAGTTTTCAAAGCACCATGGCCCTGAAAAGTTTTTCGCTTTCCAGGCTTCATAAACAGCAAGCAGAGTCAAGTGATCCCCCTCGGGCTGGAAGAATTTGGCTCTCTTTTGATCAGCTTGAGCTTGCTTTTCCCTTGGACTATAGAAGATATTTCTAGTCTGGATCATCGCTATAATAGTTAATATTTCATCACTGCAACCAAGGTCTACACTGTCAAGAAGCATCTTGGATAGTGGAGGATCCAAGGGGAACTCTGCCATTTTCCGACCCAATTTGGTTAGAAGTCCTTCCTCTGGACTAGTTCCTTCTATAACTATGGTTGTCATTTGCTAATACAGAAAGCATTTCACTGATATAGATAATTCAATTTGTGTTAAAAGAAGCAGCTGCTATAGCTTTCTTTATAGTCTACATTTAGAAACATTAGGATCAAATAGCTAACTCTTAGGCACAAACAACTTTTTTCTTTATTTTATTTTCTGAGTGTGTTTAACACCAAATAGATTTGAGTACCTAAAATCTGGCTTCGTTGGTTCATTTGCAAAAATTGTTTTAGCCAATGCACCTCCTTCCATCAAAGCCACTGGAGTCAGGTAAATTCTATCGGTAACGTCACCAACAGCCCAAATTGTTGGAACTGATGTACGGGAGTATTCATCAACCTGAGATCATTCGCACAAAGCAAATCTAAGATTCCGTAGCAAATATACATACAATGCGCACACACACACGCAGATGAACCAGAGAGAGAGAGAGAGAGAGAGAGAGAGAGAGAGAGAGAGCCCATCAATGAAGCTACCATTATTGCTCCATTCTTTGCTAATTCCACGCCAACTCCCTCCAGACCTAGATTCTGCAAGGACAGCGAACCATCAGCTGCTTGGATCACAGCCTGAGGTGAATCCTCTGTATGGAACTCAATTCCTTTTACAGACATTTGCTCCTCAACAAAGTCTCTAACCTGCACAAGTCAAGGAAGGGAAGCCTCCGTATGAAGATTTCCAATAGAAGAATATATAAGCAATATCATACACGCCTTGCTATGGTCCTAACCTCCTCATCAAAGCCTCAAAAAACTTTCTTTTGTCGAATAAATACATGGACATCACTTTTCCATTGAAAATTCCAGCGAACTTAATAGCAATGTACCCACCTCCAACAATTGAAATTTTTGTAGGTTTTGAGTGTAAATCAAGAGCAGCATCGGAATCAATCACATATTCACTTCTAGGAATTTCAGGAATGAATGGGCATCCCCCAACTAAAATGAGAATGATTTTTGAAGTGTAGCGTTTCCCATCAACATCCACTGTATGTGGGTCAACAATCTATTAATGTAATAATTAAAAATTAACAACTCACGAAAACAAAAACTGAGTAAGCAGTACAACAGTGGAGGAAAAGAAATATTGTACTTTATCATTAATCAAAATCCAGATATCTTCGCATAATCCCCACTTAAATCTCAACATCCCCGTTACTCTCTCCTCCCCCAATCAACTGCAAATGCCCAGTAATTTATGTAATCAAAATAAACTAGGAAACAAGAAAATTAAGTCACCGAGTAGACATGGAGAGAGAGAGAGAGAGAGCGCGAGAGCGAGAGAGAGAGAGAGTCACCTTATACCTTGGAATCACAAGAATCGGTGCTGGAGGAAGAATCGCCTTTGCCGTTGCCGCTGGAAGAGGAAACGAGAGTGAATGTGAGAGAGGAAAAGAAAAGGGTTTTTCTAAATTTTCTAAATTACAGTAGTTGTAATCGTGGAATGCTAATAGAAAAGAAAAACGTTTTTTATTTTATTTTTCATATAAAGTGATTGCAAAATCAGTCACTTTTAAAAATAATTAAAAATTCAATTTTAAATTGTTTAATTTAATATTTTTATAAAATGCGATTGCTAAAACCATCGTCTGTCTTTGATAAAAATACAATCGTGTTAAAATTTTACATTCCCGCATCTGGACTACGTTGTTAGCATCAAGGGCAAAGCGTATATGTGATGGCATCCGTGACCGCTTAGCCATCACGCTAACCTAATGTGACTGCACTAAATGCAGTCACAAAAGCCGTCTCCTTATATAATCAAACGCGACTGCTTTTTTTGCCGTCACCAAAAGCAATCACGAAAAGTCAATTTTCTTGTAGTGAAACCCAAAGCCCTAAGATCCGTTCTATACGATTAAATTGAATTCCTATGAGATAGAATTACCAACCTTTATTGCTTTCCGGTCTTGAGCTATCGAACAATTTATCGGTGTGATTTTTGAATCACAATCTTCGATCTTCAAAAACCTTTGAACCTTCAGATTGCTTTGGACAATTTGAACTCTAGGCCTTGATCGTCGTACGAGCGAAGACCCTCTAGTAGTATCCACACGTTAGAATGAACCAAGAACAGTTCTTGAGAATTTCTAGATTCTTAAACCTATGGAAGAAATATTGAGAAACCTTTTTGGTGATTTTCTCTCTTGAAAATTCGGTTCAATTTCGGCTGTTTACAGACTCATATTTATACTACTTTAGTATTAGAGTTTGTGCCCTAATCAAATTAGGAAACAAGTGTAAACCGCCTCTGTGGCTAGTTGTGTCGCGCTACAGAACATGCCAGATGGCCAGTTGTGTCGCGCTACAGAACTAGCCAGATGGCAAGTTGTGTCGCGCTACAGAACAAGCCATATCAGGAACTCTCAATCATTTCTTCCTTTGGTTTAAACAATTCATTCTAGTTGTGTGTGACCCAATAGGATTATATTATGTTGGCAATGAGCTCGATCATATCGATCCTCATAAGACATAAGCGGACTCTAGCAAGCCATTATGTCTACCCAAATAATATAACGTAAGAGTTCACGTTTCCAATGGTACACTTCCATTTCTCCCTTTGTCTCACGATGTTATATTGAACACAAGTCATGGTCCACGTCAACTTGTATTTGTTCAATGCTTTCTCGATCTTGAGTATAATGATAGTCCAATCATATTGGGGTGTGGCCACACGCTTTTCATCATTATCACTCATCGAGGGGCCCAAGCAAAACATCTCTCTTTCGAGGGACAAATTCCATCTTGACTTATCATCCTTCCCATCATGAATCCGATCATGCCAAAGATAGCCTTTATAAATATCGTGTTAAGATATCGTTTGACTAAAATCAAACATGACTTTCATCATATGTAAGGTCATGATAATCTCAGGTCTAGGGACTAAATGAAGTGACCATATGAGATTTAATTATGACATTTGACCATGACATAAATCTCATACGGGTCAAGTCCAGTCACTTGTTCTCTAACAAGTACCCATAATTTCAATGTGCATCTCTATGCATATAATCATTATATGATTATCCATTGACAATTATACTAATTATTCTCTTAATAATCAGGGACGGAGATTATTACAATAAATATGCAACTATATAATAATCAAATAATAAACTTAAACGATAAAGATGATACATAACGGTTTTCAGTTAAACATAACTAAAGCCTAGGGCATTACACCAATAGTCTCCCACTTGAACTAGGCTCCTTATATGTATCGAATACTCATGGATCTAACATGACCATCATGCTTCTGCCTGTGCGAGGGTCTTTATAAGTGAATCCCTTATGTCATCATCGGTTGATACTTTGTATATCTTAACGTTTTCTCATTCTTTATGAAATCCTCGAAAAACGTCTAAGTGAGTGTTTGGATTGCTGTTGTGAACTTGGTTCCATTGTTTGCACAAGTGGCACCACTATTGTCATAACAAAAGTTTCATCGATTAGTGATACTTGGAACATTTCCAAAATACTAATGAACTTTTGATCCAAACTGCCTCTTTTAACCACATCATATGTTGCTAAAATTTGGCCTTAGTAGTAGAATCGGCTACAATTTTGCTTGGAACTCTTCCAATCAAAACTTCACCTCTAATAAACATAAACACAAATCCTAATTGCGATCTTAAATCAACTTTGTCAGATTGGAAGCTAGCATCTATGTAACTCTTACAACAAGATTAACTTCCAATCTTTCAAATTCCAAGAACATATCCTTAGTTCTTCTTAAGTACTTAAGGATCATCTTGACTGCCATCCAATGGTTCTCAACAGGATCAGATTGGTATCGACTTATCATGCTCAAAGCATATGAGACGTCGGGTCTAGTACAAGTCATGGCATACATGACAGATCCAAATGCCGAAGCATACAGAACTTCATTCATTCCCTTTGCTCATCAATTGTCATAGGACAATGAGTGTTGCTAAGAGAAACACCATGACCCATTGACAAGCTACTCTTCTTAGACTCTTCTAAGAACCTTGTCAATGTAAATATTTTGACTCAAACCAATTTATCCTTCTAGATCTATCTCTATAGATCTTGATGCCAAGGATGTAAGCGGCTTTACCCATATCTTTCATTGAGAAACCTTTCCTTGACCAAGACTTGACAGTCTTAAGTGTCGGAACTTGTTTTTCTAATGAGTAAGATATCATTGTAATAAAACAATAGAAATAATACTACGCTCCCACTGAATTTCATGCATACACAAGATTCATCTTTGTTCTTTGAGGAAGTCAAACTCTTTGACCAATTCATCAAAACGAAGATTCCAATTCCTTGAAGCTTGCTTCAACCCATCTCATGGATCTTTGCAACATGCATACTTTATTAGAGTTTCTTGGATCGACAAAATTCGGTTTGTGTACCATACACATCCTTAATAATCTTTCCATTTAAAGAAAGTCGTTTGACATCCATTTGTCATATCACATAGTCACAATATGTGATAATGGCAATTGAAAATCTAACAGACTTCGACATTGTAACTGGCGAAAAAGGTTTTAACATAGTCAATACTATGAATTTGCCTAAATCCCTTTGTTACAATCCTTAGTCATGAAAGTATACACCTTCCCATCCATGTCGGTCTTGAAGACCTACTTTCATCCCTTCAGTTTTTACACCTTCAGGTAGCCCAATCAAGTTCCAAACTTGATCATCAAACATGGATTGCAATTCGGACTCCATGGTTCCTAACCATTTATCCAAATTAGGAGAGGACATCGCTTCTTGATATCAAGTAGGATCGACATTCTCAATGACTTCCACTTCATCACTTTCCGCAACGAGAAATCACTATTTCTTGAGTTCGGATCGTGACCTATCCAATCTACGATGGACTTATGCATCTTGAACCGGTTCCACAACTCATTGTGAACTTGGTTTCATCTCTACTCTTGGTTCCATATTATTTTCGGGTTCTTGGACTCCTTTCAAGATTAATTTTTACTCCCACTAGATTCTTTATTGAGAAACTATTTCTCAAGAAACAAATCGTATAGAGCAACAAACGTTTTGTTCTCTTTGCGGTTGTAAGATTAATTCCCGAAAATAACCTAGTCAGATTTGGTGCTAACTCATAAGAGACAAGTCTCTTTACATAAGATTCGCAACCCCAAATCTTCATGAAAGACAAACTAAGTTTTCTTCCATGCCACATCTCATGTGGGGCCTTTAGGGACCGATTTAGTAAGGACTCGATTCAGTGTAACCGCATTATTTCTAATGCATATCCTCAAAAGGAAATAGGAAATAGGAAAGTCTAATTGACACATCATCGAACGAACCATTTCTTACAAGGTTCAATTCCTCCTTTCAGACACACCATACAATGTGGTGTTCTGGGTTGAGTCAACTCTGAAACGATATCATAATTTTGAGATGATTGTCAAACTCTTGGCTCAAATATTCACCACCTCGATCTAATCGAAGTACTTAATAGTTTTGCCAAGTTGTTTTGTACTTCATCCTGAAATGTTCAAAACATCTCAAACGATTCACCTTTGGACTTCATCAGATAGACATTGTCATATCTAGATAAGTCTTTAGTGAAATGTGATGAAATACCGAAGTCTTTCCCTAGCAATGCTACTTAATAGTCCACATACATCTCATGTATAATGACCAATAAGTCACTAGCCCTCCCACTACTCTTAGTGTAGGGTGGTTTGGTCAATAATCTCAATAAATAAGATCCACATTCCTCAAATGATTCATGGTCATATGAGTCTAAAAGTCCATGTTAATGGAGTTTAGATGTATGTTTCTTATTTATTTGACCAAGCCGGCAATGCCATATGAACGCGTTGTTCATATTGTTCGGTTTAGATTTCCCATTTATATTATAGATATTTTCAATATTATTTTGTTTCTCATCTTCAAGGATATGAAGACTATTCAATGACATATGCAATACAATAAAGCATATCATTAAATATAAAACTTCTTATTTTCAATAAGAAAATTATATCCTTCATCATCCATATAAGAAACGGAAATAATACTTCTACTCAAATCTGGAACGTAGTCATACTTGTTCAAAACAAGTACTACTTCACAAGGTAAAGTGACTTCATAAGTCCCTATGGCTAATGTAGCAACCCTTGCTCTATTCTTATGCATAGGTTTAACTTACCTTCTTTGAGTAGTTTTCTATTCTTTGTTCCTTGCACATTTAAAAATGTGGGATCCAATCCGGTATCATATACCCAAGAACAAGAAATCGAAAGGAAAATATCTATCATATAGATACTTGAAGTAGTAGCAATCATATTGCCCTTCTTCACCTTTTAGGCCTTCCTAGTAAGCCTTACAACTTTGCTTCCAATGACAATCTTATTGTAATGACAGCAAACTGCTTCCTTTTGAGACACTTTGGGTTGAGACACTTCGGCTTTGACAACTTTTGTCCTAGGTTTGACAACCTTTGCTTTACCTACTTTTCCTTCCTTTTGAACCCCTTTCTTGTGTTAACCATTAACACACTTGCGGATTGCTCCCTTTTGCATCTCATGCATCAAGAGCCTTCACCACAACATACATCTTTTGCCTAGTTTGCACTTGGAACATTTCCTTTGTGCGGTGTGCTAGAACAAAAGCAGTTTCCATGTGTTCAAGGTTCTTCATAAGAGCCTTTAAACATGGTGGCAAGTATAAGGCAAGCAATGCTATTAGAATCATTAACATGTTTCTAATGTTGCTCCTTATTTGCCCTTTGCAACATTTGCAGTGGGTTCAGTGGGAACGGATTCGTCAAGAACGTACACATTTACCTAAGAACCATTCTTTAGGCTTCTGATCCAATCAGAATTATTTGTATCATTCCTTTCGAACTTTGTCCTTCATAAGGACGAATCGCAATTATCATTATGTAATGCTACTTCTACAACAAAATATACAAATTATATGAACACATATCAATACCAACACATTTATCATCTAAGAGCAAATAATGTATTTTACAAATACTCCCACTAAATCATACACCTTCCAATGCCAATAAGCATAATATGCATTTAATGGGCTAAGATCCAACTTTAATTTAATCTCAAGTACGCTATGGCGCACCGCTCAAGATTAAATTAATTAGGTAGAAAACATCAATCATATCGTATACGACTCTTAGATCTTTTATGAGATTTATTTAATACATCATATGTCTAAGCATATTTTAATCTCATCTTATGCCTTGGGTCCAAAACCATTTTGATAACCCAATTAAGTTCATCCACTTTAAACGTATAGGAACCACCATTTCCTCATCTTGCTCGCAAACGGAATAGAATCAAAGCACCTTGCTATGGCAAGCCTACCCAAAACTATCTGAGTGGTCTCAAGTGTTTTAATCATGGATTGACATAAAATACTTAAAACTTAAATGAAGGTTCTTTAAAGTAGATTATAAGCATATCAACAAGGATAATCATAACTGTGCACCAGGTAAGTTCCCAAGAAAATAGGTGAGCCACAAGGACTGCTTAAGTACCAAATCTTCCTTCGACAGAACTCTCCTAGTCATGCACAATTATAATATAAGTTTGAGTGCAACATAATCAATACTTTGTATACTGATTTGTTTCTCTTAAACAATCAGACTCATAAACTGATTTGTTTCTCATAAACAATCAGATTCCTTCAAATTTTGCGTAAACTGACTTGTTTCTCGTAAACAATCAGAAAATCAAAATTTAATGTTTCAAATAAACATTTAGGAAATTATGAATCAATGTTTCAACTAAACATTTAGGAAATTATGAATCAATGTTTCAACTAAACATCTAATAAAATTCTTAACACTTAAGAACAAATAATTCATGCATCGCAACAATAAATAAAAACACATTTAAATTAATTAAGCATTCATAAACAATGAATTAATCTAGCATAGCCCTATAAAATCAATTTTCAGAAATTTATAGCATCCAGATTAAGACATGAACATATCAGATTGTAAACATATTCACAGATTAGCATGAAAATTCAACAAAACTGATACTGCCCAGATCAGGCATATTCTGTCGCGGGACAGAAGCTTCCTGAAGACCATATATGTCGCACGACCAGACACTGACCATGGCCAAGTTCTGTCGCGTGACATACCATAGCCCAACTACCAGATTTTCAATCGTGGCCTACTCTGTCGCACGACTCGAGTAGCCAGTTTGGCAGTTTTTCGAATTTCAATTAATTCCAATCATAAAGCAATTAAATCAATAAAACAACCCTTTTTGCAGATTTAATTCATCATAATCAGAAAACGATTTACACATTGTTTCACATAAACAATCAAAATTCTATCGCATACAAAAACATGCAATAAGCATATAAACAATTTATATCTTAATTCTAGCATGTTAATTCAAACTTAACCATACGAACGGGGCTCTGATACCACTGTTGGGTTTTATGGGTCCATGCGCAGCGGAATAAGCATCTAAATAACACAAAATCCAAAGCCCTAAGATCCGTTCTATACGATTAAATTGAATTCCTATGAGATAGAATTACCAACCTTTATTGCTTTCCGGTCTTGAGCTATCGAACAATTTATCGGTGTGATTTTTGAATCACAATCTTCGATCTTCAAAAACCTTTGAACCTTCAGATTGCTTTGGACAATTTGAACTCTAGGCCTTGATCGTCGTACGATCGAAGACCCTCTAGTAGTATCCACACGTTAGAATGAATCAAGAACAGTTCTTGAGAATTGCTAGATTCTTAAACCTATGGAAGAAATATTGAGAAACCTTTTTGGTGATTTTCTCTCTTGAAAATTCGGCTCAATTTCGGCTGTTTACAGACTCATATTTATACTACTTTAGTATTAGAGTTTGTGCCCTAATCAAATTAGGAAACAAGTGTAAACCGCCTCTGTGGCTAGTTGATTCGCGCTACAGAATATGCCAGATGGCCAGTTGTGTCGCGCTACAGAACTACCCAGATGGCCAGTTGTGTCGCGCTACAGAACAAGCCATATCAGGAACTCTCAATCATTTCTTCCTATGATTTAACCAATTCATTCTAGTTGTGTGTGACCCAATAGGATTATATTATGTTGGCAATGAGCTCGATCATATCGATCCTCATAAGACATAAGCGGACTCTAGCAAGCCATTATGTCTACCCAAATAATATAACGTAAGAGTTCACGTTTCTAATGGTACACTTCCATTTCTCCCTTTGTCGCACGATGTTATATTGAACAAAAGTCATGGTCCACGTCAACTTGTATTTGTTCAATGCTTTCTCGATCTTGAGTATAATGATAGTCCAATCATATTGGGGTGTGGCCACACGCTTTTCATCATTATCACTCATCGAGGGGCCCAAGCAAAACATCTCTCTTTCGAGGGACAAATTCCATCTTGACTTATCATCCTTCCCATCATGAATCCGATCATTCCAAAGATAGCCTTTATAAATATCGTGTTAAAATATCGTTTGACTAAAATCAAACATGACTTTCATCATATGTAAGGTCATGATAATCTCAGGTCTAGGGACTAAATGAAGTGACCATATGAGATTTAATTATGACATTTGATCATGACATAAATCTCATACGGGTCAAGTCCAGTCACTTGTTCTCTAACAAGTACCCATAATTTCAATGTGCATCTCTATGCATATAATCATCATATGATTATCCATTGACAATTATACTAATTATTCTCTTAATAATCAGGGACGGAGATTATTACAATAAATATGCAACTATATAATAATCAAATAATAAACTTAAACGATAAAAATGATACATAACGGTTTTCAGTTAAACATAACTAAAGTCTAGGGCATTACACCAACAATACCCTATACCCTATACCCTATACCCTATACACTATACACTATACCCTATACCTTATACACTATACCCTATACCCTATACACTATACACTATAACCTACTCCCTCCGTCCCACGTGAATACAAACTTATTTCCTTTTTGGTCCGTCCCACGTGAATACAAACTGCCCAAAATGGAAATAAATTTATTCTTTTATATTCACCCTATCCCACCCACTCATTCTCTCTCTTCATTTCCTACCACACATTTATTCAACCAACTCCACTCATTCTCTCTCTTCATTTCCTACCACACATTTTCATTATCTTAATAATATTTCTTAATTATTGTGCCCGAAAAAATGGTTTGTAATAAGATGGGACGGAGGGAGTATATACTATACCCTATACCCTATACACTATACACTATACACTATACACTATACACTATACACTATACACTATATCCTATACCCTATACACTATACCATATACACTACACCCTATACCCTATACCCTATACCCTATACCCTATACACTATACACTATACATAAGTGTATAGTGTATAGTGTATAGGGTATAGGGTATAGGGTATAGTGTATAGGGTATAGTGTATAGTGTATAGTATATAGGGTATAAGATATAGGGTATAGTGTATAGGGTATCGGGTATAGGGTATAGGGTATAGTGTATATGGTGTAGTGTATAGGGCATAGGGTATATAGTATATGGTATAGGGTATAGGGTATAGGGTATAGGGTATAGTGTATAGGGTATAGTGTAAAGTGTATAGTGTATAGGGTATAGTGTATAGGGTATAGGGTATAGTGTAAAGGGTATTGACTCATATTTATTTTTTTGAGAGTAATTTAAAATAACTTTCATGTTTTATATAAATAAAAATAACGATATTTATTAAATTAAAATTAATAAATATTTATGATTTATTTATTTTTTCAAAAATAATATTTATTGACTCATATTTATTTTTTTGAGAGTAATTTAAAATAATTTTCATGTTTTATATAAATAAAAATAATGATATTTATTAAATTAAAATTAATAAATATTTATGATTTATTTATTTTTTCAAAAATAATATTTATTGATTCATATTTATTTTTTTGATAGTAATTTAAAATAATTTTCATGTTATATATAATAAAAAAATGATATTTATTAATTACAGTGGCGGAAATTTTCGTCGCTGAGGATAATTAAACCAGCGGCGGAAATTTCCGTCGGTGCACGTGCCACGTCATCGATCCATGTGAACGTAAAGGTTAGCGTCGGATTTATCAGCGACGGAATATTCCGCCGCTAAATATTAATTATAGCGTCGGAATTTTAATTCCTCCGCTATTATAGCGTCGAAATTTTAATTCCTCCGCTATAATTAATATTTAGCGGCGAAATATTCCGTCGCTGAGGGTAATTATAAATATTGATTTTGGGATTCTGAAATCAGTTACGCCTTTTTATTTCCCTCTCTCTCTCTCTCTTCCCGCTATCTCTCTCTACCCGCGACCTAGCTCTCACACCGCCGTCGTCCACCTCTCCACACCGCCTAGCTTCGCCGTCCGTCCACCTCTCCACCGTCTCCGTCTCCGTCTCGAGCTGCTGCCGCCGTCCCTCCGTCCGTCCGTCCCTGCTTCCACCGTGTTTCTCTCTCTTGCTCTAATCAAGGTAAGCTTAAATTAAAATTAGATCTGAGTTGGATTTTGTTTATTAATTAAGAGGAAAAATTTCAATCTTGTTATTGCACTGTGAATGTTGTTGATATGGGTTCCATGAAGTTGTAATTTTGTATTAATTTTCTGTTTTTTTTTTGTGTGTGTCTGTTTGTTTGTTGGGGTCTGAATTGAAATGGGAGCTTTACCATTTAAATTGATAAGTTTGTATGTATGAAACATGTGATTGAGATTTGAGACTCATATAGGTTGTAAAAAAATAAAATTAAATGTTGAGAAGAAATTCTCATGGCTGAAGTTCGTGAGGTAGGGGAAGAATTCTAATTTTGATCGTTCTTAATCGAAATGGTGTGATTTTTCATTTTCAATGGAGTAGGTTTCAGAAAGAGAAAGGTTATATATTTTCCATAATATTTTGGGTTTCTCTCAACGTGTACCGTAAAAAGACGCAAAATTGATTAAACTTGGATAAGTCATAATTATTTCCATCATGATCGAAATTAAATAATTCTTGGTCTAAATAGAGTATTTTTCATACTACTATTTACTTATGATATACATAGTTATAAAATGTGAACCAGCAAGGATTTATAAATCAAAATTGATTAAACTTGGATAAGTCATAATTATTTATCATTAATTTTCGTGCGTATATTATGGGTACTTACTCTTGTACCATTTGTGCTTTTTATATGGGAAAAGTTATAGATTAGCATAATACTTATTATGGGTACTTACTCTTGTACCGTCAAAAAGATGTGAATAGAAAAATATTGTTTCGGAAGGGGTTTAAATGGGAGGAAGGATAAATGGGTAGGTAACACTAACGGGAGGAATTAGACAAGGTGTAAACTTAGTATTATTTGCTTCAGTTACAAACAAATAAGTAAGAAAACTGTGGATGAAAGAGTTTAGGAACATCTAGTTCTATATCCCATTTTGGGGCGATTGACAGATCGCGGACGGTGATTATGTCGCCTACGTTTGAGCGCCTGATATCAATCCTGGCACCCTAGATGCACCTTATATGAAACAAACTAGGATACAGTTTCTGTATGTCGCGTAAATAAGTAAACCAACATTTAAGGTGTAGTACCTGAAATCATAAAATGTGCTTTGAGAACCATAACTGAGAATAAAGAGTATCTATGAAAATCACAAAAATAATTGATAAAGAGCTAAAGAAAAAACGAATAATGCGTAATCTAAATGGTGGTAATAATCAATTTAGTTATACCGAATCAGAAAAGACAAAAAGAAAACGATATGTTAGTAATATTAACGAATAGAAGAAAACATATGCCACCATAAAGAAAATGATAAATAACCGTACTCATAATCAAATATGTAGCATGTTATATTTAGTAAACATAACATGTTACATATTTAGTAAACATAACATGTTACATATGCAACAATTAGATAAGTTACTAAATATCTAATTTTCAAGTTTTTTAAAGTCAAAGGGGGAAGAAGGGGGGTGAATGTCTCAATAATGTAACATATTCAATTGCACACTACTTTAGTGGTTCTAGATCCCATTTTGGGGCGATTGACGGCATCGCGGACGGTGATGTATATCGCCTACGTTTGAGCGCCTGAGATCAATCCTGGCACCCTAGATGCACCTTAGGGTATTGTGGTTGGTGGTTAACATCTTAAAATATAAACAAGATGAGAGTCTTTCTCACCCACAGCTATCAAAATCCGTCCATCTTTGATCAAGAAAGATAGAGCAAATAAGTTCTCTACTGTTTGAGCAAAGGATTTTCTGTTTAATAAGTGTTTTTCCAGTTTCACTGTCCTCTTCTCTCTAAGGATCTCAAACATCACAGCCATGTTTGTGACAGTGCCTGTTTACTCTTCACTGGTGTTATATGGTCACAAGTAAAAACAAGGTAACAGTATAACACCAGTGAAGAGAAAACAGAACTTTCCTCCAATTTATTCAATCTCCACCTTCCATTTACTCAAGATCCTGATTGCAGAATCTTCCTCATGAGCTTGAAAGCTGGCGGTGTTGCCCTCAATCTCACGGTTGCGAAGCAATCGTGAGATTGAGGGAAACACCGCCAGCTTTCAAGCTCATGAGGAAGATTCTGCAATCAGGATCTTGAGTAAATGGAAGGTGGAGATTGAAAAAATTGGAGGAAAGTTTTGTTTTCTCTTCACTGGTGTTATACTGTTACCTTGTTTTTACTTGTGATCGTATAACACCAGTGAAGAGTAAAACAGGCACTGTCACAAAGATGGCTGTTATGTTTGAGATCCTTAGAGAGGAGGACAGTGAAACTGGAAAAAAATTCTTATTAAACAGAAAATTCTTTGCTCAAACAGTCGAGAACTTGTTTGCTCTGTCTTTCTTGGTCTAAGATGAGATAGGGTTTTGATAGTTGTGGATGAGAACGACTCTCATTTTGTTTATAAATGTTAATTTAATTCATCATTGTAAAATTATATATTTTACAACAAAGAATTAAATATTAATATTTAAAATTATTCACAATAGTAATAATTTAGGTCTATCCAAAAGCCGAAATTTCTTTATTTTCGATTATAAAGCAAGTAGACAAAGTGATATTTGCATTTCATATAATCGTGCATTTCGGGATGGGATAGGTTTATCAAACAGGCACTTAAAGGATGGTTAGGTAGGGACACCATTATCCTTTAGTTTAGTTTGAACTAGAGCTCAAGATTTGTTGATACTAAGAAGCCAACCCCAATTCTAAACCTAATTTTGAATATTAATAATTTACAATTATTCACAATATTAATAGGTAAAAAATCCCAAAGACCAATTTAAGGCAAAGATAGAGCATTACAATGGAGAAATTGTTTCCCGAGAGTATCAATTTCAACAAGACATTCTTGAACTCTCGCTTTCACCAAAAACAACACCGGAAACTTATTGACAGGAGGTATAGCATGCCATGCATCCGGTCTCTAAAAGATTGGAAGATTGATTGGGATCCGCTCCGAGCCGCTTCGTGCTTTTGGGATTCGGAGCGACATGTGTTCACCCTATCGTACAACGATCTCGATGCCAATGATGGAGGATTTTTGAGCACCGATCGGTGTGGCCGAGTCGAGGACTGTGGCATTTCCTCGAGACAGACGATCGCTACTGAGCAACTATCCGAATTCTTGGGATTATCGCCAGACCGGGTATCGGGCATTGTCATTGACGATAGATTCATAGACTTGACTCATATAGCCAGATTGAGTCAGACCAGCCCCGGACTGTTTGATCTATCCACTTCCTTAGATATATTCATGTTGCTCATTCTGTCTGCGCACTACTTCTGCGGCTACATCGGAGTGTGTCCAGCTACGCTGTTAGAGATCATCAGGCAACTGAGAGGTGATCGAGGAGTTGACATCCGACATATTCAATCTGGACAGGGAGCGATGGACATCATTCCACTGTTGCTAGCGGAGACACACCACGGCATTGATAGATTAGCCGGAGGATCCGAGTACATGGGTTCAGGCAGCCCCAAATTACTATCATTGTGGCTGTTTGAGAGATTGTGCTTGATCTCGCCACTGCCAGAGGAGCAGACGACATTACCTTGGGTGACTGGACAGCGCAGGATATTGAGGGATGCCGCTACTGAGAGTTGGCATAGGAGGTTGGCCTTGGCCCAATATGAGACCGCAAACCTGTACTATTAGATTCCGGCATGGGGATTGAAGACTATGAGAGATATTCAGGACGAGTCAGTGATTGTCCGACTTCCGGGACTACATGTATAATCCTTTTGCATTCCATCTCTAGTGAGCAGACAGTAAGGATATCCGCAGCAGACCATTCGGACTTTGAGAGAGCAGTTGACGACTAATACCATGCTGATGATTATGACTGAGCCTCAGACTACACATTTCTTTGGCAAAGCATTTCTAGAGGGCTTTCTTCCGATACGACCACTACTCCGTCAGACTAGAGGTAGCACATTTGTGACCACCGAGTATCTGATATGGTACGAGGAGAAGCAAGGTCCTGTACAGCTGATGATAGAGGCTCGACGTCGAGAGTATTTTGGGGCAGACTATTCTTCCAGCCGAACATTAAGAGACATAGAGGCCAAGAGCAACCCTGATGAAATCACTGGCGACATTGCAGCAGATTATGAGAGACGGGAGCTTCGGAGAGATGCTTTGAGAAATGATCCCGAAGTGATAGCTCGCAAGGAGGCCTTGAGGCAGGAAAGAGCAGTACTGAGAGCTACCATACAGATTGATCCACCGGCTCACACGATACCTGAGTCAGGACGAGGTCAGACTGACTTTTTTGACATACCTAGACCAAAGACCTCCTGGGGACCGAGGCGAAGGAAGAGTAGAGATTCGAGTTCGGGAGCGGGAACGAGTTCCTAGACACTTTAAGAAGACCTGTTAATATATTGTTAAATATGAGTTAGAAGCTTTATATTTATTTTAAGAAGATCTGTGTTGCTTTTAAGTTTGTAATTCAAATTTAGGGAATGATAATACGTTAATTACTTCTAAACTGTTAATATATTATGAAATCAAATAATTATTAACATCCCAATTTTGTTTCATCCGTCGATTAAATTGAGTGTACGTATAATATATGGATTGCAATGCAGGAGTGATGTCTGCTAATGATGATCGTAGTTGGATGTACAAGCGGAAGTTGCCGAATCATTGCAGTATCAATCCTGAGTTTATAAGAGGGTTGAAGGGGTTTATTGAATTTGCTGAATCAAATAAAACCAGTCACACGAATGATGAGGGTAAGATTAGGTATCCATGCACCATCTGTTGTAATGTCAAGTATCTAAGCTTGATCGAGACTCAGAAACATCTTTTGCGTAACAGGTTTGAAGTTGGGTACAAACGGTGGACTCGTCATGGTGAGCTGAGATTGCGCACAAATGTTGCGAATAATCCCCCCGGGAATATTCATGTACCTCCCGAACCCGAACCTATTATTCAGGACAATGAAGAACCACCTTTGAATATGGAAGATATGGTTAGGGATGCAGCCGGTCCTGAATTTGATTGGTCAGAGAACCAACAGCAAGAACCAACCCCTGCAGCCAAGAAATTTATTGATGCTATGGACTCTGCAAAAGAGAAGGTCTATCCAGATTGCGAGATCAGTGTGTTAGAGGCTGTGGTTGAGCTCCTTAACATAAAGGCTGATTGCAATATTAGCCAGTCTGCTTATAATCGTATCATGAAAGCAATTAAGTGGATGTTGCCGAAAGAGAATAAGATGGTTACAAACTTTTATGAGACAAAGAAGTTGGTTGGGCAGATTGGGCTATGTTATGAAAAGATTGATGTGTGTAAGAATGACTGCATGCTATTCTACAAGGAAGATTCACAGAAGACAGAGTGTTCAATTTGCGAACAAAGTAGATATAAGCCAAATCGGAGGGGGAGTTCAAAACACAAGAAAAACAAACCACATAAGCAGTTGCGTTACATGTCGTTGATTCCAAGACTGCAACGCCTCTACGCATCTAAATCTATTGCAGAGGCAATGCGTTGGCATAAGGAAAGTTTGTGTGAAGAGGGTGTGTTGATTCATCCCAGTGATGGGGAGGCATGGAAACACTTTGATGAGACTTATCCTGACTTTGCGTCTGAAGCAAGAAATATACGGTTATGCATCTCGCTTCCGATGGTTTCAATCCGTTTGGTCCTGGGGCAAAATCTTACTCTTGTTGGCCGGTTATAGCCACTGTCTACAATCTTCCGCCCTGGTTGTGTATGAGTGATCCCTACATGTTCTTGTCGTTATTCATCCCCGGCCTAAATAGCCCTGGGAGGAACATTGACGTCTATCTCCGACCTTTGATGGACGAATTGAAGCAGCTTTGGGAGGATGGGGTCGAAACGTGGGATGCTTTCAAGCGACAGAATTTCAGCATGAAGGCTGCATTGATGTGGACAGTTAATGACTTCCCTGCATATGGGATGTTATCGGGTTGGAGCACCCACGGGAAGTTGGTCTGTCCATATTGTATGAGTGACACAAAGTCTTTCACGCTCACGCACTCTGGAAAACCATGTTGGTTCGATTGCCATAGACAATTTCTTCCGGAGGACCACCCATTCAGGACCCAGAAGAATGCGTTTAAAAAGAACAAGATTGACCATGATGAGGCCCCGATTCGTTTAAGTGGTGACACGGTCTATGAGAAGGTATCTACATTGCCCAATCCTCGGTGGGGGAAAAAGTTTTCAAAGACCAAAATACAAGGGTTTGGGACTACCCATAACTGGATCAAGAGGAGTATATTTTGGGAGCTGCCATACTGGAAAACAAATCTCATTCGACATAACCTTGACGTGATGCACATTGAGAAGAATGTATTCGATAATGTTTTTAACACGTTGATGGATTTCAAGGCAACAACTAAAGACAACGAAAAAACTCAAATGGACCTTAAAGAAATCTGTAAGCGGCCGGCCTTAGAGATGGTACGCGTCAATGGTAAACCAGTTAGACCGATGACTCAATACGTGCTTACAAAGGAAAAGAAACTCCTCCTCCTGAAATGGCTCAAGGATTTAAGGCTTCCAGATGGTTACGCGTCTAACATTGGTATCTGTGTCAATGTAGAGGAGGGGAAAGTGCAGGGTTTGAAGAGTCACGATTGCCACGTTTTGCTGGATAGGCTACTTCCGATTGCTCTCAGGGGTCTCTTGCCTGACAATATCTGGGTGGCGTTAACAGAGTTAAGTGAGTTTTTCCGAGAGTTAACATCGACCACACTGCGTGTTGATCACATGAAAAAGCTTGAGGAGAGCATCGTAGTGACTTTGTACAAACTTGAGAAGATATTTCCTCCTTCATTCTTTGATTCTATGGAGCATTTACCGGTTCACTTGGCATACGAAGATAGAGTCGGTGGTCCAGTTCAATACAGATGGATGTATCCATTTGAGAGGTAATTGAATTTATTCCATTTCTAAATAATTTGAGCGTTAACAATATACCTTCTTTAACATTATTTATGTTTTAATCTACGAATGACTTTTAGGTATCTAGGCCAATTGAAAAGGAAGATGAGCAATAGGGCCATAGTCGAGGCCTCAATTTCAGAGGCTGTTATTATAGATGAGATTGTTGCCTTTGTCGGAACATATTTTCCTTCTGATGTTGATACGAGATTGACTAGGGTTGGCCACAATTACGATGGTGGTTGTCCATCTAAGGGAAACATCTCTGTATTTTCATCCCCTGGTTGGTTCCTCGGCAAACGGGTTGGTAGGCGTACGTTAACCGCTTAAGAGTTTGCTGCGGTTGAAACATATGTTCGTCTTAACAGTGATGAGGTTGGGGAATATATCAAGTAAGTCATTGATGTTATGTTTTCACCTCGTCGATTAAATTATGCATGTTTAATTACCTGCATATGAAATGCCTTGTTTAACCCTATTGCAGAATGTTTGAAGATTTAGCTCAGGATTTATCTCCAGAACTCATCGCAACTAGGACAGACAGAGAATTTCCAAACTGGCTAAGGAAATATGTAAATATTTCATTTCATTCAAATTTATTCTATACGCTTTTTCAAACATTCAATCTTAAAATTGTATTAAATTGGTTACATATTGTCTTATAGATAGCTGAACATCCGGGTGATGCCAAAGCTGCGAGGTTAAGACATTTAGCATCAACTCCGTACTTGAACATTAATTTATACAACGGTTATTTCGTGAATGGCTATGTGTCTCATACCAAATCTTACGGGGGCTCTAAATTAACATGGAATATCGGTGTGAAGCTTAAAGGAAACCTTGATTATTATGGCATCCTGAAAGAAGTAGTCGAGGTGGAGTATTTGAGTAGAAGCAGTGTTGTCTTGTTCAATTGTGATTGGCGAGATGCTGTGCGAGGTGTTAAGAAGCACGCCATATTTGACCTCGTCGATGTAAAGGACTCGTCCAGACACAATGGCTACGACGTCTTCATCTTAGCATCTCAAGCACAACAGGTATACATGACTCCCTACCCTCGTCCGCGACCCGACGGATGGTGGGCTGTCTGGATGACCAAGGCTAGGAGCATGATTGACAGCCTACCCTCGTCGAGAACTACAGAGTTGTCATTAGAAACACCCTATCAAGAGGATGAAATGCCAGTGCCACCTAACGTTTCATCAGCTAATCATCCATTAAATGATGTCACTCATATTCCTCAAAATGTTGATGAACCCGAGGAGGATATCTTACCAGTGAATTTGCCAACTCCTCCGCCTCGTTCAGGTCATCTCGCGCACATTGATATTGATGAATCAGAGGAAGAGGAAGAGGAAGAGGAACCAGAGTTTGATTCATCAGAGTCCGAAGACGAAGATGAAGAACTCGAGTTTTGTAGTAATTCAGAGTCCAGTGATGATGATGGGGACGAAGATTAATAATAGTTTAAAGTTTTATATGTATTGTGAATGCTTTAGATTATTAGAACTTTAAAGTTTTATATGTATTGTGAATGCTTTAGATTATTATTAATAGTTTAAAGTTTTATATGTATTGTGAATGCTTTAGATTATTAGAACTTTAAAGTTTATATGTATTGTGAATGCTTTAGATTATTATTAATAGTTTAAAGTTTTATATGTATTGTGAATGGTTTAGATTTTTAAAACTTTAAAGTTTTATATGTATTGTGAATGCTTTAGATTATTAATAGTTTAAAGTTTTATATGTATTGTGAATGCTTTAGATTATTAGAACTTTAAAGTTTTATATGTATTGTGAATGCTTTATATTATTAATAGTTTAAAGTTTTATATGTATTGTGAATGCTTTAGATTATTAGAACTTTAAAGTTTTATATGTATTGTGAATATATTGTTTCCTATTGTTAAAATTGTATATTTTAATATTTTTACTGTAATACAGATATGAGTTCTAGTAAAAAGGGTAGGAAGACACGGCCCATCTACACATCTATTACTAGACGCAACCGTCCCGATCCAGTACTGATCATGATGCCGATGTCGACCCTACCCGTAGTATTACTAGCTCCACCTCCACCTTTGGGGCCGATACTCATACTACTGTCGATTCTGAGGGGAGGATATTTGTCGAGATATCGTCACATTATGACCAGTAAGTAACTCTTCATTAATTTGATATAAGTTGGTTCCTTTTTGTTTTATATATAATTCATTATTTAAGTTAAAATGTTATTGTATAAATATACTCGGCAGGTTTGTAGGTGGATATCCTACCACAGGGACTAAGATCGGGCAGTATTGACGGTCTCGGCTCATGACAGAGTTTTGGCCCAACTGAAAATCATTGCCAGCGGAGCAGAAGGAGGATGCGTGGGAGGAGTTTAAGGTAATGTGTTAATGGTTTTTATTTAAAACTTAAATGTTAGTTTGTTATTAAAATGTTATAATTAATAATGATTATACTCTTTTAGTTTTGTAATGTTATCATTATATGTTGTAGGGGAAATATTGTTGGGCGCCGGAAATCGACGAGGCGACGGCTAGATTTGTTTTCAATGTACAGGCTCATAAGCTATTTAAGGATCATATTGGTAACATATTTATCTATCCTTAATTAGTTTAATTAACAATGATTATACTATTTTAATTTTATAATGTCATCATTATATGTTTACGAGATATTCATATTTTTTATAGGTAACACGAAGAGACAATGTTATACTAATCGGCTCAAGGCGAACCAACAGCCCTTGAGACCTACTTGGATGACCGAGGAGGTGTTTCTTCAATTTTGCGAATATTGGGGATGATCACGGTCGGCGAGCATCACTACCGCATGGTATGTATGTTAGTTTAAATGTAGTAGTGTATGCATGCTTTTAAATAGGTTTATGTACGTATGTTAGCTGGGAGCCATGTTGACGCTATGAAATCCATGGTTTTAGTGTAAATGTAGTGTATGCATGCTTTTAAATCAGTTTAAATGTTGCATTTATACAATTTAAAAGTAATAATCTCGCTTATTTTATTTATAGGAAAGGGATCATGGCCCGAATGTCAGTTTTTTGGATGTTTACACTAGCACCCATCTTCGGAATCCTACAGCGCCCGATCAACCTCCGCAATGGGTTGACGATCGCTCTGCTAATGCCTTTGCAAGTAAACTATTATTAAATGACTTGATTTTGAATATGTAAATTTATTTATTCCCCTTACATTGTGTATATGATTATAATTGTTTGTTTTATTTTGACAGAGTGCATATCAAGCCGCCGTTGTTTCCGAAGGAACGCCTCCCGGCTAGCCCGTTCCCTTCGTGCCTGATGTTTGGCGCTCGGTCACCTCTGAGGGACATTCAAAGAGAGGAGCCCGAGTGTTAGGGATGGGGGATTACGGGCGGCAATGCCCGTCGACGTCGACCAGCCGTCGGCCAAATGTTGTCCCGACCACGTTTCATGATCCGAGAGTCGACACTCTGCAGGCTGCGTTGGATGAGGAGAGACGCGAGCGGGCAAAGCTTACGGAGGCTCATGCAGAGACTCAAAGACAATTGGCGCTGTTGATGGCTCGTTTGGACCAGGACAGGGGTAATTTTCGGCCTCCCCGGAGTTGATTACGGACTATTTTAGACTTGTTTGTACTATTTTATACTTGTTTGTAAACATTTGAGATATTTGGTACCCGCGGGAGCCCCTATCCCCCCTCCCCCCCTCTCCCCCTCCCGATTTGGTACGGTGATATTTAGTCTTTAGTTTGGTACGCTGATATTGATTTTTAGTTTTATAGTTTTAATTTTATAAATTGAATTATTATATCAGGTACAAAATTTTTTTGGATAATTGATATTTTAAATTATTTTTTTTAATTTATTTCAGTATCAGCCAAGGAAATTTCCATCGCTGAAATTAATTTATTTTAATTACAGCGACGGAAATTTCCGCCGCTATATCAATTAATTTTAATATAATTTAAATTTAATTTTTGTTTTCAGCGGCGGAAATTTTCGTCGCTGTAATAAAAATTAATTAAAAATAAATTAATTTCAGCGTCGGAAATATCCGTCGCTGAAATTAATTTATTTTTAATTAATTTTTATTACAGCGACGGAAATTTCCGCCGCAATATCAATTAATTTTAATTTAATTTTTGTTTTCAGCGTCGAAAATTTCCGTTGCTGTAATAAATTTATTTTAAATAATTTTTATTCCAGCGACGGATATTTCCGACGGTGAAAATAATTTAATTTAATTAATTTTTTTACAGCGGCGGAATATTTCGTCGCTGAAATGAAAATTTAATTAAATTAAATTGATTTAGCGACGGAAATTTCCGTCGCTGATGTAAAAAAAAAACACCGACGGAATTAATTCCGTCGGTAAAATCAAAATATACCGGCGGAATTTGAGCCGTCGAAAAGCTGCGGCGGGCTGGTAGCGGCGGACCACCGGCGGAATTTTTCCGTCGGTGTTTATATATAGCGACGGAAATTTGAATTTAGCGGCGAAAATTTCCGCCGCTAAAACCTGTTTTTCTGGTAGTGAGATCTGGAACCTTCTGTGGGAGATATCCTAAATTCCTTGAGTCTCCTAATATTGGTGACCAAGTAAATCAACCCCTATAAATACTAGATGACTTTCAGTATTTCAGAGAATGGACAGTGACAGAAAAAACACAATTTGCTGGTTTCTCTCCTTGAAAGACTCCTGCAAATCACTCTAAAAATAACACCCAAATTCGTCCAGCAACCTTGTTGATCGACGAATATCAAGATTCAAGTCTAGAATCATGGCGAAACTTTGTCCAAATCATTTCTCAACCTAAAGGTAATCTTCCTTTCTTCCTTATTTATTCTAATTAATTGTTAGAGTGGTATAAATACATCGAATATGGGATCGGCCTAGAGCCTCTTCAAATCATGGAGATGGTCTCGAAGCAATCGATATCATATTTCATTTAATCTAATTAAATGGATGTTTTTCTTCATTTATTAAAACCATTTATTTAAAACCCCCTTAAGCAAGACTGATCTTCGGATTGGGTGGATGCGGTGCTCCCTGACCTTTCAAATCCATCACTTAAGCCCCGAACCCAAATCTCTTTTAAATGGTTTTTCTATATTTTCCTCCTAATAATATAGGTGGCGACTCAAACAAATAAATGAAAAAGAGGAGAAATTTTGCATCGCTACAGGGGCGCTGGTGCCTCCACCGAGGAAGGAAAGGATGGGCAGATTGCCCATGTCGAGGAGGGGCATAGCTCCCAGGCCCTGGTCCCAGAAGCTGAGGAGGCCCTAAGGCAGGTCGGTCTGACTAAGACCGAGGAGCCAGAGGCCATCCAACAAACTCCTGGCCAGAAGAGGCCAAGTACTGAAGCCCCCCAAGAGGAGCCCTCCTCTAAAAGAATTGCTATTGATTCTTCCTTCGAGGAAGTCACTGCCCGGTATGTGAAAACTTATGCTGAGGCCGAGGTGGTGACCAAGGAGTTAATCATCTACCCAACAATCAAGGGTCTTGACGTGCTGGCCAGGAAGGGCCCCAAACTCAGGCTAGGTCGGCATGTTGTCCATCGTGCTATGAACGAGGACCTGCTCGACCATTTTATTGATAATAAGCCGAGCAGGGATCACTTGGCCAACATAAAAGGCCTTATACTCAGTGAGGTAAGCCTTCTAGTCATTTCTTTTTTCCTTTCTCGGTTTTCATAGTACTTATACTTTTTGCTCATAATTTTCTTTGTCGGTGTAGCTTGCAACTGTGACTGCCTAAGAGGCCATCAGGAGCAAAGCTGCTGATAAACTTGAACAAAAGCATGATCGGTAGATCGAGAAGAATAAGGCCGATTTGGACAAAGCCGTGGAGCTTCTGAAGTCACTGAGGGCCGAGGTCGACGAGCAGAAGGCGGCCAGGGCAGAGGCCGAGAGAGCCTAGAAAGCTACCAAGGAGGCTCAAGCAAAAGCTGAAGAGGCCAGCAAGGCCGGGCAGGCTGAGGTTAAAAGGCTTCAGGCCGAGCTGGGGGGAAACGCCGAGGAAGCAGATGCTCAGTATAAGTTGTTGGAGGCTAGCTTGCCTTCACAAATTGCTGAGGCTATCTCCCAGTTCAAAGTTAGCCTGACTTTCAAGCAGGCCTTGGCTAATAAGATGACCACTATGTATTCTGATGGCTATCTCCATCTAGCTAAAAGAGCTCTAGTGGACCCATCTTTGAATGCCAATGTAGGCTTGCTAGCTCGGCTCATCTGTCAAGATGCCTACGACGACCTTGCCCGGACGAGGCACTCTCTCATGCCTTACTCAGAGAACGTGCTCAAGGTGATTACCGCCCAATATTTTAGGGAAGGAGGAGATGCGTGGGTCCCTCCTCCATTTTATCCTCAGAACATCAACGCTTTAATAGAGAAGATTCAAGACGAGGAGGCATCTGACGAGGAAGGTTATGGCGAGGAGGAGCAAACTGAGCAGGTCACCACCCCAGAAGCTGATGCTGATCAAGATGACTTATTTAGGGATGGGGATCAACCTTGATAGATTTTTTTTTATCTTTTTTGATGTATCATTTGAATATGCCTATATGTACTTCATATAAATATAATGGCTTTCTTCAACTCCTTGTTGCCTTTACTGCTTTGATATGAAATGTTGTATGTTGAATGAATGTTGTATGTTGGATATTTGTCTAAGTATCCAACTTTCTTGAGAAGTCGAGGAAGGTCACCTCGTCATTTGTAATTAGTTCCTAAACCGAGGAAGCTCATTCGGTTTAATAACTTGGATAAGTAGTGAATTTCATCAAGCCGAGGAAGATCATTTTACACTTAAATAATTTGCAAGTTTGTCTATTAAGCTGAGGACGATCATTCGGTCTACCATTTAAATAAATTTTTAGGTGTTATCTCTCCATGTCAAGGAAGGTCATTCGACATAGGTCTTAGATAATTTTTTGGTTTTATCTCTCCATGCCGAGGAAGGTCATTCGACATAGGTATTAGATAGTTTTTTTTTTTTTTGGTTTTTTATCTCTGCATGCCGATGAAGGTCATTTGGTCATATGTTTTCGATAAATTTTTGATGTTTTATCTCTCTATGCCTAGGAGGGTCATTCGGTCATAGATGTTAGACAAATTATTGAGTACTTATCTCTTTATGCCGAGCAGGGTCGTTCAATCATAAGTCTAAGACAATTGTTAGACTTTATCTCTCTATGCCGAGTAGGTTCATTCGACATAGCTTTTAGATAAATTTTTGATGTTTTATCTCTCTATGCCGAGGAGGGTCGTTCGGTCATAGATATTAGATAAATTATTGAGTATTTGTCACTTTATGCCGAGTATGGTCGTTCGGTCATAAGTTTTAAACAATTTTTAGACTTTATCTCTCTATGCCGAGGAGGTTTATTCGACATAGGTTTTAGATAATTTTTTAGGTTTTATCTCTCTATGCAGACGAAGGTCACTCGGTCATAGATCTTAGATAAAGTGTGGGATTTTATCCCTTCGATGCCAAGGAGGGAGCTCCTCATCTTTTCATATTGCTAGTCATTTGCCTTGATGAAAACTGAATCTTTATTAACTGAAACATGATTACATCAAACTGCAATCCTATTTTACTTGAAAATAACTTGAAAGACTAACAACGACTAATCTATTACATTAAAAACAAACTATAAACTAGTGATAATACTTTCGTAGATGATTAGAATGACACGGATGTTTCAGCTCTTGCCCATCTGGAGTCTTCATTCTGTAGTTCCCTTCTCTGATAACTTGAGTGATGATTTAGGGGCCTTCCCAGTTTGGGGAGAGCTTGTTTTGTTCTGCCTTTCTGCCAGTTGCTTCGATTTTTCTAAGTACCTAATCTCCGACTTGGACCCTTTAGTCATGATAGGCTTTAGTCCTTTGCTTGTAGTTCACCATCCTCATCTGAGCAGCTAATCTTCTTTCATCTACTAGGTCTAAGTCCAACATCCTACTAACCTTGTTGATTTATTCATCATAGTTTGAGTTTCTTGTTTTAAGGATAGCCATCTCAGCTGGTGTCATAGCCTTAGATCCGAAGGTCAATGCGAATGGGGTTTCCCCGATTGGCCCCCGGGTAGTTGTGCGAACTACCCACAAGGCCAAGGGAAGTTCGTCCAACCATCTACCATCACTTCCTTCTAGGTTCTTGGTTAGGGACGTTAGCACCAGCTTGTTGGCTGCTTCCGCTTGTCCATTGTATTGAGGTCTGCTTACAGATAACTTGATGTGTCTGACTCCTATTCTGTTCAGTTCTGCTGTAAATGCCTTAGAGAAGTGAAGACCATGATCTGAGATAATAGTGTGTGGAACCCCGAAGCGACACCAGATGAAGTCATGGACGAAGTTGATTATGTTCTCCTCTGTAATTTTGGCTAAGGATTTTGCTTCTATCCACTTGTAGAAATAATCGACTTCCACGATCACGTACTTACAATTGCCACGAGCGGGGGGGGGGGAGGGTGGGCCCAAAGATGTTGATTCCCCAAATGTCAAATGGCCACGTAGGTATTATAAGAGTCTGATCCACTACTGGGAGCCTAGGAATATCAACATATCTCTAGCACTTGTCACACTTTCTTACGTAGGCTTACGCGTCATATCTCAGGTTTGGCCAATAGTAACCTAGGGTGATGATTTTTTCAGCTAAGGTTCTGGCCCCCGGGTGACCACCACATATGCCTTCGTGGACTTCTGCCAAGGGATTTTCTATTTCCTTGGGATAGACGTACCTCAACAGGGGCTTTGTGAATGATTTTCTGTAGAGAATCTCGTTCAACATTGTGAACCTTACTGACTTCTTCTTTATGAGCCTAGCATGTGTCTTGTCCTCAGGGAGTTGATTCTTTTCAATTAAGTCCATGTAGTCATCTATCTAACACTTCTCATCCCCGTCCAGGAGCATCACTTGTAGTCTTTCATAGGCAGGTTCTTCGGTAAAGACTGTGAGTGGGTTAGAATCAGGATCTGCCACGTCAATGGTTTCCAGTTTAGATAGAACGTCTGTCACTGTTATCCTCCCGTCCTATTTGACTTATTTCAAAAAATTCTAGCTTTTTCGTAATGTCTAGGACTAGGTCTTTATAATTTGTAAGTATGGGGTATTGAGTGTTATATTCCCCCTTTATGTGTTTGACTACGAGCTGGGAGCCACAGAAGGCGACGATCTTGGTTGCTCCATAGAAAGAAGCTAACTCTATGCTAAATATCAGAGCCTCGTACTCTATGTCCTAGATGGTGTGATCCCCATCGGGACTTGCTAGTACAACTCCATCACCGCTTCTTTTCTTGGTGGTTGATCCATCTGTGTATATGACCCAACAGTTGGATGGAAGATCGATGATCGGTTCTTCCCCCGCAGGCTTTTTGCGCTTATGGGAGGTGGGGTCATGCTCACCTATGAAGCCGGTTTCAACCATAAAATCGACCAGAGGCTGTGCTAGGAGTGTCTTCCTAGGTTGGTATCTAATATCAAACTCAGTGAGTTTGATAGACCAATTAAGGAGACGTCCTGAGCAATCCAACTTATGCAAGATTTTCTTCAGGGGTGCATTCATATACACAGTTATAGGGTGTGAAGAAAAATATGCTCGTAGCTTTCTTGCCGCTATGACTAGGGCGTAGGCTATCTTTTCTGCGTTTAAGTATCTGCTCTCTACATCTGATAATGCCTTTGAGACATATTAGATAGGTTTCTGAGTAGTTCCTTTGTTACAGACTAGCACCGCCGCTATGGCGTGAACTGTGGTTGTAGGAAGACATATAGCATCTCTCTCGTAATAGGGCTGATCAACAAATGAGGGGATCCCAAGTACTCCTTCAATTGTTTTAATGATTCTGAGCATTCAGATGTTCAGGAGAAGCTATTGGTCCCCTTCTGTAAGTACCCCAATCTGGATCACCCTCTTTCGAGCACCCAGGAAACATCGCAGACTCACACAAACGCAGTCTCGAATACCCATAACCCTCAAAAACCTCAAAACCACCAACCAAATCAAGGGAGGGACCTTTCTGGAACAAAAAGGGACAAAAGGACCTTTTAGGAATTCTGTAAAAATGCATACATGGTCTGTACGGACCTCTTTGTTGCCATGATTACTGAATCTCCTTAAAGTCCAAGATATTCCCTCAAATCCCAGAAGTAATAATTACTCAGCATCATGGGAGGTCCGTACGGACCTTTATTCATGCAAGGAGGTCCGTACGGACCTTCTTGTTACCAGACACCATCATTGCTAAATCTTCGTAAAGTCCACATATTCCCTCAAATCGAGGAAAACCAAAAACTTGGATTACCTGGAAGGTCCGTACGGACCTTCTTGCACAAATTTGGGCACTATAAATAGAGGGCTCCCCCTCCCTCATTTTACACATCTCCCTCTTCTCTCCTCTCCCCCAGCCTTCTGGCACCCCTCTAAGTCCTCTCGAGGCACTCCCGGCCCCTTTTGGATCCTTTCGAGCTCCCTTGTGGTGTTCCGAAGCCTCTCCAAGCGCTCCCGCGACGCTCTCGCGCTACCCCAAGGCACTCTCGAGGTACTCTGAGGCCCCTCATGGTACTCCGAGGCCTTGCCTGGTCTTTCCCAAGGCGTTCCGGCTCTTTCCGAGTCAAACCGGCGATTCCGGCCCATGCCAAACCTTTGCCCGAGTGATCCTTGCGATCCCAACGCACGCCGAACCTCTGCCCGAGTGATCCCTGCGATCCCAACGCACGCCGAACCTCTGCCCGAGTGATCCCTGCTATCCCAAAGCACGTCAAAACTCTGTCCGCAGACAACCGGCTCATCCCGAAGCAAACCCGGTCCGACCCGGAACACTATTCCATCCTCAAACACTATTCCCCCGCGGAAGACAGACACGAACCAACATTGGGAAGGCTTCCTTCCTACACTATTTCAATACATTTCATTAAAGCAGTGTACAATGTAGACATCCGATACATCATGCATTTTTAAAAGCACAAACACACACATACAACAGTTAAAGAATATAAGGGGTACCGAAAGACTCGTTTTTACGAGGCAACTCGGGTGAGCTCTAATATTCTAATATTCTCTTCTCGAGGATTCATCTGACCTCCGAACTCAAAAATCTCATCACACAAAAACAATTTATTTTTAAACTGATGCCTTTTTTCAATGTTTTGGGCTTAATGAAAACGGCGTGGCGACTCTACAAAGCAAAACACAGCGAGACACCTCCACCGACACAACCTCAACACAAACGGAATAGCCAGATGCCGGGGCGCGAACGCGCTGCCTCTCGGATCCGGCCAACTTCCAAAAGCGACGAGTGCGAGATGCCGGGGCTCCGCGCGCGAGCCGGATCCGGGTAATTTCAGTTGGCGACTCCGCTGGGGATATTTTGTTTTTAAAAAACTTTTAAACAAAACAAAAGATTTTTAAAACGATGATGAGGGTCAAACTTTCATTTTACCCCTTTTCTTTAACTGTTGTGTGTGTGTGCATGTGCTTTACTTTTATTTTACAAAAAAAAATAAAAATACAAAAAAAAAGCATCAATATACATCTGTGTACATATATTTAAAATTCTTCAAAAACTTCTGTTTTACTCAGAAAAAGAATTTTAGAGACCGCACACTACTCGCACTGCTGCCTCGGTTACACCGCACGCTACTCGCACTACTGCCTCGGATACACTGCACACTACAACCCTTAACCCAGGGTGGTCTTAGTTGCAGTTCGTTTGGCCTTCCTACGCCTCTCGGATGCGCACGAGATCATTCCAAACATCCCATCCTAGCCAAGCGTCAACCCTGCACGTTTGAGTCTTGAGTCACACTCTGTCCAGACTCGATTGGTTTTTACCCAGATTGGGGTACTTACAGTAGCCCCTTGGCGACGGTACTTCCATGGGAAGTGGGTTCGTCGACAAAATGAGGACCCTAATCTGGCAAACGTTGCCGAGATGGGCGAGGAGGTGACCGAGGTGGTCGAATGGATGGACCCTTAGTGAAAGGATTCCTACGTATCCCTTGCGGGAATCAAGCCGGTCGTAGTTCAGGTCTTGCGGGGAAAGGAGCGGTCGAATGAATGGACCTCCCACTGCATTTTCGTTATCGAAGGTAGGCTCGACTAACGAAGGCGTTGCCGAAGGAAGACTCGGCCTAGCGAAAGGGTTGCCGAAGACTGACTCGACTTAGCGGAAGCATTGCCGAACACGTATGCGACCTAGCAAAAGCGTTGCCGAAGACATATTCGACCTAGCGGAAGCGTTGCCGAAGACGATTTCGACCTAGCGGAAGTGTTGCCAAAGACTTATGCGACCTAGCGGAAGCGTTGCCGAAGACGTATAGGACCTAGCAGAAGCGTTGGCGAAGACGTATTCGGCCTAGCGGAAGCATTGTCGAAGAAAGACTCGACTTATATCGGGATTTAGTTCAGGAGTATGAACCTAAATCGAGGTTTGGTTCAGGAGTATGAACCTAAATGGGGACTTAGTTCAGGAGTATGAACCTAAGTGGGGACCTAGTTCAGGAGTATGAACCTAAGTTGAGGTTTAGTTCAGGAGTATGAACCTAAATGGGGACTTAGTTCAGGAGTATGATCCTAAGTCGGGACCTAGTTCAGAAGTATGAACCTAAGTTGAGGCTTAGTTCAGGAGTATGAACCTAAGTGGGGACCTAGTTCAGGAGTATGAACCTAAGTTGGGACCTAGTTCAGGAGTATGAACCTAAGTTGAGGTTTAGTTCAGGAGTATGAACCTAAATAGGGACTTAGTTCAGGAGTATGATCCTAAATCGGGACCTAATTCAGGAGTATGAACCTAAGTTGAGGTTTAGTTTAGGAGTATGAACCTAAATGGGGATTAGTTCAGGAGTATGATCCTAAGTCGGGACCTAGTTCAGGAGTATGAACCTAAGTTGAGGTTTAGTTCAGGAGTATGAACCTAAATGGGGACTTAGTTCAGGAGTATGATCCTAAGTCAAGGTTCGGTTCAGGAGTATGAACCTAAATGGGGACTTAGTTCAGAAGTATGATCCTAAGTCGAGGTTCGGTTCAGGAGTGTGAACCTAAATTGAGGTTTTGTACCTGAGGGAGGCATTCTCGCTGGGGAAGATTCGAGCTTACGATAACTTTCGGGGAAAAGGGTGACCGTGTTGGTCAAGTGGCTGGACCTATGGTAGGCTACCTACGTATCCCGGATGGGAATCAAGTCTGGACGTAGTTCGGAGCTTGCTGGGGATGGTCTTCTTTGCTGAAGGCGTACTTCATCACCGTAGACTTTCTAGGTTGCTGAGGACATACTTTGTCGCGTTTCAGCACCATAGACTTGCTAGGTTGCTGAGCATTCAGATGTTCAGGAGAAGCTATTGGTCCCCTTCAGAACTTTGAAGAAAGGCAACGATTTTTTCACAGAATTTGCAATAATTCTCCCAAGGGCTTCTATTCTTCCATTTAGCCTTTGAACCTCCTTGATGCTGGTAGGTTCTTTCATATCTATCAAGGCTTTGATTTTCTCCGGATTCGTCTCAATTCCTCTTTGTGATACCATGAAACCTAGAAACTTCCCGGCTGTCACCCCGAACACACATTTACTTGGATTCAATTTCATACTGTTGGCTCGTAGGTTGTCAAAAGTTTCCTCCAAGTCTGGGGAGTGACTGCCACTTCTAGTCTTGATGACCATGTCATCGATGTAAGCTTCCATGTTACGGCCTATCTGCTCCCCGAATACTTTATTGACCATGCGCTGGTACGTTGCGCCTGCAATTTTTTAGCCCAAAGGGTATCATAGTATAACAATAAATTCCTCCAGCTACATGGAAGGTTGTCTTCTCAATATCTCCCTCTGCCATTATTATCTGGTGATAACCAAAGAAGGCATCTAGAAAGCAAAGAGGGTTCTATGTCCAGCTATAGAGTCTAAAAACTTGTCAAAATTGGGGAGAGGATTGTTGGGCTTTGTGTTACAAGTGCAGCGGAAAATTTAACAAAGAACATCAAAACCCTAGCCATAAGATCCATCTAGCATGAAGAGATTAGAAATATATATATGAAAATAGAATTTACATACCTTGAATGCAATTTGATTGTTCAAATACAAATCTCCAATAGCTAATCTTAAAAACGAATCTCAAAAACCGTTGATGAAGGTTTTTGATTTTTTCTCCTTGTTCTTTACCTTGTGATGAATCAACGAACGAAAGGCTTCAAGCTTTTGGTGATTAACTTATCACCCTCTATCAGTAATCCACACTCGAACGGACTAAGAATGCTTCTTGATTGATTGCTAGATGATCCCGATTATTGAAAACGGTTTTCAATAATCAATGGCTAAAAGTGTTTGATCTTTGATTCTTAATCTAGATCTCAATTTTTAGTGTTTCATAAACCCCAAATTTTCATATATTTTTGGCTAACTAAAGGCTTCTATTTATACTAAATATAAATCTCTAACTATTAGGGAAAGAAACCTTGTCAAAGACCAAAACCTAACCAGCAAAGAAAAAGCGTACGGATCAGTTTTTGACCGCTGGCACGACTTCTCCCCAGGGGCACGAGTCGTGCCTTATGGCAAAAGTTGTCGCGCTACGAATCGTGCCAGTAAACCATGTTGCCAAATAAATGGGGCACGAATCGTGCCTGAGAGCACGAGTCGTGAGCACGACTCATCCCACAGGGTAGGAGTCGTCCCCAATTGCACAGCCTCAGATTCTGTCGTCCCTTCTTAAGGCACGACTTGGGCCAAGAGGGCACAAGTCGTCCCTTCAAGCACGAGTCGTGCCAGAGGGGACTAGTCGTCCCTTGAGACCAGAAATCACCCTTTTAGTCATTTTCAATCCGTTCTTTTGTGTGTGACCCTTTAGGAATTATATTTTATGTTGGTAGTGAGTTGAAACATCAACCCCACAAGACATAAGTGACTTCTAGCAAATCATTACGTCCACCCAATTAAATATAACATCAAAGCTTGATTCCTTGATAATCAAATGTCACAATCCCTTTGTCCACGATGTTCAATTGAACATGAGTCATGGTCTAGGTCAACTCATCTCGTTCAACGCTTTCTCGATTCTGAATATGTTTGATAATCCAAATGCATTTGATCTCTATCAAATCACTTGAGTGTAGCCACACATTTCATCAACATCATTCATCGAGGGGCCCAAGCAAACGTCTCTCTTCATAAGAGGGACAAATCCCATCTTGACTTATCATTCTTCCCTACATGAATCCGATCGTGCTAACATAGCCCTTATTGCTATCCGATTAAAGATAGTGTTAGACTATATTAAACGCAACGTTCATCATGTGGAACACGATGATGATCTCAGGTACAAAGGATTCCAATGACACGACTATCATGAGATTTAATCATGACAACAGACCATGTCATAAATCTCATAAGTAGGTCATGTCCAATACTTGTTCTCTAGCAATTATCCATAAGTGTAATGTGCATCTCCATGCATATAATCATCTCCATGATTATCCATTACCCACTTATACTAGTTATTCATAACAACTAGGGACGCAGTTCAATATAATAAACATGCAAACATATAATGAACCAAATAAACATGTACTCTATAATAAATGATAAAGATAATACATAACGGTTCAAGTTAAACATAACTATAGCCTAGGGCATTACACCAACAATCTCCCACTTGCACTAGGCTCCATCTATGTATCTAATACCCATGGACCTCACATGACCATCATGCTTTGCTTGTGCAAGGGGCTTTGTAAGCGGATCCTCAATGTTATCATCGGTTGATACTTTGCATATCTTAACGTATCCCTGATCAATGAACTCTCGAATGAGATGGAAACGTTTATGTATATGTTTGGATCTCTGGTGTGACCTTGGTTCCTTTGCTTGCGCAATGGCACCATTGTTGTCACAATAAAGTTCCACTGGATTAGTGATACTTGGAACAACTTCCAAGTCACTAATGAACTTCTTGATCCAAACTGCCTCCTTAGCTACATCGAATGCCGCTATATATTTGGCCTCAGTAGTAGAATAGGCAATAGTACTCTGCTTGGAACTCTTCCAACATATCGCACCTTCGTTAAGCATAAACACAAATCCCGACTGCGATCGGAAATCATCCTTGTCGGTTTAGAAGCTAGCATCTGTGTAATCTCTTAAAACAAGATCTTCTTCCATCCCTCCAAATACCAAGAACGCATCCTTAGTCCTTCTTATGTACTTAAGGATTGTCTTGACTGCCATCCAATGGTTCTCACCCGGATCATATTGGTAACGACTTGTCATGCTCAAAGCATACGAGATGTCGGGTCTAGTACAAATCATAGCGTACATGATAGAACCAATAGCCGAAGCGTATGAAATATCATTCATCCTGTGATGTACCCGATTTTTCCTTTTTGGCGCCCGACAAAACCTTTTTTTTTTTTTGGAAGTTTGAAAATTCTTTATCGGACTTTGAAAAATCAATGGAGTTGCCGCGCCGTTTTTAGTTTAAGGGGGCAAAACTTTGAAAAATGCCCAAAATGAGAGAAGTGAGTTCGGAGGTCACGTTACATTCCGGGAAGAACGTTGGTGTTCACCCGGAATGCCTCGTTTGACGAGTCTTCCTCACTTGAAACTCTTTGTTGTGTGTGTGTTTTTTTTTTTGAAAAGGATTTTCTTAAAAAAAGAAGTTTTCTGAAAATAACTGAAATTCTAGGGACTGAACTGAAAAACAGTTATGAAAACAGTGATTAAACAGAAAATACAGAAAACTGGAAACTGTTTGCAGGATACAAAGTCATCTGTGTGGATGAGACTGTAGTACAGTCTTATCCGCGCGGATAGCCCTGCATGTTCAATATTTTTTACAGTTTCCAGTTGAGTCACTGTAATTTCCAGAAAGTTAACTGGATTTACAGGACTTAACTGGAAATGTAACTGAAAGTAGAAAATGAAGGAATTGTATGGATTTTTGGCATCCATGTTTTGTCCTCTCTTTCCTAGGCTTTGATTAGTAGTCATAAGTAATGAATCCACTTAACCAAGCCATCCCGGGGGTACGTTAGGACTTTGAAAACATGTCATTTGCTAGGGACAAGGGGTATTTTGACAAGAAAAGTAAATTTTTCAATACAAGAAATAGGTCAAGATGTATCAACTTTAGAGGAAGATCTCTAAGGTGGTCATAAGAAGACCATCCTTGAGATCTATACTCAAGTGTATCTTATACATCTTGTGTGACCTAATTTGTGAGTCTTAAGGATGTTCATCCATGGAAATGGTTTCAGGTGAACATCTTAGACTATGGGGGGACATTTGCAAGGAAGTAAAGACTATAAACCATTTAAGATGGTCATCTATGGAAATTGATTCCAAGATGACCATTCCTTAGGTCAAATGAACAAGTAAAAACTAGTAATGTAAAATGGGACATGGTGGATGACATGAAAGTAAATTAATAAGAGGACTAGGTCAAGATGTATCAACTTTAGAGTAGGATCTCTAAGGTGGCCACAAGGAGGACCATCCTTGAGATCTATGCTCAAGTGTATCTCTTACATCTTTATGTGACCTAAATATGTAAGTCTAGATGATATTCATCCAAGGAAAGATTTCCAAGGTGAACATCATAGACTAGGGAGGGGTATTTACAAGGAAGTAAACAATTTAGACCATTTAATACGATCATCCATGGAAATTGATTTCAAGATGACCACATTTTGGGTCAAGTAGGCAAGTAAAGACTAATAATATAAAAAGGCATGAAAATAAAGATGTGGACCATTTAATGTGATCATCTATGGAGATGAACTCCAAGATGACCACATTTTAGGTCAAGAGATCAAGTAACAAGTAAAGACTAGTTAATGTAAAGGGACAAGGGAAATACATAATTTAAAGTGTGGATCCTTATAGAGAATCATCCATGGAAACGAGTTCCATGGAGATCCTCTTGGATCCTAGGACAAAGGGAAATGGGGATGAACAAAAAGCATGTAGAATCACATCATGGATAAATGAAATTCATACCTGAACAAAGGAGTTTGGAGTAGGGGGAGTGAGGGTTTACCAATGATTCTTGGGTTAGTGTTTGGGGTTTGAAGGATTCAAAGGCTTAGGAGTAGTTTGGTAGTGGATTTGAGGTTGGATTTGGTGTTTAATTGGAGTTGTGGGAGTGTTTAAGGCTGTTTTGAGGAGGGATTTAAGCAGCATAACAGTAGGGAAAGGTGTTTGTTGCTGTTAAAACTGGAGGAGAAAGGCTGAATTTATAAGCTGTCTGGAGCGACGATCTTATCCGCATGGACATGATCGTCGGTGCAATCTTGTCCGCGTGGACAAGATCGTCGGCGTGCTTGAACTGCAGAAAAACTATTTTGGATGTTTCTTATTTGGTCAGAAAGGTGATTTTCCTTGGAAATGATGAATTTCCAGCGAGGTCTTTGGCCATATTTTTATTCCTAAAAAGTCCTTCCTCATTCAAATTGTCAATATAATGTCCAAAATACCCTTAAATGATCATAAATCATTAATTTGGGTTGACGGAATATTAACGACCCAGATTGGGGTACTTACAGTAGCCCCTCGGCGATGGTACTTCCAGGGGAAGTGGGGTCATCGACAAAATGAGGACCCTAATCTGGCAAACGTTGCCGAGATGGGCGAGGAGGTGATCGAGGTGGTCGAATGGCTAGACCATTAGTGAAAGGATTCCTACGTATCCCTTGCGGGAATCAAGCCGATCGTAGTTCAGGTCTTGCGGGGAAAGGAGCGGTCGAACGAATGGACCTCCCACTACATTTTTGTTTTCGAAGGTAGGCTCGACTAACGAAGGAGTTTTCGAAGGAAGACTCGGCCTAGCGGAAGCGTTGCCGAAGATTGACTCGACTTAGCGGAAGCATTGCTGAAGACGTATGCGACCTAGAGAAAGCATTGCCGAAGACATATTCGACCTAACGGAAGCGTTTCCGAAGACGATTTTGACCTAGCGAAAGTGTTTCCAAAGACGTATGCGACCTAGCGAAAGCGTTACCGAAGACGTATGCGACCTAGCAGAAGCGTTGCCGAAGATGTTGCCAAAGACGTATTCGGCCTAGCGAAAGCATTGTCAAAGAAAGACTCGAATTAGATCGGGATTTAGTTCAGGAGTATGAACCTAAATCGAGGTTTGGTTCAGGAGTATGAACCTAAATGGGGACTTAGTTCAGGAGTATGAACCTAAGTGGGGACCTAGTTCAGGAGTATGAACCTAAGTTGAGGTTTAGTTCAGGAGTATGAACCTAAAATGGGGACTTAGTTCAGGAGTATGATCCTATGTCGGGACCTAGTTCAGAAGTATGAACCTAAGTTGAGGTTTAGTTCAGGAGTATGAACCTAAGTGGGGACCTAGTTCAGGAGTATGAACCTAAGTCGGGACCTAGTTCAGGAGTATGAACCTATGTTGAGGTTTAGTTCAGGAGTATGAACCTAAATAGGGACTTAGTTCAGGAGTATGATCCTAAGTCGGGACCTAATTCAGGAGTATGAACCTAAGTTGAGGTTTAGTTCAGGAGTATGAACCTAAATGGGGACTTAGTTCAGGAGTATAATCCTAAGTCGAGACCTAGTTCAGGAGTATGAACCTAAGTTGAGGTTTAGTTCAGGAGTATGAACCTAAATGGGGACTTAGTTCAGGAGTATGATCCTAAGTCGAGGTTCGGTTCAGGAGTATGAACCTAAATGGGGACTTAGTTCAGAAGTATGATCCTAAGTCGAGGTTTGGTTCAGGAGTATGAACCTAAATCAAGGTTTTGTACCTGAGGGAGGCATTCTCGCTGGGGAAGATTCGAGCTTACGATAACTGCCAGGGAAAAGGGTGACCGTGTTGGTCAAGTGGCTGGACCTATGGTAGGCTACCTACGTATCCCGGATGGGAATCAAGCCTGGACGTAGTTCGGAGCTTGCTGGGGATGGTCTTCTTTGCTGAGGGCGTACTTCATCACCGTAGACTTTCTAGGTTGCTGAGGACGTACTTTGTCGCGTTTCAGCACCATAGACTTGATAGGTTGCTGAGGATGTACTTTGTCGCGTGTTCAACACCATAGACCACTAGTTTGCTGAGGACGGTTTTTGCTGAAGGTAGGGGTTGAAAATGAAGAAGGGAATGGGCTTCCGTTAAGTTTCGTTGAAGAGGTCGGGCTTATGTTGAAGGCCGGAGTTGAAAATGAGGAAGGGAATGGGCTTTCGTTAAGATTTGTTGGAGGAGATGGGCCTATATTGAAGGTCGCATCGAAGGCGTGGGCTTTGGACAAAATAGGCGGTCGTGATAAAATTGATTGAGGGACAGCAGATGATCCCGCGTGCGTATCGAGGGAGACATGAAGAATTATTCCTCAAAAACGAAAGTAGGCATGGAGAATTATCTCACAAAACAACAGCGGGAGTGGAGAATTATCTCACAAAACGGAAGTAGGTCCTTCAGGTTGTGCTAATGTGCGCAGAGTGATCAACCTAATAGGGACAATTCTGGAGGTAATTCGACCTAAAGGAGAAGTTTGGTTGAGTTTGCATCTTGCTGGTGATCGTTGACCTTATAGAAGCTGTTGAGCTTGTCTTCACGTTGGGACTTCTCGCTGTGGAAGGCTTTGGGTTCGAATAATGCAAGAACCAGGTTTGAAATGAGAGGGTCCTTATTAAAAAGGCATCTAACACTTAGTAAGAGGGAAACCAAAGGAAAGGTGTTAATTTGGTAGAGATGGACTCAAAGATACTCTGGTTGAGTTGGAAATATTAACAGCGTGATGTGTTGAGAAGCATTTTGCTGGTGGCGATGGTTCTAGAGGTGATGGTAAAGACTTCGGTGGCCGTTTTCACCAAACTGTAGACACTGGAGGCTGTCTTCATCCATTTGTGGACGTTGGAGGTCATCTTTACCAAGATGCAGACATTGAAGCCTGTCTTTTGCCAAGCTGTAGACATGGGGGCTATCTTTGCCGGACTGTAGACATTAGGGGATGTCTTCACAGACTTGTGGCATTTGAAACAAAGTTGATGTAGGTCTGGGGCCAAGATGATGCAAGATTGAGGTATCTGAATCAGGCTGGTGTTCATCTGAGGTATTTGAAACAAAGATGGTGCTGACTTGAGGCACTTGGGCACAAGCTGACGTGGGTTAGAGGTGTTCTAGTCATGGTGATGTGGAGACGAAGGTCTTGCCAGTCATTTGGGTAGTTCTGTTGAAGTCATTAGAATTACGCTTTGGTGGAGACCATCCTTGCTGCGGAGAGGCTTCGGGTAGTTATGGAAAACTGGTCTTTCGTGCTTGAATTGCTACATTTGTTAGTAGAGGGACAAATGCAAATATGACATTTATGGTGAATGCATGCATAGAACCAAAATGATTCACAATCTCCTAGGTTTGTTCTACTGATTCATGTTTTGTGCATGCTACATGAGCCCTTGGGAGATTTTTGTGGGTATGCATGGTGGTGAGAGGGTTTGTATGTGTTGTGGACTATTTGGGACAAGTTTTAAGTAGGTGGGGTGATATCCTTTGGTTGCGGACTGAATTGCATGTCATTAATGAGGTCTTGTTGTAGGTCAGCAGTATCATGCGGGCCTCAATTTTGGTCTTGGGATGAAGTTGGATTTGAACCCCGGGTCTCGATTGAAATTTCTTTTTAGTCTCGGATGTTTGAAGCTGATGTTGACAGGCTCTAGAATCAAAAGTACGCTTGATATGAATGAACCCTCTTTTGCTTGGGTTAGTTGTGACTTGACATAAATGACTTGGCGAAATGTTGTCATGAGGAGATTCCCAGTTCTCAACCTCTGATGATGCATGGAGTTGCCATATACCAAGTTCTAAAGCTGACACTCCAAGATAGTTGTTGAGGTGACTAGACCTTTCTTCTGAAGATAGGTGTGACTTGACAAAGCCCCATTCCGAGGAAATAACATGGTGAAAGCCACAGAAGCTTTCTCTGAATGATTTGATGAAGCCCCAGGCTCGACAAAGCCTAATGGCAGAGGTCCAATTAATGGTTTGAGTGTAAAACTGACATACTGATGAAGTACCAAGCCGATCGATCAACGTGAGAGACCTCGAGGTGAAGTTGATGTAACCCCAGATTCATTGCAGCATTACGTCATGAAGTGAGAAACCCATCTTTGATAACAACTATGCAACTAGAATCCTCCCTCCGAAGGGTGTCTTCCATATGGGAACTGTTAGCCATAGTGGCACTTGGCTTGTTCATGGCTTCAATCATATTCGCCCTATGGTTGTTCTTTAGGGATTGTTGGCTGTGTTGGGCCCTTTGGGTATCTCAAACTTACCCCTTTTCGATCAGTTCTCACATCGCCCTTTTCATGCAATTATTAGTAACGTGCCCATGATACTAGCGGAAAGCACAATGCTTAGTTGTGTCTGAAGGGACATTGGGATCCCTGGGCTGATAGTTGTCCAAAGGTCTGATCAAACCTTCCTTCATAAGTCCCTGAAAGACTTCACTCAGAGGCATTCCGAAATCTTCAAGCCTTAGACTCCGCGGCTTGGGCACATCGCCTTTTATTGGCACGAAAGGGGTGGCATTGTTGCAATCCTGGCCCGCGTAGTTAACTGATTCCTTGCCTTTTGGGCAGGACAGAAGCTGGATTCGAGGCAAAAGCTCGATACCAATAAGTAGGAGCAGTAGCTTGATGTTGGTCAAACTTTAGCCCCAGAACTGACCATTACACGCAGATCTAGATAGGGGAAGTTACTGAGGGACTTTCTTGAATGAGGCTTTCAGGCATGACTGAAAGATGTCTAATTGTTCTCCATTAGAAGGAGGGCTGGCCATTTTGCTCAACTTGAGGTTTCAACGCTTGTAAAAGTCACTGATGTTCTCCTTAGGGCGTTGCATAGTTGTTTGCAAGTCTACCCGATTTGTCTCCCATTCCAGGTTGGCTTTGTATTTTTCGGTGAAGGCATTGGTGATTTGTTCCCAAGTGGCCCTAGACTCGGGTTTTAACCAAAAAAACCACTTCAGAGCCTCCAGTTTTGGGGAGAGGCTGAAGTAATCAACCAACTGCTGATTCGTGCATCCTTTGGCTTTCACGGCTAGGTTGTATGTGTCAAGGTGGATCTTGGGACAGGCAGTTCCATCAAACAGTTCCATGTTAGGCATCACGAACTTGTGCGGTAGAGGTACAATGGAATCGGGATCTGTAGGCCAGAGGGCGACCTTCCTTCCTGTCAGCTCGATGACATGCGCTTTCATTTCCTTATGATGTTCCATGAACATGCCAGATGAGGGTCCAGTGGTGGAGCCAGAGTGTTCAAGCCAGTGATTGAGATGGAGAGAGGGGTTACCATTAGCGGCACACTGGTGGAAGGGATGGAAGGGCCTATGGCATAGGTGTAAACCTGCCCTTGGCATAAATTACCCTAGGGAGTGTAAGTAGGAGCCTGGGGACAAGGATAAAATCCAGCGGCCTGTTGCTGATTACCAATTGGCAAGGAGGGTGGTGGCAGACCAGAAGTGGCCGGGTAGCTCGGGTTCCCGGGGTGAGACTCATAGGGAAACTTAAATGCGGGTCATGGCCCTTGGTTGTTGAACTGCATGCCTGGCTGATTCTGATGAGACGGGGATGGGGGCTTGCTGGCCTATAGGGCCTTGAGTGAGGAACGAGTTTGTGGAGGTTGGTGAGGCGCTGGGAGCTGCCGGACCAGTACTGTTTTAAGAGGGACGCCTGACTGCTATCCTAAACCAAACTGTGGTGGCGACATTCCAGACTTTTGATGTCGCACCTGAACTGTTGTTGTGAAGGCCCAAACTGATCTGTGCCAGACTGCGGAGGGATCCCAACTTGCTGTGGTATTTCGAGGTGTCCCCAACCATGAGAGGACATTTCATACTGACTTTATCCCCACTGAGGGACGACAAACTTGCTTGTCCTGCCGGAATGTACGGGGCCACTGGGTTGTGGCTGAGGAGCTGGCTGACCCATAGATTGAGGAGCAGGGGCTCTGGTGGTGGTATCATAGGAGGCTGGTGGTGGCATCCTGGTTTAGTCTGGGCGACTGAGAGTAGGATTAGGGGTTTGCTATACCATGGAGGCGGTCATGAAGGGATTTTGTGAGACTTGTGCGGTGCCGGGGGCTGGCTGTCTTGAACTGGGTTGCTATTGAGACGTCCCAAATTGCTGGGGTGGAGAAGTTCCAAACTGATCCATAGTTGACTGCCGTCCCAAACCCAACTGAGAAGTCATACCAAGCTGATGTAACTGAGAAGCCCCTGACTAATCTGTTCCAAACTGCTGAGGCATACCAAACTGTTGTGACATACCAAGCTGACCCCGACTGCTTTAAGGCATACCATACTGGCCCAAATCGGACTGAAGCCGATTCGTTCTCCCAAATGACTGTCCTGGACCAATCTGTGAAGGAATACCAAGCTGAGACTGAGGGGATGGCTGACTCATAGGCTGAGAAGAGTGTGGCCCGATGGAGGTTCCATTTAAGGAAGGTGGTGGCATTCGGTGGTAGTTTATCTGACCAAGAGAGGGATGGGGACCCCCTTCCTCTTCTACCATGAAAGTCCCATCGGGGTTGAGGGCAATCGTTAAATGATCATCGAAACCTCATTCTGATTGGTACAAAGAGTTTTATGGACTCGAATTCCACTGTTAGCCATGACATCATACTGAATCCCTGGCTCTGGTTAAAATTTTATCCTTAACCCTGGACATCAAAGAACTGCATTTGTGAATCTAACATAATTAGTGAGGCTTCAACCTGATAGGCATTGCAAACTGATCCTAAAATGAGTCTAAACAAAGACCCGACCTACCTTGTAGCGAAGTGAAGAACCAACGTGGACCCGGTATGACCAGAGAAGCCCCACTCTAAAGAAATGGCTTGATGAAAGTCCTCCCTTAAAGAGTCCAGTGCAGCTCTAATGCAAATTGAATTGTCATGTAGCAAAAGAGGCAACCCATCCTTCTATATTTACTTTATTATTTTCTTCAGTCAATTAGTCAACCGGATGCTCTAATGCAAATTGAATTGTCATGTAGCAAAAGAGGCAACCCATCCTTCTATATTTACTTTATTATTTTCTTCAGTCAATTAGTCAACCGGATGAAAATGTAAAAGAAAGACAATTTAGAAATGTATACCTGCAGGGGCATATTTTTGAAAAGTGGCAACGAATCCCCGATTTGTATTATTTGATGGCCTCATTTGATGAAGGCACAAAAGAACTCGCTTTGGGTTTGAATCTTTTGAGAGAGCATAAGCGTAGAAAGGTTTGTAAAAGTGTATGGAAGCCCCTGCTGATAGAAAATCAGTGTTTAGCTCTATTTTTCCTATAGTGTAGAAAAAGAAGACTTGTCGAGACATCTGAAAACATGTTTTATTCAAAATGATCACAAGATTGCTTAAAACCCTTTATTAATGTTCGGGTTATTCAACCCCTAATCTCAATATGAACAAACATTTAGATTAATTAAGAGGAGAAAGTCAACTGATACCAAGAGTCGAAGTTGGCGAATGGTGAAGAGAGATTGTGTACATGAGAGGCCATTGATGAGACCGAATTTTCTGGGATTTGAATGCGTTTATGACCGGACCATTTCTGGTTGCCTACGTTCCCCTTAATATAAGGAGCTCAGGTCGCCGTAGTTCGAGCTGAACTGTGTTTGGCTTTGGGAAAGGTGTTGGGTTTCGAGGGTCCATGCGCAGCGGAGAATGCAAATTAACTCGAAAACCCGGAGCCCTAGGATCCGTTCTAGATGATTAATTAAGAAGTATGAAATAGAATTACCAACCATGTGTGCTTTTGTCGTTGATAAATGCGTTCCAACTCCAGATTGAAGAACTAGCGAATCTTCGATGAACGATTCTTGAATCACGAACGTTAGATCTTGATTAGCGAAGATCCTCTATGTGTATCCACGCGTTGAACGAACCCTAGAACAATTCTAGGTGGATTGCTAGATCCTTTGATTGAAACTCTTTTCAATCGATGAAGAATAATGGAATTGGATTGTGGTTTTTGATTCTCAATTCTCAATTGAAATATCTCTTTTGTGTTTCTCTAAACCCAAAACCATGAGAGTGACTGCTAGGGCAACCAAGGGTTTGTATTTATATGTTATATAAATTTTCCCCTTGCGAAAATCCTAATTTAAGTCAATTTCGCGTCAGTCCAGCACCGACGGGACGACTCAACCCCAGGGCACGAGTCGTCCCCTTACACCCAGCTTCTGAATCTGGCGTCCCCCTTAAGGGGAATAGTTGGTTCTGGCCTGGGGACGAGTCGTCCCCTGAGAACAAAAACTCCATATTCTTCATTTTTGACAATTCGTTCGATGCGTGTGACCCCATAGGACTATATTATGTTGGTAATGAGTTCGATCACATCGATCCTCATAAGACATGAGCGGACTCTAGCAAAACATCATGCCTACCCAAATAATATAATATCAAGTTCGATTTTCCTACACAGAACATATCACAATCCCTTTGTCACACGATGTTATATTGAACATGAGTCATGGTCCACGTCAACTCATATTGTTCAATGCTTTATCGTTATTAAGTAAATTGATTAATCGAATGATATTAATCACATTAATTCATTCGGGCATGGCCATGCACTACATCAATCTTACTTACGAGTGGCCTAGCAAACATCTCTCTTTACGAGGGACAAATTTCCATCTTGACTTATCATTCTTCCCAACAGGAATCATATCATGCCAATAATAGCCCTTATTGTTATCCGGTTAAAGACAACGTTAAACTATATCAAACATAATATTCATCGAGTGGAAGACGATGATAATCTCAGGTCAAAGGATATCAATGATATAACTATATGAGATTTAATTATGACATACGACCATGACATAAATCTCATAATGGGTCAAGTCCAGTACCTTGTTCTCTAACAAGTACCCATGAATCTAATGTGCATCTCCATGCATATAATCATCACATGATTATCCATTAGACTTCATACTAGTGCTTCATAAGTACTAGGGACACGATTATTAAAGTAAACATGCAAACACATATAATAATCAAAGAAACAATCTCTTATATAAATGAATAATGACATTACAAATAAGTCTATCTCTATAGGCCTAGGGCACTAACACCTACAGTCTCCCACTTGCACTAGGCCCAATCATTCATGTATCTTATACCCATGGACCTAACATGACCATCATGTTTAGCTTGTGGCAAAGGCTTGGTGAGAGGGTCCTAAATGGTACCTTGCATATCTTGACATCCTCCCTTTCACAGATTTCTCGAATGAGGTGAAAACGTTTCAAAATGTGTTTGGATCGTTGATGTGACCTTGGTTCTTTTGCTTGGGCAATAGCACCATTATTGTCACAATAAAGCTCTATCGGGTTAGTGATACTCGGAACGACTTCTAAGTCACTAACGAACTTATTGATCCAAATCGCCTCCTTAGCCGCATCCGATGCTGCTATGTATTCGGCTTCAGTTGTAGAATCAGCAACAGTGCTTTGCTTGGAACTCTTCCAACAAACAGCACCTCCATTTAGCATAAACACGAAACCAGACTGCGATCTAAGTCATCTTTGTCGGTTTGGAAGCTTGCATCTGTGTAGCCCTTTACAACCAGATCATCTTCCATTCCTCCAAATACCAAGAATACATCCTTAGTTCTTCTCAAGTACTTAAGGATATTCTTGACTGCTATCCAATGGTTTTCACCAGGATCAGACTGGTATCTACTCATTGCGCTTAGAGCATATGAGACATCGGGTCTAGTACATAACATGGCATACATGATAGACCCAATTGCCGAAGCATATGGAATATCACTCATCCTCTTTCGCTCATCATTTGTCTTAGGACAATGAGTCTTGCTAAGAGTAATGCCATGTCCCATTGGCAAGTTCCCTCACTTAGAATTTTCCATACGAAATCTTCTAAGGACCTTGTCAATATATGTACTTTGACTCAAACCAATCATCCTTCTTGATCTATCTCTATAGATCTTGATACCAAGGATATAAGCCGCTTCACCCATATCTTTCATTGAAAAACATTTTCCTAACCAAGACTTAACAGTCTCAAGTGCAGGAACATTGTTTCCAATGAGCAAGATGTCATCGACATATAACACCAGAAATAGAACTATGCTCCCACTTATTTTCTTGTATACACAAGGCTCATCTTCGTTCTTGATGAAGCCAAACTCTTTGACTGATTCATCAAAACGTAGATTCCAACTCCTGGAAGCTTGCTTCAATCCATAAATGGATCTCTGCAACTTACATACTTTATTAGAATTCTTTGGATCGACAAACCCTTCAGGCTGTATCATGTATACATCCTCAAGTAGGTTTCCGTTAAGAAACGCTATTTTGACGTCCATTTGCCATATCTCATAGTCGTAATATGCGGCTATGGCAATTAAGATTCTAATAGACTTAAGCATTGCTACGGGTGAAAAGGTTTCATCATAGTCAACGCCATGAGTCTGCCTATACCCCTTAGCAACAAGCCTAGCCTTAAAAGTATGTACCTTCCCATCCATGTCGGTTTTCTTTTTGAAAACCCACTTGCACCCTATGGTTTTTACACCTTCAGGTGGATCAATCAAGTTCCAAACTTGATTATCGTACATGGATTTGATCTCGGATTCCATGGCTCCTAGCCACTTATCCGAATCAGGAGTGGATATCGCCTCTTGATAAGAAGTAGGTTCATCATTCTCAATGATTTCTACTTCGTTACTTTCCATCATGAGAAATCCATATCTCTCAGGTTTGGATCGTATCCTATCCGATCTGCAAAGAACTTGTGTATCTTGAACCGGTTTCACAACTGTTTGTGAATTTGGTTCCATCTCTACTATTGGTTCCTTGTCATTTTCGGGTTCTTGAATTTCTTCAAGATCAATTTTACTCCCACTAGTTTCTTTAGAGAGAAACTCTTTCTCTAGAAAGACACCATGTCGAGCAACAAACACTTTGTTCTCGGATTGGTTGTAAAATTGATATCCTTTCATTTCCTTAGGATAACCAACGAAAATACATTTATCGGATCTGGGTGCAAGCTTATTTTCAGAAACCAATTTCTTTATATAAGCTTCACATCCCCAAATCTTCATGAAAGATAAACTAGGTTTTCTTCCATGCCACATCTCATGTGGGGTCTTAGGAGCCGATTTAGTAGGGACCTTATTAAGTGTGAAAGCAGCTGTTTCCAGTGCATGTCCCCAAAAAGAAATAGGAAGGTTAACTTGACTCATCATCGATCGAACCATATCTAATAGAGTTCAATTTCTCCTCTCGGACACACCATTCCATTGTGGTATTCCGGGTGGAGTAAGTTCTGAAACAATTCCACAACTTTTCAGACGATCATCAAATTCTTGGCTTAAATATTCACCACCTCGATCAGATTGAAGTGTTTTAATAGTTTTGCCAAGTTGATTTTGTACTTCATTTTGAAATATTCTAAATATATCAAATGCTTCACTTTTGTACTTCATCAGATAGACATAGCCATATCTTGATAAGTCATCAGTGAATGTTATGAAGTACCGAAATCCTTCCCTAGCAATGCTATTCATTGGTCCACATACATCAGTATGTATGAGAGCCAACAAATCACTAGCCCTTTCACTACTCTTAGTAAAAGGTGCTTTAGTCATCTTGCCCAATAAACAAGATTCGCAAACATCATATGATTCATAATCATATGAGTCTAAATATCCATCTTTATGGAGTTTAGAGACGCCTTTCTCATTTATGTGCCCAAGACGGCAATGCCATTTAAATGTGTTGTTCACATTGTTTGGTTTAGATTTCTTATTAACATAATAGACATTATCAACATTATTTTCAACATCTAAGACATAAAGGTCATTATAAGAATGAGCAATACAGTAAAGCATATCATTCAAATAAATGGAAAATTTCTTATTCGTAATAAGAAAACTGTAACCCTCATTGTCTAAACAAGAAATTGAAATAATGTTTCTGCTCAAATTCGGAACATAATAGCTGTTATTCAAAACTAATATTAATCTGCTAGGTAAAGTGACATCGTAAGTCCCTACGGCCAATGCAGCAACTCTTGCTCCATTTCCAACCCGCAGGTCTACTTCACCTTCCTTGAGCAACCTTCTATTCTTTAGTCCCTGCACATTTAGGCAAATGTGATATCCACATCCGGTATCTAATACCCAAGAACTAGAAGTAGAAAGTAAAATATCTATCACATAGATACCTGAAGTCATGGCAATCTCATTGCCCTTCTTCTTCAGTCCTTCCTGATAAGCTTTACAGTTACGCCTCCAATGCCCAGTTTCCTTGCAATGGTAGCACACCGCATCCTTTTGGGATTTGGGTTGAGGCTTCTCAACAACGGCAACCTTTGCCTCCGGTTTAGCAACTTTTGCTTTAACCTTGAGTTTCTTGAACCCCTTTTCTTTATTCACCATCAACACTTGATTGGTTTTCTTGGCAATATTGTTCTCTGCATTTTTAAACATCCCATGCAATTCAGACAGAGATTTATTCATCCCATTCATGTTATAATTCATAACGAACTGATTATAACTTTCAGGGAGTGAATGCAATATCATATCCGTAGCCAGCTCCAACTGGATAGGATATCCAAGCCTCTCAAGATGTTCGAGGTGACCCTTCATTTTCAACACATGAGGCCCAACAGGTTGTCCTTCAATCATCTTGCATGAATGAAGAGCCTTCATAGTGTCAAACCTTTCCTGACGTGCTTGCAACTGGAACATTTCCTTCAAATGATTTCCCAAATCATAAGCTTCCATGTGTACAAGGTCCTTCTGAAGGGCCTTACACATGGTAGCGAGCATCAAGCAACCAACATCAATAGAATCATCTATATGCTTCTTATGTTGATCCTTTTCAGCTCAAGTTGCATTAGCAGCAGGCTCGGGTGAAACGGGTCCATCGAGAATGTACAACTTCCTTTCCTGTTTGAGAACAATTCTCAAACTGCGGATCCAATCCACATAGTTGTTGCCATTCTCTTCTAACTTGTCCTTCTCAAGGACTGATCGTAGTGACAGAGTTTGATTAGTGTTTACAGCCATTGATCTACAAAGATATGCAACAAATATGAACACATATAAGTACCTATTTCATTTAAGAGATTTAAATAACGTATTTCATAAATACTCCCACTAAATTATATAACCTTCTTATACAATCATGCATAATATAATTTAATAGGCTAAGACCCAACTTTAATTTAATTTCAAGTCAGCTATGGTCCGACTGCTCAAAATTAAACTAAAAAGGTAGATAACATTTATCAATCATATCAACATATGACTCTTAGATCCTTTATGATATTATAGACATCATATGTCACATGTTTCAATCTCATCTTATGCCTTAGGCCCAAAACTGTTTTGATAGCCTAATTGATTTCAACCATTTTAAACGTATAGCAATCACCGTTTGCTCATCTTGATCATAAAAAGATAGAATTAATGTACCTCGTTGTGGCGTAGCCTACATAAAACTATCCGTGTACTCACAAGTGTTTAAACATGGGTGACATAAACAAACTCAAATTTCAATGAAGGTTCAATTTTCATGTTTATCAATTAACATGGCAAGGTTGATTCATGAAAATTATATGAGCATAATTATGAACATGGAATGATGTATCACAAATCACATTTGATGTTTACATCATAATTTCTAATCAATTAGGGTTTAATGACTCATGTAAAATCTCATTTAATATGAACATAATCCATATAACAAACACTTTGTTAGAGATCTAGAAATTCATCAATTACTAATACGTGGCATTGTAATCCAAGGTTATCCCACACTTCCATCGAAGTGCCTGTGGGGAAGTTTTTGGTTTCCAGCCTTTATACTTAGTAATATTCAAGACCCATATTCTAGATTAATCACATTAATCAAATAATTCAATTCATAATCATGGCATATCAAAATATACAATTACTTCCATAAGCAATTCCCATATAAATTCATATTCTAAATCATATACATCATGAAAATTAACATATCACATTATATAACTATCATGATTATCTAATATAAACATCGTGAACGGGGCTCTGATACCCCTGTTGGGTTTCGAGGGTCCATGCGCAGCGGAGAATGCAAATTAACTCGAAAACCCGGAGCCCTAGGATCCGTTCTAGATGATTAATTAAGAAGTATGAAATAGAATTACCAACCTTGTGTGCTTTTGTCGTTGATAAACGCGTTCCAACTCCAGATTGAAGAACTAGCGAATCTTCGATGAACGATTCTTGAATCACGAACGTTAGATCTTGATTAGCAAAGATCCTCTATGTGTATCCACGCGTTGAACGAACCCTAGCACAATTCTAGGTGGATTGCTAGATCCTTTGATTGAAACTCTTTTCAATCGATGAAGAATAATGGAATTGGATTGTGGTTTTTGATTATCAATTCTCAATTGAAATCTCTCTTTTGTGCTTCTCTAAACCCAAAATCATGAGAGTGACTGCTAGGGCAACCAAGGGTTTGTATTTATACGTTATATAAATTTTCCCCTTGCGAAAACCCTAATTTAAGTCAATTTCTCATCAGTCCAGCGCCGACGGGATGACTCGTCCCCCAGGGCACGAGTCGTCCCCTTGCACCCAGCTTCTGAATCTGGCGTCCCCCTTAAGGGGAATAGTTGGTTCTGGCCTGGGGACGAGTCGTCCCCTGAGAACAAAAACTCCATATTCTTCATTTTTGACAATTCGTTCGATGCGTGTGACCCCATAGGACTATATTATGTTGGCAATGAGTTTGATCACATCGATCCTCATAAGACATGAGCGGACTCTAGCAAGCCATCATGCCTACCCAAATAATATAATATCAAGTTCGATTTTCCTACACAGAACATATCACAATCTCTTTGTCACACGATGTTATATTGAACATGAGTCATGGTCCACGTCAACTCATATTGTTCAATGCTTTCTCGTTACTAAGTAAATTGATTAATCGAATGATATTAATCACATTAATTCATTCGGGCATGGCCATGCACTACTGAAATAGCCCGGATCCGAGCAGGCTTCGCAGCCCCGGCATCTGGCAATCTTTCGCGTTGGAGCGGTTTGTTCTCGCCGTTTTGCTTTCGCATTTTGTAGAGTCGCCACGCCGTTTTTATTAAGCCCAAAACATTGAAAAAGGGCATCAGTTTAAAGATAATTTTAAACTGTTTTTGTGTGATGAGATTTTGAGTTCGGAGGTCAGATGACTCCTCGGGAAGAGAATATTAGAATATTAGAGCTCACCCGAGTCGCCTCGTAAAACGAGTCTTTCGGATACCCCTAATATCCTTTAAATGTTGTGTGTGTGTGTGTGTGCTTTTAAAAATGCATGCTGTATCGGATGTCTACATTGTATGCTATGTATGGAAATGTATTGAAATAGTAATGGAAGGAAGCCTTACCAATGTTGGTTTGTGTCTGTCTTCCGCTGAGGAATAGTGTTTGAGGTCGGAGTAGCGTTCCGGTGCGGATCGGGATTGCTTCGGGAGATGCCGGTTGTCTGCGGACAGAGTTTCGGCATGAGTTGAGGTTGCAGGCTGCATTCGGGCAGAGGTTCGGCGTGCGTGGGGATCGTCGGGATCACTCGGGCAGAGGTTCGGCGTGCGTGGGGATCGTCAGGATCACTCGGGCAGAGGTTCGGCGTGCGTTGTTGTGGCAGGAGTCACTCGGGCAGAGTTTCGGCGTGGTTTGGGATCGTCGGTTTGACTCGGAAAGAGCCGGGACACCGTGGAAAGACCAGGCAAGGCCTCGGAGTACCACGAGGGGCCTCAGAGTACCTCGAGAGTGCCTCGGGGCAGCGCGGGAGCGTCTCGGGAGCGCTCGGGGAGGCTTCGGAGCACCATGAGGGGGCTCTAAGGCCTCGGAAGGATCCGAAAGGGGCCGGGAATGCCTCGAGAGGACTTAGAGGGGAGCCAGAAGGCTAAGGGAGGAAGAGAGAAGAGGGAGGTGTGTCTGAAAATGGGAGGGGGAGCCCTCTATTTATAGTAGGAAAAAATTGCAAAGAGGTCCATACGGACCTCCCTGGTTATCTAGAATTTCGGTTTTCCTCGATTTGAGGGAATATGTGATGATGGTGAATATTCTGTAATTATGGTGTTCCCTATGCAATAAGGTCCGTACGGACCATCTTGCATGCAAAGAGGTCCGTACGGACCAACTAAGCATGAGGGTAATCATTTTCCTGGATTTGAGGGAATATTGTGGACTTTAAGAAGATTCAGTAATTATTAAAGCAAAGAGGTCCGTACGGACCATTATTGCTTTTCCAATTTCCTGAAAATTCCCGAAAGGTCCTTTTGTCCCTTTTTATCCCAGAAAGGCTCCTCCCTTGGTTTGGTTAGGGGTTTAGAGAGGGTTTTGAGTGAGAGGGGTCGTCGAGACTGTGTTGATGAGTCTGCGGTGTTTCCCGTGTGTTTGAAAGGGGTGTGATCCAGATTGGGGTACTTACAGAAGCCCCTCGACGACGTCACTTATGAAAGAAGTGGGGTCGCCGATAAGATAAGGGTCCTAATCTGGATCGCGTGGCTTTGGGAGATAAAGTGACCGGGAGGTCGGTGTGAGGACGTGGTGGTGTCCTATTGTGTGACCGCATAGGTCGCAGGGCCGGACCCTGTGATAGGATTCCTACGTATCCCTGGCGGGAATCAAGCCTGGTCGTAGTTCGGGTGTGGGGTGAGTGTTTTGTGAATGCGGGCGTGGTGGTGCCCTGAAGTGTTGTGTGACCACCGAGGTCAATGGTAAGGACGTGGTGGTATCCTGGGTGACCGCATAGGTCGATGGCTGGACCCTGTGATAGGATTCCTACGTATCCCTGGCGGGAATCAAGCCTGGTCGTAGTTCAGAGGTCGTAAAATCTGTGAGTGCGGGCGTGGTGGTGCCCTGAAGTGTTGTGTGACCGCCGAGGTCAGTGGTGAGAACGTGGTGGTGTCCTGGGTGACCGCATAGGTCGATTGTGAGGACGTGGTGGTGTCCTGGGATGTGGTGACCGCCGAGGTCAATTGTGAGGACGTGGTGGTGTCCTGGGATGGAAATTTTACGATTTTCCTAATCGGGTGGTTTAAGGCCTTTCGGGCCGGAGATAGTGATTTGGGAGGTTTATACGGTCTTCCGGACCGAGTGGTTTAAAGCCTTCCGGGCTGGGGATAGCGTGAGGACTTGAATCGTCTTCTGAATGTGGTTGCGCCACGCGTGAGGACTTTGAATCGTCTTCTGGCGGCGGTTTTGGTGCCACGCGGGAGGACTTTGAATCGTCTTCTGGCGGCGGTTGGTGCCACGCTGGAGGACTTTGAATCGTCTTCTGGCGGCGGTTGATGTTATGCACGAGGACTTTGAATCGTCTTCTAGCCGCAGTTGATGTTATGCGCGAGGACTTTGAATCGTCTTCTAGCCGCAGTTGATGCTATGCGCGAGGACTTTGAATCGTCTTCTAGCCGCAGTTGTGGAGGCATGGCTGCCTTGTGCTTTGATTGCGAGAGGCGTAGATGCCTTTGTGTTTTTGCATGTTGAGTAGAAGGTTGGACTTACGATGACTGCCGGTGCTTACGTTGCCGTTGAAGTGGGCAAGGATGACGGCCGGTGATTGCTTCACCGTTTGGCATTTTGGAGACGCTTCGTGCCTTGGGACTTGTGCTCGGAGGTGTTGGCTCCTTCTTGTGCTTGTTTTGACGTTGAGTGGGCAAGGATGATGGTCGGTGCTGGGGATATGCAGTCTTGTACGACTTCTCTTTGACTTGTTGGGGGAGGAGCTCGGGCTTACTTTGATGGCCGGTGCTTGCGTTGCCGTTGAAGTGGGCTAGGTTCGGGCTTACACTGACTGTCGGTGCTTGAATTGCTGGGGATGCATGACCTTGTAGGGGCCCTTTCTGCTGAGAAGATGACTTCGGACCTCCTTTGAGGGCCAGTGGTTGAGTTGCCGTTGAGCGTTTTGGAGGCGTCTTGTGCCTTGATATTCGTGCTGGGAGGTGTTGGCTCCTTCTGGAATTGCCGTCGGGCGTTTTGGAGGCGTCTCGTGCCTTGATATTCGTACTGGGAGGTGTTGGCTCCTTCTTGAATTGCCGTTGAGTGGGCGAGGACCGGTCTTACACTGACGGCCGGGGGTTGAATTGCCGTTGAAGTGGGCGAGGACCGGTCTTACGTTGACGGCCGGGGATTGAATTGCCATTGGAGTGGGCGAGGACCGGTCTTACACTAACGGCCGGTGGTTGAATTGCCGTTGGAGTGGGCGAGGACCGGTCTTACACTGACGGCCGGTGGTTGAATTGCCGTTGGAGTGGGCGAGAAACGGTCTTATACTGACGGCCGGGGATTGAATTTGAAGGGTTAGGGACCATTCTGCACTTGGATTTGCTGGAAAAGGCCTTAGGACAGCCAGGGGCAAAGATTATAAGGGCAGGAAAGTAATTTGGCCACCCCTTGCAAAGAGGTCCGTACGGACCAACCTGGCTGCAAAGAGGTCCGTACGGACCAATGTTGAAATTTACAGTTCCCAGGTTTTGACTGGGTTTAAAACCGAGGCATCCCCTTCATTTCCCATTTCCAGTTCGTGAACCAGGCGAGAGAGAGAGAGAAAATCCTCCATTGTTAACCAAAATCAACAATTTTTTTGCTTGAATTGCTTGCCATGGCTGAAGGATCTCGAAGGAGTCGTCGTCAACGCAGTCAAGAGGTGGTCGAGCAACGGATGGAGCTTCAAAGAAATTGGATCTCGTTCGTTCCATCTTCGAAGAACCCGGATGTCTTGTATCCGAATCCGGAGGTGCACAATCGTCGTTCTAGGAACGTCGGGGAGGTAAGAAATCCGTTCCGTTTTGATTCCCTGCTCGAATTTTTGAATGCTAGAACTAGGTTTTAGTTTTTCGCATTTTTGAATTTTTTTGTTATTTTTTTTATGCCTTTTTGTGAAATTCTTGATGAATTGTTGAAAATGGACATGTAAAAATTGTGGGTATGTGTATTTTGTGCAGAAATGTGTAGATTAGCTCTTATTTGTGAAAATAAAGTGCCTCTCTAATGAAATGCATGCTTTGGTGTTTTGTACCGTATGCTATTTATGTATGTACATTATGAGAAAAGTTTGTCGTGTAGTGACAATTTTTGTGAAAAAATGTGACATGTGCCGTGTTTTGTGACGGGTTTTGTCTGAAAGTGTGTGCCGTGTAGGGACGGATTTTTTTTTTTTTGAAAATGTGTTATGCAGTGTGTGCCGTGTTTTTGTGACGGACTGCATGGGAAAAATTATATGTATAATGTATGTGAAAATTATGTGCGACATGTGCCGTGTTTTGTGACGGGATATATGTGAAAAATATGTGCAATATGTGCCGTGTTTTGTGACGGGTTATTTTTCATGGCTTTCCGTGTTGGGACGGACTTTTGTGCCTTTTGTTTTGTATTAAGTACTGTGATTGACGTACCTTTGCTGTGTTTACCTGCAGGATGCGGGGCTTATGGCCGGGAAGGCCAAGAGGATGAAGACTCGGGGATCTGTAAGTACCCAAATCTGGCTCATGCCTTCCGGTTAATTTTCCCGACAATTTCGGTAAGTTTTCCGGTAATTCCCAGCACCTTCTTCAAATGCCCGGAAACATTCCGGAACTGTTTTTTATTAAATAAGGGCTGAAGAGGATCCTTCCTAATTAAGAAACACGTTTTTCTTAATTAGGAAGGAGGGTTCTAGAATTTGCCACCTTGCATGGTTCTAGAATGCTGAGTCATTCAGGATAAGCCCGCACGGCTGCATTAGCTCGCTGCTCTTAGCCGCACGGCTTCATTCACCTTATCCAGATTACCTATAAATAGAGGCCTCCTCTACCCATTTCAACACACACAATAGAGGCACAAAACACACAATAGAGGCACAAAATACACAATACACTTATAAACACTCCCAAGACGTGAAGAATATTGGTGCAAACTCAAGAAGGTGAAGAAGGAAGGCCAAGAAGCTATCTCCCTCCTCCTTGAAGACCCAAGACCAACCTCTCCTCCTAGCTCCGTTCGAAGAAGCAAAGGAAGCAATTGGTAACCTCGCACGCCCTAACCTTGCTTTTAATTGATATACTTGCTCATTGCATTCATATATCTTGCTTGGGACTTGGCATTTATTCATAAAGATCACATCTTTATCACCCCCTTTCCCTTTTGCATGCATTAAGACCTCATTTGTCATAAAAATGTAGTCTTTTTCATAAAGGTGCATCCTTTGCACCTAAAACCCCCATTTTCAAATAAAAATGTCATTTTTATGCATCATTTGCACATAAAAATCCAATCTTTTCAATAAAAATGCATCCTTTGCATTCAAAAACCTTTTCCAATGCATCATTTGCATAAAAACCCTATCTTTACGCATCACTTGCATAAAGATCATTTCTTTCAATCAAAATGCATCATTTGCTAAAACCAAAAAATGTCATCTTTTCATTAAAGAGTCATTTTTCATCATGCATTTCCCCTTTCCCCCAACCTTGGAACGGACCGGTGTAAAAGATCCTATCTTTACATCGTTCCTTCCATTAAAGGTTCACGATTTCTTTGGAAAGGGATAACCTTGAACCCTATATCTCCGATTATCGCTTAAGAAAGAGTATGAAGCCTCTATACGAGCTCGACCGTCTTAAAGCGTAGGATTGATGGGCTAAGGACCCTCATTTTCTAAAGAACCTCATCTTTGACCAAAAGAGAGTCATTCTCTCGATCACGCAAGTCCCGAGGGTCCCGAGGTTAAAATGCGATGATCACAAGTCATAAGATGAGGACGGGATCATAATCCCAAATACATAAAATTCCAAGGAATCCCGAGCGACAACCAACAAATGGTTTGTACGTCCGGAAGACAACTTGGGACATCCCCCCCCCTTTTTTTTCTCAAACACATGCACACAAGAAAGCACGCAAGCAAGCACGATTACTGAAATCTTGGGAGACTTGCTCCGGCAAGGCACTTTGGGTGAACGCCAAACGTTCTTCCCAAGGGGTAACTTAACCTCCGAACCCAAGTAAAAACCTTTTTTTCAAAGTTTTGAGATAATAAAAATGGCGTGGCGACTCCGTTTTTCAAATAACTCGGATGTCTTCAAACTCGCGTGAATCCACAAAATTTGGGCACACATTCACAGTTTGGCGACTCCGCTGGGGAAATCCCAAAGGAGAAAAGCTTCATTTTCAAAACAAAAATCGATACTCGGTATATAGGTGGAAACCACTTACCCTTCCTGTACACTCCCTGATGAGGGAGTTGGGATAACCGGTGGTTTAACAATCCACGTACCAGTATCCCTTTTCGAAAAAAATTTTTGAAAAAAAAATAAAAGAAAGCTTTTCCCTTTGAGCGGGTTAGACTCCCGTCGCCGATTTCATTAATCATGCTTGCTTTCTTTACCATGCATTGCATCATTTGCATCTTGGAATCTGTGCATACTTTGAAACGGGAAACAACCCGAAAAATAGCAAAAGGAATGGAACCTGGAAAATTGATCCATGCAGTCGTACGGCTCAATCCTCCTTGGATTCTGACCGGGCGACCTCAGTGGCAATTCCACCAGAAAATCATGGTTAATCTGGGCAAGTCCTAGCGGCTTGGGGCTACTCACTCCATGATCGATCGGGGCTCCTGTAAAATTTACGTGCTTATGTGTTGCATTCTCCCCGTCCCGAAAATCATTCCTTTAAAACACATTTCTGAAAATCTCTGTTTTAACTCAAAAAGGAACATTTTTAGGAGACCGCACACTACGCGCACGTGATATATCCTGTACACTTTGCACGCACGTCCTTCAAACCCAAGGGTGGTTCCAACAAGTCACGGACAGCCTTACGATGCTCCCGGCGCGCACGGAATCATCCCAACCTCCCCATGGCGGCCGGTGTCGACCAATGCACACCCGTGTCACACGTTTCAAAACCGTGACTTTTGGTTGGTTTTTGGTCTAGTCCGTGTCATATAGCCCAGTTGCATACCCTCGTAAAGGTCAAGCCTTAGTTCATAACGGAAGAAGAACTCTGCCAAAATTCCGACAAGGAAAAATTGGCGAGATCTCAACTCCGACATTGACTATTGACCTTGACCTGCACGAAATGCGTAAGAGTCAAGACCGAGTCTTTGCCAACAAAACAAAAGATCTTTCGCTCAAGCGAAGCTCTGCTAAAATTCCGACAAGGAAAAATTGGCAAGATCTTGACCCGGCATTGACTTCGATTCTAACTCACGCCCGACGTATGCAACGAAGTTCAATGTGACACTGTGTCATCCGGCTTTTGCCGCCCGACCCATGCCTATTATTCTCTCGGACATTACCGAAAGTCAAAACGTCATTCGCTCAAACGAAATTCTGCCAAAATCCTATCAAGGCAGAGAGACGAGACTTTCCCGGTATTGCCTTGACTATAATCCGCATCGCTCGTGCGTTGAAAGGTCCTATGACCCGCTAGACCCGATAGGAGCGTTCTTTACTCTCGGTCGGTGGGATCCGCGTGCCCTATAGGACCCTCGCCCGGGGCTGTCCACCCTGGGAGGTCGAAATACAGGTGGAATACGAGGGGCTTATAGACGTAGTGACGGAACCCACTGATCCAGGATCTAGAGTAGTTGTGAAAAAAGAAGGGCAGAACCCCTTTTCCAACCAAATAGATATTAATAAAAGACATTGTTTTAAGTAAACTTGAAGATTTTAATTTGCATATTGCTTGAGCCTTCAGCCTAAACACCTACCCCGAGTCTAAACCTTTCCTATCCCTTTCCCGCAGCGAGAAAGAAGTGGGTGAGAACACCGGTCGCCGACTTGTTAGCGCAGTAATCCTCGAGATAGTTCGCGTAATCCTTAGTTTCGAGAGTCGAATGGCCGATTTGACAGAGAACAAGGCTGGTTTGGGTAACCAGATGACTAGGAAAGAAGAGCTAGCCTTAGCCCCGGAAAACCAGAAGACCCATGAGGAACAGCAAGCCCTGCTCATTAAAGCGCTTCGTCGTCATGGAGTTCAAATAGTGGTCGAGCCTAACGGTTCCTTGGTAATGGTAGAAGATGAGCCTCCGTATGCGCCCATCTCACTCCATCGCCCTATAACCAATGCCCTCCTCCATCCTCATACGATCCCTTATCCAGGATTACCCCTCTTCGCCCTTTCCAACATCTCAAGCCATCAGGATCCCGACACCCTCACCTCCTCAAATGAGACCCGGCTTTGTTCCCTATCAACGTAAAGCAAACGCCTCGGCCTATCCCTTACGCAGCCTCCGCATTACCCCATGGGATTCACTCCCTCTCCTCGCATGGGCCATCCTGTGCATTCCCTAGGCCTCAAAATCAGCTCAATGATCCTTTCAATTCATGTCCCGCCACAGCAAATCTTCCACCTCCAACTTTGCCAACAGGACCCTGTGAGGTTCCGTATCCTTTTTCCTACTTCGGAAATTATGAGCCTAATTCCTATGCCTCCGGCCCGTCTCACGGAACACGGGACCCGGTCAAGTTTACACTTACTTCCCCTCCAAAGATCCCCAAGCCTTGGTACCGGCCTACCACCGTGCCACCTACCGTCCTTCCACCCAAATCGATAAGCCTTCTCCGAATCGAGCAATCCTAAACCATCCCCCGACTCCGACATGGCTTGGCTAATGGAACAAGTTAGGTCCATGCAAGAGAAGTTTGGGGAAATAAACACCAAGAGGACAAAGATACCGCATCACCGATCCCAAAGAAAGTTGTCCCTCTCCCTCCAAAATTCCGAATGCCGAAATTGAAAAGTTCAACGGCACCGATTGTCCCCTGACTCACATTGAAAGCTACATTCTTGCCATGAGAGCCAAAGATTGTACTAAAGAACAAATGGCCGACCATTTTCAGCTATCATTAAAAGGTTCACTCTTAGGTGGTTCCCGCATGTGAAACCAGAGGCCCGAGCTACTTGGGACCAGATCAAGGAAGCGTTCCTAGAAAAGTATAAGGCCAATTTGAATTGGGAAAACAAATGAATGACCTACAGTGGTACCCTACAACGTTCGATGAGCCAAGAAGTGAATTCTACAAGAGATGGAATTGGAAGCTCAAGAAATGATGACCCCACTCAATGAAGAGGAACAGATGGAGATCTTCCAATCTTGCTTGAAACCTCAACTAAGAGTCCAAATTGGCAATTACTACTATCCCGACCTTCGGGCAATGGTAAATGCCGGCACCAAGTTTGAGAATGCCTTCAATATGGCCCCGCCACAGAATGTAGCTTCTTATCGCTACAAAGCACCGGTGTCAAATGCCCTACTGTCACCGTGAAAGGAAAAGAAGTGATTGGCGCCGTTAATTACATTCGAATGAGAAAGCGGGATGTAATGCAGCCAAGCCGCCGCAAAGCCAAAGCTCCCTTTCTATACCGCCGAAGATTTCTAATGCCACTAGAAAAGGTCTTCGACGGTTTGGTAGCCCAAGGACTCATCGACCTTTGGAAAACCGGGAAGCCCAGAACCCCAAGACGTAATGGACGAGACCAAACACCGTCGCTTTCACAAATATCATGGCCATAACACTAATGATTGCACCTACCCGAAGTTCCCGATCTCTCGCCTAGTTGAAGAAGGCAAGCTAGAACCACCTCGGGGTCCCAATGTGGTCAAGAATCCTCTTCCCGCTAACAATCGAGTCAACATGATCGAGTTCGGAGGAACAAATGGAAACGGTTTTGGAAATCCAGAGGTCATAGATATCCCGAAATTCAATGTTCCTTATGAATTACAGGGAAATGGAAAGATCTCGATTAATGCCGCCGCCATGGAGGGACAAGCTGGACCCATAGTCGGAATCGATTTCGTTAATGTTGTCGAGCTCGGCCTCTTTTCTACGACATCGAACCAAGAACCATGGTCAAGATTACGTAAGAAAGGCTCACTTATGAAGACTGCGAGTTTGAAGTAAAACAAGCCATGTTATTGAAAGTCTCTCCGTAACCCTTCATCACCCATGATGAGCATAATGTGTTTGTAATGGCTCTTACTACTCCCGAGGATCATTCCCAACCCCGTTTGGGAAAAGGTAGAGAGAAGAGTGAACAAGCCGTAAGACTTTTGGGATGAAGAAAGCCGTATCTCGATGCCGAAAGCACAACCGGTCCTATCGCCCTGCAGGTACAAATGGATGAAGTTAAGTTCGTAAAGGAGATTCCGCCGTATCGCCCGAGTACTTCCTATGGAATTGGTGTCGACAAAGGCAATAATGATCCGCAGAGTGCACAATCAAATGACAACGCCGGCAAGACCGCTACTCCCTGTGGCAACAAAGAAGAAGGAGCGAGATCCCTGGCCCAACCCTTGTCAAGTCCCCCTTCGAGTCAATAAGTAGCGTAGAGTCCAGAGTCGCAGCGTCTATTCGCCGAGTCAGAATCTTTGAATTCCGCCTCGTAGTCATCCGAAGGCCTCACGCCCGAGGATTATGAAAATGTAATCGATGTCATCTTTCCCCTTATTTTGAATGAAATGACAAATCTTTCTCGATTATCCTCTTATTGCCAACTTAACAAATGATAAATTAACTCAAAACTTAACAACAAGCTTAATAATGAATCATTTGAACAAGATGCAAACACACTAAACGAACAATACATTAAAGAAATCTTTAAGGTGTTTCGTAAAAAAGGAAAACCGGGCCCAAGCCGCCGAGGAGGTTTTGATAAGTGTGAACTTTGGTACTATTGAGGAACCTAAAGAGACACTGATTGGAAGCTTCTTCCAGGGGTTGAAAGGGACAGATTGATCGAGCCGCTCGTAGAATACGTTGACGTGTTTGCATGGTCATACAAGGATATGCCGGGCTAGACAGCTCGATAGTAGAGCACGTAATCCCTCTAGCACCGCATGCTAAGCCGCAGCGTAAACCGAGAAAGATCAAGCCGGAATGGTCTCTACAGTGTCAAGGAAGAAATTGAGAAGCTACCGCGGGTAGGGTTCATCGTAGTCATTGAATACCCGACATGGTTGTCCAACATCGTGACCGTAACCAAGGCCAATGGGAAGGTGCGCCGCCGTGTGGATTTCCGAGATCCGAACAAGGCCAGCCCCAAAGACGACTACCCTCTCGCCAAACATAGACATCCCGGTGGACTCCACCGCCAACTACGAAGTCAAATCCTTCGTTGATGGTTTTGCAGCTACAACTGCATCAAGATGGCCGAGGAAGACCAAGAAAAGACAAATTCTTCACCACACCACGGGGAACCTACTGTTATACAAAGCAATGCCATTCGGGCTCAAGAATGCCGGGCTACTTACCAAAGGGCAGCGACCGCGCTTTTTCATGACATGATCCACAAGGAGATTGAGGTCTACGTAGATGATATGATAATCCACTCCAAAGGAGAGGGTGGGCAAGCACTTTGTTGACCTACGAAAATTCTTTGAGAGGTTGAGACAAAGATTCCATGAGACTAAACCTCGCCAAATGCACCTTCTGAGTGACAAGGGGAAAAGTGCTTGGGTATATGGTCACAGAGCGAGGTATAGAAGTTGACCCCGAAAGATCAAAGCCATCATGGATATGAGGCCACCTCAAACCCATACGTAAGTCAAGAGCTTCATGGGTAAATTGCAAGACATCGCCCGTTTCGCCAATCCGCTGACCACTATGTGCGAGCCCATCTTCAAGCTCATGAAGAAGAATGTGGACCTTGAGAATGGACCGAAGAATGCCAAGATGCCTTTGACCGCATCAAGGCATACTTAGTACATCCCCGGTACTATGCCCCCACATAGACGTAAGCCTCTTCTCGCTCTATCTCACCGTCACGTACACTAGCTGGGGCTATGCTTGCTCAGAGAAGAAAGATTCTCGGTAGAAAACGCCATTTACTTTGTCACCGGAAGCTACAGGGAGTGAGCTCAATTACTCAAAGCATGTGAAAAGACTCCGTGCAGATCGGTCCGGGTAGTCGAAGCATTATATGCAAGCCCACCCCGTGAATTTGGTCTCGAAAATGGACCCCATCAAGTACATCTTTGACAAGCCTTCCCTCTCGATGCGTTTAGCGAAGTGGTCCTTCTTCTTGGCGTAATACGACATCAACTATGTGACCGTAAAGGCCATCAAGGGTCAAGCATTGTCGATCACCCGGCGAACTTCCCAAGCAATGAAGACAGAGGGCCCGAACCCCAATTCCTGCATGAAGGGATCTTTGCGGTTGAGCTCGAGAATAGATGGCAATTGTTCTTTGACTGAGCCGCTAACAAAAGAGGAAATGGTGTAGGAATGCTATTGGTCGATCCGAAAGATGAGCATACCCCTATAGCCCTCAAGTTGAACTTTCCCGCCACGAACAATGTCGCCGAGTATGAAGCCTCGCATTGCCGGTTTGGAGGCCGCCTTAGAAAGAAATGTCAAGGAGCTCGAAGTTTACTGAGACTCACCCCGATCATCAACCAAGTCTCCAACAAGTGGAAGACTGTGGACCCCAATCTCGCAGCGGTATCATGCCCATATGGAGGAGTTAATCGGACAGTTCGAGAAGTGACTTTCCACTACTTGCCGAGGGAAAAGAACAGATTCGCAGATGCCCTAGCTACTCTAGCCTCATTGGTAGAGATCCCCGAGGGAAAATCCATAAAGCCCTTCGTAGTGGGTAGAAGAGAAGCCCCACCTTCCGTTGTGAAGTGGACCCGGGACCCGAGCCTATAAAGGAACCTTGGTACAATCGTATTTACCAATTCCTCAAAGACGGAGAGTCGGCTTTCGTGAGACGAAGAAGGTAGACCAAAAGAAGGAGTCAGAGCCAAAAGCTTGCGAGCCCTGAAAAGGTTGGCCTCCCATCATGTCATCCTAGGAGGCAACCTGTACAAGAAGCGGTATCAAGGACCGCTCCTCTTGTGTGTCACTCAAGAAAGAGCCAGAGTTGATGATCGAAGTCCACAATGGTCCTTGCGGTCCTCACATGAATGCCGAGCCCCGATGCAAGTGATCCTCGAATGGGTTACTACCGGATCTCCATGGAGACAGACCGCGCCCAAAGACGTCCGAACCTCGCGACAAGTGCCGGCGGTTTGCCAACCTCAACCATCTCCCACCTCATGACTGTACCGCATGACGACTCCTTGGCCGTTTGCAACTTGGGGCATTGACGTGATAGGGAAAGTAGCCCCGACAGGAAGCAATGGACATGAGTTCGTGTTGGTAGCCATCGACTACTTCACCAAGTGGGTAGAGGCCAAGTCCTACAAGGTCCTCACTTCCGGAAAAGTGTCCCAGTTCATCAAAGAAACCATAATGTGCAGTATATGGGGTGCCCAACGAGATCATTTCGATAATAGGTCACACTTCGAAGGAGACTGCGATAGACCGCCGTCGAGTCGAGTTACTCGCCACAAGTCGTCCCCGTATGCACCTCGCACCAATGGAGCCGTGGAAGCCGCTAATAAGACACTCGAGCGGATCATCCGGAAAATGGCCACCCGTGGTCGTGACTGGCCCAAAAAGCTGCACCTATCGCTCTGGGGCTACATGACGTCTGTCAGAACAGCCACAGGAGAAACTCCTTTTGCCCTAACTTACGGGATGGAAGCAGTGTTACCAGTGGAGTTGGAAATCCCATCATTAAGGGTCCTCCTGGAAAACAGTGTCAACGAAGTAGAATGGCTACGAAGCCGGCATGATGAATTGGCCTTGCTCGATGAGAGAAGGCTCAAAGCCATGGAGCACACCCGAGCCTACCAGAGGCGAATGGCCAGAGCGTTTGATAAGAAAGTCAAAGCCAGAAACATCAAAGAGGGTGACTTAGTGCTGAAAGTAAAGCCCCCTACTAGAGACAACCCCCTGGGAAAATGGGAACCCGTTTGGATCGGTCCTTATGTAGTGCAAAAGATACTGTCAGGAGGAGCAATGAAGCTTGCAGACTTGGACGGCAATCCCTTTGTCCACCCAGTCAACGGTGATAAACTCCGAAGATACTATGTCTAATAATAAAAAAAATATATAAAAAGAAAAAAAAAAAGAAAAAAAATCTTAGTGCAAAAAGAGTAATACCCAAACTAGGGCCGAAAACCCAAAAAGGGCGGTCTAGGCAAAAACAGGTTGCACGTAAAAAAAAAAAAGACTTAGTTTTGTTAGTTCACCGTAATGAACTACGAAGACCCGAGCCCCTTAGCCTTTCTTGTAAAAGGGGAACGTAGGCAGCCATATATGGTTCGGTCTAAACAATAAAAAAGGGCAATAAAGCTTCCATAAAGTGCGTCCTTAGCAATAAATAAAAGGGTATTTCAGTTTTCATAAAACGGGTCCCAAGTAATAAGACATTTGAATTTCCATGAAACATGTCTTGATTAATTTCGAAAATAATATTTCTTGTTCATTACAAGTCAAAAATTTCTTGATGAGTTCAAGCACGGTCTACCTCTTGACTCGCTAACCCGCTAAAAAGATCTAAAATACAATAAAATGCCTAAATAAACTAATGTGTTTGCAAATGGCAATAAGAGGATCTTGAGAAAAGACTTGTCACCGTCATTCGCCGAGTCTTCTTCGCCTTCTTCCCTTTTCCTCGGCCTCGTCGAGTCTTCTTCCTTTTTTCTCAATAATGTCGGTATCCCTCATCCCGACCTCTCGGTATCCTCACCGGAGCCTCTACCAACCCCGTGTCAATAAGCGCTCTCATACGAGCACGAGTCCGTATCTCCTCCCTCCGAGACTCGCCAAATGAGCAACCTCGACAACCTCTTGTCACCGAGCCTCCATGTCCCCGACCAAGTCACCCGATTGGTTATGGCAACTCGCCTTAGCCTCGGTCCTCCTCGAGTCCTACTCGAGTCGTGGTCGCCCCCAATAAAACTCGGCGTCTATCCTCCAAGATAACCCGAGTCGCTCCCAGCTCCCTCTCGTACTCACCCAAGTAGACAGTGGTCAAGATGGTACTCTTCCCGCTCCACGAAGATAGCCCCGGGTGGGAAAGCAGTGTATGTCCAAGCCCTCGAGAAAAAGTGAAGGCTGTTTGGGTCCCTCATGTCTAGAGACATTACCTCCATGGTCCGGATGTCCTCCCGAGTCACTCAAAGGCTCTGTAAAGCCCCAAAATGCCCGGATACCAAGCGGGGTATGTAGAAGGATGACCGGCAGAATCTGGAACCCTCACAAAGATAAGACTCCCGAAATATCCTCCCCGGGTTCCGCAACCTCCAAAGGTGGTATCCACCAACGGATGTCCGAAGTGGATAGCCTAGCCATCATCGGCTCCCGGCTACCCCGGTCCCGCCGCCTAGGTGCACCTCTCCGAGAAATCACCCAAGGGCACCGAGTCGGCAAAGCCCCGTGCAAAGCCCCGAGCCTCTCCTGCAGCCACAAAGTCAACACAGCGGACTCCAGGACCTCATGAAATGGTCTCCCGAGCCATCCTGTCGACCCCATGCAAAGTCTCCCCCAAAACCGGTGGGACGATATCCTTCCCGGCCACTGCAGTCTCGACCATGTCCAGGAGACCACCGTGACAAATCCCCACGGACTCGGCGGTAAACGAACGAGAGAAAGACGCAAAGGATAAATGCGTCCATAGCCACCATGGTAGCAGCCATAGCCGGAGATCCAAACCTGCCCGGGATCTCGGAAAGGTCAATCTGTCAGAGGCTACCATCATCTCCTCGGCCTCTCCCGCAGGAATCTGCAGAAAAGATGCAAGCTTTACCGCCACCGGCACGTCTCCGATCAGCGGAATAGATATAGCCTCGAGTCTCGGGACCCCAATCAAGGCTCACGAAGTCTTCGTGCGTTGGGACGATTTCGTTGTAAGAAAAGCAATAAACATGTCTCCGGACGTCCCGAACTTTCTTTGCGGCTCTCAACGAGTCCCAATCGGGCGGGAGATCCCTCAAATGCCATAAAGACTTGATCTTGAAGGAAGAATCAAGCAGCCCCTTGTGATTTTGGAAGTTATGTCTCGCCCAAGATTGAAGACCGGACGAGAAAATGGTCTCTCTTTCCCCTTTGTAGTCTAACGGGCCTCTCCATCGCAAAAGTGATCAAAGGTGGTGTCTTTAGGTCCAAAATATGCCATGGGAACAGTTGAAACAAGTTTGGGTTGAAAATAAAATGAAATGGCCAAGCTTTGGTTTTATTCAAAAAATGACCAGTCCAGACAAGCGTGAGCCGCACGGCCTCTTTTGCCCTCAAGGCCATGCCGCACGGCTTCATTTGCACGATGTAAATTGCAAATCTGCAGCAACCAAAGTTGCTGCCCAAGGGAGTTTTCACCCCACTTTCTCAACCAAAACACTGTACAAAAACATGTCCGAAGCCACCCAAGCAGTTTTATATCATTATATATTATTTTGGCCCAGCTTAGCCCAATTCCAAGCAAAAAAGTCGCCCGAGGCTCGGATAATATGCAAATTGAAAAAGCATAAATTAGAAAAGTAAATAAAGCGTAAATACAATGTCTTCGCCCCATAGGCGTCAAAATAAAGCAAAAAATAAACAAGTTGTGCATAAAAAGTGTTCATTGTTTGTTTTGTTCCAAATCTACTCTAGAGACCCCTAGGCCTCAGATTCTTCTTCTTCCTCATCACTTTGCTCGGCTCATAGACGCTAGGCTCTCTCATCACGTCCTCCTGGTCACTCGCATCGGAAAGAGGGATGTTGTCGTGCTCGTACTCCGCCAGTTGCTCCAAGATATCGGCATTAGGACCTCGCCCCGAGGCACGGCACTTTGGATGAGTACTCCGGCCGAGGAAGAGGATCCGCACCCCGACATGCCTCCTTTTGCGCACGTGCTCCTGCACGCTTGTTGACGCTTTAGTAGCGCAGCCGGTTTCTTGACCAAGGATCGGCACACGTCTTTCCAGCCCGTTCGCCCGACCAACCCGTCATAGGTACGAGCTGGAACACGAGAAAAGAAGAGAAAATCTCAGAAAATCTCGAAAAATCTCAGAGAAATTGCAAAAAACGAAAATCTGAAAGCTAAAAGGGAATAAGACCCTAAGAGTATACTCACGGTGCTATCGGGTGGCGGGGTATACGGGGCTCCCTCGTGTCAGGACAGGAATCCTCATCCTCCTCGGTACTCCGTGTACGACGTATGAGAGGTGTGCGGGAGGGATAGGCGGGTCGGCAGGCTCATCCTCCCCGTATCCCCGAGTGACCGCCGGCTTCGTCGGCCGTGGCGTCCTCGTGCGCCTGCTCCACAAACACGGCGTAGGGGTACCCATGTCAAAATACTCCTCCGCAGCCTATACCTCCACGGTACCTCTCAATCTCATCCGCGCCGGTCCCCGGGCTGCGGCATCCGTCTTGGAGGATCGTGTGGAGTAATGGCGTCCAATGGAGGGACATGACCATCTTTGCCTCGAGAAACGGTCCCCGGATATATGATGTCGCAAGTCAGCCCGGTGAGCCACCTCCTCTGCCTTGTCACCTCAATAGCATCTCCCAGCAAAATCTCCGGATACCGCCCAGGGTAGAAGTCCACTCCATCCGTTCCATCCTTATTGAGCACGAGCTTCACCATCTTGTAGTCGAAAGTGATCCGGGTCTTCCCGTGAACCTATCCCTCACATCTCCCCTCCGGCGAACCATCGCAGGGAAAATGGTGATATCACTCTGCTTGGTTCCAAGGAAAGAACCCGATCACCTCGCAAAACCAGGCTCGCATGTTCAAAAACATCAAAAAGGTCATTTTTCTCATAAGAAGTCTCAAGACGAGAAAGAGAAAAGAGAAGAGAAAGAGAGGCTACCTCAAGGGCAAATGAGAAGCGATCCATAGAAGTAGCTTTGTTTCGATTTGTACATGTCCGAGAGAGAAGTATAACTCGGCCAATCCGGCCTCTCCCCAAGAGACCGTCCCTATCCCATCCACATCAACCAAAGAGTCAAGGAGGCAAGTCATGGCTAGCGTCCCGAGAATTAGCAAAGATAGTGGTGGCCGGCATCAACCACACGAAAGCTCTAACCAGTGGTGGGCGGTCACGTCACTACCGGCAAAGTCCCGCATGCGGTTCGGGACGCCACCTCGACATTCCTCGTCTCCATACCCAATCCCTTGGGAATCGGCTCAAATCTAACCAAAGCTCGGAACTCCTCACCGTAATGTGGTCTCTCCAAGTCACGGGCCTCCCGGTGAACTGCAGCCCGATGTCGTAAAATCGGCAGGAGTCACGGTAAGCTCTCCCGGCTCGAGGTGGAAACTATGAGTAGAGTCCCACCAAAACTCGTAAAGAGCCCGAACTGTGCCCTTGCTCTTTGAGGTGATGTGAATCCCCGTGCCGATGGCCTCCACAAACGCGTCCGGCCGGTAGCCCTCACCAACTCTTTAGGGTTCACCCCATTCTTCTCAAAATCCGGCATCCTCTGCCAAAGATTCACTGCTATCTCAGATGGTCCCCTAGACTTGTTCTCCTGTAGACAAGCACATCAAAAAAAAGTGTCAGTCCTTCATCTCATTTCAAAAGCATGCATATAGTCACAAAAGTGCACATATTTTTTCAAAAGAAAAGCATTCATACAAGTCTTTTTAGCATCTTTTGCATCAAAAACGTGACTTTCATCATTTGAAACACGTCATTTTAAGCACGTTGCTTTCCTAAGGCACAAAATCATAATTTTCACAATTCTTTGCACATAAGCATTAGTTATCAAATAAAATGGCATGCATGAATCATTTTCATCTTCCAAAATCATGTTTTCTCATTGAAAATCAGAATTTTGACCTAGTTCTAGCACAAGGCAAGAACTCCGTCTCATATTTAGACAATTCTCATTCTTACTTCATTTGCGAGAAAAAAGTGAGTCATTCTCATAATTTTCATCAAATAAATTGCACATGCATATTCTTAGCCTCATAGGTTGTTCATGCATCTCAAAATCATTCAAAAATCCTAAGATAATCCTAGAAAATTCCTAAGTTCGGGTTAAGCCCTAAATTATTCAAAAATCAAGCAAAATCATCGGATTTGAGCCAAATAAGAACGCTTACCCCAACCGATCGCGGGTTCGTCGATTTGTGCTCCCTCCTTCCCGGATAGAGCTCCGATGGAGGCGTGAGAAAGTCATACCTCCTATCCGTCCGGACAAGCTCCTTCCTCTTCCTTTGAGCGGCCGCGGAGACATTCCTCCTTGCTTGTCTTGGTGCCGGATCCATCTCAAATCAAGGGAAGCAAGGGAATTCAAAGAATTTCGAAATTCTTTCTTCTCTCCTCTCTCTCTCTCTCGGCTGAATGGGCGGCAACAATGCCCAATAGCCCGTTCAAATCTGTTTTAAATAATCTGTAAAAATCAGGTTTCCAGCCGTACGGCTTCTTTTTCCTTCCTCTCATGCCGGGCGGCCTCTTTCGCTCTGAGCAAAAATTACGATTTTGCCCTTGGACTTTCCACTTGGGCCTCCAATCCTCGTTATCCTCTAACTGAGATAACACCCTCTTCAGAAGATATCCCTTATCTCCTAAGCAATCAAGCTCTATTCCCAGTCACCTCCGTTAATTTCGTTATAACGGGATAACGTTAGGTGACAACCTCCGAATTGTCGAGTTCTTCTTAACTTAAGCTACCTCTGTCATGAATAGTAACGTATGCTTAAGTCATTCAAACTTTGGCAACCCATATCTCTGATTCGAAAGAGATTGAGACGTATGCTCAAGTCTTTGGCAACCCATATCTCTGATTCGAAAGAAATTGAGACGTATGCTTAAATCATTCTAGCTTTGGCAACCCATATCTCTGATTCGAAAGAGATTGAGACGTATGCTCAAGTTTTTCAAACTTTAGCAACCCATATCTCTGATTCAAAAGAGATTGAGACGTATGCTCAAGTTCACCAAACTCTAGCTACCTCTATCCACTCGATAGTGACGTAAGCTCTAGTTTCAATCAGGTGACATCCTCCAGTAATTGTCAATCAGGTGACAGCCTCCATTAATTGTCAAAATCTCAAGAATCCTAGACATCGTTCCTAACTATCTAGTGATGCTTGAACTACGATCAAGGCTTGATTCCTCCGGGATACGTAGGTAGCCTTTTATAAAAGGTCCAGCCATCCGACCACTTCGGTCACCCTGTTCCTTCGTCGCTCCTCAGTGATGAAGTAATCCCTCATAGAGACCACCTTGGTCACTTCTAGCATATCCCCGTAGGATCAATTGCTTGACCTCCTAGGTCATTTTCTATTTTCCCCAGAAGAGACCAGTTTTCTCTTCTCCCTTCCTCGGCGGATCTTATTCCGAACTACGGCCTGGCTTGATTCCTCCGGGATACGTAGGTAGCCTTCCAAAAGGTTCAGCCACTCGACCGTCTCGGTCATCTAATCCATCTCGGCATTCGCCAGATCGGATCCTTTTCTATCGACAATCCCACTTGCCTTGCAAGTGACGTTGCCGAGGGCTTCGTAAGTACCCAAATCTGGCTCATGCCTTAGGTTAATTTTCCCGACAATTTCGGTAAGTTTTCCGGTAATTCCCCGGACCTTCCCGGCGTTAGGAAACATTCCGGAACTGTTTTTTATTAAATAAGGGCTGAAGAGGATCCTTCCTAATTAAGACACACATTTTTCTTAATTAGGAAGGAGGGTTCTAGAATTTGCCACCTTGCATGGTTCTAGAATGCCGAGTCATTCAGATAAGCCCGCACGGCCGCATTAGCTCGCTGCTCTTAGCCGCACGGCTTCATTCACCTTATCCAGATTACCTATAAATAGAGGCCTCCTCTACCCATTTCAACACACACAATAGAGGCACAAAACACACAATAGAGGCACAAAATACACAATACACTTATAAACACTCCCAAGACGTGAAGAATATTGGTGCAAACTCAAGAAGGTGAAGAAGGAAGGCCAAGAAGCTACCTCCCTCCTCCTTGAAGACCCAAGACCAACCTCTCCTCCTAGCTCCGTTCGAAGAAGCAAAGGAAGCAATTGGTAACCTCGCACGCCCTAACCTTGCTTTTAATTGATATACTTGCTCATTGCATTCATATATCTTGCTTGGGACTTGGCATTTATTCATAAAGATCACATCTTTATCACCCCCTTTCCCTTTTGCATGCATTAAGACCTCATTTGTCATAAAAATGTAGTCTTTTTCATAAAGGTGCATCCTTTGCACCTAAAACCCCCATTTTCAAATAAAAATGTCATTTTTATGCATCATTTGCACATAAAAATCCAATCTTTTCAATAAAAATGCATCCTTTGCATTCAAAAACCTTTTCAATGCATCATTTGCATAAAAATCCTATCTTTACGCATCACTTGCATAAAGATCATTTCTTTCAATCAAAAAGCATCATTTGCTAAAACCAAAAAATGTCATCTTTTCATTAAAGAGTCATTTTTCATCATGCATTTCCCCTTCCCCCAACCTTGGAACGGACCGGTGTAAAAGATCCTATCTTTACATCGTTCCTTCCATTAAAGGTTCACGATTTCTTTGGAAAGGGATAACCTTGAACCCTATATCTCCGATTATCGCATAAGAAAGAGTATGAAGCCTCTATACGAGCTCGACCGTCTTAAAGCGTAGGATTGATGGGCTAAGGACCCTCCTTTTCTAAAGAACCTCATCTTTGACCAAAAGAGAGTCATTCTCTCGATCACGCAAGTCCCGAGGGTCCCGAGGTTAAAATGCGATGATCACAAGTCATAAGATGAGGACGGGATCATAATCCCAAATACATAAAATTCCAAGGAATCCCGAGCGACAACCAACAAATGGTTTGTACATCCGGAAGACAACTTGGGACATCCCCCCCCCCTTTTTTTTCTCAAACACATGCACACAAGAAAGCACGCAAGCAAGCACGATTACTGAAATCTTGGGAGACTTGCTCCGGCAAGGCACTTTGGGTGAACGCCAAACGTTCTTCCCAAGGGGTAACTTAACCTCGGAACCCAAGTAAAAACCTTTTTTTCAAAGTTTTGAGGTAATCAAAATGGCGTGGCGACTCCGTTTTTCAAATAACTCGGATGTCTTCAAACTCGCGTGAATCCACAAAATTTGGGCACACATTCACAGGATCGCTCGAGGCTGTTGTTGAGCTGTGGCAGCGGATGCCCAATATTTCCGTGGATGGTAGGCCGAGTCCCCGGAGGCTGGTCTACGCTTCTGGCCTGGGGGTGTTCGTCGAGAACCTGGCCAGAGTTTCTGATACGAGGAAGAACAAGAGCGTCTTCCTTGGCCTTTCTGAGTACTGGTGGGATACCACCCACACCTTCCATCTGAGTTGGGGAGAGGTGACGGTGACGCCGACCGACTTTGCTGCGATTACTGGGCTTTCCTTCAAAGGAGGGCCGGTACGGTGGAGAGATATGATCTCCGATGCTGTGTTGACCGAGCTGCTGGGCTTTGAGCCTCGTCCTCGCAGGGGCCTGGGCATGTTATATAGTGATGTGGAGCTGAGGATCACGGCCAGCATTGGGGCCTATGTTCGGGGTACCGGCCAGGTGTCGGCGGAGCAGCTGGCGCGCTCCTTTTTGTGGTATGCATTGTCTGAGACTTTGTTCTCGAACCACGCGACTGCGGCTCCCTTTGCTCTGTTGGAGAGCTTGATTGATCTGGATAGAGTTTGTGACATCGCTTGGGGCGAGGCGGGCTTGGCCGAGCTCTACTTCTCTTTGGACCGGTTTAGCCGGGGTGTGGCCAGTTCATTGGCCTGTTTTGACTTTGCTTTGGAGGTATGAGTTTATTGCTGTTTTTGATTTAGCAACTTGTCGTTTCTCCGTTTTCTTTTGCACTGAGCCTTCTCTGTTTTTTGTCACAGGTGTGGTTTTATGAGGTTTTTCAGTGTTTCCCGTGGGATAGAGATCCTGGGGCTGTTGTTGCGTACCCTGCTATGCTTGGCTGGGCTCGTACGGCGAGGAAGAGGAGGACCAGCAGGGGGAAGCTCACCATCGCCTACGGGGATGTGCGGGAGCGTACGGAGAGGGGTAGCCGGAGGGGTTCGTTTTGTTCCCGTGGGCTCGGTATGAGGGGGATGAGTTTGAGGGGGCTCAGAGGTGACATCGCAGCGGAAGATGCGGGGCTTGACCTGCGACGTCATGTACACTGGGAGCGGGTCTTCGGGCAAAGATGGCCCCGGTGTGCTTCCCGTGGCTCCGAGGGACCCTCCCTTTGGGATGCTTGATTCCCGGGACATGGACGTGCTCGATTTTGAGAGGTACCTTGGCGGTGTGGGCACCGAGGAGTTCATCTTGTATGGAGAGGAGTACGGGGCCTTCGTGAGGAGGAAGCTGAGGACGCCACTGTGCACCGGCGAGGAGAGAGAGGCCGGCCCGCGAGCTCCCGAGAGGTTCCGATGCGGGGCCGGATTTCACGTATGTCCGCGGGGACGGATCGAGGAGGAGGGTGTCGTACCCGTTCTGAGCAGCTCGCCGCATACTGAGTGGATCCCGATAGATCGGTGAGTGTGCCGACTCTTTTCCATCTTGGCATCTTTTACGTATTTTTCTCTTTTTGTTGTTGAGTATAAGCTGTATTCTTTGGCGTTTCCTTGGCCGCTTGTTGGTGCAGTCGGGGAGAGCCTATGATATGCTGACTCGCCGTTACGTGGCGATGAGGTCGTTTGCGAAGAAGATGGCTTCGAAGATATCTTGCCGGTCTTCGCGACGCGTGCCGGCGTACGAGCCTATGCCTTCGAGGCATTCTGTAGACGTTCCTCCGCCTAGAGCCGAGCCGGAGCCGCAGCAGGAGGGACCTTCGAGGGGGCGGCATAGCATGTATGCCGGGACATCTTCTGGAGCTCCGGGGCAGCAGCTCTTTTATCAGTTCTTCCCTCCTCAGGATGCACAGGGCGAGGGTCCGTCAGAGCCTTCCTTCTTCGATCCTTTCGCCGGATTTGATCCTTCGGATTATTTTGAGTGGCAGCCTCCGGCGGGGGCTCGGTACTCTGATGACGAGGACGTGACGAGCGAGTTCACAGGGATGCCCGACTTCTCTCTGGAGGACCTCGGCGAGGATGATGATGATGCTGAAGAGTCGGATTAGGGTCCATTTGCTTTCCCTCTTTCCATATCTTCTCTTTTTTTTTTATTTAGCAACAGACATTTATGGGTACCTGTAATAAAACATTTGTATTTGCACGGCAAATAGCATTTTATTTTAAGATGTAATGTCATTTTTGTGATTCCTGGAAATTGTCCTAGAAATTGTTGCTAGTATTTTTTTTTTTTGTGCATGCCACGTGAGCTGAGAGTGCGTTTGTGGGTAGTGTATGTTTGCCGGGAATGGCTTTGGCCAGTGTTTGGGCAGTTTGGAGCAAGGTCCTGCTGAGGACAGTGGTTGTTGTACTGTTTGCTGGGGAAAATGGGTTCTTTTTGCAAGGAGGTCCGTACGGACATACTTAGCATGCAAAGAGGTCCGTACGGACCAACCTTGCTTTTGGGAAGGACATAAATGCTTTCCAGTGTCTGGTTCTTCCCCATTTCCCCATTTGCAGCCATTTTCAAGCTTTCTTCCCCATTTTCTCTAGGAACCTCCATTTTTGCCATGGATTCTTCGTACGTCCCTAGAATTTTGCCGAGGCTTTCGCAGGAGAGGCAAGCACACTTCCTTGAGCAGTTGAAAACGTGGATGCGGCGCCGTATGAGGCATCAGAGACGGGCTTTCGAGGTAAGGTTTCGTCTTTGCTCGATTTGGTCTTTTAAGGAGTTGGTTCCTGATTGGGATTTGTTGCGGGCTGCCGCGAAGTTCTGGGATGTTAGGAGGCATGTGTACTGTTTCTCCTATAATGAAATTGTGCCCACTTTTGAGGATTTTCGGGCTTTGATGGGAGGACCGGAGGTGGAGGCCATCTCGCTTCCTTTGATTGGTGGTCCTGCGGTGAGCGTGAAGCTTGCAGGCTTTCTTCGTACTTCGTTGGAAGAAGTGCAGGGCATGATCCTTGATTCGGGTCATATCGACATTTCTGAGCTGCCGGAGCGGTTCATGGCTGATGATGAGAGTGATGTCTCTTGGGACGCATTTGCCTTGTGCGTGATGGCGACGCTTTTCCTGGTCAGCTCCCTTGGCATTTGCGATGGCGCTTTGCTAGATGTGGTAGGGCACTGCAGAGCTGGAGAGGATATTGTCCCGTTGGTGCTGGGGGAGACTCTTCATGGTATCGACCGTCTGGCGACTGGGGATCGGTTCATGAGAGGGGGAAGCCCCGCTTTGCTCACCTTGTGGCTGCGAGAGAGACTCCAGGCCATGCCCGAGGCTCCGACGTCGTTTAGCCCGTGGTCATTTGCTCAGCGACCTCTTGTGTTGGATATGGATCAGTCCGCTTGGGAGAGATGGATGGCACAGCTTGGTACGCATCAGATCCGCTGGTGGGTTCCGCACTGGAGGATTGAGACTAGGAGGACCTTGCAGGAAGGGTCCTACGTCGTCAGAGTTCCAGGTTTGTCTTGGTCCTCCTTCTATATTCCGTCGCTTGTTTCCCGGCAGTTTGGGATGAAGCAGGAGCCTTTGTTGGGCTGGGATGACCTTGCTACTGCGGAAGTAGTTCCTCTTTGTATGGCAGCTCCAGGTGCTTTCTTGTATTTTCTGAGGGTATGGAAGTATTCCGCTTTCCCTCCTGTGGTACTCCTTAGACGTCGGGGGAATGTCGTATTGACGACTCAGTACCTGGCCTGGTATGAGCAGCGTGTTGGGCAATCCCAAGTGGTCTTGGAGAGCAGGCGTGTAGCGATTTTGGGACCCGGTTGCCGTAGTAGCTATTGCCTTAGGAGTGCCGAAGCCTGGTCTGACCCTTTGGATGTGACGGGAGACACTTTGTTTGACTACGAGACTAGAGTTGACCGACTGACGGGGAGAGGTCCTCTTTTGCAGACTCGCAGGGAGGAGATCCGAGCCGAAGCACGGGCGAATGAAGCCCTGAGAGCTGTTGGATTGTTTGACTCTACGGGGAGGACCCGTGATCTCGGACTGAGAGACGCAGAGTTGGTTCACGTGGAGCGAAAGAAGACTCGCCGGGGACGAGGGAAGAAAGGAAAGAATGGCGAGGGGACAAGCGCAGATGGCGCGGAATGACCTCCTAGGTATCCATTCATTGCATTGCAAACACATTATTAGTTAAATGTATTAAAATTTGTCTTTTAGCATGTTGTGAACTTGAGAGTAGACCGTGCTTGAACTCATCAAGAAATGTTGTAACCGTTAGTGATTTGTGATTTACTTTTAAAGCTTTGTCGAGATGCAAGATCTCTTGTTTGCCTTTGCTTCTGTTGTGCACCTTGTCGGCGTTCATCTTTGGACTTTTCTGTTGCATTTGCGGGCTGAAGCGGCCTGGGCCATGACGGCAATCCCTTTTGCTGGGGCTTTGTGCTTGGCTGAGAGGTTGAATGCTCCCTTGACAAGTCGTTTTGACGGTCTTTTCCACAGCTTTCTTGTCTCTTGTTGGCGTCGGGCTCTTGACCTCTTTTTGCAGCTTCTGCTTGAGCTTTTTTTTTTTGAGCCCTTGCTCGAGCTCTTTTTTTTTTATTTATTGTTTTTTTTTTTTTTGTGAGCCCTTGCTCGAGCTCTTTTTTTTTTTATTTGTGAGCCCTTGCTCGAGCTCTTTTTTTTTTTTGAAGCGCGTGAGGGCGAAGACAAGCCCCTGGCTTGGAAGCAGACATGAGTCAGTCGTTTGATGCTGAGTGACCCTCGGATGTCCTTTGATGTTGCCGCCGTCGTTTGACTTGGTCAAGGTGACTGCTGGGGCGTGTTCTTGAAAAGTGCGTAGCTTGGTGGAGGTCTTGATTGACATTCAAACTTTTGACTTTTTGTGTATTTTTAGACCGGACCAATTAAGGTTGCCTACGTTCCCCCGGACTAGAGGGCTCAGGTCTGCGTAGTTCGACACTACATGGAGTGCCAAGAGATGCACAGCTGTTCTTCTTTAGGCGAAGTATCTGCGAAGTTTGCTTCCGTTATTTGGATTCATGAAGGGATTGCCGTCTAGGTGCATCGGCTTCATGGCGCCTCGGAGAAGATCTTTTGAACCACGAAAGGGCCGATCCATGTGGGTTCCCATTTTCCCAGTGGGTTGGTTCGAGTGGAAGGCTTTTCTTTGAGTACAAGGTCGCCTTCCACGATGTCTCGGGATTTGACTTTCTTGTCGAAAGCTCTAGCCATCCTGCTTTGATAGGCTCGGACGTGTTCCATGGCCTTTAGTCGTCGCTCGTCTAGCAGAGCCAATTCGTCGTGTCGGCTTCGGAGCCATTCAACTTCGTTGATGTCATTTTCCAGCAGCACTCGGAGTGAGGGAATTTCTAGCTCGATGGGAAGGACTGCTTCCATCCCGTATGTCAGGGCAAATGGGGTTTCTCCCGTGGTCATTCGGCGATGTGCGGTAGCCCCAAAGTGCAAGGTGCAGCTTTTCGGGCCAATCTCGTCCTCGGGTGGTCATTTTTCGGATGATCCGTTCGAGGGTTTTGTTTGCTGCTTCCACGGCGCCGTTTGTTTGTGGCCGGTAGGGAGAAGATTTGTGGCGTGTGATCTTGAATTCAGCCAGCAGTCTGTCGAATTCCCCCTCGAAGTGTGAACCATTGTCTGATATGACCTCATTTGTGATGCCGTATCGGCAGATGATGTTTTCCTTGAGGAAATGCGCTACCTTCTTGGAGGTGAGTACCTTGTAGGACTTGGGTTCGACCCATTTGGTGAAGTAGTCGATGGCTACTAAGATGAACTCGTGACCGTTCTTGCTGGCGGAGCGATTTTCCCGATGACGTCAATTCCCAAGTGGCAAATGGCCAAGGTGTAGTCATGCGGTAGAGATCGTGAGGAGGTAGATGATTGAGGTTGGAGAACCGTTGGCACTTGTCGCGGCTTCGGACAAAGTGGATGCAATCCGCCTCCATAGAGATCCGGTAGTAGCCCATTCGAGAATGATTTGCATCGGGGCTCACGGCGTTCATGTGGGGACCGCAAGCCCCATTGTGGACTTCGTTCATGAACTTGTTTGCTTCTTCTTGGCTGATGCAGCGTAGGAGTGGCCCATGGTAGCGTTTCTTGTATAGCATGTCCCCGAAGATGACGAAGTGAGAGGCAAGGCGTTTTAGGGCCATGATGCTCTTGGTTTTGACCCCTCCTGTGTGTGGGTCATCCTTGTTCATGAAGGTGGCTTCCCCGTTCTTGAGGTATTGGAAGATCTGGTGATACCATGGCTCATTGACGGGCTTAGGTTCTGGTTCGATCTCACAACAGTAGGCAGGAATTTCCTTTCGTCCGACTTTGAAGGGTTTGATTGCTTTTCCTTCAGGGATTTCCACAAGGGAAGCCAAGGTGGCTAAGGCATCTGCAAACCTGTTTCGGTCTCTTGGCAAGTAGTGGAAGGTGACCTCTTCGAATTGTGTGATGAGGTCCTCCATGCAGGCATGGTATTTTTGCAAGCCCGGGTCTATGGTTTTCCACTTGTTGGAGACTTGGTTGATGATCAAGGCTGAGTCACCATAAACTTCGAGTTTCTGGACATTCCTCTCGAGTGCGGCTTGTAGTCCAGCAGCGCAAGCTTCATATTCGGCGGCATTGTTGGTTACCTCGAAATTGAGTTTTATAGCAATTGGGGTGTGCTCGTCCTTGGGATCTACCAAGAGCATACCGATGCCGTTTCCCTTTTTGTTGGCTGCTCCGTCGAAGAACAGTTGCCATCGATTTTCGCTTTCGATTGCGAAGATTCCCTCGTCTGGAAATTGTGGTTCGGGGCCTCGAGCCTCGTCGGTGGGGAAATCAGCCAGTTGCTCAGCCATGGCCCGTCCCTTGATTGACTTTTGGTTTACGTACTTGATGTCAAATTCCGCTAGGAAGAAAGACCATTTGGCGAGCCTCATTGACAGAGATGGTTTGTCGAAGAGGTACTTGACTGGGTCCATTTTGGAAACCAAGTGCACCGTGTGCGACTGCATGTAGTGCCGTAGTTTCCCAACAACCCATACCAGAGTTGCGCAGGTTTTCTCGAGGGCTGAGTAATTGAGTTCGCTGCCTTGAAACTTTCTACTGACGAAGTAGATGGCGTTTTCGACTCGTGACTCCCTCTTTTCTTGACAGAGCATGGCTCCAACTGCGGTGTCGGTCACAGTTAGGTATAGCAATAGTGGCTTTTCCTCGTGGGGAGGACAGAGAATCGGAGAACTCACAAGGTATGCTTTTATTTTTTCAAAGGCATCTTGGCATTCTGAGTTCCATTCGATGTCGGCGTTCTTCTTCATCAGTTTGAAGATTGGCTCGCACATAGAGGTCAATTGGTTGTGAAGCGGGCGATATATTGCGGGCGGCCCATGAAGCTTTTCACCTCTCGTGCGAGTTTGCGGTGGTCTCATTTCGATGATAGCCTTGATCTTTTGAGGATCAACCTCGATGCCTCTCTCGGTGACCATGTATCCTAAAACCTTGCCTCGGCTAACCCCAAATGTGCATTTGGCAGGGTTAAGCCTCATTGAGTGTTTTCGGAGGCGATTGAAGAATTTTCTCAGTGCGTGAGGTGTTGTCCATCTCGATCCCTTTGAGTGAATGATCATGTCATCGACGTACACTTCGATCTCTTTGTGGATCATATCGTGGAAGAGGGCGGTTCTGCCCGTTGGTAGGTAGCCCAGCGTTCTTTAGTCCGAACGGCATCACCGTGTAGCGATAGGTTCCCAGGGGTTGTGAAAGCTGTTTTTTCTTGGTCTTCTTCGACCATCTTGATTTGATTGTAGCCGGCAAAACCGTCCACGAAGGACTTGACTTCGAAATTGGCTGTAGTGTCTACCAACATGTCGATGTTGGGTAGTGGAAAATCGTCCTTGGGACTTGCTTTGTTGAGATCTCGGAAGTCCACGCAACAGCGTACTTTTCCATGGGCCTTGGTGACTGTGACGATATTGGAGAGCCATGTGGGGTACTCGATCACCCTGATGAAGCCGACGCGGAGCATTTTTTCGATCTCCTCTTTGACTTGTAAAGACCATTCCGGCTTGATTCGGCGTAGCTTTTGCTTGATGGGCTTGGCCTCGGGATTTAAGGGAATCCGGTGTTCCACAATGTTAGGATCTAATCCGGGCATGTCTCGGTAAGACCAAGCGAACACGTCCACGAACTCTTTGAGCAGTGCAGTCAATGCGTCTTGCTCTGTGCCGGTGAAGAAACTTCCGATTTGCGTCTCTTTTGGCTCTTGGCGGTTCCCAAATTCACTTTGGTTAAAACCTCCTCGGCGACTTGGGCCCGGTTTTCTCTCGTTTGACAACATGCTTAAAGATGTGCTTAAGGTATTGTTCGTTTAATGTGTCGCTTCTTTATCAAGTGAATCGTTATTAGCTTGTTTGTGTGTTAGTTAATTTATCGGTTGTTAAAGATGCAATGAGAGGATACTCGGAAAGATCGAAGCATTCATTAAGAGCATACGGGAATACATTATTGGCAATGAGTTCGTAATCTTACGGCGTGAGGCCATCGGATGACTCGAGAGACTCAAATTCAAAGCTAATGGACTCGGGATGAGTTTTGACACTAGACTCTAGGACTCGAGGGGTCGAGACCAAGTTGTTCGATCATGTCCTTTTTGGCGGTGGGTCGGAGAAGGTGGCCCGGTTATTGAGTGGCAATGAGCTTGATAGGAGATGGGGCTTGAAGGGTTTTATGTCACCGTTCCCGATCATTGCTATCACAGAGTTATCGAAACAAAATCAATTAGATGCGGCATCTCGATTTCTTCTTTGAAGAGCAGGTGGAGCAGTGGCTCGTCCCAAGCATTGTCTGCGGAGTCTTTTGCTTTTGTCTTGGGCATTACTAGCTCGAATGCAGACTCGTCCCGCTTGTTGAGGGCAGGAGTGTTGACAGAGAGTTTTTCGAATTCTTCCGCCAAAGAGATAGTTTTTTCGAACCAAAATTCATTGTGAATAGTGGTGGTTGTGGATCCCGGCAGGGGCGACGTGTCGAGAAATGCTCTTCGGACGGGATTTGGCTTGAGGCCTCTGAATCTTGCCAGGTTCTGCTGGAGCTTGTCCATGGTTGTAGGCCAGCTTTGTTTGGCGCTGATCAGCTCTGTTCCATTTCCTGGATCTTCTTCCAAGTTGCCGGCCTTCTTTGTGAAGTACTTGGTCATGTCGAAGCTGTAAGGACGAAGATCGGAGATGGCGTGCAAGCCTCTTTTGTTATCTGTGGAGCGTTTTCGTGCAGCTCGCTTGTCCTCCGCAATGTGTTCGGGAGTAGGGGAGTATCCCAGGCCGTGCAGGGTATTCTGTTCTTTGATATTGATGATCTGTTGAGTGCCCTGATGGCGTTTTCCCAAACCGAGCCCCGGGATGTAGTTCATGTGCTTCATCATTTTCATCGGGGGAGGGATCTTGTCCCAAATCAAAGGCAGGTCTATGTGGCACACTTGGGCCTTTGGGCTTTCGATGGTGAACCCTGTTAGCATCATGCCATCATCGTCGGGTTTGATTTCTAAGACCGGGACGCCGTTTGTTTCGGTCCTTTCGTTGACCACGCTATCTCCGTAGATGATGGTTAGATCTGTTCCTTGGACGAACTTTACGCATTGATGGAGAGTGGATGCCACTCCATTGATCTGGTGTAGCCAAGGGCGTCCCAAAATGGCAGTGAATGTGATCGGGATGTCGATGACTTGGAAATCCGTTGGGACCATTTGTTTTCCAAACCACAGGTTCAAGGAGGCTATTCCCAAGACTGGGCGGGATGTTGAGTCGTATGCCTTGATTGCCTGAGTCGAGGGCTTTAGATCAGTTGCTTTGATCCCTACCAAATCCATCATCTTGGCTGGAAGGACGTTCATGGATGATCCCCCATCTACCAACACCCGTGGGAGACGACGCTCGTCCAGTTGAACTGTTATGTAGAGAGGCTCGTTATGGTCAGCCCCAAATTTTGGAAGGTCGAGCTACGTGAAAGTGATGATATTCTTTGTAATTGACGTTGCCAATCATCCGAGCGCTTCATCAGGTGTCATTGTGATGGGAACCATAGTGCAGGCCGGGCTTTCTTCCAACTTGAGCTTGTGCGGGTAAGATGAAGTGAGTAAGGACCAGAGTGAGATGTTAGCCTGCGTGCGCTTGAGTGTGTCAAGACAGGATCTTCGGCCTTTGGGTCCAAGGTTTCGGCTTCTTTGGCGTAAGGCCCCTTTTCAATTCGTGGCTCGGGTATGGCTGGCCTTTTGTCCGTCCGTGGAGGATTCACCGGGATTTGACCTAACGTGTCGAACATTCACCTCTGGACTTATGATTTTGCTTGTCTCTCCCGTTTCGTAGTGGGAGGAGCACGATTGGCATAAGGCCGGCTGCGCATTTCAATTCGTTCCTTGTCATAGCCTTTCTTGAAGCATCAATAGTGGCTTTGAGATCTTCCCAAGACGGGGTTGGATTATACGGACCTTCGGGCCTTCGGTGGCGGTGCGAAGCTTCGTCCCGGTGATCATGGAGCAGACATTGCCATGGCCTTGTGCGAGCTAGGCTTCTGGAGTAGATGACATAGTAGTCAAACTTTCACGAGGGTTCTCCAAGGGTTCCGACTGTGGGATCACTGGATTCATACCTCTTTTTCAGTTTTTGTTGAGAAGATAGCTTCTTCTTTCGTCGAGGACGGCCCTCGTTCATTGCATCCTGGAATTCCATTTCCAGATAAGCACTGCAATCGCAGACATCCCACGAGATGTGTTCGTTGTTCGGCGGTGGTACCGGGACCTCGGGAGGCTGGATGGGCGAGCTTTCCTTTGGAAGGTCTTGTGGCCTTACGTCATAACCGCATGGCTCGTATGAGGGTAACGGGTTGACTTCCGGGAGACAATGAGAGACGTTAGAGGCTGTAGGAGCTTGATCATGACTTGGGAAGCCCTGTGTAGTTGGGTGGCTAATGTTCCGAAGTGGTGCATGGCACCTTCGATCCAGGCTTGTTGCTCACCTTGACGTTTCTCAATAGCCATGAGGACACCGCCAAACTTCTTCCAATGTTGGGAAATTTCTTGGGGGTAAGGTCCCGTTCCCATCGTTGTTATCCACTGACTTGGCCATGGGGAATTGACGGGTCCTGGTGACAGAGCCGGGAAGGAGGTAGGACCTTCTTGTTTTGACACTGGGAGACGGGTTCCCGGGTACTCTCGACCACTCTCTGTTAGCTGGAGGGGGTGACGGGCAAGGTTTAGACACAGGAATGGCCTAACGGGATAAAAGGGGGGAAAGCTCACGTGGCATGCGGTTTTCGTTTCTTTTATGATTTCTTTTTTTTTGTTGTTTTAATTTACTTAAAACATGTTTTCTCCGAATCCTAGGTAGGTTGGAAAAGATTGCTCTTCTTTTTCGCAACTATGCTAGATCTGGGTCGATGGAGACCATCAGTGCGGCTATAAGCCCCTCGTTTTGCACCTGTATTTCGAAATCCCGGGGTGGACATCCCCGGGCGAGGGTCCTATAGGGCAAGCGGTTTCCACCGGCCAAAAGAAAAACCGAACCTAAGGACCTATCCTGTCATGTTCGTTTTAATGCGTCGGCCATGTGAGCAGTGAACCGAGCCGGCCACTAAGTCAAGATCAGGTCAAGAGTTCGGCATGACCTCTCTTTACCTTGCTTGCGCAAGGGATCTGTGACGTTAGGCGTTGGCTGGTCATATTGTCATGGTTGACGTATCAAAGGCGTGATGACATGGTGTCATGTGAGCATGGATGTATATCCGGGACGGAACATCGTGCAGGTGTAGCTTTGGAAATCAAGATCAGGTCAATATTTTAGCATGACCTTTCATCCCTTTGCTTGCGCAAGGGATCTTGAGTTCCGAGCCTTGACTCGAAAAATGGCCGGCATGGTATATGTATCCAGCCGTATGACACGGACGGGTAAAACCAACCGAGTCTGGACAGAGTGTGACTCAAGACTCAAACGTGCAGGGTTGACGCTTGGCTAGGATGGGATGTTTGGAATGATCCCGTGCGCGTCCAAGAGGCCTAGGAAGACCAAACGGACTGCAACTGAGACCACTCCGGGTTGAGGGTTGTAGTGTGCAGTGTATCCGAGGCAGCAGTGCGCGTAGCGTGCGGTGTAACCGAGGCAGCAGTGTGAGTAGAGTGCGGTGTAACCGAGGCAGCAGTGCGCGTAGTGTGCGGTCTCTAAAATTCTTTTTCTGAGTAAAACAGAAGTTTTTGAAGAATTTTAAATGTATGCACAGATGTATATTGATGCATTTTTTGTATTTTTATTTTTTTTTGTAAAATAAAAAGTAAAGCACGTGCACACACACACAACAGTTAAAGAAGGGGGTAAAATGAAAGTTTGACCCTCATCATCGTTTTAAAAATCTTTTGTTTTGTTTAAAAGTTTTTAAAACAAAAAAATTCCCCAGCGGAGTCGCCAACTGAAATAGCCCGGATCCGAGCAGGCTTCGCAGCCCCGGCATCTGGCAATCTTTCGCGTTGGAGCGGTTTGTTCTCGCCGTTTTGCTTTCGCATTTTGTAGAGTCGCCACGCCGTTTTTATTAAGCCCAAAACATTGAAAAAGGGCATCAGTTTAAAGATAATTTTAAACTGTTTTTGTGTGATGAGATTTTGAGTTCGGAGGTCAGATGACTCCTCAGAAAGAGAATATTAGAATATTAGAGCTCACCCGAGTCGCCTCGTAAAACGAGTCTTTCGGATACCCCTAATATCCTTTAAATGTTGTGTGTGTGTGTGTGTGCTTTTAAAAATGCATGCTGTATCGGATGTCTACATTGTATGCTATGTATGGAAATGTATTGAAATAGTAATGGAAGGAAGCCTTACCAATGTTGGTTTGTGTCTGTCTTCCGCTGAGGAATAGTGTTTGAGGTCGGAGTAGCGTTCCGGTGCGGATCGGGATTGCTTCGGGAGATGCCGGTTGTCTGCGGACAGAGTTTCGGCGTGAGTTGAGGTTGCAGGCTGCGTTCGGGCAGAGGTTCGGCGTGCGTGGGGATCGTCGGGATCACTCGGGCAGAGGTTCGGCGTGCGTGGGGATCGTCGGGATCACTCGGGCAGAGGTTCGGCGTGCGTTATGGTGGCAGGAGTCACTCGGGCAGAGTTTCGGCGTGGTTTGGGATCGTCGGTTTGACTCGGAAAGAGCCGGGACACCGTGGAAAGACCAGGCAAGGCCTCGGAGTACCACGAGGGGCCTCAGAGTACCTCGAGAGTGCCTCGGGGCAGCGCGGGAGCGTCTCGGGAGCGCTCGGGGAGGCTTCGGAGCACCACGAGGGGGCTCGGAAGGCCTCGGAAGGATCCGAAAGGGGCCGGGAATGCCTCGAGAGGACTTAGAGGGGAGCCAGAAGGCTAAGGGAGGAAGAGAGAAGAGGGAGGTGTGTCTGAAAATGGGAGGGGGAGCCCTCTATTTATAGTAGGAAAAAATTGCAAAGAGGTCCGTACGGACCTCACAGTTATCCGTAATTTTGGTTTTCCTCGATTTGAGGGAATATGTGATGATGGTGAATATTCTGTAATTATGGTGTTCCCTATGCAATAAGGTCCGTACGGACCATCTTGCATGCAAAGAGGTCCGTACGGACCAACTAAGCATGAGGGTAATCATTTTCCCCGGGATTTGAGGGAATATTGTGGACTTTAAGAAGATTCAGTAATTATTAAAGCAAAGAGGTCCGTACGGACCATTATTGCTTTTCCAATTTCCTGAAAATTCCCGAAAGGTCCTTTTGTCCCTTTTTATCCCAGAAAGGCTCCTCCCTTGGTTTGGTTGGGGGTTTAGAGAGGGTTTTGAGTGAGAGGGGTCGTCGAGACTGTGTTGATGAGTCTGCGGTGTTTCCCGTGTGTTTGAAAGGGGAGTGATCCAGATTGGGGTACTTACAACTACATCAATCTTACTTACGAGTGGCCTAGCAAACATCTCTCTTTACGAGGGACAAATTTCCATCTTGACTTATCATTCTTCCCAACAGGAATCATATCATGCCAATAATAGCCCTTATTGTTATCCGGTTAAAGACAACGTTAAACTATATCAAACATAATATTCATCGAGTGGAAGACGATGATAATCTCAGGTCAAAGGATATCAATGATATAACTATATGAGATTTAATTATGACATACGACCATGACATAAATCTCATAATGGGTCAAGTCCAGTACCTTGTTCTCTAACAAGTACCCATGAATCTAATGTGCATCTCCATGCATATAATCATCACATGATTATCCATTAGACTTCATACTAGTGCTTCATAAGTACTAGGGACACGATTATTAAAGTAAACATGCAAACACATATAATAATCAAAGAAATAATCTCTTATATAAATGAATAATGACATTACAAATAAGTCTATCTCTATAGGCCTAGGGTACTAACACCTACAAAAGGGTATGAATATTTGTGGTTTCTTTGGTGAAAAGGCTCGAATAGGGAGGTTGGATGATGAGGCACGGGCCTTGAGATGATTCCTTGACAAGTCGTTTTTGACAGCTCTTTCAGCGATTCCATTGCTTCTTGATCGTCGTCTTTCATCGGGGGAGAAAGAATTTGGATACAACTTAAGGAGTGCGTCTGCTGAGAAACGCGTTTCTCCATAACTATGGAGAAACGTGTTTTTCATAGCCAGAAGCTTTACATTTGATAACCAGAAAAAAAAACCCAAGGCCAAGACCAAAAGCTTCTGGATATCCAGAAGCTTTGCATTTGATAGCCAGAAGCTTTGCAGTTGATATCCGAAGCTTTGTATTTGATAGCCGTAAGGATGTGAAATGTATATCCAGAAGCTGTTAGGTGCATATCCGTAAAACTGTTAGGTGCATATCCAGAAATGTGTTAGGGCATATCCAGAAATTGCTATTGAAGGTTTCTGGATATCCAGAAACCTTCAAATGTATATCCAGAAACATTTTGAAGGTTTCTGGATATTCATTTGAAGGTTTCTGGATATCACTTTCATAGGTTTCTGGCTATCTAGCTCATTGTCGCGCGACATGTCGGGACCCGTTTCTCCATAACTTATGGAGAAACGCGTTTCTCCCTAGATTTTGTGCAACTTAAGGGCTTATGATATGCTCTTGCCTTTGCCTTAACTGCTCCCTTGTTATCGACAACTTCCATTCTTCGAGCTTTAAATTTGCCCATCTGTCAAGCTTCTGATCGGTGGTGCTGGGTCCCTGGCCTAATTTTTTTTTTTTTTGAAGCTCCTGCTTGAGGGTTTTTTTTTTTTTGAAGCTTTTGCTTGAGCTTTTTTTTTTTTGAAGCATCTGCTTGAGGTTTTTTTTTCTTTTTTTTTTGTACTTGAGGACGAAGGCCAGCCCCTGCTTGAACTTTCTTGATGCACATGAGGGCGAAGGCAAGCCTTTAAGTTGTTGTCGTCAGGAGGTTGATCTTCTAATGCTGAAAGACCTTTTGCTGTTCCTTCATGTTGCCGTCGTCGTTGACTTAGTCAAGGTGATAGTGGGGACATGATTTGGAAAGTTTATGGCTTGATGGAGGCCTTTGTGAGGTAAGGAAAATGTATAGGGAGGGCATTAGTTGACCTTCTCACACCGATTAATCAGAATCTTAATCATTTCAAGAGATTATTTGTTGAGCAATACGAGTGATCATTTAAAATAAAATCATTTCATTAAATGTAATGTAGGTGTGCAAATAATGTCTCAAGTCTAGCAAGAAAAGAAAAAGACTCTTTTATAGAAATTTTAAGATTAACTACAATGTCCGAGGAGGACTTGATTGAGCGAAGAAAGTACTAGAACCTACGAAGGTTGACTAAAAGATTGTTTTAATATTTTAATTTAATTTAAGGATGGGTAGCCTCTAGTCTAGCTACTCTTTGTTGTTGGACCACGCCTCTACCCTTCAGCATTGGAAGCAAATTCCTCATGAAGCTATGACAGATTATGATCGCCTTTGGTGACTTCAGGAATTCCTTGCTTACCGGCCCTGACGGTTGCCTTATCTGCCATCAGATTATTATCATCCCTTTTCCCCTTGGCATTAGTTGTGAACTTATCGGAGGGCGAGAGTTCAAAGCATTTCACCAAATCTGGCTTTGCCACGGTCACATGCTTGTTGCAGTCAAACCAGCCATTCTCAACATTTGTTGCAACTAAATCATCTAGCTTGCTAAAGGAAATGTCAAAGTCTATTGAATTCATAGAGCTTGAATCATAAAACTCAATCATGTTTACACTCGTGTTGTTTGGGAAATGATCATTGGCAGTGTTGAGATCACTGAGGCGCTCAAGTTTGCCCTCCTTAATTAACCCCCAAATTGCCTTTCTCAAAGATATACAGTTGTCGATTGTATGACCATGATACTGGTGGAAAGCACAGTGCTTAGTGGTGTCCAAAGGGATGTTGGAATTCTTGGGCTGATGGTTTTTTATAGGTTCAAGGAGACCCTGCTTTACCAAGCCATTTAAAACTTTTCTCAAGGGCACACTCAAATCCTCAGGGTGTGGTTTCTTCCTTAGGGGGGAATAAACTCTTAGTGCTCTTTGATTCGAGCTTTGGTCATCGACTTGATCACCATTCTGAACAGAGTTTGCCGGTTTTGGTCCATTGGGGCGCTCAAGCTTGCCCGCTTCGATTAACCCTTGAACCGCTCTCTTCAAGGCTGTGCAGTCGTCGGTCGTGTGGCCATAACGACCATGGAAGCTGCAATGCTTAATCATGTCGAGGGGTGCATTTGAGCTCCTCGGATGGTAGTCCCTAAGAGGCTCCAGAAGGCCTTCCTTTGCTAAAGCCTTGAAAATTAAGTCAATGGGTATCCCAAAATCATCAAAATGTTCTCGCTGCCTTAGAGGACCACCATTTCTTGGTTCCTTTTGGATGCCGTCAATTGTACACAATGCCTTCTTTCCTTTACTGGATGTTGCACCCGTGTTGGAAGGGTAAGGTTTATAGCGGTGAGACATGTTCAGACCAGTAGTGCTTCCCCGTGCACGAACCCTTTTGATGTAACCCTCGATGTAAGCATCGAGATTTGATTTTGTGTAAAACTCCTTTGTGTCAGATACGCGAGATTGGTATGGTGAGATGGCTCGAGTTGAGCGATTTTCGATACTCTCGTTGCTAGGCTTTTCTTGTATTTTCTTAATTGGTTCTGCCAATATTCTTTCGAACGAGTCAATAGGAACACTAGGACTGCACGACCCCGCCACAAGATTGGCATTAACAAACGAAACCACAGTAGGAAGTACTCTGGTGGGAGGAATGACAGTCTGAGCATTAAAAGTGTGACTGTAACCCTCCTCATAAGTCAAACTTGAAGCATAAGAATACGGACCAAAGGATCGGGGGTGGTGAGACTTATAAGGGGCCTCATAAGGTCTGGCAACTGCCGAATATGAGGATATATGGCTCGTGATGGCTGGATACCAGGGAGTAGTGAGTGCGGATCCAAAAGGCTGCTGATGATATGAGGTCTGAGGCACTGTAAAAGTAGGACTGAACATGTCTTGACCATACTGAGGAACGTGACTAGAAGAGTAATGTGCATACTGTACTTGATGAGTAGGAGCAGCTTGCGTAACAGCCGGGTGAAGAATTGGATGAGGACCATTTGGCCTTGTCGGACTTCCCAACTGAAGGGGCAAGGTAGAGCTTGGAGGATGTTGTGAATACGGTGAGCCTGATGAAGTGGTGATAAAAGCCTGGTGGCCCATGTGAGCTTGTAGTATCACAGGGACAAGTGGGCCTTGAGAATTGACGGAAGCAAGCTGACCCCGTCCGAATCGTGGAGCCTGAGAAGCGAACTGACCCAAAATGGCTTGCGGAGCCATGTCAAACTGTTGGGCTTGAGAAGTTGCGAACTGACCCATTCTGAGCTGATGACCCGAACCAGACTGAGGTTGTGAAGTAGTAAACTGACCCCTTCCAAGCTGTGGGGCGAAAGCAAACTGATTCAAACCTAGTGGTGAAACCTGAGAGGCACCGGGGGCAGGTTGACCTAGATCAGACTGCTGAAGGGTACCGATTTGATGAGGCTGAGATGTACTGAACTGACCAATTCCATACTGATAGCCCGGACCAGACTGAGGTTGTGAAGTAGTAAACTGACCCCTTCCAAACTGTGGGGCGAAAGCAAACTGATTCAAATCTGGTGGTGAAACCTGAGAGGCACCGGGGGCAGGTTGACTAGATCAGACTGCTGAGGGGTACCAAGCTGTAGGGGCTGAGAGACAGGCTGAGTTATAGGCCGGGGGATGCTTAGCCCATTAGCAGTTCCACACGAAAGGGAGAAAGGTATTCGATGGTAGTCGGCATGCCCAGGAAGGGAATTAGCTTCAATCTCCGCATCAACCGTAAAGGTTACATCAGGGTGGCGAACAATTGCTAGTCCCTGGGTTCTGACACTTTCCAATAATTGACTGATCTGAACCTCTTGATGTCGTCTTATCAATTCCAACATCTGATTCCACTGTTCGGCAATTTGCGGATTCTCGGGGTGCGAAGTCGTACGTCCCCCACTGTTCTCCTCTGAGCTGGCCATTCTGAAACTCTGAGCTGAAGCGAAGGAAGAAACCGATGAAGTATCTGATTCCGGAATGATTGAGCTGAACAAACGATGAACCGGGATCTTGATCCAAACTTTGCTTACTGTGGAAGGCACAAAAGGGTGTGGTTCAGACTCGGGAAAGCGAAACAGGTTGGTGTTTCGACTTAGGGCTCATGCAACATGCGATTATTCGTTCGAATTTACTTAAAACGCCTTTTTTCAAATCCTAAATGGTTGGAAAAGATTGCTCTTTTTTTTCTTTAAACTAATCTAAGTCCTGGATCAATGGGACCCATCACTACGCCTGCGAACCCTCAACCTGTAACCTCGAACAAGGGTTCCGTAGGGCAAGCGGGTCCCACCAACCGAAAGGGAAAACGAACCTAAGGTCTGGCGGATCATGAAGTCTTAACGCGCAATCGATGTAAATTACCGGCAAAGCCAGCGTCGAGGGTCAAGATCGAGTCAAAGTGCCTGACGAAAAGTCGGCATGACCTTGACTGATAATAGTCCACAAGGGATCTTGACTCGTCGTTGGTTAAGCAGTAATTAAACATGGATTAAGCGTTAATCCTTGATGACTCGGTGTCATACCAGGAGCCGGTGCATAAGCCGTGCGGGTCAAAATCAAGTTCGAGCCCCAGTCAAGATCGGATCAAAGTTCATGACGGAAAACCGGCATGGCTTCGACTGAGTTAGGTCCGCGGGGGATCCTGACTTGGCACGTTGACTAGGATTTGACCTACTACGGGGCATGCACTGACGCAGTCTAACACGGACCGAACAAAAAACCAACCGAGTCTCGGACAAAGTGTGTCACGGACAAGTGCAGGGTCGACACGAGGGTAAACCAATGGTTGTTTGGGTCGTCCTGTGCTCGTACCGAGAGGCGTAGGAAGGCCTCCCAGGCTGCTACTTAGATTTCCTGGGTTAAGGACGTAGTGTGCAGTGTAAGGTCAACGTGTGAGTAGTGTGCGGCAGTCTATTTTCCTTTTTGAGTAAAAACAGAAATTTTCAAATGTGTCTTAAAAGCATGATGCATGCAAGAAAAAGATTTTTTTTTATTTTTGAAAACATGCAAGCACATAAGCACATAAACACATAAAATTCAAACAATTAAGGAAACGGATCCGACAGTCAAAATTTTGACTTTTTCCGGGACGGTCAAAACAACAACAACAAAGCATAGCGGGAAAAATACACACACACACAACAAAAAGTTTCAAGTGTTGGGACGGAAGCTTGACCCACAAAAATTTTGTTTTTTTTAAACGACATCGGTACGTGGCATTGTTATACCATATTTTATCCCCGACTCTGGTAAGGAGGTGTTAATAGGAAGTTTAATGGTTTCCACCTATATACCGAGCATCATTTTTATTATTTTTTTTTCTAAAAAAAACTTTTCAGATCCCCAGCGGAGTCGCCACTGTGATGTACCCGATTTTTCCTTTTTGGCGCCCGACAAAACCTTTTTTTTGGAAGTTTGAAAATTCTTTATCGGACTTTGAAAAATCAACGGAGTCGCCACGCCGTTTTTAGTTTAAGGGGCCAAAACGTTGAAAAATGCCCAAAATGAGAGAAGTGAGTTCGGAGGTCACGTTACATTTCGGGAAGAACGTTGGTGTTCACCCGGAATGCCTCGTATGACGAGTCTTCCTCACTTGAAACTCTTTGTTGTGTGTGTGTGTGTGTGTTTTTTTTTTGAAAAGGATTTTCTTAAAAAAAGAAGTTTTCTGAAAATAACAGAAATTCTAGGGACTGAACTGAAAAACAGTTAAGAAAACAGTGATTAAACAGAAAATAACAGAAAACTGGAAACTATTTGCAGGATACAAAGTCATCCACGTGGATGAGACTGTAGTGCAGTCTTATTCGCGCGGATAGCCCTGCATGTTCAATATTTTTTACAGTTTACAGTTTAGTCACTGTAATTTCCAGAAAGTTAACTGGATTTACAGGACTTAACTGGAAATGTAACTGAAAGTAGAAAATGAAGGAATTGTATGGATTTTTGGCATCCATGTTTTGTCCTCTCTTTCCCTAGGCTTTGATTAGTAGTCATAAGTAATGAATCCACTTAACCAAGCCATCCCGGGGGTACATTAGGACTTTGAAAACATGTCATTTTCTAGGGACAAGGGGGATTTTGACATGAAAAGTAAATTTTTCAATACAAGAAATAGGTCAAGATGTATCAACTTTAGAGGAAGATCTCTAAGGTGATCATAAGAAGACCATCCTTGAGATCTATATTCAAGTGTATCTTATACATCTTGTGTGACCTAATTTGTGAGTTTTAAGGATGTTCATCCATGGAAATGGTTCCAAGGTGAACATCTTAGACCATGGGGGACATTTGTAACGAAATAAAGACTATGGACCATTTAAGATGGTCATCTATGGAAATTGATTCCAAGATGACCATTCCTTAGGTCAAATGAAAAAGTAAAAACTAGTAATGTAAAAGGGGACATGGGGGATGACATGAAAGTAAATTAACAAGAGGACTAGGTATAGATGTGGACCATTTAATGTGATCATCTATGGAAATGAACTCCAAGATGACCACATTTTAGGTCAATAGATCAAGTAACAAGTAAAGACTAGTTAATGTAAAGGGACAAGGGAAATACATAATTTAAAGTGTGGATCCTTGTAGAGAATCATCCATGGAAATGAGTTCCATGGAGATCCTCTTGGATCCTAGGACAAAGGGAAAGGGGGATGAACAAAAAGCAAGTAGAATCACATCATGGAGAAATGAAATTCATACATGAACAAAGGAGTTTGGAGTAGGGGGACTGAGGGTTTACCAATGATTCTTGGGTTAGTGTTTGGGGTTTGAAGGATTCAAAGGCTTAGGAGTAGTTTGGTAGTGGATTTGAGGTTGGATTTGGTGTTGAATTGGAGTTGTGGGAGTGTTTAAGGCTATTTTGAGGAGGGATTTCGGTAGCATAACAGTAGGGAAAGGTGTTTGTTGCTGTTAAAACTGGAGGAGAAAGGCTGAATTTATAAGCTGTCTGGAGCGACGATCTTATCCGCGTGGACATGATCGGCGGTGCAATCTTGTCCGCATGGACAAGATCGTCGGTGCAATCTTGTCCACGTGGACAAGATTGTCGGCGTGCCTGAACTACAGAAAAACTGTTTTGGCTGTTTCTTATTTGGTCAAAAAGGTGATTTTCCTTGGAAATGATGAATTTCCAGCGAGGTCTTTGGCCATATTTTTATTTCTAAAAGGTCTTTCCTCATTCAAATTGTCAAAATAATGTCCAAAATACCCTTAAATGATCATAAATCATTAATTTGGGCTGACGAAACATTAATGTTGGGCCCTACATTTTTCAGTCAACTAGTTTTCAACTTGCATATAACATCTTGGTACTAACAACTTGAGTTGTCCTACTACATCTTGATCATCTTGCAGGTTGAATTATTGTTACGTTAATTCCTACTTTTCAGGGAACGTATCAATAGAATAGAAGACTGATTCAACGACATCTCCTCACCAAGGTATCTAAGCAGCGGACCACTTCCTCCTCCCTCAACGAAGTGGCGTAAATATCTCAACAAAGCTCAACGTGTTTCCGAGATTGTAGGCTTAGATTTATCTTTCTAATTAGCCGTTATAAAGAGGTATAAAGTGGAGAGAACACTGTTAATTCACACACGATCACTCTAGCATAAGCTCCCTTGAATACGCTCATAGTTCTGTAATCATCTAAATACTTAGTAAACTTTTGGTCAAGGCAGGTTCCTAAACCTCCCGGGGTTTTATGCCAGCGAACAAGTTGTTCAAGGGCTTTCCCTAGTCAACAAATACCTTGTGTTCATTTCTATTCAACCCGATAATCATTGTACCCTGATTCTTATCACTTTAGTCATTTTTCTTGTCATTGGTAACGATTGTTGAAATTTAACCAAAACAATTTGGCGCCGTCTGTGGGAAACTTTGATTATTTGTATAGAAATGACTAATCCGTCGTCCGGCAGTCAAGGTGGGAGGAGTCAGCCACTTCCTAGTTTCGGTACCCAAGGCAATCCATCTTTGAATTCGGAAGCTGTCAATTTGGAGATAATATCCAACATGGTCACTATGTTGAAGAAAGTGAATGACCGTTTGGATGCTCATGAGCATACAAACACCATGATATTCAATGCTATTGATGCCATGCGTAAAGGAAAGCAAGCTGAAACTCAAGTGTCTACTCCATTCTCACCTTTGTATCCTAGATCTCTGTTTGGTGCAGGTATAGGACCTAGTCATTTTGGAGATATCCCTATGTCCGGCACCTTGCCAGCAGAAAGCACGATCGTGACGTCGATTCCAATCACGCAACCAAGATTCAGCCATACAGCGAGCCAACATGTGCTGTCATCTTGACACACCTATGCCACACCCCCAATGGGGCAAACATGGAGTTTCTTTAATGCTTTTGATACTCCTGAACCTCAGTTTAATAATATTCCTCTTTTTACAGAGAACCAACTTGTTAAGGAAATGCAGACCATAAAAGAGTTGCTTCGAAGTGTACCTGGAGTCAACTTGCCGTATCACCAAGTTTCTCCAACTTGCTATAATGAATCTCGTTTTGTTCCAGCAATAGCTAATGTAGAGATCCCAAAGAAGTTTTCAGTCCCTCATATGAAGAAGTATGATGGGAGCACCGATCCAGCAGAGCATGTGTTGCTATATCAAGAATCAATAGATATTATAAGTATCCCCCTATTTTTAAAGAAGCATGTTTTTGCAGAGGTTTTGGCTCAACTTTGTCAGGACCAGCCTTAAAGTGGCTAACATGACTTCCTCTAAATTCTATTTCTTCTTATGCTCAACTTGTCAATATGTTTACTAATCAATTTTCGTGCAACAGGGCATTTGACAAGTTGACTAGTGACCTTTATAGAATTGTGCAACAGCCTAACGAAAATCTTAAAGAATATTTGCACAGGTTTAACAAGGAAGCAGTGACTATACCCAACTTGGATGTCCACGGCTACGGAAGCATTCCATATAGGCTTGAAGAAGAGCTCTCTATTTTATAATGAGTTGGTGATGACTCCTGCGAAACAACTTGAAGAAATCAGAACCAGAGCCTAGCGTTTCTTCAGATTGGAGGATGACAGCCTGGCAATGGGGAAGTCAACTGGGAGGACCCCTACTCCTCTATTTGAGCCCTCAGACAGAAAATCAGATTCCCATCATTATAAGTCTAACAGGGGCAAACCCTCTGTTAAATCTGAATCTTCTAAAGTTCATTTTGTAGATGATGATCAAGATGAGGATGATAATGACTATCCTAAAATTTCTGATTACTGCTTTTCTGTGGACATTGCAGGAGTCCTTTGCGCCATGGAAAATCTTGGAGACAAAACGAGATGGCCTAAGAAGAGTGACAAGCCCACAACTTGGAAGGACAAGTCCAAGTGGTGCGCATTTCATGAGGATTTTGGGCATACCACTGAGAATTGTATTGCCTTGAGGAAGGAGATTGCTCATTTATTATCCAAGGGTCTTCTTAAGGATTTGTTGGGTAAGAAGAGGGTCAGAAGTGAGTCCAAAGAGCCTGATTCAGGGGAACAGTCCAAACCCGAAAAAGTTGCACCTCCCCCAGCCACCAAGGTAGTAAATGTTATTTCAGGTGGATCCCATATTTGTGGCACAACTTATTCTGCAGCCAAGCATCATGCCAAGAGTTCTAAGGAGGATCAGTCAGAACTGCCCTCAAGGTGTCGTGACTTCACCGATGGTCAAGTTATCTCCTTTGAAGATGAGGATAAAGACAACACGTTGGACCCCCATCATGATGGTCTAGTTGTCCAGGTGCAGATTGCTAATTGTATGGTCAAGAGAATTCTGATTGATGGCGGCAGCTCAGTCAACATAATCTTTACTCATGCTCTGGAAGATATGGGCATTCCTTTGTCCGAAGTTGTGAAGAATTCATCCGTGCTGGTAGGGTTCAGTGGTGAAGTAAAGCAAACAGTTGGAGAAATCAAGTTGCCTATCTATTTGGAAGGTATGAATTCTATGGAAAGGTTCTGTGTGATTGAATGCTCTTCCTCGTACAATGACTTTTTTGGGGAGACCTTGGATCCACAACATGAAGGTTGTGCCGTCAACTTATCACCAGTGCGTCAAGTTTCCAACACCTTGGGGTGTGGCCAAGTTGAAGGGAAACCAGCAGGCTTCTAAAGAATGCTACAAGGTTAATATGAAAGCAAGTTCAGCCCCCCATCAAGCATAGCAATTAAAGAAAAAGGCCCAGGATGTTCTTGAAGCAGAGGAGCATGAGACGAAAAGTGTTTCTGTTGATGAGTCAAACCTTGAGGCCCAAGTGCAAGTTGGTACAGATCTTCCATCCGATATTGAGGAGGAGATGATTGAGTTCTTGAAGAGTCAGAAATGTTGTTTTGCATGGAAGCATGAGGATATGACAGGAATAAGCAAGGACGTCATTACTCACAAGTTGAACATTGATCCAACCATCCGTCCTGTCCACCAGAAAAGAAGAAAATTTGCCCAGAAGCGGAACCAGATTATAAAGTATGAAGTCGAGAGGCTTTTGAAGTCCAAGATGATCAGGGAAGTTCAATATCCAAGGTGGTTAGCTAATGTTGTGGTGGTAGAGAAGAGGAACGGCAAGTGGCGAGTATGCGTGGACTTCACAGACTTGAATAAGGCCTGCCCGAAAGATCCATTCCCTCTTCCGCATATTGATTCTCTAGTTGATGAGACAGCTGGCCACGATATCTTGACATTCATGGATGCGTCCTCAGGTTTTCAGCAAATTCAGATGGAGCCCTCAGATCAAGAGGATACGGCATTCATGACTCCAGAAGGTATATATTGTTATATTGCTATGCCATTTGGTCTTAAAAATGCAGGGGCAACTTATCAGAGGCTGGTGAACAAGATGTTCAAAGATCAACTTGGCAAGACGATGGAAGTCTACATAGATGATATGGTGGTAAAATCCAAGCATATTGAAGATCACGTGGAGCATCTTGCTGAGGCGTTCAACATCTTGAAATCTTTCAACATGAAGCTTAATTCGGCAAAATGCAATTTTGGTGTCAAAGCAGGAAAATTCTTGGGCTATATGGTGACTAAGAGAGGAATTTAAGCTAGTCCCGAACAGATCAAAGCTATTCTCAACTTGGAGTCTCCTAAAAATGTCAAAGACGTCCAAAGGTTAACAGGTAGAGTAGCTGCCCTAAATAGATTTATATCTAAATCATCTGATAAGTGCAGATTATTCTACGAAGTGCTAAGAAAGAACAAACTCTTCCAATGTACTGACCAACATGAGGCAGCTTTTAAACAACTCAAAGAATACTTGATGATGGCACCCCTACTTGCCAAACCAGAACGTGGTGAGCACCTTTATTTATATTTAGCTGTATCTGAGAATGCAGTTAGTGCAGTGTTGGTGAAAGAAATCCAAGGTGAACAGCATCCTGTTTATTATATATGTAAGTCTTTACTAGATGCTGAAATAAGGTACTCTCATCTTGAAAAGTTAATTTTAGCCTTAACTACCGCTGCTACAAAACTGCGTCATTATTTTGAAACACATTCTATAAATGTTAGAACTAACTATCCTGTGAGAAATGTGTTGAGAACTCCATAGATGTCAGGCAGATTGGCCAAGTGGTCGGTCAAGTGGAGCACGTATGACATTTCATATGAGCCAAGAACAGCCATCAAATCTCAGGCTCTAGCCGATTTTGTAGCAGATTTTAGTCCAAGTTTGCAGCCCGAAGTGGAGTTGGAAGTACAACAGCTTGAAGGTAAAATGCTTCCTAGATTTTGGACACTGTTTACAGATGGAGCTTCAAATTCCAAAGGAACTGGCTTAGGAATAGTTCTGAAATCCCCTCAAGGTGATATCATACCTCAAGCTATATATTTTGAATTCAATGCAACGAATAATGAAGCTGAGTATGAAGCTTTAATCATGGGTTTAACTACTGGTTTAAGTTTAAATATTACTCATATAAATGTATATGTCGATTCTTAATTGCTCGCTAACCATTTCAATGGCAGTTATTTGGTGAAGCATTCCAAGATAACTCTATATCTCCAACATGTTAAAGCTTTGGCTTCAAAATTCATGTCATTCTCTTTGGAACAGGTCCCTAGAGAAGAGAATACAGAAGCGGACGCATTGGCCAACTTGGGTTCAACTTGCAAATCAATGTTGCATACTAATATTCCCATTATTTATGTTAAGTATCCGGCAATAGACCAAGTTGAGGAAACTCAAGCGATTATTCAACCTAGTGGGGCACAAGATGCAAGACCATCTTGGACCCAACCTATAATTGATTTCCTTCAACTTGGGACTATTCCGCCAGATATTAAGAATGCTAAATCTTTTAAGATTCGTACTTCAACTTTCATTTTAATAGATAATGTGTTGTTTAAGAGATCTTTTGCAGGGCACTATTTAAGATGTATCGATAATGAGCAAGTTGAGCTGGTGCTAAAAGAAATCCATGAAGGAATATGTGGAAATCATTCTGGTGGGAAAGCATTGGCATCAAAGGCTCTCAAGACTGGTTATTACTGGCCAACCATGCGTCAAGATGCCATGAGCTATGTGCAGAAATGTGATGACTGCCAGAGACACAGCAACATCTTGCATCAACCTGCTGAACCTCTACACTCTATCATCTCATCTTGGCCTTTCATGTAGTGGGGCATGGATATTGTGGTCAAGTTGCCTAAGGCCCCTGGAGACAAAGTATTCATGTTGGCAATGACGGATTATTTCTCAAAATGGATTGAGGCAGAGGCCTATGTGCAAGTAAGAGACAAGGAGGTAATTTCATTTTTAAAGAAAAATATAATTAGCAGGTTTGGTGTACCATCAGAGATCATATGTGATAATGGATCCCAATTCATAAGTAAGAAGACTAGAGACTTTTGTGCTCGATGGGGCATCAAGTTGATCATGTCCACGCCTGTCCACCCTCAAGCCAATGGTCAAGCCGAGTCAAGCAAAAAGTTGATTGTCAACAACTTGAAGAAGCGCCTAGATCAAAAGAAAGGGAGATGGGCCGAAGAGTTACCACTTGTACTTTGGGCAGATAGGACCACCACAAAAGGGGCCACAGGTAGAACTCCATATTCCTTGGTATTCGGAGCAGAAGCTATAATTCCAGTTGAGGTGACAATCCCAACAGCAAGGTATGGTTTATTAACTCAAGATGAAAATAATTTCTTGTTAACCCAAGATTTAGATACAATTGATGAGATCAGGGATTTAGCCAAGATAAGGATGGCAGCCTATCAACAACGGATTGCTAAATCTTACAACAAGAACGTCAGAATAAGAAGATTCCAGGTTGGTGATTTAGTTTTGAGAAAAGTATTTCAAAATACAAGAGAATTAAATGCAGGTAAATTAGCTCCCAAGTGGGAGGGACTATATCTCATCGATGCTGAAGCTGGCAAAGGGGCATATTGGCTGTCAACCCCAAGTGGAGAAAGGGTCCCTAGGAGTTGGAATGCCATTCATTTGAAGCTTTATTTTATGTAAGTCAAGTTGTTAACAACTAGACTTCTCAGGTATGATTTAATTTGTGCCAAGTTCATTCGCGTATTTCAATTTTTAATTTTGTTAGAAATCCTTACTAACTTAAGCATCGTAGGGGTGTTAGCTACGCTAACACCCAATCCTAACATGAATTTGTTTTGCAAGGTATGCAACTTGAGCAAGCGGAGTAGGCTCAACATGTTAATACGCCAGTACGGCTCCAACATGTTGAGATCTAAATTGGAGCAGGTCGAACATGTTAACACGCCAGTACGGCTCCGACATGTTTGAACCTGAGAAAGAAAAGTTCAACATGTTAACACGCCAGTACGACTCCAACATGTTGAAACTTTAGCTGGAGAGGGATGGAACATGTTGACACGCCAGGATGGCTGATACTTGTTCTGTCTCTTCAAACGGTTTACCTCTGATCAAAGGTATATTTTACTTATGGTTAAAAGATTTACATCTTTTCTAAAGAATTAAGGTTTTGACACCTTCGCCTGGGCGCACGATTTCACACTTATTCAAGTTGTGACTATTGGTTGTAACATTGACATGTTACCTACTGTTTATAACATCAACATGTTATCTAATGAACAAGCAAGTATTTCTGAAAAGCCTAAAATACTTTTATAAACTTTGAAATGTTCCCAAAAGATTTTGCAACTGAAGGACAAGTTGGGTAAGCCAACCAATCCCTTAAAAACCTAAGAAAGCTTGGAGTACTAGACCAACCTAGTACCCCCAAATAAATTGTTTTAGACTCTTATGAGCCATTACATACCAAAATAAACTTGTTTTGGGGACATACCCCCCATTTGGTGCCCACCAGCAATGGTACGGCAAATAAGCAAAAAAGAAATTATTTTTACTCCTCCTTCCAAACTACTTGAAACATTTTTCAAACATTTTGGCCTGCTGCCGCTGGTGTTGCATTTGTTACCTTCTCTTGATCCTTTTCTTCAATGTGACTCACCATTGTGGTACTCAAGATTTTATCAGCATCATCAACCAGTTGGTTAATAGCTTCAAGGGCCGGAGAATTCACCTCCTCCCCATCCACTGGTTCTCCAATGTGATCTTCTAAATTTCTTTTCTCCTCTTCCAAGTCCCAGGTTGGGGCTTGACCGTTCTTGTACTCCTCCATAAGTTGAATTCTAGTTTCCAACAGTACCTTGGTGGTATTGAACTTGAAGTCTTCCTTCGCTGCTTCAAGCTCCTTCGAATGAGCCTCATTCTCCTTCGTCTTCTCAGCAAAAACATTTACCAAATCCTTTCTCAAAGCCCCAATAACTTTCTTCAAGTTCTCTACCTCGCTAGCTTTCATTTTGGTCTTTCTTTGCCTCCTCAGCTTCAGAACTGTATCTAGCAGCCTTGATTTTCAACAGATTGACTTGGTCCATAAAAACACCAAACTTTCCCCTCATCTTCTCCACATTCAAAACATCTTCAGTGACTTCACCCTCCACCAGCTTCCTCTTCTTCGATTCATCCTTCTTCTTGGATGCGCCTACTTTTGAACTGGAAACCATAGAATTGGGAGTTGAGGGCTTGCCATCTTTCCTCATAGTTCTCTTTGCTTTGGCTTCAGCAAGCAGGTTCGAAGCACTCACAGTGGCTTTAGAACGAGTAGCTGTGACAAAAGGACATAGAGTTAGAACAACTTGAAAGGACTAGAGTAAATTGGAGATAGGAAAAACTTTAAGAGGTTAGTCTGACCTGTAGACATCTCGATGGAAGCTGGTAGAGACTCTTCGGGGTTAAGTTCTTCTTCTAGATTTGCAGAAAACAAGACCGGGAATGCTTTGAAAGACCTAACTGATGGATCCAACTCGTAGATTTTCTTCACATTCTCCTCTGTCCCCTCTTTTTCTGGAAAAAGCACGCACAGTTTGGCAACTTCTACAAATAAAATTCAAGTTGGTTAAGATCAGGGGTGCAAAGATTTTAAGAAATGTGTGAAATCAAAGGAAAAATTCCCCTACCTTGGGACCTCCACTTCGATATCACACCAGCTTCTTGTCCTAGGTTATCTTTCCTAGCAAAAAAGAACTTGTTCCTCCAACCTCTGTTAGCAGGGTCATTGTTCGAATTCAAAATAGGGTCACCACCAGTCTTAACTCTAAAACCAAACATCCCTAGACCAAATCCCCTTATGTCAGTGGTATAGGCCAACTCTTCTAAACCCACATTCAACCCAGTCTCCTCCTTTAACCTAACTAGGGTTTGTAAGCATCGCCACCCTTGAGGCATCATTTGGGCATAATTAAGTTTAGCAGAGGTAAAAAACCTAGTGATTAACTCAGGAAAGGGGAATTTCAGGCCAATAACAAAAGGATATTCCAGGAAGCACACCCAATCGGGGGAATAGCATTCAGAGGTCAAGTCGGGGTGGGTAAAGAAAACAGTTTCGTAAGGCATTGCATGGTTTTTCTTAATGATTTCTAAATTGGCCTCAGAAAGCGAGCATTTTTCCTTTTCAGGATCTTTCAACAGGTTTTGGGTTACAAAACCCTCCGGAAGACCTTCGTCACTTTCGATTATGCTAACCCTCTTTTTTCCCATTTTACAAATTTGAGAAAATTACCAACTAAAAATTGAAAAGGGACGAGGAACTCACCAGAAATTTCTCTTGTTTTTCTTCTTACGGTTTCTCCTTGATTTATCTCCAAAATAAAACCCTTGTTGTTTGAGATTTTCTGTGAAAAGGAGAGTTGGAGAAGAAGGACTCTAATTTATGGAGAGAGGTTGTGAACGGTTGGAACTCTAAAAAGAATCATGACCTTCACCTTGAAAACACCCAAAACCGTCCCATCAAAACCTTTACATTTAAAACCACCGTACACCTTTTTACCATTTTTGGCAAGCTTTTTAAATTTTTGTCTTTTTATATTCTTTATTTAAATTCAAAAAGTTTGGGGGCAATTGTTGGGCCCTACATTTTTCAGTTAACTAGTTTTCAACTTGCATATAACATCTTGGTACTAACAACTTGAGTTGTCCCACTACATCTTGATCATCTTGCAGGTTGAATTATTGTTACGTTAATTCCTACTTTTCAGGGAACGTATCAATAGAATAGAAGACTGATTCAACGACATCTCCTCACCAAGGTATCCAAGCAGCGGACCACTTCCTCCTCGCTCAACGAAGTGGCGTAAATATCTCAACAAAGCTCAACGTGTTTCCGAGATTGTAGGCTTAGATTTATCTTTGTAATTAGCCGTTATAAAGAGGTATAAAGGGGAGAGAACACTGTTAATTCACACACGATCACTCTAGCATAAGCTCCCTTGAATATGCTCATAGTTCTGTAATCATCTAAATACTTAGTAAACTTTTGGTCAAGACAGGTTCCTAAACCTCTCGGGGTTTTATGTCGGCGAACAAGTTGTTCAAGGGCTTTCCCTAGTCAACAAATACCTTGTGTTCATTTCTATTCAACCCGATAATCATTGTACCCTGATTCTTATCGCTTTAGTCATTTTTCTTGTCATTGGTAACGATTGTTGAAATTTGACCAAAACAATTAACAACCCAGATTGGGGTACTTACACATCCTCTTTCGTTCATCAATTGTCTTAGGACACTGAGTCTTACTATGAGTAACACCATGACCCATTGGCAAGTTGCCTCTCTTAGAATTTTCCATCTTGAATCTTCTAAGAACCTTGTCAATGTAGGTACTTTGACTCAAACCAATTATCCTCTTTGATCTATCTCTATAGATCTTGATACCAAGGATGTAAGCGGCTTCGCCCATATCTTTCATTGAGAAACATTTCCCTAACCAAGACTTGACAGTCTGAAGTGCAGGAATGTCATTTCCAATGAGTAAGATATCATCGACATACAATAAGAGAAATAGCACAACGCTCCCACTGAATTTCATGTATACACAAGGTTCATCTTCGTTCTTTATAAAACCAAACTCTTTGATTTTCTCATCGAACCGAAGATTCCAACTTCTAGAAGCTTGCTTCAATCCATAAATGGATCTTTGCAACTTGCACACCTTGTTAGAATTTCTTGGATCTACAAAACCTTTGGGTTGTGTCATATACACAACCTCTAGTAGTTTTCCATTAAGGAAAGCGGTTTTGACATCCATTTTCCATATCTCATAGTCATAATATGCGGCTATGGCGATCATAATTTTAACAGACTTAAGCATGGCAACAGGCGATAAGGTTTCATCATAGTCTACACCATGAGTTTGCCTATATCCCTTTGCTACAAGCCTAGCCTTGTAAGTATGCACCTTCCCATCCATGTCAGTCTTCTTCTTGAAGACCCACTTGTACCCTATGGTTTTTACACCTTCGAGTGGCTCAATCAAGTTCCAAACTTGATTATCCGACATGGATTTCAATTCGGATTTCATGGCTTCTAACCATTTATCCGAATCGGGATCAGACATCGCCTCTTGATAGGAGGTAAGTTCGTCATTCTCAATGACTTCCACTTCATTACTTTTCGACACGAGAAATCCATATCTCTCGGGTGCGAATCGTAACCTATCCGATCTACGATGGACTTGTGGATCTTGAACCGGTTCCACAACTTCTTGTGGACTTGGTTCAGTCTCTACTATCGGTTCCATGTTATTTTCGAGTTCTTGAAATTTTTCAAGATCAATTTTACTCCCACTAGATGCTTTATTGAGAAACTGTTTCTCAAGAAAAGTACCATATTGAGCAACAAACACTTTGTTCTCAACGTGGTTGTAAAAGTAATACCCTTTGGTTTCCTTAGGGTAACCAACGAAAATAACCTTGTCAGATTTAGGTGCTAACTTATCAGAGACAACTCTCTTCACATAAGCTTTGCAATCCCAAATCTTCATGAAAGACAAACTAGATTTTCTTCCGTGCCACATCTCATGTGGGGTCTTATGAGTCAATTTAGTAGGGACTCTGTTCAGTGTGAACGCAGCAGCCTCTAATGCATGTCCACAAAAGGATATAGGAAGGTCTACTTGACTCATCATCGAATGAACCATATCTAATAGGGTTCTATTCCTCCTCTCGGAAACACCATTCCATTGTGGCATTCAGGGTGGAGTCAACTCTGAAACAATTCCACAATTTTTGAGATGATCGTCAAACTCTTGGCTCAAATACTCACCACCACGATCGGATCGAAATGCTTTAATTGTTTTGCCAAGTTGATTTTGTACTTCATTTTGAAATGTTCTAAACATCTCAAACGATTCTTTCTTTGAATTCATTAGATAGACATAGCCATATCTAGATAAGTCATCGGTGAATGTAATAAAATACCGAAATCCTCCCCTAGCAATGCTGCTCATTGGTCTGCATACATCAGTATGTATTAAGCCCAATAAGTCACTAGCCCTTTCACTACTCTTAGTGTAGGGTGGTTTGGTCATTTTGCCCAATAAACAAGATTCGCATATCTCATATGATTCATAATCATGTGAGTCTAACATTTCATCTTTGTGGAGTTTAGAAATGCGTTTCTCATTTATATGAACAAGCCGGCAATGCCACATGAACGAGTTGTTCACGTCATTCGGTTTAGACTTCTTGTCCACATGATAAACATTTTCAACATTATTTTGTTTCTCATCAATATCAAGAACATAAAGGGCATTAAATGAATTTGCAATACCATAAAGCATATCATTTAAATAAATATAAAACTTCTTATTCTTAATAAGAAAATTATACCCTTCATTATCCAAACAAGAAACAGAAATAATATTCCTACTCAAATCCAGAATATAGTAACAATTGTTCAAAACAAGTACTAAGCCACTAGGTAAAGTTACATCATATGTCCCTACGGCTAATGCATCAACTCTTGCTCTATTCCCCACACGTAGGTCAACTTCACCTTGTTTGAGTAGCTTTCTATTCCTTAGTCCATGCACATTTAAACAAATGTGAGATCTACATCCGGTATCCAATACCCATGAACTAGAAACAGAAAGGAAAATATCTATCATATAGATACCTGAATCAGAAGCAATCGTATTGCCCTTCTTTTCCTTTAGGCCTTCCTTGTAAGCCTTGCAGTTGCGCTTCTAATGACCAACCTCTTGGCGATGGTAGCAAACCGCATCCTTTTGAGATGCCTTGGGAGCCTCTCCGGCAATGGCAACTTTTGCCTTAGGTTTAGCAACACTTGCTTTACCTTTGCCATCTTTCTTGAACCCTTTGCCTTTGTTAACCATTAACACAATATCGATTTGGGGCTTCTTGATATTCTTCTCTGCGGTCTTAAGCATCGCATGCAATTCCGAGAGATTCTTATCCATGCCAGTCATGTGATAGTGCATAATAAAATGACCATAACTTTCAGGCAATGAATTTAATATCAAATCTGTGGTGAGTTCCAAACTCATCGGATTTCCAAGCCTTTCGAGACGCTACATGAGCTCCCACCGATTGCCCCTCTTGTATCTTGCATGCAGTTAGGGCCTTAACCACATCAAACCGCTCATTTCTTGCTTGCACTTGGAACATTTCCTTTAAGCCCTCAGCAAGATCAAATGCTGCATCTATGTGCTCAAGGTCCTTCTGAAGAGCCTTAGACATAGTGGCAAGCATAAGGCATGCAACATCTGTAGAATCATCATTATGTTTTTTATGTGCATCCCTATCTGCCCTAGAAGTATTTGCAGCAGGTTGAGGTGGAATGGGTTCATTGAGAACGTACAGCTTCTTCTCTTGCTTTAGAACAATTCTAAGGCTTCTGATCCAATCAGAATAGTTTGTACCATTCTCCTCAAGCTTTTCCTTCTCAAGGACTGATCGTAGTGACAGGGGTTGATTATTGTGATTAGCCATTCTACAATAAAATATGCAAACAATATAAACATATATCAATATCAACACATTTATCATCTAAGAGCAAATAACGTATTTCATAAATACTCCCACTAAATTATACACCTTAAAATACAAACATGTATCATATAATCATAGTAGGCTAAGATCCATATTTCACTTGATTTTGGTTTAACTGAGTCAATGCCCGAAATCAAGCTATTTAGGTAGAAACATCAATCATATCACTATATGACTCTTAGATTTTTTATGAGATTTCAATAGACATCATATGTCAAAAATATGTTTTAAATCTCATTTATGCCTTGGGTCAAATCTCATTTGAAAGCACCAATTAAGTCAAAGCCTTTTTCAAACATGTGAGACATGGAACGATGCACCTAACTGAGTCAAAACTACATCAACCATTATCTCACATTGATCACAAATTGAGATATAAGATGCACCCAACTGAGTCAAAACTACATCAAATACCCTAAAATATCACAAGTGTTCTAATTAAGGAATGGCATAAGACTTAAATATTTAGAAGGTTTTCACATTGTAACAAACATCGCATGGTTGTAACATAGATCTCATGTGAACATAATCATGAACATAGGGCTTCACAAAATTTCATACAAACAATTTGATTCAATTTTGAGAAATTACAAATTTAATTTTATCATATTAAACAAATCATCAACCTATGTGATAAACTAATCAAATTAATTTATCATTAATTATGAACATGGCATATCATATATACTTGTTTTTCATAAAAAAAACAAAACACATGGAATCTAGATCTATTTCATATAACATGGTAGCAAATAACCAAATTAAATCTAGCATGCAATTTCAATCATAATCATGGCAAGACAGGGCTCTGATACCACTGTTGGGTTTTGTGTTACAAACGCAGCGGAAAATTTAACAAAGAACATCAAAACCCTAGCCCTAAGATCCGTCTAGCATGAAGAGATTAGAAATATATATATGAAAATAGAATTTACATACCTAGAATGTGATTTGATTGTTCAAATACAGATCTCCAATAGCGAATCTTAAAAACGAATCTCAAAAACCATTGATGAAGGTTTTTGATTTTTCTCCTTGTTCTTTACCTTGTGATGAATCAACGAACGAAAGGCTTCAAGCTTTTGATAATTAACTTATCACCCTCTATCGGTAATCCACACTCGAATGGACCAAGAACGCTTCTTGATTGATTGCTAGATGATCCCGATTATTGAAAACGATTTCAATAATCAATGGCTAAAAGTGTTTGATCTTTGATTCTTAATCTAGATCTCAATTTTTAGTGTTTCATAAACCCCAAAATTTCATATATTTTTGGCTGGCCAAAGTCTTCTATTTATACTAAATATAAATCCTTAACTATTAGGGAAAGAAACCTTGTCAAAGACCAAAACCTAACCATCAAAGGAAAAGCGTACGGACCAGTTTTTGACCGCTGGCACGACTCGTCCCCAGGGGCATGAGTCGTGCCTTATGGCCAAAATTGTCGCGCTACGAATTGTGCCAGTAAACCATGTTGCCAAATAAATGGGGCACGAGTCATGCCTGAGAGCACGAGTCGTGAGCACGACTCGTCCCACATGGCACGAGTCGTCCCCAATTGCACAGCCACAGATTCTGTTGTCCCTTCTTATGGCACGACTTGGGCCAAGAGGGCACGAGTCATCCCTTCAACCACGAGTCATGCCAGAGGGGACTAGTCATCCCTTGAGCCCATAAATCACCCTTTTAGCCATTTTCGATTCGTTCTTTTGTGTGTGACCCTTTAGGAATTATATTTTTTGTTATTAGTGAGTTGAAACATCAACCTCACAAGACATAAGTGACTTCTAGCAAATCATTATGTCTACCCAATTAAATATTACATCAAAGCTTGATTCCTTGATAATCAAATGTCACAATCCCTTTGTCCACGATGTTCAGTTGAACATGAGTCATGGTCTAGGTCAACTCATCTCGTTCAACGCTTTCTCGATTCCGAATATGTTTGATAATCCAAATGCATTTGATCTCTATCAAATCACTTGAGTGTGGCCACACATTTCATCAACATCATTCATCGAGGGGCCCAAGCAAACATCTCTCTTCATAAGAAGGACAAATCCCATCTTGACTTATTATTCTTCCCTACATGAATCCGATAGTGTTAACATAGCCCTTATTGCTATCCGATTAAAGATAGTGTTAGACTATATTAAACGCAACGTTCATCATGTGGAAGATGATGATGATCTCAAGTACAAAGGATTCCAATGACACGACTATCATGAGATTTAATCATGACAACAGACCATGTCATAAATCTCATAAGTAGGTCATGTCCAATACTTGTTCTCTAGCAAGTATCCATAAGTGTAATGTGCATCTCCATGCATATAATCATCTCCATGATTATCCATTACCCACTTATACTAGTTATTCATAACAACTAGGGACGCAGTTCAATATAATAAACATGCCAACATATAATGAACCAAATGAACATGTACTCTCTAATAAATGATAAATATAATACATAACGGTTCAAGTTAAACATAACTATAGCCTAGGGCATTACACCAACAAGGATAACTTTCTTTCGGGCAGGCTTTGTTGAGATCTGTGAAGTATACACACATTCGCCTCTTCCCATTTTGTTTCTTAACCATTACAACGTTGGCCAACCAAACGGGATAGGTTGCCTCTCTAATGATTCTTGCGCTTAGCAGTTTCTGCACTTCCTCCTTGGTTACATCTTCCTTAATGTTTGCAAAAATTCTCATTGTCTGCTTGATAGGTTTAGCAGACGGGTCGACTTCCATCTTGTGGACAACCACCTCTTACTTTATTCATCTCATATCCTCAACCTTCTAGGCAAAGACATATAGATTGTTTTTCAGAAGGGTGACGATTTCCTCCCTTTCTTTCAAGGAGAGCTGACCCTTGATTTTATTTTCTGCTCTGGGTAGTCGGGATTGAGTATGAATTCATCCAGTTCATCTATGGGCTCCATCTCCGGACCATCCCAAAACTGCAAGGTTTCGATGATTATCTCTCTAAGCCTTCTACCTTCATCACCATTTATGTCTAGGTCTTCCATTTTAACTAGTTCGTCTACATCCACTGGCTCTCCTTGTCTCAAGTCAGGGTTGGTCCCCGAGTTCTGACCGCTGATGAGGTGAGGGGTTATATTTGGGACGGACATAACTGTATCATTGTTTTCGTGGATATCCAGAATCATGTGTTCCTCATCCTCTGTTTCAAAAATCAGATTCAGCCTAGAACTGGTGCTGGTAGTATTTACAGACTTAGAGATTTCATATTTTCTTCTAGTGTGTCTACCTCCACCTTTCTGGAAGTTTTTCTGCTCCTCATCACATGCTCCAAAAAGTCTTTAGAGGAAGGCGACCAACCCAAGTTTGCCTTGACTTGGAATGCCTAGGATAGCATGGTAGTCACTTGCCAGGTCTATGACCACGAATGTTACTGTGGTCTCGACTCGGAAGGGGTGTTCTCCCACTTCCAGCAATAATTTAATCGTCCCCATGGCGTTGACTTTATGGTTGTGAAGCCTTCTATTATTTCAGAGTATGGTTCCATCATGCTATCTTTCAGTTTTATCTTCTAGAAAGTAGAATAGTATAGAATGTCTCTGGAGGCCCCCGAGTCTATGAGGAGCCTTTCTAATTCACAATTATCAATTCTTCCCTTGGTCACTAACGGTTGTTCGCGAGCCGCGCGACTTCCGGCTAGCTCATTGGAGGAGAAACTGATGACTTCCTCCACCTTATGAATTCAGGCGGGGATGTGATAGATCTTACTTAGCTCATGTATCTGGCTTTTCATTTTTTTATTGGAAACAGTCTCCTCCCTTATAACATGGAGCTTGGCCCTAGGAGGCCTGTCTTCCCTTTCATGATCTTTGTCATCGTCATCGTCATCCTTTCTTTTTCGCTTGTTATCCTTTCTCATAACGTAGCGATCAAGTTTTCCCTCGTCTATCCATCTCTGGATCATTCTCTTGAGGGAGATGGAATTCTCCGTGTTGTGCCCATGATATTTGTGGAAAGCGCAATACTTGAAGCTGTCACGTGTGTACTTTGTTCTTTCGTCAAGCGGTCAGGGAATTGGCAGATTCACCAACTGCATGATCTCTGTGATTGGTTTGGTGAGGGGGGTGAAAACCTCGGCTTTTTTAGTAGCCCGAGTTCTATTCTTCCCCTTATAATTACTTGCATTCAAAGCCTGGTTGCTGCCAGTTGCGTCTGCTTCTGATTTCTCTGACCTCTTCTTGCTTTTCTTTTCTGCCATAGCTATGGCGTAAGCCACATTATATTGATCAGAATTCGACTTAGGCTCCCTAGCAGAGATTTTATAGATTAATTGTCCGGATCTCAGTCCGGAGTTGAAGCAAACGATCAACTCCCGGTCAGTTAGGCTTTCCTCTACCTGGTCAGCCATAGCCCTGAACCGATTGTAATAACTCAGAGTTATTTCGTTCTTTCCCTGCTCAATGTTAGCAAGGTCTATCAATATTTTCTTTCTCTTTCCTGCTGTTGCAAAGTGGTCCAGGAACCTCCCACTCATAATTTTCCAGCTATCGATTCTTCCCTTATTTTGCTCACGGAACCAGGACAGATCTGTTCCGGAGAAGGTACTCGCAAAAGCCTTGCAGAGAATGTCATCTGCCTTAGTGAGGGGGGCCATGGTGGATTCAAAATTTTGCACATGGTCTCACGCGTCTGTGGTTTCCGCATATTTTTCAAAACTTGGGATTTTGAGAGCATGATTGGGAGGTAGATCATTAGTCCATTGAGAGAAAGGACGATTAGCACTGGTATCATCATCATCTACTTCCTTCCTCCCCATTTCCATCTCATCTATCCTATTTTTTAAGAGGAGAATATCTTTTGCATCAATCCCCGAGCTAAAATGAGAACTACGGTGGGTCCTTTCATTCTATGGCCTGAAATAACAAGGAGGTGTTCTGTCCCTCCTGGGAGCCATCTTTGGACGAGTAGGAGTCCTGTGACTAGGAGGGCTCCTATACCGAGGAGGACTCCTAGGTCTAGCAGGGCTTCTACGACGAGGAGGGGTTTTCTACCTAGCATGACTGAGACTTGCTCTCAAGTCACCAGAATTAACCTCCTGCTCCCTTTGGTGGTTCAACTGACTTCTCAAGTCTACCTCGTTTCTTGTGTTACCACGCCCAGGTGTCTTATGACGAGTAGGGATATCTTGGAGAGGTTTCTGCTTTGGCCTACTAGCAGGGTCATGATGAGGGGGATGTTGGCCATGAGGGAGATTTTCTCTATTCCATTAACTACCACGCCTGTCAAGATGATTGTCCCCTCCATGGGAACTTCTATTCCTCGTAGGTCTTATGAATTCAGCCAGGGAGTGTTCGGGATCCAACTGTAGCAAGGCATTTTGTGTTGGATAAATGTGTTGCAAAGTTTCCATCTGTTGATACAAGAGAGTTATGCGATCAATCTGTTGAGGGGAAGCTCCAGTGCCCCTGTGGGCGACATTCCTCTTCGTCTGACTGCCAGCAGGCCTTCGGTGTCGACGACGAGAAGGGTTTGGCAGCAGCACCTCGGTTACTGGCTATCCACTAGAACGCAGATTCATTCCTAATTGGGTAGCCCATCGTTCAATGGTGGAGGAGGTGCTAGTTCCCCATTGGCAAGAGAAAAAGCAGTCCTAATGTTACCATGGTCTCCTCCACTAGAATATTATCTGGATCATGAGTAATACTATCAGCATGTCCGTTTTCCATTAGGATTAGAAGAATGGAGCATAATTTTTCAAGCTATTCAACGAATAATACGAATCGTTTTCCGGCAATAGAAGCAAACTGATGATGCCAAAAACGTTCGAATCAGCCCAAATCAAGCAGCAGGTTGTATCTTGTTAGTTTGAATAGCCTGAAAAAGATGAACAAACATGTAAACTAAGCCGAGGCTTCACCGGCGAATGCCCTCCGGCGTGAGAGTAAGTTTTTGTATATTTGAAAGCAAATCAATTGACAAGAGTTTAAAGTCAAAAGACGCGTTACCAAAAATATGTGAATTATGGCTTGTATTTATAGGTGGAGGATGTATAGTCCATCTTTGAATAAAAAGTTGTGTGAGAAGAGGCTATAATCCTATTTGGTGATGCCCTTGTCGGCTTTAGTAGGTGCCTTGTTCGACATATGAGGGGTGCCTTATCGGCATATGTGAGTTCTGTGCCTTAGTAATATTACTCGCTCTGTTATGTCTAGGTCGAGATAGTGGGAGATGACGAGAAGGCATGACGAGTATAGAAACCCCACTACCTATTTCGTATTTGATACTTGTATTGATTATATTTTGGACCTAATTCTTTGAGTTTTGCCCGATTATTACCCACGTAAGTATCTCGATTTTTACCGTTCAGAAACATTACTACAACTTGAATATCCATTCACTCCATCAATGGTCGAGTCAATTGCATCTACTGCATCTACTGGATCATTGATTTGATGATGATATATCACGATTTAAAATAATTTTACTATAAAATTTTAAAATATTTCTATTAACAAATGTCTATAAATATAACATTACGTCTCAAATATATTAACATGTATTTTATGCATGAAATTGAAATTAACTCTTGAGCATATGTATGTATCCAACCAATCTGTGTCCAACTCTCTAAAAATAACACACAAAAAAATAAACGGTTCAAGCATCTGTTTTCTCTAGTTATACTGTATAGTTATAGCACTTAAGAAATACAACAATTTGGGAATGCACTGGACATGAAAATTCTAACGGGTTGTTGCACTTTCAAACTCTCACATTCTCTCTTGTAGTAATAGTCTTTCTATCTTCCTGATAATTATAGTGTTGGCATTGATTGATTGGGCGTGGTTATTTGCAAGGCACCTTATTTGCAAGGCACGAAAAATGGACAAAACTGTCCCTTCCGTATGCGAACGTTTCGTGTGATTATACACGACGTTGTCAGATATGTTTCGTATAAAAATACACGAAATGTATTGAGTTATTTCGTGTAGATTCACACGAAATGTTGAATAACATTTCGTGTAAAATGATACGAAATGGTTCTCAACATTTCGTGTATATTCACACGAAATCCACAGGAGAAATTTTCCTTTAGATTTCGTATGAATATACACGAAATGTTAAGAAATATTTCGTATGATTTTACACGAAATGTCATTCAACATTTCGTGTATAAACACACGAAACACCCCACCAGTACGAATTTTTTTGCAAACCCAGTTACGTATTCTTTGAAATTGACATTGAAATTGAAAGCTAGGTTGTAAATTGATGTTACAACAATTTTCGACTCAAATTTATACTACAATTACGCATTGTAACATCCAATTTTAGGCATTAAATCTATTAGGGCTTCAAATTCAAATTTGGGTAAATTATCTGTTTTCCGGCGAAGGCAGCGGCGGTAGACGAGGTCCCAGTGGTAGACTTGGCGACATTGGGAATTTTCATCTGAACCATTGTAGAAGAATTGAGTTTTCCGGCGAAGAAACGGTGGTTGGCGTTGGGTACGTCGGAAATGGAGATGGGGAGGAGAGAGACCGACGTTCTTGTGCTTTGAAATGAAATTGTGATTTTTTTTTATTTTTTTTTTGTTATATATACAAGGGCATTGTGGTCATTTCAAAGTGCCTTACACATTTGGTGCCTTGCAAATAAAAATCACCTGATTAATAACAACAATTAATGTGAATTACTAATTATTAATATTTTAAATTAATTACTTATAATTTGATTTGATAAATGAGTGCTGATGTGCAAGTCGTATTAAGCAAGAAAAAATTGCATTAGAAGCTGACACATGTCCAAAGATGACGCCAGTTGGTTATTGTTTTAGTGATATGCTATAGATCGATCATGAAACGTAATGAGTATTATTTAATGAATAAAATGTCAAATTTATTTCTATTAAATATTTTTCCCTTCTATATGTTAATGTATTTAATAAAATAATTTGATTCTTTCATCTTCATCACAGAATAAATATTTATTTATTCAAAATATAAAAACAAATCTCAAAATAAATGTTTATTTTAAACCTTGGCTTTAACTACTTTTTCTTTTCTTTTCGGTTTTAACCATTAATTTGAGATAACCACTTATCATATCAAATAAACCTAAAGTAAAATAATTAAAAGTATAAAAAATAAACATTAATTATTCATAATTTTGAGAATAATGAGTATGCAACTAATTTATAATAATTAAAATAACAAACAAAAAAATACTATCTCTGACTCAAAATGAATGATTTAAAAAAATGGTCTCTTTTTTTTTTTTTTTTTTTTTTGGGAGGGATTATAAGTGATTAAGACTAAAATTAATGAATATGCCTTTAAATTTTGGCGTACCTACCTTTAACAATTTTGGCCTATCACTATTTTGACCGTAATATTATTAAACTTTAATTTTAATCATTCATATATATTTTTACCAGTTTTAACGATTCTACTATGCATACACATTTTCAATTTAACCTTTACCCTTAACGACATCCGAAAAGATTAATTTTTGTTCATAGAGCTTAACAAAACTAACTTAAAGTTGCCAAAAACTTATGACATTTAAATAGGGCTGTAAATTCGGGCGGGCACCCGTCGGGTCAACTCGACCCGACTCGAATTAAACCCGGATCGACTCGGTTCCTTGAAAAATTCGGGTCGAATTCGTCTCACATATCAGGGCCGGTTTCTGGGTCGAGTCGGGTCGAGTATACCCGGGTACTCGTAAGAGCCGTTCGCCGGGTAACCAAAAACCCGGATCCGGATGAAATTTTTGACCCGCGTGCGTGATGAAAAATTGAAAATCAGAAAATGAAATCAAATCCATATTACCACTTCTGTTTCCCTCCCCCAAAATCAAAATCAAAATCCGAGTTCTAACCTAAACCATACGAGCTACGAGTTGCCGCCGCACTTGCTTCGTCGCCGACGCCGTCGTTCACCTCTTCATCGCCGTCGATCACTGCTCACTTGCTTCGTCGTTGTTGGTAAGTCTCTCCTGCAAACCCTAATCGTTTTTTCGACTTTGATTATTGTGGTGAGTAAAACGTTTTGATCTGATATACGAATGAGGTTGAAGTCGCCTTTGGCTAGCTCCACAGCTTCTCCTTCGTCCATTAAATGGGCTTTGCATTTTGGTATGGAGAAAATTAGCTCCTGCTTTACGGAGGGTAGTGGAGGGTTCATGGTTGAGGATTCGGGAAGAGGGTTCGTTGCGGATTTCTTGAACTTGAAACACATTTTTGGTGTATATATTTAGTGTTCTTAGTTGTTTTTTTGTTGATGAAAGGGGTTTTTTGGGTTGATTTTGATGTTAGAGCTTGGTGTTTGAATTGGTTTTTTTCAAGTTTTTGCTGATTTAATCTTTGATTGATTGATTTGGGTTGGTTCTGATGTTAGAGTTTGGTGTTTAAATTGGGTTTTTTTTTGTAGGCTGGTGTTGCTGTACCTCTGAATACTCGTTCATCTCTGAGAAGATCTGCTGCTTGTGAGGTTTGTGATCCATTTTGATGATCTTTTTTTTCTATTATTCCACCTGGGTTGATTGTTACTTGTTTACTTCATGTTCCGTTCACCAGAAAAGTGGCTGATGTTTGATTTGCAAACCGAGATTTTTTCATTTTTCACAGTTGTTATCTCTTACTTCCTCGGTTTTAAATTAATTTTCTGTTTGATTTGGTACATGAATTAAGAAAACGGAAATGAATTGACTTTGCTGCATACATATTATCATTTGTTGAATGTTCTATGTTGTCTAACGGGTGGAACTTCTTAACTAAACATCACTTGTATTACTTCTTCATATGTACTCCGGCCGTCTAGTGGAGGAGTTAATCATGGTAGTTCTGTTACTTTTTGGTTCATGCTCTATATGTTAATATGTTTGATTTCGTTTACTTTGCAGATTGATCATGTCATTCCATCAATCGTCTACTAGGCCTTGTAGAGACACCATTTATACCGACAATGTATTGCCGGAATTGGGAGAGGAAGATTTGGGTGATGATTTTGACGATAATGGGGACGATGAGACTATTGAAGTTGACAAAATCCGTAAAAGGAAAGCTAATGACCCTAGTACGGAAGATGCACAAGCTTTTAAGAAAAAAGAAAAAGAGAAGACAAGTGATGTGTGGAAGTATATGGATTTGTATCCAGATGATCCTAAGACCGGGAATAAGCAAGCCAATTGAGTCTATTATTGATACTATAAGAGATGGGGTTAAATATGTTGCTGGTTCAGAGGGTCGACGGAATCAATTTGGTCTATTTGCTACTCAATTTAGAATTCCTGTTCGAAAACTTGTTCTTGATGTCCCAACACGTTGGAATTCAACTTACAATATGTTAAAAGTTGCTTGTATTTTTAAGGAAGTGTTTCGTCGTTTTGGTAATTGGGATAAGGGGTTTGAGTATGTTCCAACTAATGAAGATTGGGAAAAGGTTAGCAATGTATGTGAGTTCTTGGAGGTCTTTAATGATGTCACACATGTCGTATCGGGTTCTCAATACCCAACAGCAAATTTATTTCTATCCGAGGTTTATAGAGTGAAAGAATTGCTAGATTTGAAATGTGTGGACAGAAAATTGTATATTAAGGATATGGCTATCCCAATGAAGGAGAAGTTTGACAAATATTGGTCACAATGTAATTTGGTTATGTCAATAGGTTCGGTGTTAGACCCAAGGTTCAAGTTGATGCTTTTAGACTTTTGTTTTCCAATTATATACGGAGAAGAGGGGAAGAAAAATACGGATATTGTTAAAGAAGCATTAAGGGATTTGTTTCAAGAATATGTTGATGAGCAAGTCGGAATCAATGAAAATGAAAACAATGGAAAAGGGTTATCTAATATGGAGTCATCATCAAGCAATAGTAGTTCGAGGAGTAGACAAACAAGTTTCTCGGATAAGCCTGTTCTTGGGGGAATTTCCAAATATGGTCAGTTTTTGAGCCAAACAGATACGATTGTTAAGCCTGCAAAATCAGATTTAGATTCATATTTGGATGAGCCTGTTCTTGTTCTTCCTGTTGTCGGAGATCAATTTGATGCATTAGAATGGTGGAAAGCAAATCGAGGAAAGTATCCGGTGTTGTCGATGATGGCTGCTGATGTGTTAGCTATTCCAATCACAACTGTTGCGTCTGAATCAACTTTTAGTGCTGGTGGTAGAGTCATTGAGCCTCATAGGGCATGCTTGAAACCTAAAACAGTGGAAATGTTGTTGTGTGGAGCTGATTGGGCGCGTGAACTCTATGGACTTAAGAAGATGTCACAGGTACATATTGATTATTTAGACCTATAAATACATATTATCATTAGTATAATACACTTTATTACTTTAATTTCTTTTTTCTACTTATGTTAACTTAAATAGAAGGATAAGCATACATTAAAGGAAGTGGAGATTGACTTGAACATTCCTGATAAGGAAGGTATGTTATAATAGAATTTTTAAATTATATTTGTATGTTAATTGTAATTTTCATATGTTTAATATATCACTTTTTTTTTTGTCTTTTTCTTTTTTTCAGCAAGTGGCTCGATCCATAACTAATGATGTGTATTTGGGATTGGTATGATCAATCTCATCTCTTTTGAGGTATTTTAGCTTATTTGTCTTTTCCAAATCCTGTTTGAGTTTGGTTTAGTGTAAATTTTTAGTTGAAAATTAGATAAATACCCAATTTTAGATACTTTAGCCTAATTTTTTATGTTTGTTTTATGATTTTTTTTTTGTAGTCTTAAACAAGTAAAGAAGGAGGAGCAGGAAGGAGAAAGATTTTGGTTTTTTGTTACAAAAGTTTTGTAACTTTTGTTATTACTCTATTCCCTTTGTCCTTAATCCCTTAATCCCTTTTTGGAGTTTGGATTATAAAACATTAAAACTGTTAAGTCTGTTGTTTGTTAGTCTCTTGGCTTTGAAATTTTGGAGTTTGAATTACAAAAACTGTTACTGTATTCCCTTTGTGACTTTGTCCTTTGTTATTTGATGGAAGAATGGAATGTAAATCTTAAATTAATCTCTTGGCTTTGAAATTTGGAGTTTGGGCGACCGCTGTAGCTTGCCGTGGAGGAAGGGCGCCCGCTGTAAGGGAATGGGCGGTCGCGGGTATTACCCGACTCGACCCGACAGAACTCGACTCGACCCGGGCTCTTCAACTCGGTAAGACAAACTCGAGTCGGACCCGGGTACCCGTCGAACCCAACTCGAGTCTACCCGAGTCGAACTCGGCATGCACGATTACAACTCGACTCGACCCGTTAAAACTCGACTCGATTTTTATTCATTATTGACTCGACTCGAACTCGGCTATACCCGACTCGAATCCGGCCCGTTTGCAGCTCTACATTTAAATAAAGTTAGATTCTCCACCACATCAACCCACGACTCAGAGACTCAGATATTTCATTATCATGCCAAATCAGGCGTCAAGCGCCACTAATGTTCACTGAGCTCTAATACAACCCTCTAGCCCTCTCCTCCAATCAACTCACTTTCTTTGACCAATGAAATTTAACTTTTTTGGATGTCGTTAAATTTTGGTAATTTTTTTTGTTAGTTTTATTAAGTTTATCAATGAAAACTAACTTTTTATAATGTCGTTAGGGGATAAAGTAAAACTAAATGTATACTCCCTCCGTCCCAGTTCAGTGTAAACTTTTGATCAACTTTGACCAATTTTGACCAATAATTTAAGGTCATAATAATGATCCTAATAAAAATTTAAAAATTTGTTATTGTATCACGCTTAATAATATTAACAATAACATTTTTTGAATTTTTATTAGGATCATTATTATGACCTTAAACTATTGGTCAAAGTTGGTCAAAGTTGACCAAAAGTTTACACTGAGCTGAAACGGAGGGAGTATAATAGAATGGTTAAAACTGCTAATAAAATGCATGAATGGTCAAAACTGAAACTTCATAATAATAATAAGGGCAAACGATAAAATAGGGCCTGAAGTAAATAGAGCGTTACTAGAATTGACCTTCACCCTTTTTTTTTGTCCAATACAGCGCTTGAAGTGCAATTTTTTTTGCCAATTTAGGGATTTTTGACAGAATTCGTTAAAAATCTTGTTAAGTCCTTATGTGATGTGCACGTGCTCAACGAGTTGGTTGGTTTGATGTTGATATTAGCTACAAAGGGTCAAAATTTAAGATTTTTGAAATGGGTGGGGGGAGAAATAAATAAAAATTATTTTTCAAATATTAAATAACGATACTTCAAAACAAAATAATTGTTTGTTGCCAAATGCCATTTCTATTCTACCTGAAAATAGGAAATTAGAAATTGTGGGCCTGAAAATAGGAAATTAGAAATTGTGGACCTATCACCTTTGATATACAGTACTATTATTATTTGGGCAAATAACAAAATAAGTCTTCAAATACATAGGGCGTTATAAGAATGGACCTTCGCGTTATTTTTTTTAGCCAAAACAGCGTTCAAAGTGCAAATTTTTCACCAATTTAGGATTTTTCTTTTTTTGACGAAATTCGTTACAAATCTTGTTAAGTCGTCATGTGCCGTGCACATGCACAACGAATTGTTTAGTTTGACGTTGATATTAGCTATTAAGGAGTTAAATGTAAATTTTGAAATTTGAAGGGTTGAAAACAAAATTTAATTTTGAAATATTAAATAATCAATTTGTTTAAATAATTAAATAGAGAATTTGATCCGAAAGTTCTTTTTGGAACAAATCACTTCCACTCAAGTTCCTCATTAAATCGAAATGATCGGGAAGTTCCTATACAGTAATATATAATACTGCATGCAATATTATTATATTCACTCATATGTGAATATAATACTGCATCTATAATACAACATGGTGAAAAACTTCTCGGGCATTATGATACTCTTTTAGAACTTCCTACTCACTCTCTCAATTAAATAATCAAACTTTAACTATTATTTTAATATACTTTTTAGATTTAAGTGTATTAAATAAAATATACAAAAAGATGAATAAATACAAATTCATAAAAAATAAAAGTAATCCTAATCCTAAATCTTAACCCTCCCCTCCCCCTCCTAAAAAAAAAGCCCCAACAGCAAGCATGTCGTCCCAATCTTCTTCTCCGCCTCAACCCCATCGACCATCCTTCCAACCCACCCCTTCACTGTCTCCGTTTACTCTCCCTCCCCCACATTTCTCCTCTCTCTTTCTCTATCATATCTACCCCAACGCCACATGACCCCCCCCCAAGTCTCCTCTCTGTTTCATTATAATGGTGGATCTGAAATTTCATTACCAAAGAGGTTTGAAAATTGACAATGGAAGTTGAAGTAGGGAGGAAATCGAAAAAGTGGTTAGCATGAGAGTAATGGGTTTGGGTTAGACATGTCCAAACGGTTCTGGTTTCGGTTTTCGGTTTCAGAACCGCCGGGTCCCGGTTCCCAAATAGCCGGAACCGTATTCGAACCATATTAATCCGGTTCTCGGTTCCCGGTTCTATCCGCCGGTTCCGGTTCCAACGGTTCCATCACCATCTAACTTTTTTTTTTTATTCCAAACCTCTTAAGACAGTAAAGACGCTAACTAATCCGTTTTTTTTTCACTTGGGAAGTATATTTTTGGAAAGAATGAGAAGTGAACAAAATTTGGTTAGTGTATTATTAAAGATAGAATAAAAATTCTAACAATATTTTTAGAATTTAAATAAAACAACACTACACTACAAGTATAAATACTAAATAAATGTTAAATATTACATTTAACTTACATTGAGTTTCGGTTCCCGGTTCCGGAACCGCCGGTTCCCGGTTTCGCCGGTTCCTCGGTTCCCAATATGGTGGATTCGTATTCGAACCGTTTCAATCCGGTTCCCGGTTACGTTCGGTTACCGGTTCCGGCGGTTCACGGTTCTCGCCGATTCCCGATTCCGGTTCTACCCGCCGGTTCCGTCAGTTCCCGGTTCTATTTGGACATGTCTAGTTTGGGTGGTAGCTAGAGTGGCTGGAGAGAGTGGGGCTTAAATTTGGGTTATGCTTGGGGATGGGGTTGGGTGTAATGTGTGTGTGTGCATGCAGGGGCGGATCCAGTATGGCGCCAGGTTATGCAAATGACGCACCTGACATTTTGAAAAAAAATTACCGAGTATTTATAATATATATATATATATATATATATATATATATATATATATATATATATGGTGCAAACTGTAATTTTTGAAAGAAGAGGGATGTAAAGTGTAAATATGTGAAAGTTAGATAAAAGTTTTAGCTAACTTTCACATATTTACACTTTGCATCCCCCTTCTTTCGAAAATTACAGTTTGCACCCTTTTTTTTCACCCACCCTTTAAATTCTAGATACGCCACTGTGCATGTTGTTGGGGATATAGGGTCTCGATCTTGATACCAAGGCCGGATATATGATTGAATCGTGTATAATCCACTTTTCGAATAAAGTATTTCGACCCTTATTGCCTGGGTTACACGAAATCTCTATTGGGATAAGACAATCACACAATTTGTTTCTAGGCAAAGAAGACAAATCTAAAACTTGAAAATTGTTTGTGTTTTCGTTGTTGTTGTATCACTCTTGCATGTTGTGTGCGTACAAATGAGATCAAACTCTGTATATATACAGATGGAGAGACATCAGATAAAGGGTATGATCAACAGTCATGACTTTAGCCAATCATTGTGTCTTTTCAGTTTGAAATGACACCAGTTCAGGAACTGCTCGGCCGAGTCAAGGGACTCGCTCGGCCGAGCAAAGATGTCCCAAGACTTTTTGCCCAGCTGCACGACCGTGTCATTTGAATTGCACGGCCGTGTCAATCATTCTGCTCGGTCGAGCAAGGCATATGCCTCGGCCGAGCAAGACTGTCCAGAGCCTTTGAAAATCTGCTATGCTATGCTCGGCCGAGTCAAGGACTCTGCTCGGCCGAGCACATCAGCAAAGTTAAATGTGATACCCTTTAACCTTTACTTCTTTATTCGAGGTTGATTTCGTTTTAGCTCAAACGAGTGTGTACTCCACACTTTCCTTTACTCGTATCCGAGTTTAATACGAATCACATTGATCTCTAGTAAATCACCATTACAATAAAACAGTTGATGACACTAAAATCACCAACACATGTTCTATTGAATCCGAAATAACAAAAGCGGTGGCGGTCAAATTTGAAAGGAAGGATAAGGTAATGGCAGTGGTGTTTAGTGGCGGTGGCGATGGCTTGGTTGGAGAATGAACATGTTGTACTTCTTCCTTTTCAAATGAATTTACAAAATAAATTAATATATTAAATATGTTTAAATATTAACTATTTAAATGATGTACAAAAATTATTAAACTTTAAAATTTAATTTATTAATTATATTATGGATGGTAATTACTTTATTTTGTTTCAAAATCTAATTATTTAAAAAATAAATTTACTATTTTAGTCCTATAAATGTATTGTTCTTATAAAAAATGCATTTTTAAAAAAAAATTAAGAAAAAATCATTTTTACACTGATACTTAATAATACATGTACTAGCACTATTTACACTGATACTTTGTTATAGGGGTGTTCACGGTTTGGAATGGTCCGATTTTTGTCAAAATTTTAGAAAACTAGGATCGGACCAAATATTTCGGTTCTGTAAAAATTTAGGATCAGGACCAGACCATTACATTATAGGATCGGTCCCATCGGTCTGGTTCTAATGGTCCGGTTCCTGTCCGGTTCTACAAATTACAATATAATATAATTTTTTACAATAACAAAATCTACAAGCAAGCATATTTAAGAACCAAATTGCTGAACAATATTTCGGGACGGAGGGAGTATATGGCTGTCTACAAGCAAGCATATTTAAGAATCAAATTACAATAACAAAATCAACAGTTAGGAAATAAGAGTTCCATAAAAAACTTAACTAGCTAAAAAAAACATAAGGGCTATTTTTTTCGAACACAAGTCAGTTAACTTATAAATCACTTCCTGGATTGATCCCTAGCATTGGTTTGATCTGCCCAAATCACCACGAGCAGACTTCATTTTGGGTATTGCCGTAATGGATATATATATATATATATATATATATATATATATATATATATATATATATATATATATATATATATATATATATATATATAATCTAGGTTTTCTACTATTTTGCCTAATGTTTTTTGACTAGCAGTATTTTGACTGAAAATTTCAACGAGATTAATTGATGATGACTTTGAGATATCAATTATGAAAGGAACACCTAACCCTTAGTCTTTTTCTTAAAACCTTTAAACCTTCATAAAATAGTCATAAAGCCCTTAGAACCATTAAAGTATAAGATCAAAAATATTTACGTAAAATCAACAAATTATTAACGTAAAGCCAAAAATTTCCATCATATCATCCTAATATGGATATAAAAGAATGATAAATCCCTTATCTTCACCTACACGGGTTCTTGATATATTGTGGACTTACATCAACATGACACCGATCAAGCATGTTGTAGTCTTTTAGACTTAGGATCTCTCATGCTCTGATACCATAAAAGGGGGGTATGGCGGATTTTTTGAGTTTCCGATAAATCACTAAATTAATTACAAAATTTTTGCTACATACAAAATTTTTGCTACAGTAACATTAATTATAACAACTATACTACAGAAACACATAATTATAATTTTGAAAGAAGGAGAATAATATGCGTACTTACAAGGTGGTTGAGAGAAGGAGATGATGCAGAACGAGGTCACACCAGGCCAATACCATTTTTTCGGTTCGATTTTTACTGGTCTGGTTCGGTTCGGTTCTACTAATCCGATCCGATTTCACGAATTTTTTGTACAACCCTACTTTGTTACACTAATCCGGACACTAACGGAACGGGGGGAACCAAACACATTTTTTCTAATAATATTAAGGAAAAATGCGTTTTTTTTAAAAAAAAAAATTGGCTTTGGCAAATGGGTTAATGCATCTTACCCCTCATTTTTGAAAGATTTCACTTTGCCCCACATGGTTATCTAATCAACCCTCCTACCCCTTATATTTCCAAAATGTTGAAATATGCAGGCAGCAAGTTGCAAAACTGCGGTGCAGCTGACAGAGAATAGAGGAGGAAAAAATGAAGGCGGTGGTTCAACGAGTAGCCTCCGCCAGCGTCGAGGTGGAAGGCCGCATTGTATCGTCGATTGGTCCGGGACTCCTCGTCCTCGTCGGCCTTCACGACTCCGACGTTGACTCCGATGCCGATTACATGTGTGTTAATCCCCTAACTCTTCGTCAGCCCACTTCATTTTTTCTAATTTTTTAGAATTGCTTCACATAATTAAACGAATTTCTTGCAGATGTCGCAAAGTATTGAATATGAGATTGTTCCCCAATCAATCTACTGGAAAGAATTGGGATCATAGTGTAAAACCCTCTCTCTCTCTCTTTCTCTCAGTATACATTGTTAGGCCCTGATTGGATTCATAAACCCGCGAATCCAAAGACGGCCTTAGTTTGTGATTTTAATCAATTGTTGAGTAAACCCGTAATGCACAAATTACAATTATGCCATCAAATGAAATTACTTTTTCACCCCTAATTCATATCCCCATTAATCCACCTTTCCCCTAATCAATTTTTCACCCATCTTCCCCACCTTCCCCATTTTTCACCATTAATCTCACCCTATTCATTTTTTTTTTGCATAAAAAAATTACCTCCCTCCCTTTCCTCCTACTCTCATTTCTCAAACATCAAAAAATCACTACCTCCCTTTCCTCCTACATATAAATTTGTTAAACTTTTGATTTTTTTCCGTTTTGCAAAAATTCGGCCAGTAGTGACCGAAATTCAGTTCAGGTTCGGCCACCCCCGGCCGAAAATATTGAAAAAGTTCGGCCACACCCGGCCGAAATTTTTAAAAATTAGTCTATTTTGAAAAAGTTCGGCCACCCCCGGCCGAAAATATTGAAAAAGTTCGGCCACACCGTAGAAATTTTTAAAAAGTTCGGCTCTGGTTTGCCGAAATTTTTAAAAAGTTCGGTTGGTAGCGGCCGAACCACCCAAATTCAGAATTTTAAATGCAATCGAACCGAAAATCGAAATTTCTCACACTCTCTCTAAAAATTAGTTGATTTCTTCTTTTTTTCTTTCTCTCAAACTGATTCTCTCTCTTTCTCTCTCTAAAAATGGTGGTGGGTGGTGTGGGTGAGAGAGAGTAAATGAAAGGGTTAATGGGTGTGGGTGTGGGTGTGTGAGTGAGTGGGGGTATAAAGGGAAAAGTGAGGGGTTTGTTTTAATTTTTTGGGGTGTTTTTAGCTTTACGGGTTTACTCAACAATTTTACGGGTTTATATAACAATTCTCTAATTAATTTTATAATATTTTTTTTTTTTAATTTCACCTGGAATTGATTTTGTTGTATTTGACAGGTTATGCAGAAAAATTATGAGGTTTTATTGGGTATCTTTAAAATCATTTATCTTTTTAATTTTTGTATGGATTTCTGTGTTGTGTAGCTGTAATGCTGTTTTTGTGATGGTTACAGTGAGTCAATTCACATTGTACGGGATACTGAAGGGTAACAAGCCTGATTTTCATGTTGCAATGCCGCCTGATAAAGCGAAACCTTTCTATGCTTCTCTCGTGGAACGGTTTCAGAAAGCTTACCAGCCAGATGCAGTGAAAGGTAATTTTTAGCGTGTCATGTAGCTAGGTATTGATTTTAAGTACCATTTGCCTAATGATTGTTTAATAGTTTGTCATCTGGTCCGATGCATAAAGTTCTCCTCAGAATAGTGTAAATAGTGAACGAAATAAGAATGTTGCCAAGTTCATCTAGATTTCTGTAACATAGTTAATGTATCGAGTGTACAAAAAATGAGCGGATGTGAATAAAGTAGATAATAAAGATTCCAAATGAAACAACGTTGCAAGGTAGTCAAAGTCCCAAAATGTTCAATTAAACGAGAGAAAGCGTCTTGGGATGGTTTGGACTCATACGAAGCACAACAATAGCTGATTAGTTAGAAAGTGTGACTGCTAACATCAAATTCCAAGCTTGCCAGCTTTCACAATCTCAGTGAACTATAATAATTTGGTGATGATATTTATATATATTACATTCTCTTCTTCTCAGTTGCACAACCAAACCCCATTTTCTGATCTGGAATGTGATAACCAAGAGTCTTAGGATGTAAGTTGATAATGTGTTCTCATTTGAAGGTTCTTAATCGGAGAAATAAAAGGCTGAGGAAATTTAAGGATTAGATTAAGGAAATAGTAGTATATAAAACCAATGTTTTGTGTCTTCTGCTATCTCAGATGTAGAGGAAGTATGACTGTTTGGAAGGCATGTGGTTGTGAACCTAAACCTATCATTGACTTTGCAAATTTACATGTGAATTTGATGAAGTGAAATGCTTATATGGATGTGATTTTTGAATCAACATGCCGGGGAAGTGAGAAAATACGGCTTCTGAACTTAGTACGGTCTCCTCCTCGATCGTGTACCTATATATTTGAAATGCTTTTCAGAATTTTAACTTCCCTTCCATTTATGAGGCCGTAATACGTAGAGCAACAAACACAGAGAGAACGATATGTTGAGTTGTTCTGAAGTTAAACAACTGATGGGAACTTGTGCCCATTATTCTTAGTTGCATGCTTTCTCTTACTAGTTGCGAAGTGGTCACCTGATCACAAGATAGAGGATTAAGACTTTTTAAGGAAATCACTTCTTAGGAAATGGCGTTCGGGTGTATCGTAGAGAGAAAAGTAGGCTTTTGAAAGTGGAATGATAGTTAGCTATTTTGTTGAATCAATATATATAAGAAGTTGAGTAGGGTCGAAGCTAATAAGACCATCGGAGGATGCACTCTTGCAGGAGTTTGAACAAGAGTTTGAAGAGTCAAACAATATGTGTTTGCTCTCCCTATAAATTAGTGTGAAAGCAAATAGTGTTTCTAAATTTTGTCAGGGTAGTAGCCTAGTTTGCTATTTTGTTTGTAGACGAAAGGTTAATTGCTCATTCAATAACTCAACCTTGTTCTTGTCCAGCGTGAGAGAACGACCCACTAATAACATGAAATCTTTCAATCAATCATATGATGCTCTTCTATGAGGGTGTTGATATTCATTTTGGGACGGAGGGGGTAGTTCACAGTTGAGATTTAGGAGCATGGTATGTACTAAATCTGAGACCGGATACCTTTCAACCTCCGGTAACAGAGAGTTTAAGATACTACAAACTGTGATTCTCAATTAGAAAATAAGAATATAATACACATCTCACACCATGTCTTAAATGGAAGGATATACATGTTTAGCCTGGTAATGTGATCACTCAAACAGCTCTCATTTTATGGTTTTTTTTTTTTTTTTTTTTTTTTTTGTGTGTGTGTGCTATGCCAAACAAACTTTCTTCCTGTACTTTGTGCTGATTTTATTTTTCAACTTCACTGTTAACTGCAGACGGGATTTTTGGAGCAATGATGAAAGTGAGGTTCCTAAGCTCAATACTTGCAAGTTCCTCATTTTATGTTATCTTTCTTCTAATTATAACTTAAATATATTTTTCAATTTCTTGGAAGGTCAATTTGGTTAATGACGGACCAGTTACAATGCAGCTTGACTCATCACAATCATCCAAGTGAGTACAGAAACCACACCATACTTATAAATGTCCCAGTTTTGGTTCTAAGAATGTCGTGTACCATCTCAGGATCACAAGCAACGGGGCAGAAGCACCATGAATAGATCATTATATGTAAACTTTTTTGCTTCAAAAAGTGGAAAGAAGCGGATTTTAAGCCTAACAAGGCTTTGCTCATTTCAGCTGGAGAATACCCAAATCTAGCCTTGGACCAAATTGATCTAGTTAGCAAGAAGGGAGTCATTCAATATTTACTGATGGAACTGTTCATTATTGGAAAATGAAACTTAGCATTGTCAGCAACAATCAATTTTCAAGAACTAATATTTGTGGTTCTATATAATATGTTAGGCCTTACCTTGTGTTCTTTATATACTTTGTACCATTTCTCTTTCTTTGTGTTTAGTTAAAATGTGTGTATATATTGGACACAAATGTTGGCAACATAAAACTTAGATACAACCATGGGCAACATAAAATTGTGTCGTAAGAATCACAACATTTCCAAATCTCTTACGGAATTTGATCATTCTTTAGACGTCATAATTCTTAAGCTTTATATACACATTACAGTTTAAATATGTCAGTCTGCGCGTGGATCGTTTAATAGTCAACCCTGACTTACATGCACATTGCAAAAGAGCTAATTTATCGTCTGACATGGCCAAACTTAGCAGCTCCAGAGCTCCTAAGGGCTTCTTGAGAGAACGGTTGCAGCAGTAAATAGTGCTTCTTTCCCAAAAGGCAAAATCTCAATACTTCTGCACAAATTTTGAGTTAACTCAACACAGTTAGGATCAAAATAAAAGAAAAACTATTGAACAAGTCGAAGGCAAGTTAAATATAAAGATTTCCAATCTAATTTTGATCATAAACAGCAGATTTTCATGATTGTACTGCTATAGTTTAAGCTTCTGAAAATGCAATTTCCCCTAATTATGAAGTATACTTCATTGATGCATGTTCAAGACCTTCTCAATGAAAAAAAAAACATGTCAAGAAACAGTTTAAGCTTTGAACAAAGCTAACCCATGAAAGGTTGGATTGAAGGCAATACAAAAATAAAATTTCCTGCATGACAACAAATTTGTGATGGTGACTTCTTCCTACTATGATAATTCAAACTTGTGCGCTTTAACTACAAAGGACAGTCATAAAAGAGTGGAACTAAAAAAATTTAAGCACATCGACATTCTAAACTATCGTACTTTGCTCAAGCCCCTGTTTTTAACCATCCATGTATTTTTTATCAGTTTAACCATTATACTTGAGATAAGCACTCACTATCCCCAAATTAGGGATATTTAGTGCATATTTTTAACAATTTTAAAAATCCTACTTCCAATTTTTTTTGGATAATGAGCGCGTATCTAAAGTATAATGGTTAAAACTGCTAAAAAAATACATGGATGGTTAAAACCGGAGTTCGAGCGAAGTATGATGGTTCGGAATGTCGATGTGCCTAAAATAAAAATACAATTTGGAAAGCTTCTTAAGCCATTCATATTGATTTATTTACCCGAATATGAATCATGTTGTTTTACCAAGTAAAAGAAACAAGATTAGGCAAGTGAAACTCACTCATCTGTTCTTCTGAGACAAGTAAAAGCAGATATCAGATTCTTGCAAATTTCCTCAAGAGAGCTGCCATTTACACTTTCTGTGGAGTCAGAGATGCCTTCACCTGATTGCTGAGCTGGTAATGATAAAAAAGCCTGAAAGGGACAATGGCATTTGGGAACCATAGTTAGAAAATAACAGCTCCATAAGCTGAGAACACAATATCTTCTTCTAATTTCTAGACATATGTTATAGGTTGCATATGCAACCTTGTTAGTTAATGCAAATTAAGCACTACTTTCACGGTTCAATAAAGTGTTAAATTATCGAATTCTATGATACTTGACTTTGATCCGAGAACCTCTTTTACATAATGCACCCGCTTTAAGTACGTCTACGAAATGGAGAAAGGAATAACAGAAACTAGCTTGAAAATAGTATTCAAGTAGACATTATGTTCAAACGTAATCCAGAGAGGGAGGGAGGGAAAGAGGAGAGATTTTGATGTTGATTTTGTCTTTTTTCGATTAATTGGCATAAATTTACCTTTATAATTGTCTCTGATGTGAATGAACTAAGATGAGGAAAAAAAAAACTGATAAACACAAAATCCTCAAAATGCATCATCACCTAGCAACTGAAGGCATAACAGTATTTATGGAACATCATATTTTTTTTTAAATTTTTTTTTAGCATGGTATAGTTAGTATCAATAATCACCTGAAAAGCGTGAGACAAAAGCAATTGGACTTCTTCTGGACCAATTTTCTTTATAATGCTCTTCACACTGTTGCTATTTGAGAAGGACTTCAAAACTCCACCAAATGTTGCATCATCTGTTGAACCATTTGACCTCCGAGTGCGAACATAAGTCTGTAAGGTAGATTGTAAATTCAAAACTATGAATCATACCAATATAAATAATATTGAAAGGAAGTGACATGAGTAAAGAGTTCCTGCTATACTGTCAAAGCAAATTGGGCTTGACTGCCAATGTATCTATAGAACTAATGAGAAGGTTTATTTTCTATGATAAAAAACCTAACTTTCCTGATCATTATTTAATAAATGTTTACAATCGTGACATGAGCTTAAGAGTTCTAACGGTACATTCATCCACAGGCATAGGATTAAAAATGATGGATAAAGCTATAGATCATTCGAAAGCTCATTCAAGATGGCCATAATATGTACTCCCTCCGCCCCAAAAGGAATGACCAAAAAAATTCAAATTTGGTCTCGATCAAGAGCAAATTAAATTTTTTTTTCGATCATTCATTTTGGGACAGAGTTAGTAAGTAACTTAATATAAATGGTCCAAACACAGAACCTTATCTTAAAATAAGGTACTGGTACCTGTATTAGGAATAAGTTTGGCAAAGAATGTCGAGAGGATAAAGAGAAGATCATTAGTGAATGCTTTTGACTTAAATTGGTTTCTACTGGTCTTAAAAATCTAAAGCTTACCTTGGGGATGTACTTACGTAGATACTGAACAACTATGTCCAGCTTCCATTTTGGTTCGTCAAAGACCTATAATCATTAACAGGATATCATAAAGCTATTGACATATCTTAAGAAGCAAATATATGAATCAGAAAAAGTTAAACTGAGTACATTTTAGAACCTTAGAATAAAGGATGAAACCATATGGAATAAAGGATGTAATCATATGCACAGGAAAGCCATTATCCATTAACACCAGTATGATGCTACAAATTCCACCATTTTATTATCTGATAATGTTAACCCTTAATAAAGTACTCCATCCATCCCTAAATGAATGTCCAAATTTCATGCAAGGGACATTCTGAAAATGTGTACTTTTTCTACAATTTAATGGCAAAGATGTATTAATCTTTTCATCATCTACTTTCTAAACATTTAGTTTTGCAAATATTAAATGAATAGCAAAAAAAAAATGGTAAAAAATATTTACGGACAGTTTTTTTCAAAAAAGACATTCAGTTTGGGACCCTTTTTTTTTTTTTTTTTTTTTAATTTGGACATTCATTAAGGGTCAGAGGGAGTACTTAGTAAAATACTCCTAGATAAGTGGGATTCAATATACTCAAAAATGCAAAATATTATTAAATATCAATATTCATGGCTCCTGTATAAAAGAGCTACCTCAAAAAACGGGGAAAGAATATCTCTATTGTATGTTAGTCCATCAAGGATGATCTCCGCAGCTGGGGTTCTGAAGAAATTTGAGCAACATATAATTTCCCCATAGAAAATATAATCCAAAACATTACCAGATACTATCTTGATTCAAAAAGAAATTGGGGCCTTGGGGGAGGTTGAGTTAGGGAGGAAGAAGAAATCAAGTACCTTATGCCATCAGCTCTATTGGTGAGACCTTGAATATCTGCTGACTTCTTCGATGAATCTAGCTCCATAATCTAGTAATTCCACGACATTGTTAAGACAGAAGATGACTTGAAATATCCGCAAACAGAGGTCCATTGGTGAATTTACCATCAACAGAAGTTTCTGAAAAGCAACACGTGTACATGCTGCAATTTCAGGTAATGCAATGGTCAAAGCACTATCACACTTCTCTGATTCATTCACTATAGGCTCACTAGAAAAACTAGACATTTCACTCATAACGAATAGACAATCCTTGATAAAGCTTTTGTAGATTATTCTTCTGGAACCCTGCAAAATGATGAATACAAAACAATTTTTCTGATGAGGTAACAAATCATAAAAGAAAGAAAATCAACTTATGCTTCAAGACAATCAAAGGAAATAGGAGATAACTTCAACTACATATTTGGTGATGATTGAAATAAAATCAAGAAAATCCTAAAGTACACACATAACAAGAAGCACACCAGAAGCATATTGAGCAATGACTCCCGCAGAAGAATCCAGTTCATGTTTTCTGTATTGTTTAGGATGGAACAGGTTACACAGTATGAATAACTCTACAACGCAAGTAGTTAAATAGCATAAAAACAATTGAGGAAACATTACCTTTGTATGCACAGTTACGAGGAGAAAAATCTCCTTCTAGGACACTAACAAGATACTGTAGTAGCAACAAGTTCCTCAGCAACTGCAACAAAATCAAGCCAGAGTAAGGAAATACTATAAATGGATGATATATATGTGAAAATTTACTGATGAACAGGGATATTTTTCATCCTTAATAAAATTCAAGTTGGCAATTATAGTATCAATCAAATGCATGGAAAAACGGATGATTTGGACAGAAAAGGAAATACAGTTATCGAGGCTGAGCTTTGGCTGAAAATAAAAGGTAGAATCTAGTGATTCTGGCTTATATCAAGAAGACTACTTGACTGATTCATATACCAACAAAGAGATTAGTAGCTTCACAGACGAGTGCTGTTTTCTATGTAGAGATTTTGAGGACGAGGGGATAACAGATATTGTTCTTGTAGTTGCATTGAGATACTATACTTCTATATCAGACTCTGTAAGTCGATGTAAACAAGGTATAACAGGAATAATGGTCCACCGAAATAGCTACTACAGATATTCTTCAAAGAAAGTGGAGGGAAGCCTAATCTTAGTTTTTGTATGAGCCTTATGAACTTGGAATAATATTTCACCTAATAGAAGTCCACTCATAGCTGTTATGTGAGATACATTGAATGCGAGATCTCTGAACACAGGAGAAATAACGTGTCTAATATATTTAAGCCTTTGCAGGCAGGTAAACCTAGAAACAAACAAGGGTAGTTGGCACTGGAACCTGCATCACCATCAAAACATTCTAGTTTCTGGGCATCTTCATTAATACTCCATATTCCTGGCAATTAACTTGTCTTTTTCTTCTCTTGTCGAGCGAAAAGGGAATAAACTAATCTTGAAACTGAATAACATAGTTGATGCTGCCCCAAAAATAATAGTTGGGCTTGTACCAAGTCCATAAGCGAGAATGATCAAAGTAGGCCCAAAGCGGGTAAAAGCCCAAGAAAAGGATAGCGATAAAAGTAACCCATATGTATCCCGCTGAGAAGTATATTCAGTGATATCCCGCAAAATTCGTTGAAAAGGAGAGCTCAATATAGTAAAAGCGAGACGATGTAGAGGAACGGCGAGATAATGATGTGAGACGGCGAGATAATGGGATGAAGCGACATTATACTTGGTTAACTGTATCTGGCGAGAGATGGATTCTAGTGGGCGCGACACATAAGGGGCGGCATATAAATATCTACGAAATGGGACTCACTGAAACGGTTTGACATTGGGAAAAGTGATGTGTGTCAGAGAAAAGGCGTCACATGCTTTGAGTTTATTTTCGTGATTGACCAATTGAATGATGACACGTGAAATTAGGAGCTAACTGCCGCACGAGATATGCACGTGAGGATAGCACATGCCAAGCACGAGGGAAGGGGGTATATATATGAGGATCATCATCCCTACCAAGGTACGTTCACCCACACACACGAAACACCTTCCTTCCATTCAGATTTCCCTTGCCAAAACAACTACTTATCCTCACGCCGGAGGGGCTTACGCCGGAGCCGCCCCCGGATCAGCTTACGTTTATTGGTGTGCAGGCGAGAAGAAGGAGCCGGAGATCAAAATCAGACTACAACGGTCGTGTTGCTGCTGAGGAAAATCCTGGCAACATCAATAGTTGATGAAATATCTGTCTTCTCCGACTGGCAAGATAATGTGATCAATTTATCATGGTTGGTGAAAGTGTTTATTTCAACTTCCATTTTGAAAATCAAAACAGCACAATTTCAAGGATTCTAACTTCTTGAAAATATTGTGATAAAAATGTGTACCGATTGATTCAGGCTCTTCCTGGATCTTGAGGGATGGACTGCGGCACCCATTTTAGATTTCTCATCAATAATTTTTCTTCTAGATTCGAACGATCTGATATTAAAAGCCTCCAACTGTGGAGTGACAACAAGCTTCAAAACATTATAACCCTCATATAAGAACAAGATTGATCATCTCGGACCACCTCTAATAACTTCTAAACTATCTTCCAGATCCAGAAGGAGATTCTTCAACACTTGACATAAAAAGAGTACCTTGCCATGGTTTTCGAACCATAACTCCAGCTTTTGATTTTCTATCCTCATATTCAGGCTGCTACACAACGCTTCTCTTACCTAATATCTGTAATTTGCACGTGCTAGAGCAGGCCACTAGATTATAAAGTGATGTGTTCCTCTCTAAGGAAGTTGCAGACGCATTTCCTCCCTATTATCAAGTGCAAGCTCCTTGAATTTTCTTTCCAGGACATTACACTTCCGTTGTGATTGCCACATCACCATGTTAGTTGGTGTACTTTCCCCAGCAAGCAAGTCAAGCCATTCAAACTATTCTGATGGTTTTTACTTTTTACTGCCGGGGCCATGAATGCATATCAATAGCTGCTGTTTCTCTACCTCTATACTGGAGACAGCATTTTCCTTAAATAATACTCCTACCTAGGCAAGCATCAAAAACCTAAATATAACCCTGTTTGGTGCAGTTCGTCTCATCTTATGTGCAAGAATACGTCAATAGGCAACTTATTAGTGAAAAGTGGAGTTAAATGGCAAGGATGATTATTAATCTACATACCAGAGTACTGAGTGCTCTTTACATATCTACAAGAAAGAGCTTCGCATGAAGTAAATAATTCGTATAGAAAACTGAGTAAAATAACCTTCAATTCTAATACTTCAGATGTTGGTTTCTTTATGCCTTCACCAAGCTCTTGTATAAGAAGATGAAAGCACTGAAATTGGCAAAAACACAACTTTAGAAAGAGGACTACCATGAAACAGGTCAATTTATAAGGCATACTATGAAAGCTGAAAATGGCCTCTAGTATGAACACTTAAAATCAACAGAATGCACCTATGTCAATTCGATTCACACAGTGATTTAATGATTTGCTAGCAGATAATGAAGAACAGATCATTATACTATGCAGAAAATCCAACTCACAGAAGCATCAATGGATCCACTAAACTTGTCAACTCCGTCATGTTTCTCACTAGAAGGAAAGTCTTTGTTGAAGGAAAATGGAGACCAGGCCTGACTTGGAAAAAATTATTCCAGTTATCATAATATACACATACAATAGGAGAAAGGCACTCGTGAGAGATATGAAAAGCTTGATACCTCTTCAAGTACAGCTAGTTCATTCAGAGAAATAGAATCTGAGGAAGGTTCGGGCTTTTCAGTTCGGGAGAAAGACACACGAGGGAAGCGCTACATTTAAGGAGATATTCAGCAATTACAAAACATGAGAGAACCTAAAAGTGGGAAAAAGAAACAATAATGGAACATAAAAGAGACCAGCAATCAAACCTTATCTAACTCATTTAGAAGCTGATAGCTTGCCATTATCAAATCCAGGGAACATTCATCCTTCAGAATCTGGAAAATAGCTTCGCACATTTTGCTATTTCACCAATCCATGTAAAAGAACAGATGAAATGAATAAATGAGTTATGAAATAAAATAAACATTGGAAGAAAACATATAAAGAGTTCACGACAACATAATATGCAAACCCAACGCATAACCTTCAGCAAACTGCAAATTCAACTCAGAAACTATAAAGGACATGTCTATCAGTTATCGGCATAGAAACCCCCCCCCCACAATAATATATAAATTAAAAAAATGACAGCAAAATAGCCGTACTGAAGGTATACAAGAAAGGAAATCATAAAAAAGGGGAATGGTGAAGGAAAGCGGGACAGTGAATATTGGTGTTTGCTTCTAAGATGCTCAACAAAGAAGACATTCAAGTGTTTAAGCCCATAGTTCGGACATTTCATGTGTACTGAATTGCTGATGGAGAGTAGTGAGCAGTGTATTGTGTGTTGGAGTGGATATCACTAGGAAGTAATCAATGTGGAGAAATGTGAATATTAAGTTGAGATGACAGTGTGCTGTTAAAAAGAGTTCATAAATGGTTTTTTAGGATGACGGAACTTGTTGGTTTGTTGCTCCCGCAGAATCATTCTTCATCATTTTTTCTTTCTTTCTTTCTTTCTTTCTTTCCTTTCTGTCTTTATGTCTTTGTTCTTCTTCTTTCTTCTTCCTTTTCTTCTTCTTTTATTAATATTACTTCCTCCGTCCCGATTTAAGGTTCTTACTTTCCTTTTTGGTCTGTCCCAGTTTAAGGTTCTTAGTTGCTTTATTACCTAAAATGGATGATGGGACCCAGTTGTATTCTCACAACAAAAAACTCCCTACCCACTTTCTCTCTCCTACTTTACTTTTCATACTCACAACAGTAACTTTTTCTTAATCCCCGCGCCAAGTCAAACTAAGAACCTTAATCCGGGACGGAGGGAGTATTATTTTTTGTTAAAAAGAAAATAGGATTGGATTAATACAAGAAAAGGATACAATGATCTAGATCTAGAAATGGGAAAAGCATTCATGATAGTATAGATTTCCTTGCAAATAAAAAATGGGCACTCCTTGGAAGGCACACCCCTGGCAGAAACAGGAACTCCTACCGCCAGTCAGAAGTTTGGCTCTTCCTATTGCCTTCCTTTACCATTGAATGGTAATGTCCAAAGAGACGTACGTAATAAACACCACTCTATCCCATAAGAGCCTGGAGATCATTTTTATGTGATTCACGGATATGTCGTTAGGAGAAATACTTGTAAGAGGCTTTAACTAAGAAACATATTGGTTGGTCGTAATTTTTATTAGCGTTCTATGAGTTGGGGTATCATTGTAAAATTGAACCTTTTGAATTCCACATTACATACTAAACTAAGTATCTTATGCTCCTACAACTGCAAGCACCATTCTGTAGAAGTAATCAAACCATGGCCAAAGTGCTTCCACTATATACTACAGTCACAAAAACTGGAGTTCAGTAACCCATGAATATCAGTAGATACTCCTCTTTAGCAATGCATACCTTTCAAAGAATCGTGCTTTAAGCTGTGTTCCTGCCTCTGAATTATCAAATAAAACATCAAATTGAACATCGCTTTGCATGGAAAATTTAGGCAAATATCCATGATGCATATGCTACGATAGATCTGTGGGCATATAAGAAAGAATTGACTGAGGAATGAGGTGATCATGGGCGAAAGTAGGAGTTGCACCCATTGAAGATAAAATGATGGAGAATTGTCTAAGGTGGTTTGGTTATTTGAGATGTAGTTCGAATGATGCACCGGTTAGGAGGTCTGAAGAGTGGAGAAGTGATAAAATAGTGAGGGGTAGGTTAAGACCTAAGAAAACTAGGATAAGGGTGATTGAAAACGCCACGAGTTTATTGGGATTAGATGAAAATATGGTGTTGAATAGGCCGGAGAAGGGGACAAAATTTCATGTTGGTGACGGGGTTAATTTTCCTTTGTTTTTTAAAATTCATTTCCCCATAAATATATACTCCCTCCGTCCCATTAAAAGGTACAATTTTATTATGGACACGGGAACTAAGAAAAAGTGTAAGTGGTGTAAGTGTCGTGAGTATGAAAAGTAAGATAATAGAGAGAAGGTGGGATATGTAATAATAAGTGGATAATTATTGTGAGTAAGCAACTAGGTCCCGTTGAATAAAGAAATATTTTAAAATTTTCATTTAAGGAAAATGTAGTAATTTTTAGTGTGACAACCTTTTGGGGTAACTTTTAGTAGGGCGGAGGGAGTATATATTCTTTTTTACTATAATTATTATATTTTCGTTCTTCTTTGCTTTTTTCAAATTTTATCCCCACATGTGTCTTCTTTTAACTCTTTTTTTTTCTCACATCTTTTCTTTCACGAGGATATATGAAGATTAATGTTAGCCGACCCCAAATGATTTTGATATTAAGGCTTTGTTGTTGTTGTTGTATCCATGATGCATGCTTCCTCCATCCATTTAAAATTGCAAAATTTGTCATTTTGGGTGTCCACCTAAAATTACAAAATCTCAAAATGGTAAGTTTTAATACTTTTTAAATAATGGGGCACACTTTTCATACGCACAACAATTGCCTACTTACTATTCCCTACCCCATTTTCTCTCTCCTTCCTAATATCCACGCTTACAATACCTTAATATTATATACTCCCTCTGCCCCATTACAAAAGGTATAAAATAGGTTTTGCACAAAAATTAAGGAAATTGTATAGTTGAGTAAGTGTTGTGAGTATGAAAAGTAAGGTATGAGAGAGAAAGTGGGGTAGGAAATAGTAAATGGATAGATGATATGAGTATAACAAGTGGGTCCCATAAATAAACAATTGTTAAAAACTTTCCTTTTTGAGCTTGTGCATTTTGTAATAAAACACCAAAATGGGGCTTTTGTGTCTTTTGTAATCGGACGGAGGGAGTACTCCTTAATTCTCATGCCTGACTATTGTTTTGCAATTTCAAATGGGTAAGAGGGAGTATATGTTACTCTCTCCTTCCCTAAATGTGCAGTTTCTAATATATATTGTCTCTAACTGAGTGCAATTTTCAAGGAAGTTGCTTCACCAACAATATTATATCCAATGGGAGTAAATGGTATTCATGGCGTCCCATGAACTTTATCAAGAAGGCGAGGATGTGAACAAAATTTAGGGACAAGAGCAAAAGGCTTATAACTTAACAATTTATCAAGCAGTTGGTAGACATGAAGTTTGCAATTTAGAAACAAGCAAAAAATATACATATTTAACCCAATCCATCAAAACAACTACAATGTTTGATTGAGCGTATGAAGCAGTGTGAAATACCATGTAGGGGCAGAGCCATTTTCAGGAACAATGGAATTTGACCGAACAGCTTCGAGGTAAGTGAACCCTGGAAACAAAAGGCAAAAATAAAGACAATAATCAACGAGAGTGAAACATTTGATTTGTGTGTGTGTGTGTGTTTAGGGGCAATTTCTTCTACTCATATCCTCAGAAGACAGTCTTACCCAAAAAAAAAAATTATAAATTTGTGTGTGTTGATGAATGAACTAAACAGAAATTGGGGGCGGGGGATATGTTGAAGATTTGGAAAGAGGAAGATTACGATCGTCGGAGAGGTGTTGAGAGGGTGTAGTGAAGCACGAGTTGTCGAGAATGGCCATGGTGTTCTCCTCCATTCCTCCGTCGTTTACTCCTCCGCCGCCTATCCTCCGCCGAAATGTGTTGTTGTGGCTAGCCTTAGATTTCAGTCTTTTCTGCCCAGCAAATTGCACCTCCAATTGTTGGCGGACAGAATTTACAAAAGCGGGAACAACTAGTATTACTAAACCAACCCACCAACTCTTACCATCAACACTACGCATATCCTCACTCTTCCAAATACTTCCTCAGTCGCACTCTAGTAGTAGCGTAGGCTTATTTCCTTTTTGGAAAGTTCCTCTACTTCGGTGTGAACGGTTTAAAATTGGCAAAGAATTTTTACTATTTTATTTTTTTTTTTTTTTCTATTTTACTTTTACACTCATAATATTCTCTTCTAACTATTTCTCTCACTCATTCCCTCTTCTATTTAATTTTTTATACTCACAAGCACCTCCTCCACCTATTTCTCCTTCCTACTTTTCCTTAATTCTCATGTTCAAAAACTAGATCAAAGGAGTGGGACGGAGAGAGTATACCCTAACACCAAATAAACTAAAAAGTGCGAAAAGAAAAATAAAAGGAAAAGAAAATCCCATTTCCACCTACTCACTTCATCTTCTTTCTCGTAACCCCCAACCAAAGCACCATCCTTTCAAATTCCCCTCGTCCTCACCACAATAATCCATTCCTCTTCCACGTTTGTTTACATCCGGCCCCAACACTGAAAGTTTTGTGTAGCTAGGTAGCTTCAATCACACAACAGACAACGGATGTGAGTACAGATGTGTCTCACAATTATCCACACATCCACAGATAATGCAGCGGAATAAAATAAATTAAAAGCAATAGCTCAAGAATTATTTACGCTTACTGATCAATGTGATCAGCAAACTAGGCTTACGCCCAAAAACTTTTCACTATAAAAAACTTTTATTGCTTACAAAAACAAATAAGTGAAAACTAAAATATGAAAATACTAAACGAGTTCTAATCACCTTCTACGACAAGAACAACTCCCCTTTTCCAAGTAGGACCTATTCTAGTCAGAAGTAAAACAAGGGAACTCTATGAAAATCTAGATGTGAGTTACGGATGTAAGGCACAACCTTCACTCACAACCTAAAATCAATAATGTCGAAAACCATGAAGAATATGTATTTTTCTCTCTAAAATCCGTAGCTTCTCTTGTGCTGAATGCCTTATATTTATAATGCACCATGGAGAAGATTTTCATGTAATCAACATCTTCCTTTGCGAGATCTCTTTTCCTATATGAAAACATAAATCATACTCACAAAGAAATAGAATATTAGTGGGTTAGTCCTAATATAAAACTATGTACATAAATAAAAGATATTTACTATATTTACAATTCCTTGTCAAAATAGGACAATAATAAATCTTCCATGAAAGTCCCAAAATCTTCTTACCATATAGAAGTCTTTTGAAATAAGGAAACATGAATATGTTCCCACAAAAGCTCACGCTTTCAATCTCCTCCTATTTTGAATTTTCTGGTCAAAACCAAATATTTATGATAAACTCAATTTATGACCACAAAAACAGATATAAACATAACTCCCCCTGAATAGATGTGTCCAGATGTGTATACACATCCACACATAACAGCTGCATAAACCAAGTTAGAGCAGAATACTAGCAGTTCATTAAAAAGCAAAACAATCATTCAGCAATATCCTAATTAAAGCTATTACAACCCATTGTTTTAAAAACTAAAACTAAAGCAGAAATTGAAAATTGTCTTAACATCCATCAGAGCAAAAACAAAACAAACTTTCTCCCCCTAAATTAAAGTTCCCAGTGCTTCCAGCCAGTAGCAGAGACAGCAGCATCTCATTTTTTACTTTCAGTAGCAGCAGGTACAGAACTTGATTCTCCCCCTTTTTGAGCAGAAAGTTTAGCAATTAGGGTTTTCAGAGGTTTGTGGAACAGACAAGGGTTCCAATGTAGGATATTTTGAGGGAGATCGTTCCATTGAGGAGCTCGACGAGGATGAAGGAGGAGGAATTTCAGCAAGAAACTTAGCTATCACAAGGTTGGCGGTAACGAGAGCTTCAGCAATGGCGATTGAAAGAGGCTCAATATCTAGGACGTCTTCCTCACGAATGTTTGAGTGATCAGCCATTTAAACAAACAATTGGGGTTAGGTTGAATAGTGCTGGTGAATTAATTGCAATGTGTGTGAAATTGTATGCAGAAGGAAGGAAGAACAAAAGATTTTAGCAAGGGTTTATGGGGGATGGGACGGATGTGAGGGCTCATAAATACTCACAGCTCCCCCTTTCCAACTGAAACTTGGAATCCTTCTCCAAAAAGGTCTTACACAACCCAAATTCCTTAGGAGTCCTCCAACGGCTAGAAACCTTTGAGATTAGCACACACAACCACCTTCGAAGAAATAGGGGATCAAAATAAAACAAGATTTTGATAGATTTTTATGGAAACAAAAATAATTCAGCCATATCTTTATTTAAAAAAAGAATCTCAATCGAATTTCCAACATTTTCAAACAAGGAATGATACACACCTTTTCTTTCATGAAAGATATTGGAGATCAAAAACCTATAGAATCAAAGAATGAATTAAGAAAGAAAATTAATTAACTAGTATATTTACAAAGCTCCTATATGTCCTAAAAAATGCAGTATGCCTAGCATGATGCAAACACACAGGTGATGGAAATATTCTCAGCTTATGGATGTGGCATAGGATGTGAGTCACATATGTGGACTCATTTAGATCACAAAAAGTCAATGAGCAATAATTCAATTTGCACAGCCTCTAGGATGCATCCACCATTTTTATTTTTTATTTTTGTTGTGGATTTTGCATTGTGAGTAGCTTTCACTTTACTTGATCCCAAAGATAGCCCTTTTTTTCAATGATCTTGTCAAGTTTGACTTCAAGTTTTCTTATGAAAATCACTTGATCACAATGGTCTGGCTTCATACTAAGGGTGAAGTAGCTGTTTCTCACATATTTTTTTTATAGCACCCACTGTGAGATACCTAGAAAGGTTATATCAAGTCATCAAAAGATGACATGAACAGGAAGTGCTCACAATTAAGTGGTCAAAAATAATGTCAAAGATGAAGACTCACAAGGGACCACACTGAGAAATTTCGTGCTAATGCATGATATTTTTTTTTGATTTTTTATTTTTATAATTTTTTTTTTCAGTTAATCTAATATACAGATGTGTTAGAGGATGTGAAACACATTTGTGCTCACAACCTTAGATATCACACAAACCAAGAGACTTCCTCAAGGAGGAAAATCTCTCCAAATCTAATGCCTTTGTAAATATATCAGTCAATTGATTTTCAGTCCCAACAAATTCCAGACACACAGTTTTTTGTTCTACAAGATCTCTAATGAAATGATGTCTAATATCAATGTGCTTTATTCTAGAATGTTGGACATGATTTTTAGATATGTCCAAGGCACTTTTGTTATCACAAAAAGCAGTCAAAACTTTGCTATTCAATCCATAATCTTTCAACATTTGATTCATCCAAAGCAGTTGTGTGCAGCAACTCCCAAGGGCAACATATTCAGCCTCAGCAGTGGATAAGGACACACAATTCTGCTTTCTACTATACCAAGACACAAGGTTATTTCCTAGGTAGAAACATCCACCAGTGGTACTCTTTCTATCATCACTATTTCCAGCCCAATCAGAATCAGTGTACCCAACCAAATTGGTGTTTGTTTCTTTGGAGTAATGCAGTCCTAGGTTCACAGTCCCACTCACATATCTAATGATTCTTTTCAAGGCTTTAAGATGGGACACCTTAGGGTTGGCTTGGTATCTTGCACAGAGACACACACTGTACATAATATCAGGTCTACTTGCAGTGAGGTAAAGCAGACTTCCTATCATGCTTCTGTACAGTGTTTGATCAACACTCTCACCATCAGAATCATGACTTAACTTTTGGGAAGATCCCATTGGGGTTCTTTGATGTGAAGAGTGTTCAAGCTCAAACTTTTTCACAAGATTCTTGGCATACTTAGACTGTGAGATGAACATGCCATCTTTGAATTGTTTAATCTGCAGGCCTCTTTGAATTGTTTAATCTGCAGGCCTAAGAAAAAGTTCAACTCACCTACCATACTCATCTCAAATGTGGAAATCATGCTATCCACAAACTCAGCTAACATAGGGTCAGAATTTGACCCAAACACAATACCATCCACATAGATTTGTGCCACAAGAATCTCCTTTTTATTTTTCCTCACAAACAATGTTTTGTCAACCTCACCTCTCTTGAATCCTAGGTGAAGCAAATGGTCAGTCAACCTACCATACCAAGCTTTAGGGGCTTGCTTTAGCCCATACAGAGCTTTCTTCAACTTATACACATGGTTTGGATACTTGGAGTCCATAAAGCCTTTAGGTTGTTCAACATAGGCTTCCTCATTTAATATTCCATTTAGAAAAGCACTCTTAACATCCATTTGATGAAGAGTAATCTTGAGATAACAAGCAATGGCTAACAAAAGCCTAATGGACTCAATCCTAGCAACAGGAGCAAATGTCTCCTCAAAATCAATTCTCTCAATTTGAGTGTAACCTTGAGCAACTAACCTAGCTTTATTTCTAATGATCACACCTTGCTCATCAGTTTTGTTCTTGAAAATCCATTTGGTTCCTATGACATTACCATGAGAGGGTCTAGGGACAAGAGTCCAAACCTCATTCTTTTCAAATTGAATCAACTCATCTTGCATAGCAAGAATCCAGTCAGCATCTTTCAATGCTTCAGCAATATTATTAGGTTCAATCTTTGAAACAAAACAACAAAAGCTTACCTGGGAGTATGCTGAAGAGCAACTCCACAAACTAGCCATCTTTCTATAGTCCACTTTGTCATTTTGTCTAGTTCTCACTTGAGCATGCACATCTCCCACAACTTGTGAAGTGGGGTAATTTTTCTGGATTTTTGAAGAAATATCCTTTGACCTATCCACACACCCATCCACATTACCATCTGGAGTATCATCCTGATCAGAATCAGAGGGACTGTCCTCAGTTACAGGATTTTGAGTGGATGTGGGAGCAGATGTGTCCACATCCTTGATTACATCCTTATCAGGTTCAGCCGATTTTTCAGCACTGGCAGCATCTGTTGGTTCTCCAGCACCTGTTTCTGTATCTTTTCAGTCCAGTAAGCAACCTGAAACATCATCCTCAACAGTCTTGAGGTTGAGATCAAGTGAGTCATCAAAAATAACATTAGCAGATTCCATAATAGTCTTAGTTTTGAGATTAAAAACTCTGTAAGCTCTACTATTAGTGGAATATCCCATGAAAATTGCTTTGTCACTCTTTGAATCAAACTTGGACAGATATTCTCTATCATTGAGAATGTAACAAACACATCCAAACACATGAAAATATTTCACAGTTGGCTTCTTTCCAAGGAGGATTTGGTATGGAGTGACAGTGCTACCAATCCTTAGAAACACCCTATTGCCAATGTGACAAGCAGTGTTCAAAGCTTCTGCCCAGAATTTCTTGGACAGGTTTTTAGAACTTAGCATGACCCTAGCCATTTCTTGCAGAGTTCTACAGCTAGCATGCCCTAATTTTTGGTGCCACAGATTGACATCATTAGTTTTGAGCTTAGGCAAGAAAGATTGTCACCAAATTGGTAACAATTATCAGCAGATCTAGGACCAGTAAACACACAGGTATTATCCTTATCAAACACTTCACACAAGTGCTTATCAAACTTCACATAAAGATCATCATCACATAGTTGACTGCTGCTTACCAGGTTGGCTTTCAAGCCTTCCACATGGTACACATTGTGCAATTTTGGGAGACCCTTGACATCTAGGATTCCTTTCCCAACAATCTTTCCTTGAGCACCTCCACCAAAATTTACTTTCCCTCCATTAATCACTTCATAGTCTAGAAGGACTGCTTGGTTTCCAGTCATGTGCTTAGAGCACCCACTATCAAAATACCAAGAGCCAGAGACAGTACTCTTGAGGGAAGAGTAAACAACATTGCAGGTGGCAATTGGTTTGGCCACCCACTGCTTTACAGTTTTCTTTTTGGGTTGCAGAGGTCTCAGATTATCAGGATGTGTGTTCGGATGTGCATACATCTTCTCACACATCTGAGGCTGATTGAAGTGACCAGATTTTTTATCAGCCTTGAGTTTGTAACAGAAGGGCCTAATGTGACCAGGAGCTAGGCAGTAGTGGCAGATGTAGTGCCTCTTCCTAGGTCTTTTCTCACTCAAAAGGACTTTTTCTTTAAAAACTTATTTTTTTCACACTTTTTGAGGTAGAAGCCTCACATTCCCTCTTTACAAAATTATTTTCAAAGCCCAAACCAGTTTTGTTAAGCTGACCAACAGTAATGGCTTCATCAAGTTTCATTTTACCATTGTTCCACTTGGTAATAGTGTTTTCAGCTTTTTCACATTCATTTTTGAATTTTTCAAGCTCAACTTCTCTTTTGGTTATAAGGACTTCAAGTTTAGCAATTGTATCTTTTTGAACATCATTTTCCTTTGAAAGTATAGATTTTTCATCTTCACAAGTAGCCAATTTATCAGAAAGAGATTTATTTACCTTAACAAATACCTCAATCTTGTCCAATCTTTTCATCCAATCTGTATGCAACTCCTTGTATGTTGCAAAAAGTTCTTTATAGGGGATGTCCCTTTCTTCATCTTCAAAATCTCTTTTTACTGTGAAACAGTTCAGCATTAGGTCAGATGTGACACCAGATGTGTACACATCTGAGACCACATCCAAAGTTTTTTCAGGAACTTCATCTTCTATATCTGCACAGAAAGCATTAAACACAGAATGACAATTGATAATAGACATGTTAGCCACTTCATCTTCATCCTCACTGTCACTAAGGGTAGCAGTTAAGCTCATACCCTTTGTTGTGGGTATTTTTCAGCATGGTGACATCTTCAGTTGCTCCTGCATGTCAAGATGTTACTCCACTGTAAGTATCGTTTTAATATTTACTTATTTGATATTTCCTAATATCTTTATTATTATTATTTTCCAGTGAATAAGAGAGAAGAATACGGGATATTTTTCTAGCACGTTCAACACATCTTCAACGGCAAGGATGACTTGGTCTCACGGACGTTGAAGAAGATAAGACTATTCCCGAGATTGTAGGAACAACTTTTACCCATTCAAACTTACTTATATTTAAGGGGAGATGGAGATGGAAAAATATACATACTCTCGTACACTCACACACTCTACGCACATCTCTCTTGTAATTCTCTCCATCATCTTCCACAGTTGTAACTCAATTATTATAGTGAAACTTTTAAGGTTGGAGACCTAACTCCCGGGGTTTTTTCCAAAGAGGTTATCACCTCTAAGGTTTTCCTCGTTAACAAATCGTGGTGTCATTCTTTCTTTTTATGCCTTTGCTCCATTTAGTCGAATTCCACAGTCCCCTCCTTGTTATTTAATCCACACACTTGTCAAAGTTAAGATTCAACACTATTGTTTTTTCTACCAAAACAATTTGGCGCCCACCGAGGGGCCTCGTGGTTTATCGGTTATTTGGATCATTTCCTGAGCGAATTCATCATGTCTTCACCTCCCAATGTGTCCGCCCCCGGCAAGGGTACCGCCGTCACTCCAACATCAGGAGGTAGAACCAGCTTGTTGCCGCCACCTCCTCAGACCGGACCTCAGCAAACTCAACCTACAAAGACTCCACAAAAGGAAGCGACTTCTTCCAATGTAGATGCTGACATTCGGACTATCCTAACCAGGTTGAATCAGAGGTTGGATCAACAAGATAGCAATTCCAAGGACTTGGCCAATTCCATGGTCAAGATGCAGAGGGATCAACAGCTCATCGCTTCGCGGCTTGAAAACATCTCACCATTGCGTGCAAGGAACCTCAACTTCGACAACACCGAAGGATCTATGCTCCAGAATGAATTTATTCCAATGAATAGTCCACCTCAAACTCCTCACCGACATCCTTACCCGGGACACCCTAATGACGCCACCTTCCAGGATTCACCCCGTTCATTCCATTCATTGACAACACCACCTGTCCACAAATACCACGGATAACTCGGTTTGCTGAATAATCTTTTAAATAATAATAATTTCAATCGTATTCCTATGGATGACCCTTTTGCAGGAAACCCACTAGCCAAACAGATCCAGGATCTCAGGGAGCTGATAATGAACGTGCCCGGCATAACTCCTCCAATCCAACCAAAGGTCTCGTAACCGCTACAATCAATCTCGGTTGTCCCAAAGAATTGCAAATGTCGACATCCCGAAGCGTTTCAACGTTCCATCTATGAAGTTGTATGACGGCACCATTGCACCTGCAGGAGCATGTTGCTCACTATCAGGAGAAGATGGACATAATCCATATTCCGCTTCAATTCCGGGAGGCTTGCTTATGCAGAGGATTTGGATCAACCTTGGTTGGACCAGCTCTCAAATGGCTGATTAGGCAGCCCCTAGGTTCGATTGGTTCATACGCCCAGCTTATCAACATGTTCTATAACCAATTCTCGTGTAGTCGACAATTTGAGAAGCTGACAAGTGATCTCTACAATGTGACCCAACAACCCAATGAAACTCTAAAAGATTATGTTCACTGGTTCAATAAGGAAGTCCTGGAAATTCCCAATCTTGACATGTCAACAGCCACAGAAGCATTCAAAATGGGACTGAAGAAAGATTCACAATATTATTAAGATTTGGTGATGACTCCTTGTAAGCGATTGGAAGAATTCAGGAGCAGGGCATTGAGATTCATAAGATTGGAGGAAGATGAGCTACGAAGATCAAAGTCCTCATCCAAGTTGTCGACATATGACCACCCTGACAGGAAGACTGAATCATCCCATCGCAGAAACAACCGTTCCAATCCTTACCCAAGAATTGATACTAGCAAAATTAATTCAGTAGACGGTGAGGATGAAGATAGTGATAATGTGCCTAACATTTCTGATTATTATTTTTCTGTTGACATTTCAGGTGTACTCTGTGCAATGGGCAACCTAGGGGACAAAGCCAGATGGCCAAAGAAGACGAATAAGCCTACGGGATGGCGTGACAAATCAAAATGGTGCGCTTACCATGAAGACTTTGGGCATGTTACTGAAGATTGCATCGCACTAAGAAAGGAGATCAGTTACTTGCTCTCGAAGGGACATCTTAAGGAGTTGCCGGGATCCGTAAAGAAGAAGGCCGAAAGTGCGGAAGCTCCTCATGAAGTCGAGAGACCAAAGATCTCCCCCAAAGATCAACGAAAGTGATCAATTTCATTAGTGGAGGCTCAGAAATATGTGGCACATCCTATTCTGCCGCAAAACGACATGCTAAGGAGTCAAAAGAGGAGAGGCCAGAAAGACAACCAAGAATGTCAACACCCTGCCATGATCCAATCACCTTTGATGAGAGTGATCGAGAGAACTTGCTGGAACCCCATCACGACAGCCTAGTTATTTCCTTGCAGATCGCCAATTGTACAATCCGACGTATCCTGGTTGATGGGGGTAGCTCTGTCAATCTCATTATGTTGAGCACCCTCAAGGAAATGAACATCCCAGAATCGGAGATCATCAAGAAATCCTCGCATTGGTAGGCTTCAAGTGGTGAAGTCAAAGAAACAAGTGGGGAAATAAAGCTTCCAATATACTCAAAGGGCCTCCACACCATGGAGCGGTTCTGTGTAATCGATTGTGCAACATCCTACAATGTCATTCTTGGAAGACCATGGATTCATGGGATGAAGGCTGTCCCATCCACTTACCATCAGTGTGTGAAATTCCCAACACTTTGGGGTGTCGCCAAAATATACAGTGATCAGCAGGTGGCCAAGGAATGTTATAAGACTTCAATGAAGGCATCGACATCTCCAAAACAAGCATAGCAATTACAGAGGAAAGTACGTGAAGTCCTGGAAGCTAGGGAGAACGATGTGAAAGAAGTATTGCTAGACCCTTCCAACCCGGACATCAAGGTACTTATTACAAAGTGACATCCCATCAGATATAGAAGAAAAGCTTGTGGACTTATTAAAAAGCAGAGTAAAGAGTTTTGCTTGGAGACATGATGACATGACCGGCATCAGCAAAGATGTCATCACTCACAAACTTAACATCGATCCTAGTTTTAAACCAGTGCACCAGAAACGAAGAAAATTTGCGTAAACAAGAAACCAGATCATCAAGGAAGAGGTAGAGCGAGTACTCCAGGCAAACATGATCCGAGAGGTAGATTATCCAAGATGGTTAGCAAACGTGGTTGTAGTTGAGAAGAAGAATGGGAAATGGCGAGTCCGTGTTGACTTCACCGACTTAAATAAAGCCTCGTCCAAAAGACCCTTTCCTCTCGCCTCATATAGATTCGTTAGTTGATGCCACATCCGGACATGAGCTCCTCACCTTCATGGATGCATCTTCAGATTCCAAAGAAATCCGTATGGAACCATCTCGACCAGAAGACACCGCCTTCATAACGCCAACAGTATTTATTGTTATATTGCTATGCCTTTTGGACTAAAAATGCAGTGCAACATATCGTAGGCTCATCAACAAAATGTTCAAAGATCAGATTGGGGACACAATGGAAGTATATATTGACGACATGGTAGTAAAATCCAAGAAAGCCGAAGATCACATAAGCAACTTATCTCAAGCCTTTGACATCTTGGATTGTTTCAATATGAAACTTAATCCACTAAATGCAACTTTGGAATGAAGGCAGGAAGTTTTTGGGTTACATGGTTACTAAAAGAGGCATTGAAGCCGCCCTGCACGTATATGTGCTATTATTAACCCGTCGTCACCTCAACTCCGTCCAAGGACGTCCAAAGATTGACAGAAAGATTGCCGCACTCACTGTGTTCATTTCAAAATCCTCTGATCGATGCAAACCTTTCTATGACATCCTAAGGAAGAACAAGAAGTTCCAGTGGGAGAACCAACATGAAGAAGCCTTTCAGGAGCTCAAAACTTACCTGTCGACACCTCCATTATTGGCCAAGCCTCAGGAGGAGGAACATCTTTACATCTACCTCGGCAAGATCGAAGGCGCCGTTAGTGCAGCCTTGGTGGCGTAACGAGATGGTAGTCGCAACCCATCTACTATATAAGTAAGACACTTTTAGATGCAGAGACCAGTGTATTCTCATTTACGTAAGTTAATTTTAGCTTTGATAATCGCTTTCTATTAAATTAAGGCACTATTTTGAAACACATACTATAATTGTACGCACTAACTATCCTATTAAGAATGTTATGAGAAAACCAGAGATGTCGTGTCGAATGGCGAAGTGGTCCGTACAATTAAGCACATACGACATTAAATATGATCCCGTAACAAAGCAATAAAATCTCAAGCTTTAGCCGATTTTGTGGCCGACTTTAGTCCAACCATGCAACAAGAGGTGTAATTGGAGGTTCAAAGAACTTCAAGATGATGACATCCCGAAGATCCGGACTCTCTACACGTATGGTGCTTCTAACATGAGAGGTACAGTCTTGGTGTTGTACTAAAATCGCCACAAGGGGACATAATACCACAATCCATCACCGCAGCTTTCAAGGCCACTAATAATGAAGCGTAATACGAGGCATTAATTGCGTGTCTAACAATGCCCAGACCTAGATGTCAAGCATATCCGGTGTTTATAGATTCTTTGCTAATTGTCAACCATTACAATGGATCCTACATAGCAAAAAATGCAAAGATGACGACATATTTGGAAATTATAAAAATTCTGGCGGCCAAATTCAAAACATTTACTTTGGAACAGATTCCACGAGAGAAAAATTCTCAAGCGTATGCTCGGCAAACTTAGGTTCACCTTCAAAAGCATTTCACAGACAAGCATCCCAATTGTGCATGTTGACATCCCAAGAATTGATCATCTTGAACCGTTCGTTCTAGATGTCGACGTACCTTCCCCTCCAAAGAAGAACTTCTTGGACAACTCCTATTATCAAGTATCTCTTAGATGATACGATCCCACTCGAGGAGAAAAATGCTAGAGCCTTCAGTGGTAAGAGTATCTAAGTATTTACTTATTGATAACCTTTTGTTTAGAAAATCTGCAGTGTCACTACTTAAGATGTCTAGAAGCAAACCGAGCCCATCGTGTTCTCAAGGAACCGCATGAAGGAGAGTGTGGAAATCATACCGGGGCGTAAGTCCGCATACCAAGGCTCGAGGATGGGCTATTTTTGGCCCACAATGAGAAGAGACGCCGCGGACTATGAAAAGAAATGTGACTCCTGTCAACGACATGGGGACATCCTGCACCAGCCAACAGAGCTATTGCATCCTATCCTGTCGCCACGACCATTTATGGTTTGGGGAATGGACATCGTAGGAAAATTACCTGTGGCACCAGGAGGAAGAGTATTTCTATTAGCTATGACAGACTATTTCTCTAAATGGGTAGAAGCCGAGGCGTACGTACAAGTTCGTGACAGAGAAGTAATCTCTTTCATCAAAAGAAATATATTCACCGATTTGGGATCCCTTCAGAGATAATTTGTGATAACGGCTCCCAATTCATTAATAAGAAAACCCAAGATTTCTTGACATCTTGGGGAGTCAAGATGGTGACATCTTCACCGTTGCTCACCCTCAAGCCAATGGACAAAGCGTAATCTAGCAACAAAATAATCATAAGCAACTTAAAAAGAGATCGAACCGTAAGAAAGGACGATGGGCGTAAGAGTTGCCAATGGTTCTATGGCCGACAGACGACATCTAAGAACGCTACCGGTCAAACTCCCTATTCACTTGTATTTGGGACAAATCGCTTATTCCAGCCAGAAGTACTTGTACCTACGGCCGATATAGTTTGTTGACATCTGAACATAATAAAGACATCTTGACATATGACTTGGATACAGTAGACGAACTAAGGGACATGGCCAAAGTTCGGATGGCAGCATATCAACAAAGGGTAGCCAGATCTTACAATAAAAACGTAAGGGTTAGAAGGTTCCAAGTAGGAGATTTAGTCCTACGAAAGGCATTCCAAAATACAAAGGAACTCAATGCAGGCAAGCTCGCCCCAAAGTGGGAAGGACCCTACCTGATAGATGCACAGGCCGGGAAAGGAGCATATCGTCTGTCAACCTTGGATGGCCAAATGATACCACGAAGTTGGAACGCCATTCACCTTAAAAGGTATTACATTTAAACAATGCACCCCTTTAACTCATCTCATCCCAGGTATGGACAATCCTTTATTTATTTGTAACCTTCCATTTTCCTATTTACTATTTTCTTACTTCATTACAAATCAAGATGTCACTAACACAACTTGTGGAGAGGCATCAACATAGTTGACGTCCATTTTTAACATGTCTTTGTCTCATGAGGTGTTGACATACGGAATTGGGGACATATCGAAAGTACGCAAAATCAGAAGAACAATGAATTCTCCTCGGTTAGAGACTGGCCATCTCTTCTCAAGTAAAGGTACATAATCCCTTCTAAGGTTTAAAGAGTTAATTACCTCTTTCTTAAGATGTTAGGTTGCCACACCTTCGCCTAGAGCGCAAGTTATCTCTTTAATTGAGGTGTGGGGTGGGCCTATATGGGTAAACTCATATAGCTTACCCATTCCCACTCAGTTAAATGATTGATCTCATATTTTATTCTTATGGTTATGACATGTACGTATCATCTTAAGTGTCTACTGCATTGACATACTAACATGTCACCTTACGAGCATAACAAATAACCATCCAAACGAAAACAAGCCTTGACATGCTTGAAAATTACTAAACTGCAACTAAGCTAAAGTTACCCTAAAAATATCCTTAAAAAGTTAAAAACAACATCCAAACTACCAAAGTTAAAATGCAAAAGTGTTGGACCAATCCAACATATAAGAGAAATTGTCTTTGGTCCTTATGGACCTATTACATAACCAAACCTAAATTAAAATTGTCTTTAGGGATTCTACCCCAGTAATACCATCAAAAAACCAGAACAGAGTTATTTTACCTTTTTTCAGGTGGCATCCGCCGCAGGTGTTGCTTTGGGGGTAACTTCTCCAACTTCTGCTGCATCCGTTACAATCGCTTCATATGGGCTTGATGACACTTCACCCTCATCTATTGGTTCACCCGTCAGCTTGGAGAAGTGGGCATACTCCTTGTTGATATCCCAATTATCGGCCTTCCCTTCCTGGAACTCCTTCATCATCTTGATCTTACATTGGAAAACGGTTTTAGCAGCAGCCAATTTGCAAGAACTTTTCACTTCTACAATCTCTTTAAGAAGATCCTCCTCACTTTTTGCCAAATTGCTCAATAAATCCTTCACCGTCTGCTCCTGCTCTTCCAACGACTTGACTTGTTGCTCCAAGCTCTTTTCATGTCCTTTCACCTTGCTCTCTAACATTATCTTCTCCTTCTTAAGCAAAGCAATAGCAGCTTTAGATTTCTTCTTCGCGTCTCCATTTCTTTTACCAGATCCTCCAAATACCCGACAGCCTGTAAAATAATAGCTTGACATCAAAATGTGTTATAAAAAACTTTTGAAACAGTTAAAACCCGGTTAGTATCATCTTACCCCTGCTGCAAAACTCATACATTTCTTTTTGAATTCTCCCATTGGCATTCCTTCAAAAGAATCTCCAACCTCGATCACCTCCTCTTGAATAGCCTTCCTCTTTCTCACCCTGGAGCCAATCCCTGCGCTCTCGTCTAAAACAGGGACCTTCTTAGGAACAGGCGGAGGTTTCATATCAATCTTAAGAGCGGGCTCATCAAACATGGCCTCAATGTCATCAAGATCAAAGTCCGATCCTGAAACAACTGGTTTGGAGACTGCAATGACATATGAATATTTTCAAGAAGTGTAATGCATCAAATTGATAAAACTATAGTGAAAAGACAACATGTTTACCTGTAGACATAATGACAGAAGTTGACGCTTTCTGATCTTTCGAAACAACCAGAGGTGATTCTAGTAGTCCCCTAGGAGATCTCTTGTCCAAAGGAAGCTTGAAAAATTCGTCAATTTTGGCCAATGTATCCTCAGCCGGTGGAAGTAGTTCTCCCTAGTCAATATCTGAAAAGAGGTAAGAACAATTACGATTTCAGTTTGTTTCAAGAACAGGGAGTCACAAAGTTAGGAATTTAAGTACCTCCCTTGTTCCATTTGCTTGATATCTCATTCCCTTCTCCAATGGATGCCCTATCAACAAAGAAAAACCTATTTTTCCATCCCCTATCACTAGATGACGTGGTGCTCATTAAGGAATTCCTACCTGACCTTTTCTTGAAAAGATACCTTTTTGAACCAAAAGGTTGAAGGTCGTACGAATAGGCTATCTCATGAAGCCCTAGGTTTAACCCATTCTCCCTGTTCACTTTGATAATAAAAGCAAAAACTCTCCAAGCCATGGGCATCAGTTGAGTATAGGCAAGTTGGGTCTTTTGAAAGAACTCAGAAACCAACGGTGGGAAGGGATAACTAAACCCTAGAAGAAAGGGATACTCATGAAAGCAGATCCATTTAGCGGAAACGAAGTCAGACCTAAGATTTACAGAAAAAGGATGAAAAACCGCACCTTTTGGGAAGTAACATTGTTGCTTCAGTGATTCTATTTGGGTATCACTAAACAAACAAGTCTCATCATCCGGTTTCGCAAGGAGATTTTCACTCACAAAATCATTAAGTCTAATCTCTGTGGGACCTTGGGGGGATGGGGCACTCTTAGTTTTGGACGAACTCCACCTAGTTCTACCCATGGTTGACAGACAAAAGAGAAGTAAACAATGGATAAAAGTAAGAAGCGGAGAAATTTTTACCTTGAAGAAGAACAAATCGTAGCAAAGGTGGGATGAAAAGGAAGGTTTGAGAAGCTTATTAAAACTTCCAAGCGGTTATTTAATTAAAAAAAGAACTCTATTTCCAAAAAACCACTTTTTCCAAGCATTACTCCCCAACCGTCCATTTTCTCCACGTTTCACAATGCCCGTCCCATCATGCAAGCTGGCAGTTGAGCATTTATTGGAGAAAAACATTTTCCTCTTCAGTTGCCAAAATAGCCAAATATTTTTGGGGACAAATTGTTGTGGGTATTTTTCAGCATGGTGACATCTTCAGTTGCTCCTGCATGTCAAGATGTTACTCCACTGTAAGTATCATTTTAATATTTACTTATTTGATATTTCCTAATATATTTATTATTATTATTTTCCAGTGAATAAGAGAGAAGAATACGGGATATTTTTTCTAGCACGTTCAACACATCTTCAACGGCAAGGATGACTTGGTCTCACGGACGTTGAAGAAGATAAGACTATTCCCTAGATTGTAGGAACAACTTTTACCCATTCAAACTTACTTATATTTAAGGGAATATGGAGATGGAAAAATATACATACTCTCGTACACTCACACACTCTACGCACATCTCTCTTGTAATTCTCTCCATCATCTTCCACAGTTGTAACTCAATTATTATAGTGAAACTTTTAAGGTTGGAGACCTAACTCCCGGGGTTTTTCCAAAGAGGTTATCACCTCTAAGGTTTTTCTCGTTAACAAATCGTGGTGTCATTCTTTCTTTTTATGCCTTTGTTCCATTTAGTCGAATTCCACAGTCCCCTCCTTGTTATTTAATCCACACACTTGTCAAAGTTAAGATTCAACACTATTGTTTTTTCTACCAAAACACCCTTCTTTTTGAGTGTATTAGCACACTTATTGGCATAATGACCAAAGCCACGACATGCCCTACATTGAACAGAATCAGAGAATTTTTTATTTTCAAAGCTTGGTTTCTTGAATCCAGTGTCAGTGCTAGGTTTTGGCTTTTCAGCAGCACTGGGAGTAGGTCTGTTAGGAAACTTACTTATCCTTTTATTTTTCAGTATTGAACTGAATTTCTTTGAAATGAGAGCTACATCCTCTTCTTCAAGATTTGAGTTGTCAATCTTAGAGGATAATTCCACAAGCTCTTTTGAAAGCGCAGCAACACTTTTAAGAGCAAGACTGTGAGTTTTGTTCTTTTTCTGAGCTTCAAGGTTTAGCTCAAACTCAGTCAAAATCCCTACGATTGTATCCAGACCTACAGAATTGGTGTCATTTGTTTCCTCAATCACATCCACTTTTATGTTGAACCTCTCAGCTAAAGTCCTCAAAATCTTACTCACAAGTCTTGCATTGGAGATTGATTCTCCTAGACTCGTGCACTCATTTGAAATCTCATGAATCTTAGCAGCATATGAAACAATGTCCTCAGTTTCTTCCATTCGAAGTAACTCAAACCTATTCATTAAAATTCTAAGTCTCATAGCTTTGACATTTGGTGCACCCTCACATTGTGTTTGCAGGATATCCCAAGCAGCTTTGGCTACATTCTCATTAGTGATAAGCTTGTACATATTCCCAGAAACATGGCCGGAAATAGCACCCATAGCTTTAGAATTATAATTATCCAAATGAATTTCATCAAGAGTCCATAGATTTTCAGGTTTCCTTTCGAAAATTGACTCACCACTACCAGATGCAGGCTTTTTCTCCACAGTAGGAGGTTGCCATGCAACAAGAATACACATACAAGCCCTTTCATCAATACTTTTGATATAATTACGCATCTTAGACTTCCAAAGAGAGTAATTGGTGCCATCCAAGACAGGAGGCCTGTTTTGGTGATTTTGGCATTCCATAATGACTACACTTTCTGGATCAACACTCAGTAATATATCGAGAGTTGGCTCTGATACCAATTGAAAGTTTCGTGTAGCTAGGTAGCTTCAATCACACAACAGACAACGGATGTGAGTACAGATGTGTCTCATAACTGTCCACACATCCACAGATAATGCAGCGGAATAAAATAAATTAAAAGCAATAACTCAAGAATTATTTACGCATACTGATCAATGTGATCAGCAAACTAGGCTTACGCCCAAAAACTTTTCACTATAAAAAACTTTTGTTGCTTACAAAAACAAATAAGTGAAAACTAAAATATGAAAATACTAAACGAGTTCTAATCACCTTCTACGACAAGAACAACTCCCCTTTCCCAAGTAGGACCTATTCTAGTCAGAAGTAAAACAAGAGAACTCTATGAAAATCTAGATGTGAGTTACGGATGTAAGGCACAACCTTCACTCACAACCTAAAATCAACAATGTCGAAAACTATGAAGAATATGTATTTTCTCTCTAAAATCCGTAGCTTCTCTTGTGCTGAATGCCTTGTATTTATAATGCACCATGGAGAAGATCTTCATGTAATCAACATCTTCCTTTGTGAGATCTCTTTTCCTATATGAAAACATAAATCATACTCACAAAGAAATAGAATATTAGTGGGTTAGTTCTAATATAAAACTATGTACATAAATAAAAGATATTTACTATATTTACAATTCCTTGTCAAAATAGGACAAGAATAAATCTTCCATGAAAGTCCCAAAATCTTCTTACCATATAGAAGTCTTTTGAAATAAGGAAACATGAATATGTTCCCACAAAGGCTCACGCTTTCAAACACCCATCCTCTCTCTAGAAATTCCACACAGAAGCACCAGCATCCCACCTCAAACATGAAAAGCTCGGTCATGGATCATAGGATTTCTTTGTTCTGGTCGGCCATGGCCAACCGAAAATTTGTTTATATATCATCCATACCAGGCCTAAAATATGCCCAAAATTTGACAGGTTCAACCGAATATTTGTTTATAAATCAGCCAAGTTGAATTTTATTTTTAATTCGGTCGGGTGGGCCAATATTTGTTTAAAAGTTTGATTGGGTGTGACCAATTTTTGTTTAGAAGTTAGATTGGGTGTGGCCGGTGTTAGGCCCAAAAGGCGAGGAAATAGGCTAGAGGGGGGGGGGGTGAATAGCCTTTTTGCAATTTTAATTAAAATACTTCAATGGTCATAGTCACTGATCAGAAAGTTGTAAGATAATCAGTAAGCACAGCGGAATATCAGTGACTAAGTTTGAACTCACACAAAATCAGCAAGAGATTGTTTAGAGCTTGATTTTAAACACAAAGTATTTATGTAAATCAAATATGCAGAGCAACTTGTTTGGTTTAGGGAAATACTTATGATTCAGCAGGATGAACTGATCTGATTTGGTGAGGTGAACTACTGGCAAGATGAAAAATAAAGTAAAGACAAGGACACAGTATTTGGAGAGGTTCACAGCGTGAATGCTGCTACGTCCTCTACCAAGATTGGTCAGATCTTGGATTTTGGGAAAAGTTTACTATCAGTTTATCCTAGTCTATTACAAGTGCCGCCTTGCCGATTACAAGGGACTGAATACAAGGATCTACTGATGGATCTTTAAATGAAGAACCGACTGTGTGTTTTTGAGTGGCAAGTTGGACTTATCTCACTGTGTGTGTGTGTGTGAATCTCAATCAATGCATTCCAATAATTGTCTAGTTGGAGAATGCTTACAAGGTTGATTGAGAAGTGCACGAGTGTATATCCCTAATAAAGTCTAATGATTTTATGGATTTGAAGACTTGAACACAATCAATGCTTCAAGCACACTCTTCTTCAATGCAATCACCAACCTTCTTTAATGCAGCAAAGTCTTCTCTATATATACTCGAGGAGAAGGGAGAGAAGAACTAAGAATGCCGTTGAAGGGTAGAATCGGAAAGAGGTTGGTAGGTGAGGATCATTTAATGCCATATCTTTGTAATTAATGCGGGAGATTTGAATAAGACATTTCTGCTATTGTACAGCGGGTAAAAACCCCTTTGTCCCAACCGGTTACCTGCGTAAGCGAGACAAAGGACAAAGTAGAGCTAAAAGTGGCTCTTGTGTCGATGCAGGCGAGAATGGTGTTGGCAGGAAAAATATAACTACTTTTAGCAAACAAGTACGATGAAAGAGATAGAGATGTGACCGTTGTGACTGAGATTTTATTTCAAACGAAAGGAGTCATCCAAACATAAGTCACCTATCTGCTGAAGTATGTTGCTGAAAAGAGTTAACTCCTGCTGATTACCAGGCAGATCCCACCAGCAGGATAGTATCCTGCAGAACATGCTGAAATAACTGGGAGAGCATCAGTAAGAGATCCAAAAATAAAATCTAATTAAATTGGGGGTCTCTAACTAGCTGAGTGATTGGGATTAAGCAATTCTGAGTCCACATATATTTTGACCCAACAATCTCCTCCTAATTGCTTAAGGCCAATCACCTACAAACAGAATCACTTAAGAGGATATGAATAGATAAAAGATAAGTGATACTAAAAAAATGACTAATAAGGTTCCTGCAGAAGAGTTAGATAGATATTAAGCAAAAACCATAAAGTCAAAAACCAAATTGTCAGAAAAAGAAAGATTGTTTTTGGGGCTTCACAAGGATATCTATATCATCGGTTACGAGACAGTCAAGAATCAGCAGGATCAGCATCAGTAGCAGCATCAGCAGGAGCATCAGTCGGATCAGCAGAGGAGGAATCAGGCTTGGATCTTTTCAGCTTCTTGGCTTCAAATTTTCAGCCTTTCCTCTTCTTGCTAGCCTTGTAACGCTCCACTAGCACTTCATTTTTCCCTTCAAGCTTTGCAATCTTCAGTTAGCTTCAAGAAGCTCAGCTTCAACAGCAGCAATCCTACTTCCAGCAGCTTCAAGCTTTGACTCCAACTCCTTGATGGTACGATCCTGATTCAAGTTAACATCAAGCACCACTTTCTGAACCTGGGTGGAGCTGTCTAGGAGATCACTGAGCCGATCAAAATCAGCAGCACTAAGATTACTGAGAGAAGAGGTCTGAGGTCTGCTGAGGGCTAGGGAAATAGATGCAGAAACTTTGGATGCGATTCTGTTTGCTAACTCCTCCTCCTGAATGGACTTAAGCAACAAATCCTTTACTTCTTCAATTTCACTCCGGAAAAACATACCCAAATCTCCAATGTCACCTCTAAGAGCGGGTTGGTAGGCTTCAGAAAGATGACCATGCTCATTGGCAAAGTAGCCAAACAGAGTATAAACAGGTGGAGGATCAGAGGGTACCAGGAAGGAAGGAGGAATGACTGTGCTGACAATCAATGGTACATCAGTAGATCTTGGAACAGGGGCTTCAAGAAGGAGAGGAAAATCTGGATGAACTATAATGGGGAGATCAGCAAACATTTGACCATTATTCTCCAAGGACATCTTGCAGGCAAGCATGAAGTTCAGAAAAGCTCTTCCATTCAGCAGATCTCTCATGATGCCAAGACTTAGAATTCTGCCGGTGTCCACAGAATGATCTTGCTGAAATGGTCTGGAAGCATAGAGAGGTAGGGTTAAGGCTAGGGCATGCTGATACACCATCTTCCAAACACCAACAGCAGAATAAGGAGAATAGCTAAGGGTTTCCACCACGTGATCATTAATCACTAAGCGCCTGGTCATCATTCCACCAGAATAGATGCAAACTTCAATAGGAGATTCACCAGAAAGACAGATTTCACCTCGAATTCTTAAGGAGCCAGGTTGATTGGTAGCTGGAGGGAGAGATTTGACTTTGGCATGAGAAACAGCAGGCGTTTTCTTCTTGCCATGCTTGATATCCTTGTTCCATTTCAGTAGAATAGGGGGCATGCTGGTAGAACCCTCAGTAGGAACAGAATTTTTGAAGGAATGTTTCACAATCTTTGTACCAGATCTCCATTTAAGTTTCTGATGAGGAGGGAATAGAGGATTACCAGAAGAGTCCTTTGGAATGGACTTGAAGGTGGTATACCAATTTGAGCACATCATCAACCTACAGTCATCAGTAAGGGAGTTGTACCAGGATGGAGGTGAGGTATCTTCTTCAGCATCATCAGGGATCTCATCATAGTCTTCCGGGTCAATTTCATCCGGGCTATCTTCATCAGCAACAGCAACAGGGAGAGATTCATCATGGACCAAGAGATCAGCAGCAGCTTGATGAATAAGTGCCTGAACAGGGTCATAGACAACAATTGCAGAGAAGGCATTATCAACTTCCTGAGTCTGAAGATCAGCAGCAATATCAGAGTCTGAGATAGCTCCTCCTCCCAACTCAACAACCTCTTGAAATGGTTCAGCAGGAACATCAATGAAGATGGGAGCTTGATCAGAGTTAAGAAAGACTCCTGCTGTGACCACTATAGGTGTAGGTGGAGCAGGTTAGCAGATGGGCTGGAATGAGCATCGATGAAGGAGTCTTCCTCGAAGCACAGGTGCTAATGAACCGTTGATCATCATCGAGGTAGTTCTGCCGGATTCAATGGAGTCACTTGAGGAATCAGCAGGAGGAACTTTATCGCCCATGCTTGAATCAAAGATTCACATCGAAGCATTTCCTTCTTTCCTTTTCAATGCTTCTTCGTAATAGGTAATGAGCTCCCGAGTTATCTTCAACACATTTTCAATAAACCGGGTGGCAAGAGCACCTCCGGTCGAGTCTCAAAGCATCGTAGTACTTGAATCCCCAGCCTTCATCATTTTCACTCTTCCTAGCCGATAGGGATCATTCTCTTCAAAATCAAACCGAGTTTTGTAGACAGAGGCATATGCAATCCAAACAGAGATGACCATCGATCTTGCCTTATTCGATCCCGAAAAAGATAGACTTGGTTCCAGAGGAGAGGCAAAAGATCAAAGTATCGGTTGAAATTCAAAGATCAACACACTCTTGCCGAAATTTTGATATTTGGAGAGCGGAGGAAACTTTTCGGCAAAAGTCTCATTCAAGTCCAATCTTGACCTGTCAACATAGTCGCCAATAGTCCAAAGAAAGTAAGTGTCTTTCTCGTTTCTTCATGGAACCGAAGAAGTCTTCTGATGAATGGTCGGAGATGGTCAATCGGAAATACCCAGTTGCTTGGAGCAATCTTGTTGATCATGGACCAAGGGTTATTAAAATAGATGTGAAAGGTGGGGTTCTTGATGGGAGCACATTTTCTGGTCCTTGATTCCATGGCTATTCCAGATGAGGCAGTATGCTGAATGTCCGGAAGGTTAGGATAAGATAATAAAAGGGGTTGCAATGGAATTCTCCTCCTTAAATCTTGCTCAATCATCCTTCTTCTCTCTGAAATTTCTTGATTGATTTCCTCAGGCGATTTTGTGACTTTTCTGAAAATTGGTTTGGGGAGAAGAGAGGCTTCATCAAGAACTCGGTTCAAGAATAAGGTTTTTCCGACTGGGATCGAAGGAGGAATAACAAAGGATTCTGGAGCTTGCGTATACGTACTTTGATTTCTTGGATGATTTGGCGTAAGATGCAGTGCATGGTTCTTTTCTTAGGTTCAGCAGAGGATGGGGCAAACAGGAATGGAGGCCGATTTCTTTGCTCTTGTAATGTGCCCAAGAAGAACAAAGTGGATGAGGAGGCAGGGGCTGAGATGACTGAAGGCTTTGAACTAGCAGGGGCTAGGGATGGTTTCTTTGATTTCTTCTTCTTCTCAGCAGCAGAAACAGCAGTTGAACTTTCAGCAGGAGCAGCAACTCTAATAACAGGAACAGGTGCTCCACCACAGACCGCTCTGCTAATCCTTTTCCAATCACCTTCACCGTGGTGCTTCAACTTGAGTTTGGAAATGCCGGTAGCATTGGGGTCGCAAGAACTACGAAAGCAGGTTACCTCTCGATTATCCCGCTCAAAGAACCAATAGTGACATCCTTTGCCGGGAAAATCCTTTCCTTTTTGCCTATCACAAAGATACTTTCCGGCCGCTTGAGCAATCACTCTAAAAATGAATCCACACCAGCTTGAAATTTATCCTTAGCACTATTGCGGCGAATGCCTCAAACCGAAGATCGCAATATGGTGCGAGCTGATCGGCAAATTAGACATCTGTCAATAATTTCAATCAAAGCGAAGAACCTCCTAGCATAATCAACCTTAAAATGCTTGTCTCCACTGAGTCTTGGACCAGCATTGGCACCTCTAATAAGATTCCGTGCATCATCCAGATCCGAAGCATCCATAGAATTAGGGCCTAATTTCCTAGGGTTGGAAAGATGGAGGATATACTTTCAGGGGTGACAGAGATTGGAACACCGTAAACAAGAGGAAATGGCTGAGAAGGATTCGGGATCATCTTCATCGGAATATTCAACGACAGAATTTGCGAAGAACTCTCTGACGGAATCAATATAAACTCCAAAATTATCAGAAGGAGTCAGAAAGGGAAGAACAGATGAGTCTGATAAGAGATCTCTGAGAAATTGTCCGTCAACATCATCACCGAAGAAGCTTAAGTCTATGTAACCTCCATAGATATCCTTTTCATTACTCATGATTCCTGCAAAAACTCAACAATCAAGCAAACTCAAACACAATAAACCAATGTTAGAATCAGATCTTTGAAATATTAAAATGGACTTACCAGATTCAAAGAAGAAGTTTGAGAAATGGAGACTTGAGATAGCAAGATAGAATTTTGATGAGAATGTGAAAAGGTTTTTCAAAGAGAAAGCTTTGCTTAAATATGTTATGGAGTTTGGAGGGAACGGTTTATTTGAAAAGGGTTTTCAAAAGACGAAAACTGTTCAATTTCGTTGAAAAACGTGCAGCAGCAGCTCCATTTAAAGCGCCGAATTTGAGCAGTTAAGAATGATTACCATAACTGTTTAGGATTTAAAATGATACGGTTTACCTGAGACTTATCACAAAATTAATTGGAATAAATCATTTGACACGATTTTCGAAAATGGCGGTACACACACGTGTCAGAGAGGGGTGTGACCAACTGTCCTTGATTTGATAGGTCTGACAGGGACTCACTTTACATTAAAGAGAGGCTTGCCGATGGGAGACATAGATAGGCGGCAACCACTACTTAGAATATCGGCATGAAAGAGCATCGGCAAGCAATCGGCGTAAATATCAATCGCAAAGAAGGACAGATCAACAGGCATAGCGATTTCAAAGAAGATGTAAGCATCAACCAGAGTAACCAATAACACCCACCACTCCTAAGAAATTCAAATCTCTTCGATCAAGAGGCTTTGTCAAGATATCGCCTCTCCGAAAGTCGCATGAACTTTCAAAGAAGACAACGTTGCCTTTCTCAACATGATCTTTCAAGAAATGGTATTTTATGTCAATGTGCTTTGTTTTGGAGTGCATTACTCGGATTGTTTGAGACGGAGATGGCAGATCGATTGTCACAAAGATTGGGCGTACTTGAGGAGGAATCTCATAGTCTACTAATTGTTGCTTCATCCATAGAATCTCGAGAACAAAGCCTACCGGCAAAGAATGTATTCCGCCTCGCCTGTGGAAGTTGAGGTTGCCGTTTGCTTTTGCAAGACCAAGAAACTAGCCTTTCACCAAGAAACCGGCAGTTCCACTCGGTGCTCTTCCTTGTAACTCGGCAAGCAAAGATAGTCGCATCTCGAGTAACCGATAAGATTGAATGAAGAATCTCTCGGCATACCATAGACCAAGATCAGCAGTGCCACTTAGATATTTGATAATTCTTTTCACGGCTTGCAGATGGGATTCTCTAGATCGGCTTGAAATCGGCGCAGACACAAACAAAGAAACATAATGTCCGGTCATTGGCCGTTAGATAGAGCAGTGAACCAATCATTCCTCTGTAAAGAGTCATGTCCACTTTCTTGCCGGATTCGTCTTTGTCAAGATGCACGTTTGTCGCCATAGGAGTGCTTTGAGGATGAGCATTATCAAAACCAAATTTTTTGATTAGTTCCTTGGTGTATTTGGCTTGATGTATAAAAATTCCTTCATTGGTTTGCTTCACTTGTAGACCAAGGAAATAGGTAAGCTCACCCATCATACTCATTTCGAACTTGCTTTGCATGAGCTTTTCAAATCTTTTGCATAGAGCTTCATTTGTAGAACCGAAGATGATGTCGTCCACATATATTTGAACAAACAATGAATGACCCTTGTGCTTGGTAACAAATAGAGTTGTATCGATCTTTCCTCTTGTGAATCCCACGCCATCACTGAGTAGAAATTTGGACAGAGTTTCGTACCAGGCCCTAGGAGCTTGCTTCAAGCCATAGAGAGCTTTCTTCAATCGGTAGACATGATTTGGTTTCTTAGGATCTTCAAAGCTCCGGCGGTTGTTCAACGTAGACCGCTTCTTGAAGTTCACCATTAAGGAATGCGCTTTTCACGTCCATTTGATATAGCTTGAATTCTTTGAAGGCAAAGCATAGGCAAGAAACAATCTTATCGCTTCTAATCTTGCTATCGGTGCGAAAGTTTGATCATAATCAATCCCTTCCTCTTGACGGTATCCTTTGGCCACTAATCTCGCTTTGTTTCTTGTAATCTTTCCCGATTCATCCAACTTATTTCGAATACCCATTTCGTTCCAATGACTTGCCGAGAGGAAGGTCTCTGCATCAGCTCCCGACTTTACATCTTTCAAACCGATTCAACTCTTCTTGCATAGCTTCCACCCACTTGGATCAACAAGGGCTTCTTCAGCCTTCCGAGGCTCAATATCGTACACCATAGCCGAAGAAAAGAGATTCTCATCAAAATCCTTGTTCAGATTTCGGTTACTCTGGGTCCAAAAATATCACCAATGACATTTTCAATAGGGTGATCACGATGAGGTCTAACTTCTCTCGGAAGGTCTTGTCTTACTGATTCTTGTCTTAAGGATTCTAGAGGAGGATCAGAATCAGCAGCAGATTTTGAGGATGATAAATTTAAAGGAATAGGAGAGATAGTAGGGTTTGGACTTTGAGTGGATTTGGAATTTGATCGAGGAATATTTGGTATAGGAGGATGAATTACAGAGATTGGATTTGGGCTAGGATTCATTGGTACAGGATGAGGAGGATCAGCAGAATGGCTATCAGCAGAGACGTCTGGAGGATTATCAGCAGGACGGTTTCTTGCTGAGGATGGAAATATGTCAGCTGGATCTTCTGCAACGACAAAAGGATCTTGTGCATTATCTGCCGATTGATTAGTATGACTAGATTCACCTGTCTCAAAACCACTAGATTGGTTAGCACTATTTGGAGTCTGGTCAGACTCTAACAAATCAAATTCATCAAAAGTTACATGAACAGATTCAACAATTTTCAAAAGTTTCTTATTGAAAACTCGAAAGGCCTTACTGTGTTTAGAGTAGCCGACAAAAATGCCTTCATCAGCTTTTTCATCAAATTTACCTCGGTGCTCTCTTCCGTTGTAAAGCACATAGCATTTGCACCCGAAGATTTTGAAGAATCCAATATTTGGTACTCGGCCTCTCCAGAGTTCATAAGGAGTCTTATTATGGAATTTGTTGATGAGAGATCTGTTCTGAGTGAAGCAGCGTGTATGAATGGCTTCGCCCGTAAATATTTCGGCAGCCTCGGCTTCGTAAAATCATGGTCTTACCGGCTTTAATAAGCGTCCTATTCTTTCTCTCAACTACACCATTTTGTTGAGGTGTACCAGCAGCAGAGAAATTATGGTCTATACCATGATCGTCACAATATCGAGCAATACCGTTATTTGTAAATTCGGGCCCATCATTGTCGACCTCATGCTGACGATATCGCTCTCCTTCTCGAGTCTCAGAAGCCGGAATAACTTGGTGGCAACAAAGATACGTGTCATCTTTATTGCCGAAAGCTTCCACCCAAGTATATCGAGAATAATCATCTACTACGACTGTGGTATATCTACTTCCCCAAGGCCGGCCGTGGTTGTGGGGCCAAATAGATCCATGTGTAACATTTGTAGGCACCTAGAAGTAGACATGCAGTGGCTTGGACTCAAAGGAGGATTTGTGTTGTTTTCCCAACCGGCAAGCTCGCACTTCTTTCCATGATCGCCAGACACTTTTGGAAGACCCGCTTGCCAATCCGAATCGGCAAGCTTGGATATTGATTTGAAATTTAAGTGATCGAGTCTCTTGTGCCATAGCCACGAAGTTCTCACCGATGTTCTTAGCTACAAAACAAATATTAGTAACACCAATAGCACTTAAGTCTACCGCATAAATGTTACCTTTTCTTTTGGCAAAGTGAGAAGAGTTTCATTCGAGGCAATATCTTTTATGTAGCAACTTGATGTAGTGAAAATACATTGCATTCCTCTATCACGTAATTGTGATATGGATAGAAGGTTATGTTTGAGTCCATCCACCAAAGAGACCTTCGTACAAGAATCGCACCTCTAATGATGGTACCACATCCAATTATTTTACCTCTACCATTGTCACCAAAAACTACAGTGAGGACCCGATGCATCGCAATATCAAGGAGATCAAGACGGCCACTACGTGTCTCGAATGTACCACTATCCAAAATCCATACATCTTTGCTAGCATCAGCCGAGGCCATAAAGCATTCCCGCAAGTAAAACATGCTTATGGTCCCCCTTATATACCGGGTCCAAGAGGTTAGTTCCTCTTGGGCAGCCTATATCCGGCCGCCACTAGAGGCTTTTGCCACCGTGGGTCCCGAGAGACTTTTCAAGAGGCATTCATGAGCATGATGACCATAATCCAAACAGTTTTCACATTTCACTTTGCTGATTGACTGAGTAGTCGGCAAGACACCACTAGATTTAGTCATTGCATCATTAGGCTTAGAAGAATCAAAGGTACGAACGTAGGGTCTTTATAAGTGTTGGGTTTTGCCCTTTCTTGCCTTCTCGCTTGCCTTTGCCGGTACCACCTTGGGGGAGATCGATCATTGGCAAACGAATCAAGATTGGCAATACCACTTTGCCGATGCATTTACTTTCAATATCTTCATCCGCATTCATTCTCAAAGAATCTTAATTCCCTTTGTACGTACTCCGGCTTTCTCCATTTCCTTGTAGTGAGGATACTTCATTGATACAAAGATTATATTTTAGCTTAGTATCCTTATGCAATGAGTTAATCGGGTTGTTCTCAGCCTTCTTATCCTTTTTCTCAGTCACAGAGACATTAGTACACTTGCTGCTTCTGGTTTCAAAACCTATCCCATGTTGATCATTTTTAGGAATAGCTTGGCATGCATTAATTGCCATTTTAGCAATAAGTAGGTTTTGAAAAAGTATTAATGGTTTTCATAAGAGAATCATTTCTTTGAGCTAAATCTTTAATACCGTGCTATGTGTACTTTTGCTCGTTTTTGAGATCCGTGTTTTCGCTTGAAGCCGATCGAGTTCACTCGCTTTGTTTTCAAAGAATCAAGTTCACTTTGAGTGATTCTCTTTCAAAGCAGAGATTAAACTCGAAATCAACAAATAATATTTCATGAACACTACTCAACTTTTCATAATCAACAAAAAGTTCATCCATGGTCTCTATCATCTCAAATTTAGATATCTCAGAAGAGGGTCAATGTGTTTCTTTTGGCCGAGTGATCTTTTGATTCAGGAGAAAAGTTGGGTAGGGATGAAATGGGTTTGGCAAGATTTCTTGAAATACTTGGAAGTTTGGTAAAGGATGGCTTCTTTTCGGAGGATTGTGGAGGACTTGGTTCGGTTGCATGAGAGGCAATGGGTCCACACTCGTCCATAAAGTGAGGTTCCAACTTGAATGACTTTGAAACCATAAGGATTGATCGCATTGATTTTGACTTCTTGAAATGAATGTCTTGTCGGGTCTTTCTCTCCTTGAAGATGCTCTTGGAGGAGAAGCATTCCGGTGAATAGGAGTAGGTAAATCTAGTGCTATTTCATCATCGGCATCCAGGGCAACAAAGCTTATATCAAGCATCTTCATTATCATCGGCCGCCTTCACCTTCTCGAGCCGCTTCACACCGCATCGGCATAGCTTTTTCAAGCTATCATCTCGCAACATAGCTTCGGACTTTGGATGTCTTTGGTTTACCGATTTCCCGACATATTCATATTTTGGTTGGGGACACTTAGATGCAAAATGTCCAGGTTTTCGGCGCTTAAAGCATACCAAGTCTCCTTTGTCGTTCTTTCCGTCGTGAGGCCGGTAGAAGGCTTATGGTTGCCGGTGGCTCTATGGAAGGGAGTAGTAAATGGTTTATTTTGATTTGGTTTGCTGTCTTTTTGCATTTTCTTGAAGTTTTTGAACTTTCGGTAGTTTCGGCAAATGCAAAGAAATTCCTCTTCTTCCATGAGAGGCTCAGAGGGTTTTCTAGGGTTTTGCTACAAAGAAGGGCTTTGGCATTGATCGATAGGAGGATAAGGAGTAGGCATTTGAGATATCCGAGTCTCAGGCCGAGAGAGACATGCATTTGAAGTTTTTGTCGAGAATATTAAGTTTTTGTAGTTCTCTCTCATACAAAAATAGACTAGACACAATATTTTGAATAGAAGTGGTATTTAAATCTCTAGCTTCTCTAAGAACAGTAACCTTAGTATGATATATACTTCCTAAAGCACTTAGAAATCGTATATTCAGATCTTTCATAGTATATACTTTACCAAGAGAAGCACAAAGATTACTTACCTCGCAGAATCGATCATATGCTGTTCTGAGTGATTCGCCATCTGATTTTTTGAAGGATTCGAACTCAGCAATAGCATCATAAAGCCCGTTGTCCTTGGTGCGTGCATCTCCTTCGAAGTATTCAAGGAGCTTGTTCCAGCATTCTTGTGCCGTGTAACACAAGTCAATGAGCTTGTACTGTTTGTCGTCTAAACCACAAGAGATAATGTGGCTGGCTTTCCCATCAAGAGCATAGGTTAACTTGTCTTCGTCAGTCCATTCATCTCTTGGTTTTTCGACCAGAGTTTCCGTAACTTGAACATCAGTTTGTTGTTCATCGTCGCGTCGCATGTGCAGCTTAGGGAGTGGAAGGTATTGGTTTGTAGGTGGTTTGAACTTTCAAGGGAGTAATCGGTCCACCTTCCACTACTTTCATTAATCGTTCATCTATGGAGTTCATGTACTTTATCATTCGGGATTTCCAAACACCAAACTCATTGATGTTCAACATCGGTATGGTAGTGATGTTAAACGTCTGCATAATTTTTCCCGCCATGGTATCGGCAATCAAGCCGTGAGGCTTGGAAATTTCTTTCAAAAATGTCAAGCTCGATACCAATTGTTAGGCCCAAAAGGCGAGGAAATAGGCTATAGGGGGGTGAATAGCCTTTTGCAATTTTAATTAAAATACTTCAATGGTCATAGTCACCGATCGTAAAGTTGTAAGATAATCGGTAAGCACACGGAATATCGGTGACTAAGTTTGAACTCACACAAAATCAAGCAAGAGATTGTTTAGAGCTTGATTTTAAACACAAAGTATTTATGTAAATCAAATATGCAGAGCAACTTGTTTGGTTTAGGGAAATACTTATGATTCAAACAGGATGAACCGATCTCGATTTGGTGAGGTGAACTACCGGCAAGATGAAAAATAAAGTAAAGACAAGGACACAAGATTTGGAGAGGTTCACGCGTGAATGCCGCTACGTCCTCTACCAAGATTGGTCGATCTTGGATTTTGGGAAAAGTTTACTATCGCTTATCCTAGTCTATTACAAGTGCCGCCTTGCCGATTACAAGGACTCGAATACAAGGATCTACCGATGGATCTTTAAATGAAGAACTCGACTGTGTGTTTTTGAGTGGCAAGTTGGACTTATCTCACTGTGTGTGTGTGTGAATCTCAATCAATGCATTCCAATAATTGTCTAGTTGGAGAATGCTTACAAGGTTGATTGAGAAGTGCACGAGTGTATATCCCTAATAAAGTCTAATGATTTTATGGATTTGAAGACTTGAACACAATCAATGCTTCAAGCACACTCTTCTTCAATGCAATCACCAACCTTCTTTAATGCAAAGAAAGTCTTCTCTATATATACTGAGGAGAAGGGAGAGAAGAACTAAGAATGCCGTTGAAGGGTAGAATCGGAAAGAGGTTGGTAGGTGAGGATCATTTAATGCCATATCTTTGTAATTAATGCGGGAGATTTGAATAAGACATTTACGCTATTGTACAAATGGGTAAAACCCCTTTGTCCCAACCGGTTACTCCGCATAAGCGAGACAAAGGACAAAGTAGAGCTAAAAGTGGCTCTTGTGTCAAGCATGGCGAATGGTGTTGGCGGTGAAAATATAACTACTTTTAGCAAACAAGTACGATGAAAGAGATAGAGATGTGACCGTTGTGATCGAGATTTTATTTCAAACGAAAGGAGTCATCCAAACATAAGTCACCTATCTCGTCAAGTATGTTGCCGAAAAGAGTTAACTCCGCCGATTACTGTGCAGATCCCACCAGCAGGATAGTATCCTGCAGAACATGCTGAAATAACTGGGAGAGCATCAGTAAGAGATCCAAAAATAAAATCTAATTAAATTGGGGGTCTCTAACTAGCTGAGTGATTGGGATTAAGCAATTCTGAGTCCACATATATTTTGACCCAACAGCCGGTTTGTGTTTAAAAGTCCGATTGGGTATTGAAATTACCCGGATCCGAGCAGGCTTCGCAGCCCCGGCATCTGGCGTCTTTCGCGTTGGGGCGACGTGTCTCGCCGTTTTTTGTTTTTGTAGAGTCGCCACGCCGTTTTTATTAAGCCCAAAACATTGAAAAAGGGCATCAGTTTAAAGATAATTTTAAACTGTTTTTGTGTGATGAGATTTTGAGTTCGGAGGTCAGATGACTCCCCGGGAAGAGAATATTAGAATATTAGAGCTCACCCGAGTAGCCTCGTAAAACGAGTCTTTCGGATACCCCTAATATCCTTTAAATGTTGTGCGTGTGTGTGTGTGCTTTTAAAAATGCATGCTGTATCGGATGTCTACATTGTATGCTATGTATGGAAATGTATTGAAATAGTATAGGAAGGAAGCCTTACCAATGTTGGTTCGTGTCTGTCTTCCGCTGGGGAATAGTGTTTGAGGTCGGAGTAGCGTTCCTGCACGGATCGGGATTGCTTCGGGAGGGACCGGTTGTCCGCGGACAGCAGTTTCGGCGTGAGCCGAGGTTGTAGCAGCTGCGTTCGGGCGCAGGTTCGGCGTGCGTAGGGATCGTCGGGATCACTCGGGCAGGTTCGGCGTGCGTTGTGGTGGCAGGAGTCACTCGGGCAGAGTTTCGGCGTGATTTGGGATCGTCGGTTTGACTCCTGGAAAGAGCCGGACACCGTGGAAAGACCAGGCAAGGCCTCGGAGTACCACGAGGGGCCTCAGAGTACCTCGAGAGTGCCTCGGGGCAGCGCGGGAGCGTCTCGGAACGCTCGGGGAGGCTTCGGAGCACCACGAGGGGGCTCGGAAGGCCTCGGAAGGATCCGAAAGGGGTCGGGAGTGCCTCGAGAGGACTTAGAGGGGAGCCAGAAGGCTAAGGGAGGAAGAGAGAAGAGGGAGGTGTGTGAAAATGAGGAGGGGGAGCCCTCTATTTATAGTAAAAATTTCGGAGCAAAGAGGTCCGTACGGACCTTCTTGGTTATCCGTAATTTTGGATTTCCTCGATTTGAGGGAATCTCGCAATGATGGTGAATATTCGGAATGATGATGTCCCCCATGCAAGAAGGTCCGTACGGACCAACTCAAAGATGCAAAGAGGTCCGTACGGACCAACCATGCATTTGGGTAATCATTTCTTCCGGATTTGAGGGAATATTGTGGACTTTAAGGGGATTCAAGAATTATGACAAAGAAAGAGGTCCGTACGGATCAATATTGCTTTCCCAATTTCTGAAAATTCCCAAAAGGTCCTTTTGTCCCTTTTTATCCCAGGAAGGCTCCTCCCTTGGTTTGGCTGGGGGTTTAGAGAGGGTTTTGAGTGAGAGGGGTCATCGAGACTGCGTTGATGAGTCTGCGGTGTTTCCCGTGTGTTTGAAAGGGGGTGATCCAGATTGGGTACTTACAAGCCCCTCGACGACGTCACTTATGAAAGAAGTGGGGTCGCCGATAAGATAAGGGTCCTAATCTGGATCGCGTCTTTGGGAGAGGAAGTGACCGTGAGGGTCAATGTGAGGATGTGGTGGTGTCCTTTTGTGTGACCGCATAGGTCGGTAAATTTGGACCACGTGATAGGATTCCTACGTATCCCCGGCGGGAATCAAGCACGGTCGTAGTTCGGGTGTGGGGTGAGTGTTTTGTGAATGCGGGCGTGGTGGTGCCCTGAAGTGTCGTGTGACCGCCGAGGTCAGTGGTAAGGACGTGGTGGTGTCCTGGGTGACCGTATAGGTCGATGGGGAGGACGTGGTGGTGTCCTAGGTGACCGCATAGGTCGATGGCTGGACCCTGTGATAGGATTCCTACGTATCCCTGGCGGGAATCAAGCACAGTCGTAGTTCGAGGTCGTGAATTTGTGAGTGCATGTGGGCGTGGTGGTGCCCGAAGTGTTGTGTGACCGCCGAGGTCGCAAGGGTAAGGACGTGGTGGTGTCCTGAGATGTGGTGACCGCCGAGGTCAATTGTGAGGACATGGTGGCGTCCTGGGATGGAAATTTTACGATTTTCCTAATCTGGTGGTTTAAGGCCTTCCGGGCCGGAGATAGTTATGAGGACTTGAATCGTCTTCTGATTGCGGTTGGTGCCACGCTGGAGGACTTTGAATCGTCTTCTGGTTGCGGTTTGGTGCCACGCTGGAGGACTTTGAATCATCTTCTGGTTGCGGTTGGTGCCACGCTGGAGGACTTTGAATCGTCTTCTGGCGGCGGTTGATGTAATGCGCGAGGACTTTGAATCGTCTTCTAGCCGCAGTTTGATGTAATGCGCGAGGACTTTGAATCGTCTTCTAGCCGCAGTTTGATGTAATGCGCGAGGACTTTGAATCATCTTCTAGCCGCAGTTGTGGAGGCGTGGCTGCCTTGTGCTTCGAGAGGCGTAGATGCCTTTGTGTTTTTGCATGTTGAATAGAAGGTTGGACTTACGATGACTGCCGGTGCTTGCGTTGCCGTTGAAGTGGGCGAGGATGACGGCCGGTGATAGCTTCCCCATTTGGCATTTTGGAGGCGCTTCGTGCCTTGGGACTTGTACTCGGAGGTGTTGGCTCCTTCTTGTGCTTGTTTTGCCGTTGAGTGGGCAAGGATGATGGCCGGTGCTGGGGATATGCAGTCCTGTACGACTTCCCTTTCAACTTGTTGGGGAGGAGCTCGGGCTTACTTTGATGGCCGGTGCTTGCGTTGCCGTTGAAGTGGGCGAGGTTCGGGCTTACACTGACTGCCGGTGCTTGAATTGCTGGGGATGCATGACCTTGTAGGGGCCCTTTCTGCTGAGAAGATGACTCCGGACCTCCTTTGAGGGCCAGTGGTTGAGTTATCGTTGAGCGTTTGGAGGCGTCTTGTGCCTTGATATTCGTGCTGGAAGGTGTTGGCTCCTTCTTGAATTGCCGTTGAGCGGGCGGTGGTTGAATTGCTGTTGAGCGTTTGGAGGCGTCTTGTGCCTTGGGATTCGTGCTGGGAGGTGTTGGCTCCTTCTTGAATTGCCGTCGGGCGGGCGGTGGTTGAATTGCCGTTGAGCGTTTGGAGGCGTCTTGTGCCTTGGGATTCGTGCTGGGAGGTGTTGGCTCCTTCTTGAGTCGCCGTTAAGTGGGCGAGGACCGGGCTTACGTTGACGGTCGGGGATTGAATTGCCGTTGAAGTGGGCGAGGACCGGTCTTATGTTGATGGCCGGTGGTTGAATTGCCGTTGGAGTGGGCGAGGACCGGTCTTACGCTGACGGCCGGTGGTTGAATTGCCGTTGAAGTGGGCGAGGACCGGTCTTACGTTGATGGCCGGGGATTGAATTGTCGTTGAAGTGGGCGAGGACCGGTCTTACGCTGACGGCCGGGGATTGAATTGCCGTTGAAGTGGGCAAGGACCGGTCTTTCGTTGATGGCCGGTGGTTGAATTGCCGTTGGAGTGGGTGAGGACCGGTCTTACGCTGACGGCCGGTGGTTGAATTGCCGTTGAAGTGGGCGAGGACCGGTCTTACGTTGATGGCCGGGGATTGAATTGCCGTTGAAGTGGGCGAGGACCGGTCTTACGTTGATGGCCGGGGATTGAATTGCCGTTGGAGTGGGCGAGGACCGGTCTTACGTTGATGGCCGGTGGTGGAGGGATAGGATAGCTGAGGATGTGCTGACTGAGCTGCTGGGCTTTGAGCCTCGTCCTCGCAGGGGCTTGGGCATGTTGTATAGTGACGTGGAGCTGAAGATTACGGCCAGTATTGGGGCCTACATCCGGGGTACCGGCCAGGTGACGGCGGAGCAGCTGGCTTGCTCCTTCTTGTGGTTTGCACTCTCCGAGACTTTGTTCTCGAACCACGCGACTGCGGCTCCTTTTGCTCTGTTGGAGAGCTTGATTGATCTGAGGAGGGTTTGTGACATTGCTTGGGGCGAGGCAGGCTTGGCTGAGCTCTACTTCTCCTTGGACCGGTTTAGCCGGGGTGTGGCCAGCTCTTTGGCCTGTTTTGACTTTGCTCTGGAGGTATGAGTTTATTGCTGTTTTTGATTTAGCAATCTGTCATTTCTCCATTGTCTTTTGCACTGAGCCTTCTCTGTTTTTGTCACAGGTGTGGTTTTATGAGGTTTTCCAGTGCTTCCCGTGGGATAGAGATCCGGGGGCTGTTGCTGCGTACCCTGCTATGCTGGGCTGGGCTCGTACGGCAAGGAAGAGGAGGACCAGCAGGGGGAAGCTCACCATCGCTTACGGGGATGTGCAGGAGCGTCTGGAGAGGGGTAGCCCGGAGGGGTTCGTCTTGTTCCCGTGGGCTCGGTATGAGGGGGATGAGTTTGAGGGGGCTCCCGAGGCGGGCCGCGGAAGATGCCGCGGGGCTTGACTTGTGATGTCATGTATCCGGGAGAGCGGGTCTTCCGGGCAGCATGGCCCCGGTGTGCTTCCCGTGGCTCGAGGGACCCTCCCTTCGGGGATGCTTGATTCCGGGACATGGACGTGCTCGATTTCGAGAGGTACTTGGCGGTGTCGCGCCGAGGAGTTCATTTTATATGGAGAGGAGTACGGGGCCTTCGTGAGGAGGAAGCTGAGGAAGCCGCAGTACCGGCGCGAGAGAGAGGCCGGCCCGCAGCTCCCCTGCAGGTTCCGCTGCCGGGACCGGATTTCACATATGTCCGTGGGGACGGGTCGAGGCGGAGGGTGTCGTACCCGTTTCTCGAGCAGCTCCCGCGCATACAGAGTGGACCCCGATAGATCGGTGAGCGTGCTTACTCTTTTCCATCTTGGCATCTTTTACGTATTTTTCTCCTTTTGTTGTTGAGTATAACCGTATTGCCGAGCGTTTCCTTGGCCGCTTGTTGGTGCAGGTCCCGGGGAGAGCCTATGATATGCTGACTCGCCGTTACGGGGCGATGAGGTCGTTTGCGAAGAAGATGGCTTCGAAGATATCTTGCCGGTCTTCGCGACGCGTGCCGGCGTACGAGCCTATGCCTTTGAGGCATTCTGTGGACGTTCCTCCGCCTAGAGCTGAGCCGGAGCCGCAGCCAGAGGGACCTTTGAGGGGCGGCAAAGCATGGATGCCGGGACATCTTCGGGAGTCTGTGGCCTTCGAGGAGCAGCCTTTTATCGGTTCATGCCTCCACATGGCGCACAGGGTGAGGGTTCCTCGAGCCTTCTTTCTTTGATCCTTTCGCCGGATTTGATCCTTCGAGTACTTTTCGTGGGAGCCTCCGCGGGTGCCTCGGTATTCCGACGATGAGGATGTGACGGGCGAGTTCGCTGGGATGCCCGACTTTTCTTTGGAGGATCTTGGCGAGGATGATGATGCCGAGGAGTCTGATTAGTATTCATTTGCTTTCCCTCTTTTCATATCCCTCTTTTTTTGTTTAGCAACAGACATTTATGGGTACCTGTAATAAAACACTTGTATTTGCACGGCAAACAGCATTTTATTTTAAGATGTAATGTCATTTTGTGATTCCCGGGATTTGTCCTAGAAATGGTTGCTATTATTATTTTTTATTTTGTGCATGCCACTTGAGCTGAGAGTGTGTTTGTGGGTAGTGTATGTTTGCCGGGAATGGCTTTGGCCAGTGTTTGGGCAGTTTGGAGCAAGGTTTTGCTGAGGACAGTGGCTTTTGTACTGTTTGCTGGGGAAATGGGTTCTGTTTGCAAGGAGGTCCGTACGGACATACCTAGCATGCAAAGAGGTCCGTACGGACCAACCTTGCTTTTGGGAAGGACATAAATGCTTTACAAGTCGGTTCTTCCTCATTTCCCCATTTCGCCATTTTCGAGCTTTCTTCCCCATTTTCTCTAGGAACCTCCATTTTTGCCATGGATTCTTCGTACGTCCCTAGAATTTTGCCGAGGCTTTCGCAGGAGAGGCAAGCACACTTCCTTGAGCAGTTGAAAACATGGATGCGGCGCCGTATGAGGCATCAGAGATGGGCTTTCGAGGTAAGGTTTCGTCTTTGCTCGGTTTGGTCTTTTAAGGAGTTGGTTCCTGATTGGGATTTTGGCCGCCGCGAAGTTGCGGGATGTTAGGAGGCATGTGTACTTGTTTCTCCTATAATGAAATGGTGCCCACTTTTGAGGATTTTCGGGCTTTGATTGGGGGACCGGAGGTGGAGGCCATCTCGCTTCCTTTGATTGGTGGTCTTCTTTGTGAGAGTGAAGCTTGCAGACTTTCTTCGTACTTCGTTGGAAGAAGTGCAGGGCATGATCCTTGATTCGGGTCATATCGACATTTCTGAGCTGCCGGAGCGGTTCATGGTTGATGATGAGAGTGACGTCTCTTGGGATGCCTTTGCCTTGTGCGTGATGGCGACGCTTTTTCTGGTCGATTCCCTTGGCATTTGTGATGGCGCTTTGCTAGATGTGGTAGGCACCGCAGCCGGAGAGGATATTGTCCCGCGGTGCCGGGGGAGACTCTTCATGGTATCGACCGTCCGGCCGGGGATCGGTTCATGAGAGGGGGAAGCCCCGCTTTGCTCACCTTGTGTCTGCGAGAGAGACTTCAGGCCATGCCCTAGGCTCCGACGTCGTTTAGCTCGTGGTCATTTGCTCGGCGACCTCTTGTGTTGGATATGGATCAGTCCGCTTGGGAGAGATGGACGGCACGGCTTGGTACGCATCAGATCCGTTGGTGGGTTCCGCTTTGGAGGATTGAGACCAGAGGGTCTTGCAGGAAGGGTCCTACGTTGTCGAGTTCCGTGTTTGTCTTGGTCCTCCTTCTATATTCCGTCGCTTGTTTCCGGCGGTTTGGGATGAAGCAGAGCCTTTGTTGGGTGGGATGACCTTGCTACTGCGGAGGTAGTTCCTCTTTGTATGGCGGCCTTCAGTGCCTTCTTGTATTTTCCGAGGGTATGGAAGTATTCCGCTTTCCCTCCCCGTGGTACTCCTTAGACGTCGGGGAGCGTTGTATTGACGACTCGGTATCCGGCCCGGTATGAGCAGCGTGTTGGGCGGTCCCAAGTGGTCTTGGAGAGCAGGCGTGTAGCGATTACTGGGACCCGGTTGCCGTAGCGACTATTGCCTTAGGAGTTCCGAAGCCCGGGTCGACCCTTTGGATGTGACGGGAGACACTTTGTTTGACTACGAGACTAGAGTTGACCGACCGACAGGGAGAGGTCCTCTTTTACTGCACTCGCAGGGGAGGAGATCCGAGCCGAAGCACGGGCGAATGAAGCCACCGAGAGCTACCGGATTGTTTGACTCTACAGGAGGACCCCGATCTCGGACCGAGAGACGCAGTTGGTTCGCGTGAAGCGAAAGAAGACTCGCCGGACGAGGGAAGAAAGGAAAGAATGGCGAGGGGACAAGCGCAGATGGCGCGGAATGACCTCCTAGGTATCCATTCATTGCATTGCAAACACATTATTAGTTAAATGTATTAAGCTGTCTTTTAGCATGTTGTGAACTTGAGAGTAGACCGTGCTTGAACTCATCAAGAAATGTTGTAACCGTTAGTGATTTGTGATTTACTTTTAAAGCTTTGTCGAGACGCAAGATCTCTTGTTTGCCTTTGCTTCTGTTGTGCACTTTGTCGGCGTCCATCTTTGGACTTTTCTGTTGCATTCGCGGACTGAAGCAGTCTGGGCCCTGACGGCAATCCCCTTTGCTGAGGCTTTGTGCTTGGCTGAGAGGTCGAATGCTCCCTTGACAAGTCGTTTTGACGGTCTTTTTCGTAGCTTCCTTGCCTCTTGTTGGCGTCGGGCTCTTGACCACTTTTTTGCAGCTTCTGCTTGAGCTTCTTTTGTTTTTTTTTGTGAGCCCTTGCTCGAGCTCTCTTTTTTTTTTTTTGTGAGCCCTTGCTCGAGCTCTCTTTTTTTTATTTTTGAAGCGCATGAGGGCGAAGACAAGCCCCTGGCTTGGAAGCAAACACGAGTCAGTCGTTTGATGCTGAGTGACCCTCGGATGTCCTTGGATGTTGCCGCCGTCGTTTGACTTGGTCAAGGTGACTGCTGGGGCGTGTTTCTGAAAAGTGCGGAGCTTGATGGAGGCCTTGATTGACATTCAAACTTTTGACTTTTTTGTGTATTTTTAGACCGGACCAATTAAGGTTTCCTACGTTCCCCCGGACTAGAGGGCTCAGGTCTGCGTAGTTCGACACTACATGGAGTGCCAAGAGATGCACAGTTGTTCTTCTTTAGGCGAAGTATCTGCGAAGTTTGCTTCCGTTGACTGGATTCATGAAGGGATTGCCGTCTAGGTCTGTCAGCTTCATGGCGCCTCCGGAGAAGATCTTTTGAACCACGAAAGGGCCGATCCATGTGGGTTCCCATTTTCCCAGTGGGTTGGTTCGAGTGGGAGGCTTTTCTTTGAGTACAAGGTCACCTTCCCTGATGTCTCGGGACTTGACTTTCTTGTCGAAAGCTCTAGCCATCCTGCTTTGATAGGCTCGGACGTGTTCCATGGCCTTTAGTCGTCGCTCGTCTAGCAGAGCCAATTCGTCATGTCGGCTTCGGAGCCATTCGACTTCGTTGATGTCATTTTCCAGCAGTACTCGGAGTGAGGGAATTTCCAGCTCGATGGGAAGGACTGCTTCCATCCCGTAGGTCAGGGCAAATGGGGTTTCTCCCGTGGCTGTTCTGACTGATGTGCGGTAGCCCCAAAGTGCAAGGTGCAGCTTCTCGGGCCAATCTCGTCCTCGGGTGGTCATTTTTCGGATGATCCGTTCGAGGGTTTTGTTTGCTGCTTCCACAGCGCCGTTTGTTTGTGGCCGATAGGGGGAAGATTTGTGGCGTGTGATCTTGAATTCAGCCAGCAGTCTGTCGAATTCCCCTTCGAAGTGTGAGCCGTTGTCTGATATGACCTCATTTGGGATGCCGTATCGGCATATGATGTTTTCCTTGAGGAAATGCGCGACCTTCTTGGAGGTGAGTACCTTGTAGGACTTGGCTTCGACCCATTTGGTGAAGTAGTCGATGGCTACTAAGATGAACTCGTGACCGTTCTTTGCCGGCGGAGCGATTTTCCCGATGACGTCAATTCCCAAGTGGCAAAGGGCCAAGGTGTAGTCATGCGGTAGAGATCGTGGGGAGGTAGATGATTGAGGTTGGAGAACCGTTGGCACTTGTCGCAGCTTCGGACAAAGTGGATGCAATCTGCCTCCATGGAGATCCAGTAGTAGCCCATCCTGAGAATGATTTGCATCAGGGCTCTGGCGTTCATGTGGGGACCGCAAGCCCCATTGTGGACTTCGTTCATGAACTTGCTTGCTTCTTCTTGGCTGATGCAGCGTAGGAGTGGCCCATGGAGCTTTTCACCTCTGTCTGAGTTTGCGGTGGTCTCATTTCGATGATAGCCTTGATCTTTTGAGGATCAACCTCGATGCCTCTCTCGGTGACCATGTATCCTAAAACCTTGCCTCGGCTAACCCCAAATGTGCATTTGGCAGGGTTAAGCCTCATTGAGTGTTTTCGGAGGCGATTGAAGAATTTTCTCAGGTCTGTGAGGTGTTGTCCATCTGATCCCTTTGAGTGAACGATCATGTCATCGACGTACACTTCGATCTCTTTGTGGATCATATCGTGGAAGAGGGCGGTTGCTGCCCGTTGGTAGGTAGCCCCAGCGTTCTTTAGTCCGAACGGCATTACTGTGTAGCAAAGAGGTTCCCAGGGGTTGTGAAAGCTGTTTTTCTTGGTCTTCTTCGGCCATCTTGATTTGATTGTAGCCGGCAAAACCGTCCACGAAGGACTTGACTTCGAAATTGGCTGTAGTGTCTACCAACATGTCGATGTTGGGTAGTGGAAAATCGTCCTTGGGACTTGCTTTGTTGAGATCTCGGAAGTCCACGCAACAGCGTACTTTTCCATTGGCCTTGGTGACCGTGACGATATTGGAGAGCCATGTGGGGTATTCGATCACCCTGATGAAGCCGACGCGGAGCATTTTTTCGATCTCCTCTTTGACTTGTAAAGACCATTCCGGCTTGATTCGGCGTAGCTTTTGCTTGATGGGCTTAGCCTCGGGATTCAAAGGGATCCGGTGCTCTACAATGTTAGGATCTAATCCGGGCATGTCTCGGTAAGACCAAGCGAACACGTCCACGAACTCTTTGAGCAGTGCAGTCAATGCGTCTTGCTCTGTGCCGGTGAAGAAACTTCCGATTTGCGTCTCTTTTGGCTCTTCAAATAGCCTCCCAAATTCACTTTGGTTAAAACCTCCTCGGCGGCTTGGGCCCGGTTTTTTCTCGTTTGACAACATGCTTAAAGATGTGCTTAATGTATTGTTCGTTTAATGTGTCTGCTTCTTTATCAAGTGAATCGTTATTAACTGTTTGTGTGTTAGTTAATTTATCAGTTGTTAAAGATGCAATGAGAGGATACTCGGAAAGATCGAAGCATTCATTAAGAGCATACGGGAATACATTATTGGCAATGAGTTCGTAATCTTCTGGCGTGAGGCCATCAGATGACTCGAGAGACTCAAATTCAAAGCTAATGGACTCAGGATGAGTTTTGACACTAGACTCTAGGACTCGAGGGGTCAGACCAAGTTGTTCGATCATGTCCTTTTTGCCGGTGGGTCCGGAGAAGGTGGCCCAGTTATTGAGTGGCAATGAGCTTGATAGGAGATGGGGCTTGAAAGGCTTTATGTCACCGTTCCCGATCATTGCTATCACAGAGTTATCAGAAACAAAATCGATTAGATCTGGCATCTCGATTTCTTCTTTGAAGAGCAGGTGGAGCAGTGGCTCGTCCCAAGCATTGTCTGCGGAGTCTTTTGCTTTTGTCTTGGGCATTGCTAGCTCGAATGCAGACTCGTCTCGCTTGTTGAGGGCAGGGGTTTTGACAGAGAGTTTTTCGAGTTCTTCTGCCAAAGAGGGGGTTTTCCCGAACCAAAATTCATTGTGAATAGTGGTGGTTGTGGATCCCGGCAGGGCGGTGTGTCGAGAAATGCTCTTCGGACGGGACTTGGCTTGAGGCCTCGAATCTTGCCGGGTTCCGCCGGAGCTTGTCCATGGTTGTCGGCCGGCTTTGTTTGGCACCGATCGCCTTTGTTCCCTTTTACGGATCTTCTTCCAAGTTGCCGGCCTTCTTTGTGAAGTACTTGGTCATGTCGAAGGCCGTAAGGACGAAGATCGGAGATGGCGTGCAAGCCTCTTTTGTTATCTCGTGGAGCGTTTTCGTGCAGCTCGCTTGTCCTCCGCAATGTGTTCGGGAGTAGGGAGTATCCTGTGCCGTGCGGGGTATTCTCGTTCTTTGATATTGATGATACCGTTGAGTGCCACGATGGCGTTTTCCCAAACCGAGCCCCGGGATGTAGTTCATGTGCTTCATCATTTTCATCGGGGGAGGGATCTTGTCCCAAATCAAAGGCAGGTCTATGTGGCATACTTGGGCCTTTGGGCTTTCGATGGTGAACCCTGTTAGCATCATGCCATCATTGTCGGGTTTGATCTCTAAGACCGGGACGCCGTTTGTGTCGGTCCTTTCGTTGACTATGCTATCACCGTAGATGATGGTAAGATCTGTTCCTTGGACGAACTTTACGCACTGATGAAGAGTGGATGCCACCCCATTGATCTGGTGTAGCCAAGGGCGTCCCAAAATGGCAGTGAATGTGATCGGGATGTCGATGACTTGGAAATCCGTCGGGACCATTTGTTTTCCAAACCACAGGTTCAAGGTGGCTATTCCCAAGACTGGGCGGGATGTTGAGTCGAATGCCTTGATTGCCTCGAGTCGAGGGCTTTAGATCGGTTGCTTTGATCCCTAGCAAATCCATCATTTTGGCGGAGGGACGTTCATGGATGATCCCCCATCTACCAACACCCGTGGGAGACGACGCTCGTCCAATTGAATCGTTATGTAGAGAGGCTCGTTGTGGTCGGCCCAAATTTTGGAAGGTCGAGCTACGTGAAAGTGATGATATTGCTTTGTAATTGACGTTGCCAATCATCTCGAACCGCTTCATCGGGTGTCACCGTGATGGGAACCATGGTGCAGGCCGAGCTTTCTTCCAACTTGAGCTTGTGCGGATAAGATGAAGTGAGTAAGGACCAGAGTGAGATGTTAGCCTGAGTGCGCTTGAGTGTATCAAGACAGGATCTTCAACCTTTGGGTCCAAGGTTTCGGCTTCTTTGGCGTAGGGCCCCTTTTCAATTCGTGGCTCGGTATGGCTGGCCTTTTGTCTGTCCGTGGAGGATTCACTGGGATTTGACCGGAACGTGTCGAACATTCACCTCTGGACTTATGATTTTGCTTGTCTCTCCCGTTTCGTAGTGGGAGGAGCACGATTGGCGTAAGGCCGATCGCGCATTTCAATTCGTTCGTCATGGCTTTCTTGAAGCATCAATAGTGGCTTTGAGATCTTCCCAAGACAAGGGTTGGATTATACGGACCTTCGGGCCTTCGGTGGCGGTGCGAAGCTCGTCCCAGTGATCATGGAGCGTACATTGCCGTGGCCTTGTGCGAGCTAGGTGGGGAGATTTCTTTGGAGTAGATGACATAGTAGTCAAACTTTCCCGAGGGTTCTCCAAGGGTTCCGACCGTGGGATCACCAGATTCATACCTCTTTTCGGTTTTTGTTGAGAAGATAGCTTCTTCCTTCGTCGAGGACGGCCCTCGTTCATTGCATCCTGGAATTCCATTTCCGGACAAGCACCGCAATCGCAGACGTCCCACCGAGATGTGTTCGTTGTTCGGCGGTGGTATCGGGACCTCGGGAGGCTGGATGGGCAAGCTTTCCTGGAAGGTCTTGTGGTCTTACGTCATAACCGCATGGCTCGTACGAGGGTAACGGGTTGACTTACGGGAGACAATGAGAGATGTTAGAGGCTGTAGGAGGCGATCATGGCTTGGGAAGCCCTGTGTAGTCGGGTGGCTAAGGTTCCGAAGTGGTGCATGGCACCTTCGATCCAGCTTGTTGCTCACCTTGACGTTTCTCAATAGCCATGAGGACTGCCAAACTTCTTCCAGTGTTGGGAAATTTCTTGGGGGTAAGGTCCCGTTCTCATCGTTGTTATCCACCGACTTGGCCATGGGGAATTGACGGGTGTCTGGTGACGAGAGGTGGGTAGGACCTTCTTTGTTTTGACACTTTGGGAGACGGGTTCCGGGTACTCTCGACCACTCTCTGTTAGGCTGGAGGGTGATGGGCAAGGTTTAGACACGGGAATGGCCTAACGGGATAAAAGGGGAAAGCTCACGTGGCATGCGGTTTCCGTTTCTTTTATTTTTTGATTTTTTTTTTGTTGTTTTAATTTACTTAAAACATGTTTTCTCGAGAATCCTAGGTAGGTTGGAAAAGATTGCTCTTCTTTTCGTAACTATGCTAGATCTGGGTCGATGGAGACCATACGTGCGGCTATAAGCCCCTCGTTTTGCACCCGTATTTCGACATCCCGGGGTGGACGGCCCTGGGCGAGGGTCCTATAGTGCAAGCGGTTTCCACCGGCCTAAAAGAAAAATCGAACCTAAGGACCGAGCCTGTCATGTTCGTTTTGATGCGTTAGCCATGTGAATAGTGAACCGAGCCGGCCACTGAGTCAAGATCAGGTCAAGAGTTCGGCATGACCTCTCTTTACCTTGCTTTCGCAAGGGATCTGTGACGTTAGGCGTTGGCTGGGTCATATCGTTATGGCTGACGTATCAAAGGCGTGATGACATGGTGTCATGCTGTAAGTACCCAAATCTGGCTCATGCCTTCCGGTTAAGTTTCTCGGCAATTCCCAAACTTTCATAAAGTTCGAGGGCGATTCGGGAACTTTTCCAAACTTTCCAAGGGAGGAAGGACCTGCCAAGAATATTGAATTTGAGCAGAATCTAGCTGAAAAGGGCCTTTTAGAATGCCACCTTGCATGTTTCTGGAAAAATCTGGATCAGCAGCAAATGTAGCCACGCGGCCTCTTTTGCCGCAAATGAAGCCATGCGGCCTCTTTCGCTGACCTTCTAGAATGCCACCTTGCATGTTTCTGGAAAAATGCGGATCGGCGGCAAATGTAGCCACGCGGCCTCTTTTGCCGCAAATGAAGCCATGCGGCCTCTTTCGCCGACCTTCTAGAATGCCACCTTGCATGTTTACGGAAAATGCGGATCAGCAGCAAATGTAGCCACGCGGCCTCTTTTGCCGCAAATGAAGCCACGCGGCCTCTTTTGCCTTTTTCCAGCTGCCTATAAATAGAGGCCTCCTCTACCCATTTTACACACACAAAAATCATCCACCATCACACATAATACGTAAAATACACTCCCAAGAGCTGCTGGAAGTCCAAGAAGGTGAAGAAGAAGGCCAAGAAGCCACCTCCCTCCTCCTTGAAGATCCAAGATCAAGTCCTCCTCCTAGCTCCGTCCAAAGAAGAAGAGGAAGCCATTGGTAACCTCGCACGCTCTAACCTTGCATCTTAAATTGCTATATGTGATTATATTTGCTCATTGCATTCATACATTGCATTTATCTTGCTTGGGACTTGGTAGTTTATCATAAAGATCATATCTTTATCCCCTTTCCCCCTTTGCATGCATTAGGCATCCTTTGCCATTAAAAATGTAATCTTTGAATCAAAGGTGCATCCTTTGCACCTAAAAATGTATCTTTTCATTAAAAAAGTCATTTTTACATGCATTCTCCCATGTCCCCATTAGCAACCTCGGAACGGACCGGTGTAAAAGATCCTATCTTTACATCGTTCCTTCCATAAAGGTTTCATAATTTCTTTAGAAAGGGACAACCTTGAACCCTATATCTCCAATTATCACTTAAGATGAGTATGAAGCATCTATACAAGCTCGACCATCTTAAAGTGTAGGATTGATGGGCTAAGGACATTCCTTCCTAAAGAACCTCATCTTTGACCCAAAAGAGAGTCATTCTCTCGATCACGCAAGTCCCGAGGGTCCCGAGGTTTAAAATGCGATGATCATAAGTCATAAGATGAGGACGGGATCATAATCCCAAATACATAAATTCCAAGGAATCCCGAGCGACAACCAACAAATGGTTTGTACGTCCGGAAGACAACTTGGGACATTCCCCCCCTTATTTTCAAACACATGCACACAAAGAAAGCACGCAAGCAAACACGATTAATGAAATCTCGGGAGACTTGCTCCGGCAAGGCACTTTGGGTGAACGCCAAACGTTCTTCCCAAGGGGTAACTTAACCTCCGAACCCATAAAACCTTTTTTTCAAAGTTTTGAGGTAATCAAAATGGCGTGGCGACTCCGTTTTTCAAATAACTCGGATGTCTTCAAACTCGTGTGAATCCAACACAAAATTTTGGGCACACATTCACAGTTTGGCGACTCTGCTGGGGAAACCCAAAGGAGAAAAGCTTTATTTTCAAAACAAAAGTCGATACTTGGTATATAGGTGGACCCCACTTACCCTTCCTGTATCGCTCCCTAACCCGGGGCTTGGGATAACAAGGTGGTTTAACAATCCCACGTACCAGTATCCCCTTTTCGAAAAAAAATATAATTTTGAAAAAAATACAAAAAAGCTTTTCCCTTTGAGCGGGTTAGACTCCCATCGCCGATTTCATTAATCGTGTTTGCTTTCTTTTACCATGCATTGCATCATTTGCATCTTGGAATCTGTGCATACTTTGAAAACGGGAAATAACCCGAAAAATAGCAAAAGGAGTGGAACCTGGAAAATTGATCCATGCAGTCGTACGGCTAATCCTCATAGGATTCTGACCATACGACCTCAGTGGCAATTCCACCAGGAAAAATCATGGTTAATCCGAGTCCTAGCGGCTTGGGGCTATTCGGCTCCATGACCCACTGGGCTCCCGAGAAAATTTACGTGCTTATGTGTTGCATTTTCCCCCGTCCCGAAAATCATTCCTTTAAAACACATTTATGAAAATCTCTGTTTTAACTCAAAAGGAACATTTTAGGAGACCGCACACTACGCGCACCGATATATCTGTACACTTTTGCACGCACGTCCTTCAAACCCGAGGGTGGTTCCAGTGCGATCACGGACGGCCTTACGATGCTCCCGGGCGCGCACGGAATCATCCCAACCTCCCCATGGCGGCCGGTGTCGACCAATGCACGGTCAGGTGTCACACGTTTCAAAACCGTGACTTTTGGTTGGTTTTTGGTCTAGTCCGTGTCATATAGCCCAGTTGCATACCCACGTAAAGGCCAAGCCTTAGCTCATAACGGAAGCCAAGATTTTCGCTCAAGCGAAGTTCTGCCGAAATTCCGACAAGGAAAAATCGGTGGGATCTTGACTCCGACATTGACTATTGACCTTGACCCGCACGGAATGCGTAAGAGTCAAGACCGAGTCTTTGCCAACAAATCAAAAGATCTTTCGCTCAAGCGAAGCTCTGCCAAAATTCCGACAAGGAAAAATTGGCAAGATCTTGACCGGCATTGACTTCGATTCCGACTCACGCATTGCGTATGCAACGAAGTTCAATGTGACACTGTGTCATCCGGCTTTTGCCGCCCGACCCATGCCTATTATATTCTCGGACATTACCGAAAGTCAAAAAAAAAAAAAAAAAAAAAAACGTCATTCGCTCAAGCGAAACTCTGTCAAAGATCCGTCAAGGCAGAGAGACGAGACTTTCCCGGTATTGCCTTGACTATAATCCGCATCGCTCGTGCGTTGAAAGGTCCTATGACCCGCTAGACCCGTTAGGAGCGTTCTTTACTCTCGGTCGGTGGGATCCGCGTGCCCTATAGGACCCTCGCCCGGGGCTGTCCACCCTGGGAGGTCGAAATACAGGTGGAATACGAGGGGCTTATAGACGTAGTGACGGAACCCACTGATCCAGGATCTAGAGTAGTTGCGAAAAAGAAGGGCAACCCCCCCCCTTTTCCAACCAATTAGAGATTAATAAAAGACATTGTTTTAAGTAAACTTGAACAATTAGTGTAATCATAATTGCATGTTCCTATCTCTGAAATCCCTAATCGAGACCTTTTTCGGTCCGATCTCCGTTTTCCTCATCCCGACCTTTCATGGTCAAATCCCTAATCGAGATCTTTTCGGTCCGATCTCCGTTTTCTTTATCCCTACCTTTCATGGTCAAACCCTAATCGAGACCTCTTCGGTCCGATTTTTGGTTTTCTTTATCCCGACCTTTCATGGTCAATCTCTAATCGAGACCTCCTCGGTCCGATTTTCGATTTCCCATCTCGACCTTTCGTGGTCAAGTCCTTAATCGCGACCTCTTCGGTCCGATCTCTACTTCCAATCTTGACCTTTCAAGGTCTCATCTTTTCCGATCAATTAGGATTAGGAGAAAATGCGTTTCGAGCAAAAAATAAAGCGATAAGGGCATGTTACTTGAGCCTTCGAGTCTAAACCTTACCTATCCCCGAGTCTAAACCTTACCTATCCCCGAGTCTAAACCTTGCCTATCCCTTTCCCGCAGCGAAAAAGAAGTGAGCGAGAGTCTTGGGTCGGCGGCTTTTCGGTTCGAGACGGTTCATCGGCTCGAGAGAGTCGAATGGCGATTTGACGAGAAACAGTGAGGGTATGGGAAATCAGATGATTAGGAAGGAAGAGTTAGTCCTGGCTTTGGAAAATGCCCAGAAGGTTCATGAAGAACAGCTGTCATTGCTTATCGGTGCTCTTCACCGCAATGGAGTCCAAGTAACAATTGAGTCCAACGGTTCTCTGGTAGTGGTCGAAGATGAGACTCCAGAAGTAGCCATCTCGGTTCCCCGGCCTATAACCAATACCTTCCTCCATCCACATATGATCCCTTGCCAAGGACCACTTCTCCTCGGTCCTTTCCAACATCCCGGCTCATCGGGGCCCCATCGCCCTCGGCTCCTCGTAACGGATTGGATTTCACCCCACTTATCCCTCGGTCTCGGCAATACCGCCGCGGTTTATGCTCCAACCTCACATAATCAGTTTGAGATATGTGGCTATGTTACGAAGCCCCTATACCCGCTGAATGTGATCATGAGTTACCAAAAGATGAACCGAGTTTTCAATTTGTTACCTACCGGACTTAATGAATTCAGCCGTCGGTTCGCTACTACAAGTCACATGTTGCCGATTCCGATAGCCCAAGAGTCCCCGTTGACCCTATGTGGCAATATTGATGGAGCAAGTGAAACGAGATGCAAGAGAAGCTTGACCTCATGATGAGTATCAATACTCCCTTGACCCAAGATGTCGAACCGTGCCAGAAATGACTCCACCGAGCATAACCCAATACCAAGCGGCAACCGTGCACGGCTCGGCACCAATACCTCACAAAGGAAAGAATGTCATAGCTTCCTTCAGCCAAATCCAACAGTGGAACCAATTGGACAATGGGAATACGAGTCTTGAGAATAACAAGGTCCCAGAAAACCTCGCTCCTTTCACTTTAACAATACGTAGATGCCTTTAAGCAAGATTACGGAAGAGCTAGTGAAAGAAAAAGCGATAAAGCCACCGGAGAATTGGAAGCCCAGGAACCCCAGTATCAGAATGGACGAGACCAAACACTGTCGCTTCCATCAATACCATGGGCACAACACTGACAATTGCACCGCTTTGAGGCATGAGATCCAAAAGTTGATAGAAGATGGGAAGCTTGAGAACCTCCATGGGCCAAAGACAGAAAGTTATGACAAGAGGTCAATTCAAGAAGTGCAAGGTCGAAACGTCGGCTGATGATTTTGGGATGCCCATGAGCAAAGTTTTCAACGATTTGGTGAAACGAAGCCTTCTCACACCTCTCGAGAATCATAAGCCAAGAAACCCAAGTAGAGTTGACAGGACCAAATTCTGCGAGTACCACAAGCATTTTGGGCATGTGACAGACAAGTGTGTGGATCTGAAGAAAGAAATTCAGTGGCTGATCTACGAAGGAAAGCTCAAGCTCCCTGGCAGTCCAACCCGTGAAGAGTAGCTAGACTAGGGTTTACCTATCCTTAAAAAAAAAAAGAGAAAAAAAAGAAGGAAAAAGAAAATAGTCTCTCAGTCAACTTTCGTAGGTTCTAGTATTTTTTCCTTTCAATTAAGTCCTCTACGGACATTGTAATGAATCTTCAATTTTCTATAAAAGAGTCTTCTTCTTTTCTTGCTAGACTTAAGACATTATTTGCACACCTACATTACATTTAATGAAATGGTTTTATTTTATATGATCACTTGCATTGCTCAACGAACAATCTCTCGAAATAATTAACGTTCTGATTAATCAGTGTGAGAAAGTCAACTAATGCCATCAAGCCATACACTTTCCTTACCCCACAAAAGGCCTTCATAAAGCCATGCACTTTCCCAAACCATGTCCACCTTCATCTTGACCAAGTCAACGACGGCGACAACATCAAGGAACGACAAAAAAGGCCACTCAGCTTCGAAAGATTGACCCCGTGTCGACAACAACCTAGGGGCTTGGCTTAGACTTCAAGGGTATCAAGAATGTTCAAGCAGGGGCTCGCCTTGGTCCTCGGGTGCTCTAGAAAATAAAAAAAAAGAAGAGAAAAAGAAAAAATGTGTGTAGTGCAAAAAGAGTAATACCCGGCTAGACGAAAATCCCAAAAAGGGCAGTCTAGGCAAAAAACAGGGTTGCACATAAAAAGAAAAAAGAAAAAAAAAATCTTAGTGCAAAAAGAGTAATGCCCAGCTAGGCTGAAAATCCCAAAAAAGGGCGGTCTAGGCAAAAAACAGGGTTGCACATAAAAATAAAAGAAAAAAGAAAATGAGGCCAAGGACCCAGCGTTACCAATCAAAAGCTTGACGGACAGGCAAGACCAAAGCTCAAAAAATGAAAGTTGTCGACAAACAATGGGGCGGTCGAAGCAAAAGCAGAAGCATTTCATGAGCCTTTAAGCATATGCAAGTCCTTTCTCCACCAATGAAAGACGAGAATCAGAAAGCTATTGAAGCAGCCGTCCAAGAATGACTTGGTCAAGGAATCATCCCGAGGCCCATGCCTCATCATCCAGTCTTCTCATCCTAGCCTTTTCACTAAAGGAACCACAAATCCCATTTCCCAAAACAGTCCGGCCAAGGCCGAACTACGGCGACCTGAGCTCCTCACAATGAGGGGAACGTAGGCAACCAGCAATGGTCCGGTCATAAGCATATCCAAATTACCGAAAACCAGGTCTCATCAAATGACCTCTCCCATAGACACAGTCAAATCCCAGAAAACCCGGTCTCATCAATGACCTCCCTGTACACAAACCTTTCTTTTACACCAGCCAATCTTGATCCGCGGCAGTGGTTGACTTTCTCCTCATGATTAATCAGAATGTTTGTTCATATCGAGATTAATGGTTGAATAACCCGAACATCAATAAAGGGTTTTAAGCAATCTTGTGATCATTGTAAATAAAACAAAGTTTTCAGATGTCTTGATAAGTCTTCTCTTTCTACATCTTAGGAAAAATAGTGCTAAACACTGATTTTACGTCGGCGAGGGCTTCCATACACTTTTACAAACCCTTCTACGCTTATACTCTCTCAAAAGAGTCAAACCCAAAGCGAGTTTTTGCGCCTACATTGAATAAGGCCGTCAAAATAACACAAAAATCGGGATCTATTCCCACTTTTCGAAAAAATAGGCCCCTGCATGTATACATTTCTAAAATCTTTTCTTTCACATCTTCTTAAGGTTGGTGATTGACTAAAAAAAAAAAAAAAAAAAAAAAAAAAAAAAAGGGGGATAGGTTTTCCCTCTTCTGCTACAATTCGCATTAGGGCTGCCTTGGAACTCTTCAAAATTGGGTCTTTGCCAAGCCATTCCTTTAAACTGGGGCTTCTTTAGCCATTTTTGGGGTTCTCATCGAGTTCTTCACTAGGTCCCTAGATGGATTCAGTCTTGGTCAGATTAACCCCAGGATCACGTTCGCAGTACCAATCAGATTGGGATTTTTGCTAGGTCACCAGACTGGGGCTTCGCCAAGTCACTTCGCCTACTCAGTTCATTCAACCGGGGCTTTGCCAAATGAAAGGATCTTTCCTTGCTTTAGTAAGACATGGGGCTTTGCAGAAAGTTTTTCCTCGCAGGGGCTCCGATAAGTCACATCCATCCCTAGAAGAGAGGTTTGGTCACTTCAACATACTGCTTTGGTTATAAAAGCACATCGGCATCGGCTTCAAGCGCCAGAGTTTAAGAAAAGGACCTTAATCAAGACCCGAGGTTTAAACCCAGTCTCAGCCCAAGAAGGAATTCTAGTCCACGTTGACAACATCTCAGCAACAACGGCAGTTCAGTCCGCACCCAAGAGATACGACCCCACCTGCTTGAAACCCGTCTTAAACAATTTTCAAACACATTCCATATGTACATCCAGACCCAGTCCCTACCATGTTTCCAAGAAAAAAAAAATCACCCCTAAGCTCAAGTAACGTGCCAATTGCTAATGATAGCATTTTCTCCCAAAAAAGCGCCTCCGTTATTCCCTTTATAATGAGATAACGCCAGGCGACAGTTTCCGGATTGTCAAAATCCAAACTTTAGATACCCATATCTCTGATTCGAAAGAGATTGAGAAGTATGCTCAAGTTTTTCCAAACTTTAGATACCCATATCTCTGATTCGAAAGAGATTGAGAAGTATGCTCAAGTTTTTCCAAATTTTAGATACCCATATCTCTTATTTGAAAGAGATTGAGAAGTACGCTCAAGTTTTTCCAAACTTTAGTTACCCCTATAGTGACGTAATGCCCTGTAGCCTATTTTACAAATTTACCCCTGTGGCTCATTTTGTTTGCCATTGGCATTTTCAATTCTATTTTCAAATGATTCGGGTACGTCCCATTTCTTTTACAAAAAATTATCGGGTACATCCCACTTTCTTTACAAAAAATCATCGAGTCCTTCTTACTTCTTTACAAAATGCATTCTCTCTCGCGATCTACGTCATTCCAAGGTGGAAGAATGACATTTCGCTCTATCTCTTTCGATCTACGTCATTCCAAGGTGGAAGAATGACATTTCGATTCTCTCTCGCGATCTACGTCATTCCAAGGTGGAAGAATGACATTTCGCTCTATCTCTTTCGATCTACGTCATTCCAAGGTGGAAGAATGACATTTCGATTCTCTCTCGCGATCTACGTCATTCCAAGGTGGAAGAATGACATTTCGCTCTATCTCTTTCGACCTCCGTTATTTCCGAATGACGGAATAACATTTCGACCTTTTTTCGCTTTATTTCGATCTCCGTTATTTCCGAATGACGGAATAACATTTCGACCTTTTTTCGCTTTATTTCGATCTCCGTCATTCCAAGGTGGAAGAATGACATTTCGCTCTTTCTTTCGATCTCCGTCATTCCAAGGTGGAAGAATGACATTTCGCTCTTTCTCTTTCGATCTCCGTTATTCCGTTATAACGGGATAACATTAGGTGACAACCTCCGAATTGTCAAAACTCTAAACTTGTGCTACCACTATCCGCGAATAGTGGTGTATGCCCAAGTCATTCCAATTTGTGCTACCACTATCCGCGAATAGTGACGCATGCCTAAATCATTCCAACTTGTGCTACCACTATCCGCGAATAGTGACGAATGCCCAAGTTATTTCAACTTGTGCTACCACTATCCGCGAATAGTGACGAATGCCCAAGTTATTTCAACTTGTGCTACCACTATCTGCGAATAGTGACGAATGCCCAAGTTATTTCAAATTGTGCTACCACTATCCGCGAATAGTGACGCATGCCTAAATCATTCCAACTTGTGCTACCACTATCCGCGAATAGTGACGAATGCCCAAGTTATTCCAACTTGTGCTACCACTATCCGCGAATAGTGACGAATGCCCAAGTTATTTCAACTTGTGCTACCACTATCCGCGAATAGTGACGAATGCCCAAGTTATTCCAACTTGTGCTACCACTATCCGCGAATAGTGACGAATGCCCAAGTTATTTCAACTTGTGCTACCACTATCCGCGAATAGTGACGAATGCCCAAGTTATTTCAACTTGTGCTACCACTATCCGCGAATAGTGACGAATGCCCAAGTTATTTCAAATTGTGCTACCACTATCCGCGAATAGTGACGCATGCCTAAGTCATTCCAACTTGTGCTACCACTATCCGCGAATAGTGAAGTATGCCCAAGTCATTTCAACTTGTGCTACCACTATCCGCGAATAGTGACGTACGCTCAAGTTTCCCAACTTAAGTTACCTCTATCTCCGTCATAAAGAGATAGCGCCATAAGCTCTAGCTTCTTTAGGTGACAGCCTCCAGTAATTGTCAATCAGGTGACATCCTCCAGTAATTGTCAATCAGGTGACAGCCTCCGAATTGTCAAAATCTCAAGGATCCTAGACATCGTTCCTAACTATCTAGTGATGCTTGAACTACGATCAAGGCTTGATTCCTCCGGGATACGTAGGTAGCCTTTTATAAAAGGTCCAGCCATTCGACCACTTTGGTCACCCTGTTTCTTTGTCACTCCTCAGTGATAAAGCGCCCCCTCATAAAAGTTCAAATATTCGACCACCTGGGTCACTCCTAGCATATCCCCAGTAGGATTAATTGCTTGACCTCCTAGGTCATTTTCTCTTCTTTTTCCCAGCAAGAGACCAGTTTCTCTTCTTCCTTCCCCAGCGGATCCTAATCCCGAACTACGACCTGGCTTGATTCCTCCGGGATACGTAGGTAACTTTCATAAAAGGTCCAGCCACTCGACCACCTTGGTCACCCAATCCATCTCGGCATTCGCCAGATTGGATCCTTTTCTATCGACAACCCCACTCGCCCTGCAAGTGACGTTGCCGAGGGGCTTCTGTAAGTACCCAAATCTGGCTCATGCCTTCCGGTTAAGTTTCTCGGCAATTCCCAAACTTTCATAAAGTTCGAGGGCGATTCGGGAACTTTTCCAAACTTTCCAAGGGAGGAAGGACCTGCCAAGAATATTGAATTTGAGCAGAATCTAGCTGAAAAGGGCCTTTTAGAATGCCACCTTGCATGTTTCTGGAAAAATGCGGATCGGCGGCAAATGTAGCCACGCGGCCTCTTTTGCCGCAAATGAAGCCATGCGGCCTCTTTCGTGACCTTCTAGAATGCCACCTTGCATGTTTCGGAAAAATGCGGATCGGCGGCAAATGTAGCCACGCGGCCTCTTTTGCCGCAAATGAAGCCATGCGGCCTCTTTCGCTGACCTTCTAGAATGCCACCTTGCATGTTTCTGGAAAAATCTGGATCAGCAGCAAATGTAGCCACGCGGCCTCTTTTGCCGCAAATGAAGCCACGCGGCCTCTTTTGCCTTTTTCCAGCTGCCTATAAATAGAGGCCTCCTCTACCCATTTTACACACACAAAAATCATCCACCATCACACATAATACGTAAAATACACTCCCAAGAGCTGCTGGAAGTCCAAGAAGGTGAAGAAGAAGGCCAAGAAGCCACCTCCCTCCTCCTTGAAGATCCAAGATCAAGTCCTCCTCCTAGCTCTGTCCAAAGAAGAAGAGGAAGCCATTGGTAACCTCGCACGCTCTAACCTTGCATCTTAAATTGCTATATGTGATTATATTTGCTCATTGCATTCATACATTGCATTTATCTTGCTTGGGACTTGGTAGTTTATCATAAAGATCATATCTTTATCCCCCTTTCCCCCTTTGCATGCATTAGGCATCCTTTGCCATTAAAAATGTAATCTTTGAATCAAAGGTGCATCCTTTGCACCTAAAAATGTATCTTTTCATTAAAAAAGTCATTTTTACATGCATTCTCCCATGTCCCCATTAGCAACCTCGGAACGGACCGGTGTAAAAGATCCTATCTTTACATCGTTCCTTCCATAAAGGTTTCATAATTTCTTTAGAAAGGGACAACCTTGAACCCTATATCTCCAATTATCACTTAAGATGAGTATGAAGCATCTATACAAGCTCGACCATCTTAAAGTGTAGGATTGATGGGCTAAGGACATTCCTTCCTAAAGAACCTCATCTTTGACCCAAAAGAGAGTCATTCTCTCGATCACGCAAGTCCCGAGGGTCCCGAGGTTTAAAATGCGATGATCATAAGTCATAAGATGAGGACGGGATCATAATCCCAAATACATAAATTCCAAGGAATCCCGAGCGACAACCAACAAATGGTTTGTACGTCCGGAAGACAACTTGGGACATTCCCCCCCTTATTTTCAAACACATGCACACAAAGAAAGCACGCAAGCAAACACGATTAATGAAATCTCGGGAGACTTGCTCCGGCAAGGCACTTTGGGTGAACGCCAAACGTTCTTCCCAAGGGGTAACTTAACCTCCGAACCCATAAAACCTTTTTTTCAAAGTTTTGAGGTAATCAAAATGGCGTGGCGACTCCGTTTTTCAAATAACTCGGATGTCTTCAAACTCGTGTGAATCCAACACAAAATTTTGGGCACACATTCACACATGCGAGCATGGATGTATATCCGGGACGGAACATCGTCTGGGTGTAGCTTCGGAAATCAAGATCAGGTCAAGATTTTAGCATGACCTTTCATCGCTTTGCTTGCGCAAGGGATCTTGAGTTCCGAGCATTGACTCAGAAAATGGCCGGCATGGTATATGTATCCAGGCTGTATGACACGGACTGGGTAAAAACCAACCGAGTCTGGACAGAGTGTGACTCAAGACTCAAACGTGCAGGGTTGACGCTTGGCTAGGATGGGATGTTTGGAATGATCTCGTGCGCGTCCAAGAGGCCTAGGAAGACCTAACGGACTGCAACTGAGACCACTCCGGGTTGAGGGTTGTAGTGTGCAGTGTATCCGAGGCAGCAGTGCGCGTAGCGTGCGGTGTAACCGAGGCAGCAGTGTGAGTAGAGTGCGGTGTAATCGAGGCAGCAGTGCGCGTAGTGTGCGGTCTCTAAAATTCTTTTTCTGAGTAAAACAGGAGTTTTTGAAGAATTTTAAATGTATGCACAGATGTATATTGATGCATTTTTTTTTTGTATTTTTATTTTTTTTTGTAAAATAAAAACGAAGCACGTGCACACACACACAACTTGATTAAAGGAAGGGGTAAAATGAAAGTTTGACCCTCATCATCGTTTTAAAAATCTTTTGTGTTGTGTAAAAGTTTGTAAAACAAAATGTCCCAATGAGTCGCCAACCGAAATTACCGGATCCGAAAGCTTCGCAGGCCCGCATCCGGCGTCTTTCGCGTTGGGCGACGTGTCTCGCCGTTTTTGTTTTTGTAGAGTCGCCACGCCGTTTTTATTAAGCCCAAAACATTGAAAAAGGGCATCGGTTTAAAGATAATTTTAAAGCTGTTTTTGTGTGATGAGATTTTGAGTTCGGAGGTCGATGACTCCCAGGGAAGAGAATATTAGAATATTAGAGCTCACCCGAGTAGCCTCGTAAAACGAGTCTTTCGGATACCCCTAATATCCTTTTAAATGTTGTGCGTGTGTGTGTGTGCTTTTAAAAATGCATCTTTGTATCGGATGTCTACATTGTATGCTATGTATGGAAATGTATTGAAATAGTATAGGAAGGAAGCCTTACCAATGTTGGTTCGTGTCTACGTCTTCCGCTGGGGAATAGTGTTTGAGGTCGGAGTAGCGTTCGCACGGATCGGGATTGCTTCGGGAGGGACCGGTTGTACGCGGACGAGTTTCGGCGTGAGTTGAGGTTGTAGGCTGCGTTCGGGCAGAGGTTCGGCGTGCGTAGGGATCGTCGGGATCACTCGGGCGGAGGTTCGGCGTGCGTTGTGGTGGCAGGAGTCACTCGGGCGTAGTTTCGGCGTGATTTGGGATCGTCGGTTTGACTCGGAAAGAGCCGGGACACCGTGGAAAGACTGTGCAAGGCCTCGGAGTACCACGAGGGGCCTCGGATTACCTCGAGAGTGCCTCGGGGCAGCGCGGGAGCGTCTCGGGAGCGCTCGGGAGGCCGGAGCACCACAAGGGAGCTCGGAAGGCCTCGGAAGGATCCGAAAGGGGTCGGGAGTGCCTCGAGAGGACTTAGAGGGGAGCCAGAAGGCTAAGGGAGGAAGAGAGAAGAGGGAGGTGTGTGAAAATGAGGAGGGGAGCCCTCTATTTATAGTAAAAATTTCGGAGCAAAGAGGTCCGTACGGACCTTCTTGGTTATCCAGAATTTTGGATTTCCTCGATTTGAGGGAATCTGCAATGATGGTGAATATTCTGGAATGATGATGTCCCCCATGCAAGAAGGTCCGTACGGACCAACTCAGCATGCAAAGAGGTCCGTACGGACCAACCATGCATTTGGGTAATCATTTCTTCCGGGATTTGAGGGAATATTGTGGACTTTAAGGGAATTCAGTAATTATGACAGCAAAGAGGTCCGTACGGATCAATATTGCTTTCCCAATTTCCTGAAAATTCCCAAAAGGTCCTTTTGTCCCTTTTTATCCCAGGAAGGCTCCTCCCTTGGTTTGGCTGGGGGTTTAGAGAGGGTTTTGAGTGAGAGGGGTCATCGAGACTGCGTTGATGAGTCTGCGGTGTTTCCCGTGTGTTTGAAAGGGGGTGATCCAGATTGGGGTACTTACAGGTATGAGCGATTTGTGTAAGATTCACCGATTTGCGGCGGTCGACGGCAGTTGTCTTTTTGTTTCTTCGTCCGTTTTCAAGGTGCTAAACGGGTTATTCATCTTATGATTCGTAGGAGAATCAGGCTGAGGTACGCGGCTTTTGGATATATGATGGCGTCATTTAGTAGGGATTTATTCCCCAAGTGCCCTTTGTTCAGATTTTATGTCATTTTAAGGAGTCCCATTTTGTAAATCATAAATAAAAGTTTTAGTTCAAATTATATTTCTCCTCGCTTATGATACCTTGATTTTAATAGAAATATGATCTTCCTATTTTACCCTCATATATATACTCTTTTTCAACCTAGGGTTTCAGTTTCTCTTTTTTTTTTCTTTTAGAGAGAGGCGATTGCGATGGCGATGGAGATGGCAATTTTGCGATTTGGGAGATTTCCTGGCGATAAACACTAGATCTAGTGTTTTCTCGTTTGATTTCTGCAGGATTTCAAGATTTTTTGTGTTTGTGATGTGTTGTTGAAGACTCGTCTACAAAAACGGGTAGAAATTCATTGTGAATCCATTGTATTATAGTATCTTAATTTGCTTTTAGTTGATATTGTTGTGTTTAAATTGCTTTTATATGTTTATATTTATGTTTATTGAATTTTGTTTTATTTATATATTATGTGCAGATCATATACATTTCCAAAATCACTTGCTATGGATTCAAATGTAATGGCATTCTTCAAGTTTGGGGATTTGACAGCTATTGATATGTTTTCTCAGTTTTCATCATTTGATTCTATTGTTGAATTTATTTGTTCGAGGTGGGCCACTTTGAAAAGGAATACTCTATCTCTCTGTTACGTATTACCTAGCAATTCTTGTTTTATATTGGTTAATGAAGAAGATTTTATGTGCATGAGTATGTTGGTTCGTCGAAACAGGCTTGATTACATAGATATTTGTGTGAATGAAAGTGGTGATTCTAGTATGAATGATGGGGAAGCTGAATCATCTAAATCTGTTGGTCACTGTGGTATTGAATCTGGTGATATTGAGTTTAGTAGTAGTGGTAGTAGTCAGAATCATGTTGTTGTGAACTTTTTCCGTCATAAAGAGAAGGTGCTAAAGAGTACAGAATGGGCAACTGCAATTCAAAAGGTTGGTCAGATATTTGAAGGGGGTTGTCCAGAGTTTAGAAATGCACTTTGTAAGTTTGCTACAGAAGTTGGATTTGAATTTGAATATCTGAAAAATGACAGAAAGCGTGTTACTGCTCAGTGTAGATATAAAGTGGACAAAGGTTGTCCTTGAAGGATTCACGCATCAGTTGAAAAGGTTACTGGATTTCTCTATATTAGGACGTATGTTCCAAACCATACATGCATAGATATTGTTAATAATGGGTTTGGACAAGGGCAAAGGTTGAATTCGGGTGTAATTGCAAGTGTTTTAATTGATGATGTTAGAAGTAATCCATCTATTAGGCCATAGGATGTTGTTAATGATCTTAGGAAGGATTATGGGCTTGAAGTGTCATACAAATTAGTTTGGAGAGGCGTTGAGAAGGCAAAGGAAGCTGTGTTTGGTGACGCGGGTTTAGCATATGACAATATGAGAGATTACTTTGATAAAATAAAAGAGTTAGACCCATGTTTTCAATTCAAGATTGATTATGATCATGAGACGTCTCGTTTTAAGCGTTGTTTTGTTGCATTTGATGCATGTCTACATGGATTTAAATTCTGTCGGCCTATGTTATTTCTTGATGGGACATTTCTTTATGGAAAGTACAAAGGGACTCTTTTGGCAGCAACAACAAAGGATGGGGATAATGGTATGAAACTTGTCTTTTACCTTAGTTATAAGACATAATTTTTTTTTTTAGTTGAAATTATATTTATTATTTACTTTCTTTTATGATTGTAGGTCTTTTCCATGTTGCTTTTTCAATTGTAGGCTTTGAAAATATAGAAAATTGGACATGGTTTCTTGACAATCTGAAACCTCACATTAATGAAAGGACAATGACATTCATTTCATATCGACATCAAGGGATCATCAAATCAGTTAAGGATATTATGCCCTCTGCAGCGCATTTTTTTTGTATATGTTTCATATGAGGAACAATCTGAGGGATAAACTGAAAGGATGTTCAGTAGAGCTTCGCTCAAATATGTTTCATAAATTTTCTCAGTGTTCGTTAGTTCCAACGCATGATCTTTTTCAATTTTATTTGAGTGAAATGAAGAAAGAAGGTGGTACTAAGGTTGAAGAATTTATGGATGCTCTTCTAGTTGCCAACTTTGCGAGTGCTTATTTTTCGGGGAAGCGCTTTGGTGAGATGTGCTCAAATGCTGGAGAGACTTTTAACTCTCAGATAAAATACTATAAGGGGCTTCCAGTTTTGGAATTAATTGATCAAATCCGTTTGAAGGTGATGGAGAGAATGTTCAAGCACAGACGGGAATCTCTGATTTGGAATACAAAATTGTGTCCATTGAAGGAGAAGAAATACAAAGGAAGGTTCGAGTATGGCAAGTCATGGAATATCACTCCTTCAAATGAACATTTGTTTGAAGTTTAATCTGAACCATCCATGTCAGTTGATATTCAGAAGTTCAAATGCACATGTGGGAAGTGGCAGCATGAAGGTTTTCCATGCATTCATACCATTGCAGTTTTGTCAAGGACAAGAGAAGGTGCCTTACCATTTATTGAGTCTTATTTCTACACAAGTCACTACAAGCAGTGTTATACTCTTTCTATTCCTCATGTTCCTTCATTTGGTAAATGTGTGGTTGCTAAAGAAGTTGTTATACTTCCTCCTTCAACTAAACGTCCTCCAGGTAGGCCAAGGAAGACTCGGTTTCCTTCTAGAGGAGAGGTTGCAAAAAAAAAGGAAGATGACATGCTCTCATTGTGGGAAATTAGGATATCACAATAAAAGGACATGCAAATAACCTTTGTAGTTAGAACTATAGGCTTTTAATTAGACATTGTTCTTCATTTCATACATTCAATTAGTTGATTTTACTCGGGGGTTTGAATGAATTTTTATTGGATTATTATTATTTCGATTTATATACAAGGTAGTTTTTATGAAGGCTTGTTAAGGATTTGTGGCTGAATGTGATATTTTGAATGTCTTATACCTTATATATAAGACCTGTTACAAACACAATGCAATTGGGTTTTTTCATTTTTATCCTTTAATAAGTCTTATATGTTACTTATAAGACTTTTTTAAAATACAGTTAATAATCCTAATGTTCAAATAGGTCTTATATATAACTTATAAGACCAAAATAATTTGTATAGAAAACTGATCCACTTAGTTTTTTCATACTCATATGTCTTATATGTTAGATATGAGATATCCATAGGCTCATAATGATAAAATTATCGGTCTTATATGTTATTTATAAGACTTATTTTAATAAGTCTTGTAAGTAACATATAAGACTTCTTTAAAACACATTTAATGAAAACACAGTTATAAGGTCTTATATAGAACACCTGCTAATTCTTATATACTGCATCATAAACTAAAAAACAGTAAGGGAAACACATAACCATATCTTAATGTTTGAACAACCATATCCTACTGTTTGAACATAACCATATGCTACTATTTGAACAACCAAACTAACTACGATATACAGTGTTTTTGTGGTTCAAGAAGTCGTGAAACATTTTTGCCCTGTACATAGTGGCAACACCACCATCATAACTTTTGCTCACTATCCCTTTCTCGAAAATATCTTGGGCAGCCATCAACACATGAATTCCACAATCAAGACTTTCATATCTTTGTTGTGGAGTCCACTTTACCTTGTTGAATTTTGACTTTTCAATTTCTTTTTCAGGTAAATCTTTATCTTTACCAGATAATACACGTTTTGCATAATCAAACTGAATCATGAAAATAAAATTGAACAATCAGACAAATAGAAATTGAAAAGAAAATACAATAATCAGTCAAATAGAAAATTAAGTGCTTTTTGTTAAGAACACACCATTTTTCTGCCATTAATAATATAGCTGTCTTGCCCTATTCTCGGATGCATTGAATTGTAAAATGAGTACTCCCCAGTTTCCATATCCAAAACGAGCAATGTCCAATGATCAACTGTCCTAGCATTAGGATGCTCATTTGCTACAGTGTGTACTGGCATAAGAATATATTTGGCTTCTTCTTTGGCCAACTTTAATAGAACCTTGTCAACAACTCTTGCAATATCATCACTGTTCTTTTGTCTCAAAAAACTCTGGATAGGAATAAATTATAAATGTTAATAAAGTCTAACAAAAAGAAGTTAGTAAATAATTTAGAGACAATAATACTTACCATTGAAAAACTTGTCAAGTAACCAACCATTAATTTCTGACCACCAGAAGTCGGAGGGCAATTGTCATGTCTTTCTTTCAAAATCGAAAGATATGCATCTAATACCTATCAATCCACAAATGTAATCTCATTAAAAAAACTTTTGATATAAAGCATATAAATGTTGATTTAAGAAACTATATAATTAAACAAAAAATTAACATACAGTAGATTCAATCATTTTGTCATATGCCAGTTCCCATAGACATGATTTGTTTCATTCTTCCATATGGAATCACTGAAAAAAAAAACATATATGAGAAATTTTACAAATTTTTAAATATTTATTATAAGAATAAAGCAAGTGTTACTTACTACTTGTTGAGACGACCACACAACTCTTTGTACAAAGCTTTGCTCCTTTGATCAATTGCCTTTGTTGTTTCAGTTTCTTTTTCTAGAAATGAAGGCGGTACATCAGAATCCATATCAACAGCTTTTTCATCATCAATATTTATTGTCTGAATAATCTTCTCCTTTGATTTTTCTTCTATTTTTTCAGTCTTCTTTTTCGGGTAGACAAAATCAGAATCTTCTTTTGCTACCTTCCTCTTACCAACTCTTTCCTTCACACCCCTTTCCACTGATCCTATTTTCAACTGCTTTCCCTTTCCCTTTCCCTTTTTCATTTTATCTTCTTTTTCTTTCTCCTCATTCTCCTTCACTTTTTCCTTCTCTGCTGCAGCCCTCTCCTCATTAAACTTTCTCTTGTACTCTTGTTCTTTCTCAACAAACTGCTCCAGCAGTTGCAAAAGTGTCTCCTCATGATCTTTTTCATTATTAGTAAGTCTTTCAATCTCACTTTTCAAATTTGCAACTATTTTTTCAAACATTGCAATTGTATCATCATGGGCAACTTTCATCTTTTCAATTTCCTCCTCCTTTGCTTTCATTTGTTCTTCAGCCATTTTCAGTTGCCTCTCACTCTCTACCTCTGATGCAAATAAAACCTGAGCCTCTTCAATTGCTTGATCTTTTTTTTTTCAAAATCAACTACTCTAACAAGCAAATCATCCCTTTCTTTGATCAAATTTTATTTTTCCCTTTTCAAGTCACACAACTCAACATTCTTTCTTCTTTCTTCTTCAATTTTGGCATTCAACTTTTCATTTTCAATTTTCAACTCTGACATCTCAACATTTTTTCTGACTTCTTCTTCAAGAACATAATTCAATTTCTCTATCTCCTTCAACAAATCATCCTTTTCCTTCAACATTCCCTCATCCACACTCTTAACAACATCACCTATGACTTCCTCAACTGATTCACCAACATTATATCTCATGGTAGGTGTGAATATGTTGTGATCAGTACTTCTGAAATCATTTATCATGTTATCGGAACTGATATTTTCAGGCCAACAATTCCATCATTATTACTTTCTGTCTCCCCATCTTTTCCCTCAATATCACCATTTTTCAACATAATCTCTTCCTCAGATGTTAACACAAGCTCTCCAACAGTAACCTATATTCATAAGAGAGGTTTTTTAGAAATATCTTATATCTTGATTATAAGACAATTTATAATGTCTTATATGTAACATATAAGACATTATACACAAAACAACTACTAAACTATGAGACCTAAAGATGAACATTAATATTAATAAAAGGTCCATACCTCATCTTTTCCCAATTTTGCAATCAATTGACTGAAATCTTTTATTTTTTTTAGATGTCCCACTTCTTGAACCTTGGTAGCAAGCTCCTTGTTGGTTTGAAGATTGTTGTGTGCTCATCAAACCAATGCTAAAAGAACATTAAAAATTGTATAATTATACATAGATACATATATTTAATAGAAAAAACATTAAATAAACAAAGACTTTACTTACAGGTAAAAGCGATACACAGCCTATCACAAGAAGCGATGTTGAATGTTTTTCATTCAACGATTGCTTCAGATTCTCAACAATAGCTCTTAACCAATCATAGGTCTTCATCTTCTTGAAATCATCAACATAATAAAAAAAGCTGATGATACATGTTCTCCCTTTGATGAAAAAAATAATGACCTCATTGCTATTAAAACAAGCAATTTCACAACATCCTCAACATCTTCCTCTTCATCACTCATCACAATTCTTCTCAATGCTTCTTTCACTAACTTCATATTCACCACACTAGGACAGTTAGGAAATTGCCTCTTCACCAAATCAAATGAAATAAAATCAAACCTTAACTTCTTCAAATTCATTTCCTCTTCCCCACCAACCACTCCAAAAATTGTTGTTACATCTCTAGGTGCTACATCAACAAAAACCTCCCCATGTTTGAATTTATGTACATTCGAATCATAACACATAATTATCTCCTCAGTGGTTGAATCTATCTTGCGATATGTAAAATCCATATTTGAAAAAATGGCATGGAAAAAGTTGTAGAAATGTGTTTTTTTCAACTTCATAAAATGGGCTGCCTTGAGAGGTGTCTCCTTCATAATCATCGACCAAATAGCATGCACATTGGACCTATAATTTGGGATCCATGATAAATGTTTTGCTGCTCTTGAAGCTTTTGAAATCTCTTTGGGATTTAGTCTTTGCTTAACAACTGCTGATGATGATTTCTTCTTGGGCTTCGGAGATTTGGCTTTTGGATTTAGTCTTTTAGCTACATGTTCAACCTTACTCTTTGACCTTGTTACAGATTTATGTACTTATTTTTGTGGTTGAAGGGATATTGCAATATCCTTAGTCTTTGATCTAGTTACAGAGGTATTTACAGATGCATGGGATTTGAGAGGTGAAGCTGCTGGTGTTTTCTTTTTTGGAGTTTCCTCGACCTTAGGACAATTATGGATATTTTGTGTTTCTGCAGAAGGAGGTGAAGCAGTTAGTGTTCTTTCCGATGATACAGAGGATGCTGATGGATTTCTAGACTTTTTACCAAAGGATTTATATTTCATACCTTGCTTTTTTCCCATCTACAAATAAAAATACATGATGATATATAGTTAAACTGAATATAATAACATTGTTGTACGACTTTTTAAAAAGTCTTATAAGTTAATTATAAGACTTTTTAATAAGCAACTTATAAGTCTTATATGTTACTTATAAAACTTATAAAGTCTTATATATAAGACTTATAAAGTCTTATATATAAGACTTATAAGACTTATTAAAAAGTCTTATAAGCAACTTATAAGACTTTTTAAAAGTCATTATATAAGACTTATTAAAGAGTCTTATAATCAACTTATAAGACTTTTTAAAAGTCTTATAAACATATAAGACTTATAAGTTGCTTATAAGCAACATAAGACTTATTAAAAGGTCTTATAAGTAGCATATAAAACTTTTTTGACTTTTTTAAAAATTATTATATGTTACATAAGACTTATAAGTAACATATATATGACTTTTTAAAAAGTCTTATATTTTACTTATAAGACTTTTTAAAAAGTCTTATATACAACATAAGACTTATAAGTAGCTTATAAGACTTATAAAGTTTTCTATAAGACTTTATAAGTCTTATAAGTAACATATACTCCCTCCGTCCCAAAATGTTTGTCCCATTTGACTTTTTTGTTGAACTTTGACCACAAATTTATGAGAGATTAATCATGTTCATGAAATTCTAAAAGTTGTTGTTGATAATATTATTAATGGTGAATCAATAGGAATTTTTAGAATTTCATGAACATAATTAAATTATCATATATTTGTGGTCAAAGTTCAACAAAAAAGTCAAATGGGACAAACATTTTGGGACGGAGGGAGTATGACTTATAAGTAGCTTATAAGACTTATAATATCTTCTATAAGACTTTATAAGTAACATATATGACTTTTTAAAAAGTCTTATATGTTACTTATAAGACTTTTTTAAAGCACAATTTCCAAAGTTTAAATAGATCTTATAACTATTAAAAAAAGTCTTATAAGTTAATTAAAAAAAGTCTTATAAGCAACTTATAAGACTTTTATAAGTTGCTTATAAGACTTTATAAGTCCTATATATAAGACTTTATAAGTCTTATATAAGACTTTATAAGTCTTATAAAAGTCTTTATGCTAGTCTTATAAAAGTCTTTATGCTACTTATAAGACTTATATAAGTTACTTATAAGTCTTATAAGAAACCTATAAGACTTTTTAAAAAGTCTTTAAGTAGCTTATAAGTCTTATAAGTAGCTTATAAGTTTTATATGTAGCTTATAAGACTTTTTAATAAGTCTTATAAGTAGCTTATAAGACTAAAAAGTCTTATAAACAACTTATAAGACTTTTTTGACTTTTTTAAAAGTCTTATAAGTTACTTATAGGTCTTATAAGTAACATATAAGACTTTTTAAAGAGCCTTATATGTTACTTATAAGACTTTTTTACTGTACAATTTCCAAAGTTCAAATAAGTCTTATAACTATTAAAAAAGTCTTATAAGTTAACTTCTTATTTTTTTTAAGAAAATGCAATAAAAATAAATTGATGACATTTAGCTTTCTAAAAGACAATTCCAAGGCCTTATAACATCGTCATAAGACATTTCTCAATGTTATAATAGCTTTAAGAAAATGATGAAGAAATGTTTATCAGAACCAAAATGTTGAAAAACACTAGTATTAAATGTTTTCAAAATTTGTTTATCTCTGTATAATATTTCAAAAAAATATTGTTTAAAACATAAACGAAGAATAAACGTATAAAAAAAACAACGAAATAAAGTAAAAATTCATTATACTCGATGAAATTTTTCTGAAATTTACCTTTTATGAGTTTAAATTCACTTCGTTCTTCACTTCAACGGACTTTCGCCTGAGTTTACCGGAAATCTCTTCAGCTTCACTGGAAATCACCTGAATTTCGCCTGGATTTAGAGAGAGAAAATGATTTTTGAAAATGAGGGTTTTGTGTGCCGATGTTGAAGCGGTGAAAGTGAGGGTTTTACGAGGCACGTGGCAAAATCGGAAGCTCCATACGCGGCAAAATCGGAAGCAACACGTATTTATTTAAGGACATTTTGGTCTTTTAACAGCGAGGGGTGTGTGAGGAATTAGTAAAAGGCCATTTCTTAAAATGGGATTGTGAAAGAGTATAAATACTCTTGATATTTCTTTTTTATTTTTGTAATTATGACTTGTGTATTTTATATAAATAGTTTAGGAATAATTGTGAATATTTGACTAACATATTAATAGTTTATTTTTAGTTAGTATTTTGATTTATTTTAGGTATTCTATCAAGGAAGGATTGATTGAGAAGATAAAGGTGATCTCCTAGCATTTCGGATATCAAGGAGTAATTGACTCCTTACCAAATAAGGAGTCAATGAGTTATAAAATGAAGATGATGCCTCCTTCCTTGTTCACGCCTTCTAAGAGAGAAAATTAGAACATTCATATTTTCCTAGAGGTTTTTATTTTGTTCTTGAAGTTCAGATCTCTGATCATTCAAGATTGTTTTATGTTTGGTGTTCTTATATTAAGAACGAGTTTTGTCTTTGCTTAGATTTTTTTTCTTTCATTGTAAGTTTTATTTACAACTTGTGTTTCGACAAAGTTGTATTTTATGAAAGGTTTCCAGCAAGCATAGTCTTGCTGAAGTGTTTAATTAGTTGTTATTCCGCTGCATTTAAATTCTGTTATTTATTTTATTTTCTGGAAAATTCTGTTCAGAAAGTTGTGCGCACAGTTGTGCGAACAACTGTGCAGACGAGCCATCGCACAACTGGTTACAGTCCTAGCTACAAATCTTTCAATTGGTATCAGAGCTTACTCTCGACTCAATTGAGATCGATCCTTTAAAGTAGCCAAGATGGATTGTCACCATGGTCATAGCCATAATAAACCGCCTACTTTAAATGGTTCTAACTATACCATTTGGAAATCGAAAATGATTATGCATATAAAGTATATTGATCATCGTGCGTGGGTAAGTCTTGTTAATGGCTATACTGTACCCGTGATTGAACTTACCCCATCCACATCTGATGGCAAGGAAGAGAAAAACTATGGTCCTAAACCCATAGATTCTTGGACTCTTGAGGAAATCGCACTGGCCAATTATAATGCTAAGGCAATGGGAACAATCTCAGACCATGTGGATCCTTATATGTACAGTTTATTCGCAACTCAAACGGTTGCCAAAATCGCATGGGACATACTTCAACTTCATTGTGAAGGACCGACTAGTGTTAGAAAAACTAAGTTAAGAACATTGATGTCTAAATTTGAAACTTTAAGGATGGGAGAAAATGAAACAATAAAAGAGTACTCTGCTAAGCTATTGGACATCTCTAACGAATCTTTTTCATTGGGTGAATCTATATCCAATTCGAGACTTGTTAGCAAAGTACTTAGAACCCTCCCTGAAAAGTTTAACATGAAAATCTCTGTGATTGAGGAGACTCAGGATGTCCAAACTGTTGGACTTGATATCATCCTGGGTATTTTGACAAATTTTGAATTAAATCTTGGGGTACAAGAGGCTAGCATAGCAAACTCAATGGCTCTTGCGAGTGCTCTCAAAGTATCTCAGGATCTTGTTCAACTGTCTAATGATATAGATGAGTCTAACTTGGGAGAAGATGAGTGTGAATTGATAACACAAAAATTCAACAACATGTTGAAAAAGAAACGATCAACAAATTTTTCTATTTCATCATACTCTCCTTCTTCCACGATTGAATCATCTAAAAGGGAGAGCATTGTAAAGAAACCTTTTGTGGAAGGTAAAAAGCCCATCAAGTCAATTCAGTGTAGGGCTTGTAAAGGTTTTGGACATTTTGCTAATGAATGTGCCAATACCTTAAGGAAAAGGGGAATGAGTTTTTCTGCGTCCTTAAGTGATTCTGATGATGATGAACAGACTGCAAATATGTCCATATGGCATTCATCTCAGATCAAATTGTCTGATAGTGATTCGGATGTGGAAGTTGTGCAATACTCTGATCGCACAACTTTCCACACAACTGACTACACAACTGATAACAGTGTGTATACCTGCTTGAATTCTTCTACTACTGGTGAAATTAATAATGATCCAGAAGATGAAGAGTGTTCTACCTATGAGGACTTGCACAATACCTATGTTGAACTCCACACTGAATGGGCTAAACGTATGGAGCAACTCAAGGTATTTAAACAGGTAAATTAGAAACTAACTGCTGAAAATATCAACCTAAAATCTGAGGTTGAGTGTTTATCTAAGGAGAGTGATTCTCAAAAGGACTCCATAGCCAAGTTGAAAGTTTTACTCACAAAGAAAGATATTGAGTGTGAAAAGTTCAAATCTGAGCTTAAAAGAGAAACTGAAATTCAAACTAATCTTAACAATGGTAAGGCTGTGTTGGAAAAAGTTTTAAATTTGGGTAATCAAAGAGGGTGAGAGTTCTTCCGAAGTTAAAAAGAAAAATGTTTTAAAAAACAAAAGGAAAGGTCACAGACGAAGACAATTTGTTTGCCATCATTGTTTTGTTCCTGGTCACATTCAACCATATTGCTATAAGTTGAAATAGGAACTTGAACTTATGAAGAATGGTGAACACTTGGGCAGACAGTTGTGTGCACAATCGAACACACAATTGTACACACAACCCAAAGCTGGAAGAAAAACTGGCTGGGTAAGAAAGGAAATCGTGAACTGTCAGGTGGCCTTCACTTCTCTTAAGAGTAGTGTTGAAGGGTCCTGGTATTTTGACAGTGGCTGCTCTCGCCACATGACCGGGTCACGTGAAAATTTCAATGACTACGCACCATTCAAAGGTGGGAAAGTCAACTTCGGTGGAGGAACTCAAGGTAAGATCATTGGCAAAGGTACGTTGCATGTAGAAGGTTTACCTAGGTTGCATAATGTGTTGCATTTTGTTGAGCTAAAGGCTAATTTGATAAGCATAAGCCAATTGTGTGATGATGATCTACATGTCAAATTTGATAAGAAGATGTGTGAGGTCTTTGATGATTCAAATAGATGTGTTTTGACTGGAGTAAGATCCTCAGATCATTGTTACAAGTTGGTTGAAAATCTTTCGTACCTTAAATTTATTCATATCATATCACACTTCATTGAGGTCAATCTCCACTTGTGTGCTCATAATTTGCATCATTCTAGGCATAATTATAATCTAGGACATCTTTGGCCCCTTGAAATATTCTTTTGATTGTTTATTATTTTCATCAAATTGTGGGCTAATCTTTTTTTTGGTTAACAGCCCAGGTTTGAGTGCAAAGGAAATCAGAATGGAACAATCTTTTAAGGTCCAAGTGGAAAGGATTTCCTATGGTATTGCAATTGGTCACAAAATTCGGGTAACATTTTGGGTTTGAATTCATAATCTCCTTGCCCGAATTGATCCCTCAAAAGGTTTGGATACGTTGTTTATCTTTGTTTCATGTGCCAATTGCACGTCTTCCCAGCCATCATCAGCAACATTGGTCTGCCTTTCTGGAAATCTCAAATTTTTTTAATCTCTCATCTTGTCTCTGCATTGTTCGGACGGTTGTGCGCACAACTCTGCTCACAACTGGTTACGCATGTGATCATTATTCCCCGTTTATTCAGAAATCTGTAAGTATTGGTTTTTCCTCCAAAGCTGAAACTCTGATCATATGTTCAAAGGGGTTTCTTCAGATATTTTCATGGATGTGCGCACATCTTTTGAAAATCTCTAAAGAAAAGGGGGAGAATAGGGGAAGTTGTCTCTCAGACTGTCATTCAAAGGAGGAGATGATCATCAATCAAGGGGGAGATGTCTCTTAGATGATCAATCAAGAGAGATACATGAGATGATCATCACAGAGAGATACAACCAGTTTAGGAGGAGTTTGATAGAATGGAGCCAAGATGCATTTAGGGAAAGCTGGACTTTAAATTGTGGTGATTACAGGTTTAGCAGTTATTGACCAGAACCACAAAAATAGGGGGAGATTGAAAGAGTATAGTTATACTCTTGATATCTTTTTGCTATTCTGGTATGTTTGAAATGAATAATCTTGATTTTGCAGTTTTTGTTCATAATCACAAAAATAGGGGGAGATTGAAAGAGTATAAATACTCTTGATATTTCTTTTTTATTTTTGTAATTATGACTTGTATATTTTATATAAATAGTTTAGGAATAATTGTGAATATTTGACTAACATATTAATAGTTTATTTTTAGTTAGTATTTTGATTTATTTTAGGTATTCTATCAAGGAAGGATTGATTGAGAAGATAAAGGTGATCTCCTAGCATTTCGGATATCAAGGAGTAATTGACTCCTTACCAAATAAGGAGTCAATGAGTTATAAAAAGAAGATGATGCCTCCTTCCTTGTTCACGCCTTCTAAGAGAGAAAATTAGAACATTCATATTTTCCTAGAGGTTTTTATTTTATTCTTGAAGTTCAGATCTCTGATCATTCAAGATTGTTTTATGTTTGGTGTTCTTATATTAAGAACGAGTTTTGTCTTTGCTTAGATTTTTTTTTCTTTCATTGTAAGTTTTATTTACAACTTGTGTTTCGACAAAGTTGTATTTTATGAAAGGTTTCCAGCAAGCATAGTCTTGCTGAAGTATTTAATTAGTTGTTATTCCGCTGCACTTAAATTCTGTTATTTATTTTATTTTCTGGAAAATTCTGTTCAGAAAGTTGTGCGCACAGTTGTGCGAACAACTGTGCAGACGAGCCATCGCACAATTGGTTACAGTCCTAGCTACAAATCTTTCAGATTGAATCTCCCTAGAGGGGCACTAGGGTCCGTTGGCCTATTTTGTAGTGTTGTCAATTAAGGAAAGCAATGCTGGTTTTGAGTGGGATGGAAAAATTGGGTTTAGAACCTCATTACTCATTTGGAATACTTTGGTTTATGTTTTGGTGAAGGTGAATAGGTTGGAACCTGATTACTCATCTGTACAAATTACGGGTAAGATGAAGCTTTGGGGTACTTTAGATATTTTCTTTAATGACATTTTTGAAAGAACTTGAACTATTTATTTGCTCAACAATTTTATGGGTCTATATAACATCTCTAAAAAAAAACACAAAAAACACCATTTCCTCTTTTCCCGCCAAATATGGGATATTTTATGAACATCCATGGAATATTATAGAAGACAAAGAAAAAGAAGGGGATTTATGTGAGCACCCCAACCCGGGACCTAACACGTGTCCCGAGCTACGGGAGCTCAAACTTAGAAAAACCATCTTTATTTTTAAAACATTTATTTGTCTTTAAAAGAAAACCACCTTTCAAACTTACAATTTTAAAATCAATTAGTAATATCTCTACTTAGAGGAAATCCAACCACAACTTTAATAAACCGATATCTAATCAAATGCATTGGAAACCTTAATTAACATCTGTTTAACAAAAGGGTTTTCCATACAAAATACAAAAGGGGAATACTTAACAAATACTCCTAACAACCAACTCCTATACTTAACTTGACAAGCCCCCACAAGCAAAAGTCCACAATGATATCCCCGGCCTCACTGGTTCGGGTCACCTGTCTCGGAATCTAAAACAGTAAAGGGAGAGGGGTGAGAATAAATCTCAATGAGCTATTATGGATGCAGAAGATGCCATACAAGATGCAACACGTAGCATGGCAACACTTAACACATTATGAAAGCGGTAAACACCTTACGTTACCTCATTTTACCTTTTCCCGTCTGAACAATAAGTCGTACAACGTGGGAGTAAAACTCCACTCTTTGGTGAACTGCCCCCATGCACATTCACCGCTTATAGGTCCCATACCCTGCAGATCCATATAAGAAAACAGGATACATATATGACCCCTATATTTAGAGTATCATATACTATCATCGCCATTGCAGAGAGCCGTTGGCTTCATACAGAGCATTCCCAGGTTTCTCCTAATCGCGGCGGTATGTAAAGGCTACTTATCGCTCGGTACAAGAAGCTTACGGCCCCCACACTGTGGCCACAGAGTGGGGAAGGGTCACCGATATGATGAACCTTCAATCACTTATTGAACAAATCAATAGTTGATTGACTTCCATCATACCCACCCGAACATATACACATTCAAGCACATAATAGACACTTGAATTATAATCCACAAAATGGGATAATCATATAACAACATGGTAATAGATACTCATGCAAATCAATACCATAGTGCAACAATCATGTAACACACTATGCATAGTTCCAACAATGTATAACATTCCAAGTAAGGTACAATATCACCAATAAATCCACAAATGGGATAACAATATAACCCTACGATAAACATATCCACACTTGGGATAAATATACAACCACATAGTAGACATATCCACACATTGGAATAACAATATAATCAACATGCCACGTAATCCACAATTGGGATATAACACCACCATATAACACAAAATCCACACATTGGGATGCCACATAACAACTTGTCCAATAGTCCATACTTAGGATATTAAGGTAACCATATAATCAATAATTCCATTTGAGAGATCACCTAAAAATACTCAATTTGGACTCTTGAACCATCCAATTTCGAGTTCGTATGAATTAACTATGATTTATTCAATTTCCCTCAACTTCTAAAGTACAATACTACCTGCTGTAACCAAATCAGATTTTGGGACATAAGGATAACTTCTTTAGCTATGAAACCATCACATTCAGAAAGTACTCAGAAAAACACCCAATTTAGACCCAAGAACCATCCAATTCCGATTTAATATGATTAAGTTATGACCCTCACAAGATTGCTAAACGAATTCTGGTTCAGCACTGAAGTTAGGTTTTCTGGGGTCTTGGGCGACCGCCCAACCCTCTTGGGCGACCGCCCAAGAGGATTTTCAAAGGAATGTGAGTTTCTGCCTACATGGGCGGCCGCTCAGCCCCCTTGGGCGACCGCCCAAGCCTCCTGCCGGCCAAACTTAGGTTTTTAACCCCTTTAACCCTAGTTCTTCCTTTCCTCTACCATTGATTAGTCAAGAACACCCAAGAACACCTTCATTTCACCAAATCCCAAACAAACATGTAAACTCCAAAACCAAGAAATCCTAGGTCATTTATCTCTACCCATTTCACCCATTTCAAACCCTTTTAACATGATCTACCAAGAACCCTAACTTCCATTTATTTCCATTTTTCAATCATTCAACTCCCATTAGGTTTCCCAAGCAAGAAATCAATATTTCAAGAACAAGAACAATATTCAAGAGCTCATGAACACATAGGGAAAGAAATCATAACAACTCACATGGATTTGCAAAGGAATGTTGATCTTTCTAGCTAGATGAGTTCCCCAAGATGAACCCACTTCAAAGGTGCTCCTAGACTTGATTTTTGATGAAGAAGTGCTTGGCTTCAAGCTTGGACAAAGGGGACATCAATGGAGGTTTTCTCTCTTTCTCTAGGATGATTGGTGTAGTCAATGAGAAGTGAGGGAGAAGGGGGAAGGGAAGTAAGAGAGGTGAGGGAGGGAGGACATGTGGCACAAGGAGGGGAAGTAAGACTCATTTTGGCCCCCCCATGCCATTCTCTAGGAATTTAGGCTTTCATCTTTTTCCATTTAAAATAAATCCCATCCCACTAATTCATCCTACTCACTCATTTAAACTCTTCCAACATTTATCTATTTAATAAATTCCCATTTTTATTATTTCTCCAAGTTTCTTTATTTAATGTCTAGTAAATTCTTATAAGCTCCTAAATTTACTTTTCACCCAATTTATTCTAAATTTAAGAATTTAAAGATATAATTGAACACATAAAATGAATATAAATATTAAAAGCATCAAATATAATATAAAAATAAATGCCTAGGGTTGGGGTCGTCACACTCACTCCCCTTAAAGGAAATTCGTCCCGAATTTGAAAAGACTTACCCTAAAGATCACATAGCAACGGTTACCTTTTACACATTCTAACTTAGTACTTTTCCATTAGATTTCTCGATGGCATGATTCTCCTATACATTTCATAACCCTAACACTCTAGAACTTCACTTCTCAATTAGTCTCTTCAATACTATGATTCTTCCAAGATTTTCCGGTTTCATAAGTAATGTCATACTACAACTTAATATTCCGAGAATACCATACCATCATCACTAATCCAAATTTTCACGACCTCAAAGAAAGTATATTAAAATAAAAAGTATTACATCTTATGTCACCCAATACATTACGATATTTCATTTAAAACTTCAAATACTCTGCAAGCTGCCCCAAGTCGGTCTATAAGTCAATTCACCAATCTTTTCTAAAGCGTTAAATGGATTAACAAACTTTAGCGCCAATTTACCTTAGACCTTGCTTCTCCAATTTCACCCCAACAAATTAGAGATCGATATTTTCTTCCCTAACAACGCCTCATACGGTTTTATCTTAATGCTAGAATGATAACTGTTATAATACGCAAACCTGCTAAGGTTAATTAAACTTCTCAAGTTGAAGGAAAATCCGTCACACAACACAACCTATCCTTTCAGAATTTGGGTAGTCTTCAAATCTCTTCCTTTCGACTAACTAAATCCTCCAACTCTTAGGATCGGTAACAACTCTCAAGGAAACTTCAAAAGATAAGGTTCCTATTTAAATGACGCAACACAAGTGTAGCTATTCCCGAGTAGAAGATAAGAAAATCTCACTTATCTAAGTTAAATTCCCCAAAGCACACATTATTACTTTCCCATTTCGCATAACACCACACCCTGATCTTCCTTTAATACACCCTTAAAATTTCACAAGGTCCTCACATCCACTAGGTAAGGTAAGAGCCAACCTACTTTCCATCACTAACCATATGATTCATCCTTATTACGTTCTACACCAATTATACGTCCTTTAGAGTCAACCAAAGTAATGACTTTACAATTCTTAAGAGTTCATTAAATTTCTTAGGTAGTACTTGCTAACTCAAAGATCACGGACTCAACCTCACAAGATCCTTGGTAACATCCGAGTTTAAGACTATAGAACCCAAAATGTGTAATCCTCTCGAGCTAACTCACACTAGCTAAACTTTGCATACAAGGACTCTTCACAAGGAATAATTAACCCAATTCTCAAATTATTTTTTTTTTTTTTTTACGGTCTTCCCGGAACTTTAATTAACAAAGAGATCATCAATTCTAATTACCCTAAAGCCATCAAAATAAGAATTACAATTGGTTTATCCTACTCGAACCAACACATGAAATATACCGACGGGAGCACATTTACCATTTACTCACAGCTAGTACATAAAATTTTGGAAAAGACTCCCTATGCAAGTCTAGCATATACCAATTACTCTTCACATCTTAATTCAAAACTTTCACCTTAAATACCCACATATAACCAGAATTTCACATTTAAGGTTCACCTATAACAAATACTAAAATAAGCAATTTAAGCATGGAAAAAGGAGACTCACTTATTATGATAGTCTACCATTATACAACAACTACTTAACCCTCCAGGTCAAGTATATCTCAAAATCGCAAATTGATAACTATACTAATTCAACTGGCAATACATGCTCAGCCATAACCACATCACCATCGTGGTAAATCAAAGAAGGTTCGAGGTATTCTCTCATAAGAGCAGAATCCTCTAACAATAAAACAATGTCTCAACAATGTATGTCACATATAAGCAAAATGTGATGCCAAATATAAATGATATGCAACTGGATCCATAAAATATGACCCCTAACCTTTGAGACAGGGAATATACCTTTAGTGACCTCTGAGGAATCTATCTCTCCTGAACCCGAGACGCACACTCGACCACAAACCCTCTCTTTCGGTTCCCCTTTGTTATCTCTTTTGGTACCACCTCTTTGACCCTTTGGACCGGCACCGAAGCTAACCTCGACGAAAAGTAGGACAATTTTTCTTATAGTGCCCCGTTCCTCCACAGTTCAAACACTTCCCTTGCTTACTCCAACACTGTCTTGAGTGACCCATCTTCTTGCAATATCCACAAATCATCCCATACTGTTTGGGTATTGGCCTAGACGAAGAAGCTACCACAAGTTTCTCTCTCATCCTTCCTGAAGTTAAAGCTCTTGGCTGATCTCCAATGACCTTGGATCCTTGTCCTAGATACTTTGGCTTATCTCCAATCTCACCTTCCAATTTCCCACTATTTTCCTCAATATTTTTCTCGATCTTATAAGCTCTCTCTAAGGCTGTCTGATAATTGGTGAAGCTATCAATCCCAAATTTCTTCCTAAACTCAATCCTCAAACCTCTTATAAACCTATGAACTCTTTTCGCTTCATACGATACCAAATGAGGGCAACTTCTAGCTAATTCCTCAAACCTGATTACATACTGATTCACCGTCATGATCCCTTGTTCTAGTCCTAAGAATTCGATCTCCTTCTTGTCCCTTGTAACCATCGAAACGAAATAATCCTCGAAATGTTTGGTGAAATTATCCCAAGTCTGGGGCGTATGATCCCGCTCCCAACTTCCCTTCAATATCTGCCACCACTGATCAGCTAAACCTTCAAGTTTGAACACGGCATACCTAACTTTCTCCTTGTTGGGACTTTCTATAACCTCGAAAATCCTATTCATTTCTGCTAACCATTCCTCTGCCTTTAACGGGTTCGGACCTCCGTTAAAGCTCGGTGGGTTCATCTTCACAAATCTTTCCAATCCATCACTTTGACATCCCTCTGGTTGATTCGAAACTGATCCTCTCGTCTCCATACCTTGTACAAACTCCCTGAATAATTTCATCATCTCTTCATTCTGAATTTCACCTATGCCCATATCGACTTCATTTCCTAGAACCTTTCGCTGATCATCCTTGCTTCCGGCCATTAGAACGAACTCCTGCATTAAACACTCGGCGTCAATTTCCACACATTCCCCTTAGTTTAGACATCTACCCTTGACCTCTAAACTAAGCTCTGATACCAACTGTGAGCACCCCAACCCGGGACCTAACACGTGTCCCGAGCTACGGGAGCTCAAACTTAGAAAAACCATCTTTATTTTTAAAACATTTATTTGTCTTTAAAAGAAAACCACCTTTCAAACTTACAATTTTAAAATCAATTAGTAATATCTCTACTTAGAGGAAATCCAACCACAACTTTAATAAACCGATATCTAATCAAATGCATTGGAAACCTTAATTAACATCTGTTTAACAAAAGGGTTTTCCATACAAAATACAAAAGGGGAATACTTAACAAATACTCCTAACAACCAACTCCTATACTTAACTTGACAAGCCCCCACAAGCAAAAGTCCACAATGATATCCCCGGCCTCACTGGTTCGGGTCACCTGTCTCGGAATCTAAAACAGTAAAGGGAGAGGGGTGAGAATAAATCTCAATGAGCTATTATGGATGCAGCAAGATGCCATACAAGATGCAACACGTAGCATGGCAACACTTAACACATTATGAAAGCGGTAAACACCTTACGTTACCTCATTTTACCTTTTCCCGTCTGAACAATAAGTCGTACAACGTGGGAGTAAAACTCCACTCTTTGGTGAACTGCCCCCATGCACATTCACCGCTTATAGGTCCCATACCCCAGAGATCCATATAAGAAAACAGGATACATATATGACCCCTATATTTAGAGTATCATATACTATCATCGCCACTGCAGAGAGCCATTGGCTTCATACAGAGCATTCCCCCGGTTTCTCCTAATCGCAGCAGTATGTAAAGGCTACTTATCGCTCAGTACAGTAGCTTGCACAGCCCCCACACTGTGGCCACAGAGTGGGGAAGGGTCACCGATATGATGAACCTTCAATCACTTATTGAACAAATCAATAGTTGATTGACTTCCATCATACCCACCCGAACATATACACATTCAAGCACATAATAGACACTTGAATTATAATCCACAAAATGGGATAATCATATAACAACATGGTAATAGATACTCATGCAAATCAATACCATAGTGCAACAATCATGTAACACACTATGCATAGTTCCAACAATGTATAACATTCCAAGTAAGGTACAATATCACCAATAAATCCACAAATGGGATAACAATATAACCCTACGATAAACATATCCACACTTGGGATAAATATACAACCACATAGTAGACATATCCACACATTGGAATAACAATATAATCAACATGCCACGTAATCCACAATTGGGATATAACACCACCATATAACACAAAATCCACACATTGGGATGCCACATAACAACTTGTCCAATAGTCCATACTTAGGATATTAAGGTAACCATATAATCAATAATTCCATTTGTGAGATCACCTAAAAATACTCAATTTGGACTCTTGAACCATCCAATTTCGAGTTCGTATGAATTAACTATGATTTATTCAATTTCCCTCAACTTCTAAAGTACAATACTACCTGCTGTAACCAAATCAGATTTTTGGGACATAAGGATAACTTCTTTAGCTATGAAACCATCACATTCAGAAAGTACTCAGAAAAACACCCAATTTAGACCCAAGAACCATCCAATTCCGATTTAATATGATTAAGTTATGACCTCACAAGATTGCTAAACAGTGCAGTTCGGAAGCGAAGTTAGGTTTTCTGGGGTCTTGGGCGACCGCCCAAACCTCTTGGGCGACCGCCCAAGAGGATTTTCAAAGGAATGTGAGTTTACGCCACATGGGCGGCCGCTCGGCCCAGGCGACCGCCCAAGCCTCCTGCCACCCAAACTTAGGTTTTTAACCCCTTTAACCCTAGTTCTTCCTTTCCTCTACCATTGATTAGTCAAGAACACCCAAGAACACCTTCATTTCACCAAATCCCAAACAAACATGTAAACTCCAAAACCAAGAAATCCTAGGTCATTTATCTCTACCCATTTCACCCATTTCAAACCCTTTTAACATGATCTACCAAGAACCCTAACTTCCATTTATTTCCATTTTTCAATCATTCAACTCCCATTAGGTTTCCCAAGCAAGAAATCAATATTTCAAGAACAAGAACAATATTCAAGAGCTCATGAACACATAGGGAAAGAAATCATAACAACTCACATGGATTTGCAAAGGAATGTTGATCTTTCTAGCTAGATGAGTTCCCCAAGATGAACCCACTTCAAAGGTGCTCCTAGACTTGATTTTTGATGAAGAAGTGCTTGCTTCAAGCTTGGACAAAGGGGACATCAATGGAGGTTTTCTCTCTTTCTCTAGGATGATTGGTGTAGTCAATGAGAAGTGAGGGAGAAGGGGGAAGGGAAGTAAGAGAGGTGAGGGAGGGAGGACATGTGGCACAAGGAGGGGAAGTAAGACTCATTTTGGCCCCCCATGCCATTCTCTAGGAATTTAGGCTTTCATCTTTTTCCATTTAAAATAAATCCCATCCCACTAATTCATCCTACTCACTCATTTAAACTCTTCCAACATTTATCTATTTAATAAATTCCCATTTTTATTATTTCTCCAAGTTTCTTTATTTAATGTCTAGTAAATTCTTATAAGCTCCTAAATTTACTTTTCACCCAATTTATTCTAAATTTAAGAATTTAAAGATATAATTGAACACATAAAATGAATATAAATATTAAAAGCATCAAATATAATATAAAAATAAATGCCTAGGGTTGGGGTCGTCACAATTTATATAAGGAATAATATTATGGGTAAGTGTTGGAGGCCCAATTCGGGATAACCCACTTGTGATAAAGTCACTATATAAATTTGACGATTTGTTCCACGGTCTATCTTCTAAATTGCTTTCATCTGCGATTCTTTCGAGGCATTTGAAATTCGATAATGATAGCTTAATTGTCCCTTTTTCATGGTATTTGTAGAGTAACAGGAGTAATGAACCTTATCAAAGGAAAGGAAGCCGAATAGAAGCTGAGCTGCAAAACACGTTAGGAAGAAACAAATCCAAACCCGAAACACCCTCTCACACACAGGCTCAAACACACACCAAATACCAGTGTTTCCCTTCACAGAAAACCCAACTCACAGAGTTCGCACAGAGCAAGGATGAAGAAGAGAGAGAGAGATAGAGAGATCGCTATTCAGAACCGTACCTTGAATGAGAGAAGGGGGACGGTATTTATAGGCTGAAAGAGATAACGATCGAAGAGATAAGGATCGACAAATCCTTATCGAGCCAAACGAACTGCAGCAGCACTGAAATCGCAGCAAGGGAAGGGCGAAGTCAGCTGCTGAGCGACGAAGAAGGGAGATCAAAATTAAGGCGTAAAGTGAAAGCCCCTAATTTGATCAGCCGCTGAAGAAGAGAGGGGAGTGGGCCACTACCAGAAAAAGGTGTTTTAGCGACGGAAATTTCCGTCGCTAAAATTAAATTTCCGTCGCTAAATATAAACACCAGCGAAAAAATTTCGTCGGTGGTCCGCCGCTATCAGCCAGTCGCAGTGCTCCGACGGGTCAATTTTCGCCGCTATTTTTTGATTTTACCGACGGAATTTGTACGTTTGACTTAAAAGGCCACACAAAATCTAACCCGGAAACCAAATCAAACAACTCCCTAATTTTCAACATTTTTTCTTTTAACTTTTTTTCTTAATTTGCGTATCGAACCTAAAATGATAACATATTTCTTGGGACGAAGGGAGTATATCAGATTTGAAGATATCCTTCATAGAACAGAAAAATGAAATAAATAAATGACAGTAAGGATGTTAAGAAGATGGATTAAATTTCAAGCTGCAAACCAAGAAAACATAAAGTATAGTGATGTTTCACCATCCAAAAATAATTTTAAAAAAATGTTGGCAAGTTGAAAATGCAGTCATAATTCCTCAAGTACGTTTGACTTAAAAGCCCACACAAAATATAACCTGACCTCACTACCATCAATTTACAAACAAGTTGCCATGTTATATTTATTAATATTATCTTCCTAGGTCCCACTAATGTGCTTGCATAACTATACACAGCTACATTTGTCCAAAACTGTCTATATATGGTCTTTTGAATATACAGTATTTATTTTCTAAATAAAATTATTATTTTGAGACAAAGTATTGTTCGGTCATTAAAGGGTTCTAATCCTCTCATAATATCAACATCAGACAACCTATGCTGTCACGCATTTGCGTAGGGCGCATCCCGCGATTCGCCGCCAGGTATCTTGAGGCGGTGCACGATGGTTCGGGGATTAGTCGGCGAAGGCGAGAGCACCGGATATCGAAAAAAAAACATCAGACAACCTAGATCTTGCTAGGTCGTTTTACAAAGGTGGCTATTGCACTGGGATTGATCCCCGAGTACTGTAATAACTCAAAATTTAACTAATTTTATTTTTGAGATTTAGTTAATTTTTGGACAACTAAAATTAATAGTGATAAACAATTAAATTATTTGACTATTAGTGGACCAGTTAAATAATATTGTTATTATCCCACTAATGTGCTTGCAGAACTATAGGAGTATACAACTACATTTGTCATAGAATGTCTAACCTTTAATTTAATTTATTTTTTTGAAAAAACATAGTGGCGTATATAATAATTCTAGGACGGAAAAAGTAGTTGGTGGGTCAATTAAGGCCCCGTTTGTTTCACCGAAAAATAACTCGTTTTCCGTTGTTTAGTTGAGCCCCCGGAAAATATTTTCGGAAAATAACTCGTTTTTCGCTGTTTGGTTGTTTTTCGAAAAATGAAAAAAACGTTTTTCGGAAAACATTTTACGCCCTTCCTAAGTAAAACAACTTACTGACCTTGTCCTAAGTAAAACATTTTTTGAAAAATGGTGTCTTTCATGTACAACTCATATTTCACAAGGTATAACATTCTACTTCCTCATTCTAATAATAATAACAATAATAATAATAATAATAATAATAATAATAATAATAATAATAATAATAATAATATTAATAGTAAT